>OY288239.1:36227444-36977444 GCA_958450325.1 Agrostemma githago
CAACCACCCAAGTAAAGAACGGTTACAAATAATGATGAGATTAGTAGATTTAGATAGGAAGCAACATAAAATAAACCAAATTTAATACCTGAATATTTGGTTTGATAACCTGCTACTAATTCTTCTTTGGCTTCTGGTTAATCAAAAGGCAGTCTCTCGCATTCTGCTAGAGAAGAAATTATAAAAACAATAAATCCTATAGGTTGCCGCCATAAATTCCATCTTAGAATACCATATTTTGACTGCGCCTCAACTATGTCAATTGTACTTGAACTGTTAGATAATCATAGTCGCTGATAAGTGTGGACATGACATAGGTCCACCCCGACGCGGCCACGCGCGGGTTTGGGTAGGCGAATGAATCTCCATATGAAACGGATCGAATTGAAATTTAGGTCTATGTGGAGTCGCCACCGAATTTTGTGGTTATTCGGAACCATTCGAGCCCACTCTATGTCGTACTGGTCCGTATACAAAATACGGCCCATTTCCGATGTTATCGGATATTGTGTATTGAATGACTCTCGTGCGCCAACGGTTTCGGACATCCGGAAACCGAGGTTCTGAGTAAGGGGTGAGGGTACGTGTTGGGAAGCCCACAAAAGACACCCAACCCCGCCCGCACATTAGCGGCCTCTACTAAGAATTCGAATGACTTACAATACGCGCGCTAGTTAAACGGGAAAATGATATGCAAAGAGTATTTTCCCTAAACATGTGAGTTGAATTGCAAAGGGTTTCTAAGTTAATATAATGCAATTAATTCTACGTCAAAGTGGAATTTTAACATGTGGGTTCATTTAGTACAATAAACGAACAAGAATTAAATTGACAAAAGAAACAAACAAACGCGTTAGTAACGTTGCGATGACATAACGAATAATAACGGTTTGCGCAAATATAGAATTGAATTGAATGATGTACAAGATGATGCATGGTTTGAAAAGATAGTATACACGTGATTAATTATGCACGTGTTGACCTAAGGCGTGAAATACTATCGGGTTTTGAAAATAGAATAATGTACGATTTATTGTGTTAATCGTTATGAGGTTACTCGATCGAGTAGTCGATAGACTCGATCGAGTAGACCCTGAAAAGAGGTTTCTGTTCCGCGTTTTAGACCATACTCGGCCGAGTTATTGACTAACTCGGTCGAGTATATGGCCACTCGACCGAGTCACTGTGAGACTCGATCGAGTGGAGGTCGTGAAAAACATTCTGGTTCGATTTTTGGGGCGCCACTCGACCGAGTGGGCTAGGCACTCGGTCGAGTGCCCCCTGTACGAATTGTAATTCGTTTGCAAATTTAATTGTTGATTTTGAAATTGCTTTTGATTTTTGATAATTCAACGATTTTACCGAATCGAGCATGAATATTGCACAATTTATGTTCGACTTGTTTTTTTTATAAATCGCGAATGTTGTTGAACTGAATATAAATATTGTTGAATTTATACTCGATTCTAATTTTGAATACTCATTGTATCCCACATTCGATTATTTGAATCGATATGGAATAAAAAAGGATAGATTGATTCTAGTCGCCTTAAATTAATTATCGTGATATGAACAAATCACGTTAATTAATTCATACGACTTGATTGTTAGACTCGATATCCAATTATGGAATTGGTATAGAATCTAAAATTGACGCCTACTTGAATAAAAAAGGACTTGATTCCCTCGACTTCTCCGACATCGAAATAAATCCCTAGGGATTGTGATGTCGGATCCGTGTCAATGGGTTTCGACCCTTATTGGAATACGATGTTTGCTTTTTTGAGAAATCGATGTGACATGCGAATAATAACGATGATACGAACGATATGAGAATTATTGTTGAAGTTAACCTATCTCAATAATCAAGTAATTGGGATATCGGAACAAGCGACCGTCAACGCTGTGTGCGGTACACTTGTATATTCGTGTTTCCTTATTCCGATATCACTCATACTCGACACAAATTGATAGGTATTTTAATGTTTTGATATTAGTACTATCGATATTAATGATGCGATAATAACGATAAAATAGATAAAAAAAAACGCGACCCGTATGAAGACGACATGACGCGAGAAAGAGAAAGAAAAGAGAAGAAACGGGATTTTGACACCCTCAACCTACATGTTCTTGTCTCGGATTAGAACTCGTAACCATGGCTTTAACACAAGAGTCTTCGAGGTTTTATGGAGGTTAAGTTATGGTGGCTCGGGTTTGTTGGATCCTAAAAGTAGTTTACGGTTTGCTAGGGTGTATTAGGGTTGAAGAGGAGTTGAGTTAGGGTTGAATTTTGAGGTGTAAAGATGTGAAAAAAGGTTGTCTTGAAGTGTGTGCAAAGCGTTGCTTATAAAGGAGAAGCTAGGGCACCGGTTTAGGGTTACTCGACCGAGTAGCCAGCTGACTCCGTCGAGTGGCCCAGTGCGTCAGCCGCCGGGTTTGAAATAAAGGCCCACTCGATCGAGTGGGTGGGTCACTCGATCGAGTGGCCCAGCTGGGTTGCGCGGGTCTATTGTTTTGGACCGTAATTATGGATTTTTGATGAGTTTGTGCTTGGATTGGACTTTTGATGTTTGAGGGTCTGTTTGGTATGTCTCGGAAATGACTGACCGGGATTGACCCAATCGTGACAAGTCGGTTTTAATTCCGGTGTCGGTTTCGGCCCAAATTAGCCTTATTTGATTGGAAACGGCCCACTGGACCTGGATTCGAGGTTGATTTTGTGAGATATGTACTCTGTAAGTGCGTTAGTCAGCGGTTAATGGATTTGAGCCCGTATCCGAGCGCATAGAAGCATGCTAGCGTCCGATCATCATCGGGTGTTTTTTGGAAACTACCATAGACACCTGGCAGTCAAAATGCGGGTGTCTACAGAGCCCCCACTCTGACTGAGGCTTGGACAGGGCGAAAGTCAGAGTATCCACCAGGCCAATCGAGGATTGAAAACTGGCGGATTTCCGGCCGAGTCGTTTATAGTCCATTAGACTTGCGTGAAGGGCTCGCCAGCCATAAGCTAGAAACCATACCTGAGCTGATGGTAATACTCCGTGGAGCATTTGGACTTGTCGTGTGAGTCCTGGGTGCGCCTGGGTGTTGGCCCATCCCGTGAAAATGCTGGGGAGGTGTAGCGGTTTGCATGTCCCTGTTCGAGTCATACCTGTACAAGTCACACAAAATGCATGCAACACGTAGATAGTAAAATGACTCGCGCTGGGGAAAAGATGATTTTTGAAATTTTGAAATTTAGAAAATTTGAAAATTTGAGATTTTTGAATTTTGGAAACTTTGATATTTTGACTCCTAAAAAGGATTAGGAAAGTTCGGGATGGAGATTTCCGTGCTTGTATCGAGAATAGGCTTGTGGTTTGATTCCAATTAGGATTAGGAAATTTTCCTAAACGGTTTGCAAGGCTAATGCTATATATAGCCCCTTCTTGCTCTTGATTTCTTCATAAATCCCATCACAAATCAATCTCTTCTTAAAACAAGGTCTCTTTATCTCCCTTAAGGCAAAAGAAAGTCTCTTTATCTTCTTAAGAAGTGTAGCCATGGGAATCGATAGATTGACCATTATGCTGCAAGAGTGGTCCCGTCGCTTTAGGGACACGGATAGGGTGGCTTTAAATCAGGCGGGGATAACCCAATTGTACCCATTCCGTCAGATGGTGGTTGACTGCTATTTTCTGGACGCTTGCTTGGCTTATTGGGATGACATATATCATGTCTTTGCTTTCCCTCGGGGTGAAGTCTGCCTTTTACCTGAGGAGATCGCAGCTATAGGAGGATAGAACCCGATACTCCGTCCCGTACTCGATCTATGACCCGAGGAGGAAGTTGAGAGAGTTTTTGGGGCTCTCCCACAATGAGGTGTCCCGTATGATTGAGGGTGACAATATTTCTCTGATCGACTTGGCTAAGAAATTTATGAATCCTCTTGATGTTCGGGTTAGACCGGCTTATGGTCGTAGGGCTTTCTCTTTTTGCATGCTCCATGTATATGCTTTCGAGGGTCACATGGATTTGCTATCTTGCATGGGGAGCACCCATCTCTTGACCGTGGTAGATTTGATGGAGACTGAACACAGCCCGGCTTGGCTGATCACGGGCGAGATTATCCAAGGATTGGACAATCGTAAGAGAGACTCATCAATTCGTCTTACCGGGAGCCCCCGTTTGTTGCAAGTATGTTACTTGGCCTTTCTTCAATTTTTCGCTTTTTGATTTTTTTTGCGGAATTTTTTTTCACTGCGGGGGTTACTCGATCGAGTCACCCAGGCACTCGGTCGAGTTCCCTCGATGGAACCCTTCTGATCTGTCTTCGGAGGTGCCACTCGATCGAGTAACCTTGGCACTCGATCGAGTGTCCTCGTAAAAAGCCCCCTGTTTGCGTTCAGGGGTACCACTCGATCGAGTATCTCAAGTACTCGACCGAGTGGCCTTAGGCAAACGCTTATTTTGCCTTGGAAACTCATGCTTTTGCTTCTTTTGCAGATTTGGCTATATGAGAGGCTATCAGTGATAGATCCTCCTCTTGATGCGGGCAATTACCGTCATAACCAGGTGATGACGAGGAGGCGGGCCATTGACTTTTCTCGTCAGATTACGCAAAAGTATTGGGACGAGGTTTTGTCTTTCCATGGTGGTCCGCTAATTCGATGGGTCGTTCCGTGGTGGCCCATCTACCTTTGGAGTGGCTTGGACCCGAGGGACAGAGCCCGCTATCAGGTGATCCTTTCTTTCAGGCAGACGGTTCATCTCTACCCAGATCGCATACTAAGGCAGTATGGATGGACCCAGCGCATCCCCGAAGTTGAAGCAGTTGTGAGTGACCCTACCTAACTGACTGATGTGTTGTGTGATAACTGGATGCAAAGGTGGTACACACGACATACTTGGCCCATTGTCAAATCTCGCCGCTCAATCTGGGTTTCAGATTCTTACACGAAGTGGACCAAAGCAGGAGATGCCAAAGCCCGAGCCGCTTTGAAAGTCGATGAAGCCTTCGACCTGCTGAGAAGAGAGCAAGCCAAAGACAACAGAGGGTTCTTTGATGAAGGAGACACTCCAGCTACCCTAGTTCGTCTAATGTCAGGTCACAAGAAGAAGACTAAGACTCAAGCTGAAGGGTCTAGTGCTAAAGGTGCTTGGGGGAAAGTGAGCCCCCAGACGGACTTGGAAAGAAGACTAGACCCTAGGCTAGCCGTGCAGGACCGACTTGGCCCACGGAATAGGCTACCCGAGCATGTGCGGGCTCGACTTGGGCCGAAGACCGTGATTGAAGACCCGTCGTCAAAGAAGCGGGTTCGGGCTAAGGAAGTTCCCCTTTTGATTAGGGAACGCTCACCTTCACCTCGGTGACCTCGGGCTCCACGTGACCCGAAGGACAAGAGAAAGGGGAAGATGCCCGGATATTAGTCTTCTTATTTTATTATTTGAATATTATTATTATTTTTGTAGTGTGATTTTTTTTTTTGTGTATGCCGTTTTGGCGTTTTTTTTTTTTTTTTTTTTGTAATCCCGAGTTTATCGAGATATTAATAAAAGACATATTATTGAACACCTTTCCCGTCTTTTCGTTTATTGCAGTGGTTGTACCCTTTTGAGGGGTTGCCTACGTATCCACAAATAGCGGAATCAAACCAAACGTAGTTCAAAATTTGATTTGATTGATTTTTTTTTTTGCAATTTTCGAAATACATCAAGATTATTAATTCAAGATGTGCGACAGTAGAATAATTAATTCTAGCTTATTGACTTGTCTATAATTTTTGAAAATTTATAAAAAGACGAATTTTTATAAATTTTTGCAAATGACATTGAGATGGGGTTTATGGATAGTAGCGCTTCAGCTGGTCCAAGTTGGTTGGGTTGACAAATTCGTTCCCGTCCAAGTCTGTCAGCATTACTTTCCTGAAATCGGTTCGTGCCTTACTACCGGTTGACCCAAGCGCTAGAGTAATGGCCGGGGTGTAGTCAAGTCACCATGGGCCGAGACGAGAAAAAGATATGGATGGGGGAAGAAAATAAAAGGAAGGAAATAAAAGGAAATGGGAGGGGAGGGCTAGGTGTAATCAAGTCACCTAGCCCGGATTCCGCCCAACTCCGACTAATTCCTAGAAAAGGGTGAAAATCTTGAAAAATTGGATTTTGAAATGACTCTCGATGTAATCACATCATCGAGAGTCGGGAGCAACAACTACGAAGGCCTCGAAGGCCACCATGACACATAAGTGTATAACGGGTAGGGAATAAACAAATGAAGACAAGCTACAAAAAAAAAACGGAAAAGAGAGGATAGTTGTCGTACCGACCGGTCAGCAACTTACTCGCTCCATCGTCTCATAAGTGAATATAGGCACTTGCTTGTCTTCATCATTGCTATCCCGCTTCAAGCTTGATAGAACCGCATGGTAGAGGTAGTAATGGGCGAGGGGGTGGGATTTGATGTGAATATCGGTCTAAAGTGAGGAGGAAATGAGGTTAAGGTATGTAAATGAGGTACATGGGTGGTATGATATGAGAAAGGAAGGTAGGGAGGTTAGGTGGGGGTATACAATGGTTGGGTGGGCTTAAATGTCGAAGAAGAAGCACCAAAAAGGAGTAGGGGATCATCCCGGTCGGGATGGATGATCCCGGTCGGGTTGATAAACCCTTCCCGGTCGGGAAGCCTCCTTCTCGATCGGGATGACACTCCAGTGGACTCGATTTTTGGCACCCTCATCCCGATCGGGACGGCCCCATCCCGGTCAGGACGACACACCCTTCCCGGTCGGGAAGGGTCTTCATGACTCCCATGACCCCAAAAACCGACTCCCTTACTCACGATCCAAGCTCTATCACTAACCACTCCTTTCTAGGAGTCACCTTCACTTCACCTATGACAATAAACTCAAAGTACACATCAAATTCACTCCCTCACATCGCTCATCAAAATACCAAATCAATTACAAGAGCTTCACAAAACAACAAAAATCAAGAGAAAAATCACACAAATACAAACACAAGTACTCTAAAGAGGAGAGGAGAATATACAACATGACGGTTCTTTAGGAACTCTGTCAAACCTAGGATGGTGGACTCTCCTTCAACCGTAGCCCTCAAGGGCATGGAGGAGCAAGTCGAACGCGCTACCGACATCATAATGAAGGCCCAAGAAGCGCTCGAGCCTAGCCAACCTCCACGGCCTCCAAGGAGGAGGCAAGAAGTAGGAATCCCAAGACCCATCGTCATCATTCATGTCATCTCCGGGGTCTATCCATCCCACGAGCCTAATCGACCTCTTCCTCCCTAAGCATCGCCTCCAATCACAAGCAAGCTTCATCTCCAAGAAACAAGGCACAAAAAGCGGTTTTGGCCTCATTTCTTTGTTGCACACCCCCACACTTTCCTCAAGTTGTGGTTCCCCATCTTTATCACTAGGCCCCACGTCATCTTGGAGAGGAGAATTGAATCTTCCACCGGCGGTTTCAATCTCTTCCAAATCATTGCTTGGTTCACTAGTAAGGGGCTCTTGATGTTTTTCCACATTCTCGGACATGGGCAACTAGGGCTCATCAATTTCACCCAACAACTTCACAAATTCTACCAACCCATCCAACTCACTAACTTCCTCCAATTCCTCACCAATGTTGTCTTCACCAAGGGTCATATCCTCATTCGTCACTTTTTGGGTAGACGATTGAGGTTCTTCAAAGCAAATCTCTCCTCCAAAGGGAACTACATCGGCGGCTTCATGGTTAGGTGGCTCCTCTTTCTCAAGTGGGCACCCTTCATCTAATTGTGATGTTCGGGATAAAAACATTACGGTTTGAACCGATATTGCATTTAATCGAGCATCCCTCGCCTCGTTTTCCCTTCGAAATTGGGCCATGAGTTCATCTTGCTTCTTTTTCATTTGAATGGCCATTTCTTGGTTGCTCTTTTGCAATTGAAGAATCGAATGATACAACTCCAAGTTTGACGATTGGTGGTCATTGAGGTCTTGTAAAGCTCCTTGATAATCTTGATGATGCCCAAGGGGTGGGGCATCATATTGTTGGTAGTGAGGTTGAGGTGATTGGTAGTATTGTGGGTCATGGGGTTCATATTGTGGTTGGGGTGGAGGGTAATATGGTGGGTTTTGGGGGTATTGGCTTCCATAAGGTGAATCTTGATTGAACATGGTGGGTTCACATTGATAACTCGAGTAATAGTCACCATGATCGTAGGATTGGTAATCGTTCACTTGTTGGTAGCCGTTTTCATAACCTTGAAGTTCATACCCGTCTTGATTACCCCAAGAAGCTTGATAGTGATTAGGAGTGATCATGTCATAGCTTTGGTTCATGGAAGGAGAGGGGTAGCTCATATCAGCTTCCATGTGTGGGGAGTTTAGATCAAACCCCATGCTTGCTCGAAAATCGTAGCTCATACCCGGTTGAGGACTTCTCAATCTAGCAACCGTCCGTTAAAGCGGCTCTAAGTTGCAAGAAGAAGATGGTCACCACCTCTAAGCACAAACTGTAGACTAAGAGCAAACGTGAGAAGCCTAGTGCTTTTTGGGCACTAGACAAGAGAGAAATAAACTTCACACACACAAGAAGCAAGGTAACAAAAGAAAAAAAAGAAAAACACAAACACAAACACAAAGTCAAGTAACTAGGAAAACAAAGTCTAAACTAGCACCGTCCCCGGCAACGACGCCAAATTGATGGTGGGATTTGCCGTGGATCCCGCCGATCAAATAAATAACCAACCGATCCTAGTGGGTAGCTAGGGCAAGTCGGGTCGAATCCACGGGGACGGTAAGAGGCGTCTAGACTAAGGTCACCCAAAAACGAGACTAAGTCAACGAGCTAAACTAAACTAGAGTAATGGGAAGGGAGAGAAGGCTAAAGCTATGACTACGTTAACGGAGAGAACAAACAAGGAAACGGGTTAGGATTAGGTCGGGGTCAAAGGGGTAGCGGAATGGTCGAGGGAGAGCTAGAGTGAAGGAGGTAGTAGGGTAATCTAGGTATAGTCCGGGCTCTCGCAACTTAGACTCACCTAGAGGTTCCACCTAAAACCCACCTTGGCGACACAAACGACAAACGGGGTTACTAGCGTGATATCGGGGCCTAGGTCGCATCCGGGCTCTCGCTACTCAGACCGGCCTAGGGGTCGTCCTCACCGGGCTCTTGCTACTTAGTGAGGGAACCAAACCCACGAGCAAACTATCACCCACAAGAGAAAGGCAAGAAAAACAAGCATATGCAACTACTAGTCATTCAAGCATTTCAACAAACATGTGATATGCATCAAACCAAGAGGAAACCCAAATCTTCCACCAACATCTCCAACAAACCCTTAATCATCCAATTAACACCCTAATCACCCTACTAACCCTAGCAAGAGTCTATACAAACATATCTAAACTAAAACTAACACTAACAAGATGAAAGATCACAAACATAAAAACATCCACGAAGAAACTAGTGAAAACAATGAACAATGAACAATATAATGAACAAAGAATAAAACTTTAATGAAAGAACAAGGATTAAGAGAAAGGAAGAGAAGATTATACCATACTAGAAGATGAAAAGAAGAAGGAAACTTGCATAAATGGAAGAACCCAAAACAAACATCCAAGGTTGTCAAGCTTGAATGGAGAACTTGAAGAATTCCAAATTACAAGCACTAATCAATAATTAACGATAATCTAAAGACTAATCTACACTAATCTAATCTAATCTAACCTAAAGTAGTCTAGGGTTTAGTGGGAAGTGTCTAACATCATATAGGAATACAAGAGGAGGGGTATTTATAGGATTACAATGGAAAGGAGGGGAAACAAAGTGACGCGGGCCTGTAACTGGGTCATCCCGGTCGGGATGAGTTGGTCCCGGTCGGGATGAGCTCATCCCGGTCGGGATGGACCCAAAACAGGAGCATCGCTTTTAGTGCACCTCATCCCGGACGGGTTGAGGTCATACCCGTCGGGGATGAGTCTTGTAGGCCTCCAATATGATATTTAAGGTTCCTCCTTACTTCACATGGGCTTCTCATCGATTCTCGGGACTCGGGATCGGGTCTCGGAGGCTCGGGATTGGGCCCCAAGGTCTCGGGGTCGAATCCAAGGCATCGAGTGATCGTTCCTTCACTTCGTTGGCTCTGAAAAGTGTATGTATTAAGTCGGAATCGCTCCAACTCTTCACGAAGGGTCTTGGGAACCTGAAACGAACTAGAGGAAGCATAAGTAGCCCATAAATCGCTCCCAAGGAGCGATTCCACAAGGAAAATTGGACCAAAATACTACGAAATAGGCACTACAAACTACACTTATCATAGGACCACCCTGTACTGATATTGGACTTAGCGTTATTTGATGGGAATTAGGAACCCGTGTTTGTGGGAGTCTTGCTAGGAATCTCGAGATGGTTAATTTCTTCTATAATCCTTGAGAGCTCTTTTTGATTCTCAACTCCGTCTTTCTTTCTGCTTCTCTTGAATTCTGTTACGGTAACTCCTGCCAATCCCTTGAACCTTTGTCGATTTTGAAAACTCTTATTTTAATTTATTGTTTATCCTTAACTCTATTTATCTGTTCATCATTTCCCCGAACTTATGAAAAGTTTGACTAATTTAAAAGTTTTTATTTATTTATTTATTTATTTATTTTCGTTAAATTTTAACATTTTGAAGCATAATTTCAAATTTTAAAACTCCCCATTTTGTAAAAACTTTGAGCAATTTAACATTTTTGGTTATCGTGAAATTCTAACATTTTTGAATTATAATTTAATAACTTTATACTTCACTTTTGTTTTATCTTTGGTTGATATTTATATTTAGTCCTGTTTCAAAATGCCTTAATAATTTATTTTAAATTATTTTGAAAATATTTCAATTTTTGATTTTCAAACGATCGGAATTTTGTGAAGACTTGCATATTTCCAAATACTTCAACTTCTATAGGATTATTTTGTAAACCGTTTTAACATTGTCGAAATTATTTTGAATGTTCAAGTTTGATAACATTTTTGAAAACTTTCATAATTACTTTGATAACATTTTCAAAATTTTAACGTTTTTAAATTAGTTTCACTTTATTGTTGGTGGACTTTTGAATCTGTTATTGAAAATTTTTGACGACTGGTTTGATTTTTTTACTAACTACAAATTTGATTTCTCCCAACTAAATTTCATTTCATCATAAAAAGAAATATTATCGAATTTCTTAAGCAAAAATTGTTTTATTTTTGTTTTGAAAATGTTTGGTTACCCAATTTTTGTCGAGTTCGTTTACAAATGTTATTTGACGTCGTTATTTTATCAAATAACTTTACTTTACGATTTCATTAATTTAGAAGATATTAAAATTCGGGTAGCTTAGCCCAATTCCTCTTTGAATAAATATTTGCGTTCGATTTCGTATCACTTTGAAAGTTGTAAAATTTTCTTTTAAACCAATTTTTTTTCTTTTATGCGAAATTTGTATCCTCATCTTTTCAAGTAAGATCGATGATCTCGATTTCTTTTCTGCTTATTCTTAGTTTCGAGGACGAAACTTTCTTTTAGTGGGGAGGATTGTAACACCCGCTATTTTCCTGGCATTTTTATCATTTCCGCAATGACTACGTCATAACTCTATTTTGGGCTTATATTGCATCTTTTTTTTCAAGCTTTATTATTATTTGAGAGTCCGATATTATTATTTTTTTAAAGAGATTTGAACTCTTTTAAACCTATTTATTTGATTTTCATCATAAATTAATTATTTTTCCGCAAGGAATTCTACTTCTCTACGAATTAATGTTTTTAAGCTCGAATTTAAGTTATTTCTTTTCCTACAAATGTCTAATTATATTTATATAATATTTTCAACTAAGAAATATTTTTATTTATGAAAATTTAGCCATTAATTATTTTTTTTACGAAATTTCGTAAATAATTATTTTTCAAAGTGAGGTTTACTCGAATTGCTTCGAAATACCTTTAATAATTTTACGATCATTTTTTAATCAACCTACAATTACTTTTGGACCCCTTCCCACCATTTTGGACCGTGACCCCCATGTCACACTACTACTACTACATATTCTTACAACTTATTATTTTTATGTTTTTAAGAGAACAATTATTTCACAAGATATTTTTACCATATTTTAATGTGATGATTCTTGCAAAAACTTTTCAACCTCCACATACATCATTTTGGCCAAGTTGTGTAGTATGCATGTACCTTGTTTTCATCAATTTTAAAAGCTTCATTTATGCTTAATCCTTTCACTTTTTTTTTCTCATTCAATTTACATCAATTTTAATCAAGCCAAATACCTCCCCTTTCTCTCTCTTTTGGTTCATGAAATCTGAATTTTTTCAGCAGCCATTTCTGGCCAGAAAACCGTCTTCAAGCTTCGCCTTCCGTCTCCTATTTTTCTCTTATTTCGATCTCTTTTCGTCTCCTTCGTTAAGGTATTAATCGATTTCTTTTCCAATCATTTTTACCTTGTTTTTCCAGCGATCTTATGGTATTTTCATACCATGGATTTCATGTTTTTATAGGCTTCTTGGTCGATCTCGAAGCAGACGAATATATTATCGACTCGAATTTGGACTTGAGGTAACGTCGATGTTACTCGGTATTTCATTATTTTAATAGAGTATTTGCATGTATATATTTTTTATGTTTTATTTTGGCAATATATGTATGTCATAAAATATGGAAAAATTTTAAAAGTTGAAAATTTGTATGTTTCGGTATTTTTATCGCTTTTACGAGATTAACGATTAAATCGCCATATTAATTTGTAAAATAATAATATTCGGCCTAAACATGTAATATATGTTTATATTCTGTAAAAATGTTGTTTTTGATGATTTTTAATAATTTAATATTTTTTTTGATATTTTAGTTATCAATTATTGAATTATTACCGTTTACGGACAAAAATGATTAAAAGCCGATTTTTAGTTCTAGTACTTAAACATTTTATTTTAATCTGATTTTTGACTTGGTGAAACTTTCTGGTGAAATAGAATTTTCTGAATTTGTTCATAATTTTTCGGAATTGTTAAGTGGATGAATTAATTAATCACTTTAAATCATCGTTTATCGTTAAAACCGTGTTTGTCGTTTAAATTCTCGATTTCTGGCCTTTGGTTTAAATCTGGAAAAAATTTTGATTCTGATGATTTCATATTAAAATATAATTTTATGATTTTTAGTGCCTTAATAAAATGTTAGGAACGATAAGTTTTATTAATGAAATCGTTAATTGTGAAAACGGGTTTTAAAGACGGTTTTGACGGAAGTTGGTAAATCTGGAACTATGGAAAATCTGGAAAATTAGTATATTCTGGAAAATGATGATTTTTAGGTTTAATAATACTTTTTAGACATTAATACTTAGATCGTTTTGTAACTACTATTTTTATTAATCGTTATTGTCGGGATTGGACGATTAACGAGAAAACGCTTTAAAAACCGAGTTTTAGAATTCTGGAAAATTTTCTTTTCTGGACAGAATGTCCATAAATATATTTTAACTATTTTACGTAATTTTTGTAATATTTATTAAAGTCTTTAATTAATAAGTAATGATTTTTGGACAAATTGGGATTTATCGTTAAAATGCTTCGTCTTACCTAAAAGAATTATATTTCCAGCAATTTTGAAAGTATTTAAATCTGAAACTTTAAGAGTTAAATCATCCCTTAACATACTCTAAATATATTTGTTGGTTTAATTAAATAAAGACGTTCAAATATTTAATTTGATGTTTGCCGTAAAATCCTATTTATAATTTTATTGTCGAAACTAATAATAATTAGAGAATTTTAGCTTTTTAACTTTTGAAAACACCCTAATTAGTAATATTAAAATGTTTAAGACATTTTTTAATCATTTTATAACGCTTATACAATATTTTAATAATTTCATAAAATTAAATGTTCACTTTGGTAATTAATATCGTTAAGGCCGAATGTATTAGTTTTATAAATCTATATCGTTTACTAAAAATGTGATGTTAGTATAAACTAATATTTTTGCTATTTTGATGTGATGCTATTTTTGGTAAAGTTTCTAAAAATAGAAGTTTTCTAAAATAGAAAGTTTTCTCTTTTGGAAAGTTATTTCTTTTTCTTTTGTTCTCCTGTTGTTTATATTTATTTTTGAATATCGATAATGGCTTGTTTTGGAGTTATGGAATAAAGTCAAGTGTGGGGTTAGAGTAATAATCTGGGGTGTACGTTTTTGCCATCAGCTATAAAGCCGGTGTGCCCATTTGGGGCACATTTGGTCGTTGAACTGGGCGTAGTTTCGCCCAGGAGAATGTGCATTGTGCCCTTAAGCTAGATATCGCATCGTGTTAGTTGCCGTCAGTTGAACTGGATACATTTGGTATCCAGGAGGGGTGTATACTACTTAAACCAGGACCTCGCTGTACGCAGTCCTGTTATAGTTGAGTTGCCTAGTTAAAGACTGGATTCTGTTACGAGTTAAGTCTACAGTTCTCGAAGCTAGTTTCCAGTATTATCCTACTGAAAGTCTAGCCTTGTGCACACTGATCGAATATCCATAATGCCATTTTGATGATTTTATTTATTATCGATATAAATTGGTTTGCAGGTTGGCAAATATTTTTATGTTTCTTTGGAAACCCTTTTGATTATTTTGTTTTACGCTAAAGCTTATTTTAATATGATGTTTTACTGTTTTCCTTTTTACTATTTTTCTATAATAATAATTACAGTTTTAAAATCCTGTTATACGGCTGGGAGAACGTTGGCGTTGCTCCCCACTGATTGTGGCTGTTATGTTTTAACATGGCAGGTATACGTGTTCCGGGTGTGGGCTAGCGAGCAGTGTGGATCCTGCTTATTTATTTTTATAATTATGTCCTATGGATTGCTCAAACCCCTTTTGTGGATTGTTTTAAATTTTGGCCATTTTATTTGAGGCCTATTGTTTGACTTTACCATTTTAATTTTACTAAGACATAGTTACAGTGTGTTTTAATCCCGACTCTACAGTGTTTCCGCCACTGTATAGCGTTAGATTTTCTAGGGGATTCCAGGTTTCCTTGGAAACCACCTTGATGATTGAAGTTCCCTTGTTGGAACCCTTGATTGTTGTTGAAGATTCCTTGGTTATGTTGCTTGAAGTTGTTGAATGGCCTTGGGTTGCCTACGTAACCTTGGTAACCTTGGTTGTTGTCCCTTAAGGGAGGTGGCACATATGGACGATGTTGTGGAGATTGTTGTTGGGAAGCTTGATGGGAAACTTGGAACATATGAGGATAGGGGGCACCTTGCTTGAACGCTTGAAAGGCGTTCACTTGCTCAATACTATCTCGACAATGTAGAGGCTCATGTCCAACTATCCCGCAAATATCGCATATCCCATAGTAGGATGTAGGAGGTACAACTCCCAAAGCATTGACTTCATGAATCGTGTGTTGGTTGGAGGAACTAGTGCTTTGAACTTGATTAAGGTGGCTTTGGAGCTTCTTATCAATAGTATCCATGTGAGTTTTCAATTGGGCTCCAAGATCGGCACTTAGTTGTGTGATGGCATCAATCTCGTGCCTTCCTCCTTGATTCGCCTTCCTAGGCCTTGAGTATTGGGAGTTGTGTACCGCCATCTCCTCGATTCTTGACCAAGTTTGGTCATAATCCACCTCGGTAAACCTTCCATTCGACTGTTGAACAAGGAACCATTGTGATAGACCATGGTGAGGACAAGAGCGGATCAAGGCTTTGAATCTTTCCCACGATTCATAGAGGCTTTCTTCATCACGTTGTTGGAATCCCGTGATAGAGGCTCTCAATGGATTTGTCTTCTCCGGGGGATAAAATTGTTGGTAGAAAGTTAAGGCTAGCTTCTTCCAAGTATCAATACCAAGATTCGCCTTGTCTAACCCTTTGAACCATTGCTTAGCTTTACCGATCAAAGAGAAAGGAAATAATACCCACCGGATTTGGTCTTGGGTTATTCCCGTTTGTGAGATAGCATCACAATAATCCGAAAAGGTTTCCATGTGTTGATGAGGATCTTCGGTTGGTAACCCACTAAATTGACTTCTTTCGACCAATTGGATGAATTGCGTTTTTGCCACAAAGTTGCCGGTATATGCCTCCGGCAAAGCGGTTGGACCGGGCAAAACGTCTTCCGTAAAGGTTGAATGAGAAGAGAACTTAGGCATTGTTGGATATGCGGGAGATGATGGTGTGGACGATGTTGATGTAGAAGTAGAGGGAGAACTAGGTTGAGAAGAGTGGTTGGAAGAAGTACCAAAGGGGTTGATGAAATTCCCTTCGGCCGTTTCTCAGGATGTCTCGTTCAAGTCAGAACCTTGAGCTTGCTCTTCGATGGTATTGCTTGGACCCGGTTGAGAGTTTCTAACCCGATCAATCGTCCGTTGGCGAAAGACTCTAAAGAGTCTTTCCGGCTCTGGATTGAAGAGAAAGAAATCGCCTCTCCTCCTAGGCATGCACTACACACTAGAACAAACGTGAGAACACCTAGTGCTTTATGGGCACTAGGCAAAGACAATAAACGAGCACAACGGGAGACAAAGAGAGAAGAAAACAATAAAAAAACCAAGAGGAAAAAAAAGAAAATCCTAAATATGCACAAGAGATAGAAGAAGAGCACAAGAAGGGTAACTAAGTGTAGCTAATAAGCAAACTAAGTCTAAACATGCACCGTCCCCGGCAACGGCGCCAAATTGATGGTCGGGATTTGCCGTGGGTCCCAACCGATCAAGTAGAGTCCAACTAATCCTAACGGTAGCTAGGTTAAGTCGCGTCGTGTCCACGGAGACGGTTATAGGTGTCTAGACTAGGTCTACCTAGAAACAAGGCTAAGTCGCACAAATAAACACAAAGAAGACGATAATTGACAAACTATGATGGTTGAAGGTGATAAATGTGGACTAAAAATGTACTATGTTTGACATAAACTAATCGAAACAACTAAAGATTAAAGACACTAACAAACTAGAGAAGATGGCTAAAGAGGTAGAGGAATCAAATATGGGAAGGAGTAGGGTTAGGTCTGGTTCATAAGTGTAGTAGGATAATTGAGAGGTCAAGGGTATGGGTGTCACTTAATTACTAAGGTCGGTTTGCGCTCTCGCGCCAAAGCCTAAGTCCGCACTCTCGTGTCTAAGACTAGACCCGAATACTCATGCAAAGTATTACCCAAAACAGAAGCATTCAACCACAAATCGATTACAAGATGAGAAGATGAAAACAAGCATGAGAAGCATGGCCACTACAACTCAAACAAGCAATTCAACAAACACATAGAGTGCTCAACTTGTGACTAGCAACAAAGATTCCACCTTTTTCCTTAATCAAACCCTAATTACCCATAATCCACACTTAATCCCCCTACTAACCCCACAAGGAATCTACTCACTCATTATCCCACTAATACTAACATAAACAAGAGAAATCCACATAATAATCCAAACATCCATAATGAACAAACAAGAACAATAAACAATATAAAATATTAAAACTTGAAAGATTAACAACGATTAAGAGAAAAGAGATTATATCAACTAACAAGGAGATAAAAAGATGAGAACTTGCATTAATAAGAAACCCAAATAATCTCCAAGGTTGTCAAGCTTGGATGAATCTTCAAGAAATCTTCTTAATACAAAACTAATTAGCTAGAAAATCTAAGATTAACAAAAGTTTAAAGAAAGATTAGGCTAATGAGAAGAGCACTAAATCTAGGGTTTTTAATGTATAGAGGTCTAAGATAATCTAAGATAATCTAATGTAATGTAAGATGCTTAAACAATACAAGGGAGGAGTATTTATAAGTTTATAAGAGTGAAGGAGAAGTAAAGAAGTCACGCGGCCTACAGCAGGTCCATCCCGGTCGGGATGGATGGTCCCGGTCGGGATCACACAACCATCCCGGTCGGGAAGCCCTCATCTCGGTCGGGAAGACACAACAGCAACCGCAGTAAACACGCACTCCTTCCCGGTCGGGAAGGCTACCCATCCCGCCCGGGAAGGGTCTTGTAGGCCTCTATTATGATCATAAGGGTCCCTCCTTGCTTCTCATGGGCTTCTCATCGATTCTCGGGGCTCGGGATCGAGTCTACGGGGCTCGGGAATGGGTCCCAAGATACCGAGTGATCGTTCTTTCTCTTCGTTGGCTCCAAAAGTGTAGGAAACGAGTTGGAATCGTTCCAATTCTCCATGAATGATCTTGGGAACCTAAACCGAACTAGAAGAAGCATAAGTAGCTCAGAAACCACTCCAAAGAGAGATTTCACAGGGGAAACCGGGACCATACACAACAAAATAGGCACTACAAACTACACTTATCAATAGCATAATATTTAAATATAATTACAAGTTAATATTTAAATATATTAAGAAGTTATATAACAACTATGAAAATTAAAATTGATTGTAATAAATTAATAAGAATTAAATAATATAACATCTAAGAATTAAGAAACGTAAATAGAAGGAAAGAAATATTATTTTTAATGAATAATCATTATACAAACTAAAAGTTACAAATACAATCTTCGGAGTATGTGTAAGAAACTAAAAAATAATTAAGGTGGACTTGTAAAATTGTAATTGAAAAAATAATAACGTCTACGACTCTACGATTCGACACTACCACTAGAAGGGGTATTGTCGGTGTCTACATCACTATCTCTTGTTTCCTGAACTTGTTTTCGGTCTGTTGCATCCATCCAATCTTTTTAGCATATACACATGCGGATGGTATCAAAAGACAAAGACGTATGTTTATCGTCTAACACCCTTTTGGAGGCACTGAAACAACGTTCAGACGCTACAGATGAAACTTGAATGGCGAGGAAGTCCATCCCATTACAGACATCATCGGAAGACCAAATGCTTTTTCTCCCCACCAGGATAGAAGATCAACGTTTATTTTGTCTTGTTCCGCAACATTGCAGAAATAATGATAATGTAGGTACATATGATATTCCGCAAGATTGGACGTCCGTGTCTCTTGAGAAGATGGCATCATTGGAGACATTTGAGATAAGGCCTTGCCCAATCCTGTAGCAATCGTCGATCGGCTACTGCTAGTACCTGCACCTGATCTGATCGAGAAGTAGTACGAGTGGTGGTGTTAGTGTTACCATAAATCCGTTCGTATTCGCCAAATACTATACCAAAGTCGTTTCTAATCGAGGCTGCATAAGCCTCCTTGTTGAATTCTATGTTCATTGTTTTTTTATAAAATTCAACAAAGTCCATGGCATCGTCAAATTTCCACCTAGGGTCTACAATCAATGAAAATACAAAGACGAGAGGAATATCGTCCTAATATTTTAGCCATTTGGTCTCCATGTCGGGTAGAAACCCAGCGTAATCAGGTAACCCTCGATATTTTTGGAAAATAACGACAATACTGATAATGTTAACAATGAAAAAAGGGTTCGTAGGTAGATATGCATGAGAAAATGCATTTGTCGTCTCTTCAAAGACGCACAACAAGTCAATATACATTTCTATTTTGTCCTAATCATTCTTAAATAATGGTTGATTGAGAAAACGAGTGTTCCAAAAAGTAGTTAGCGGATCCTTGTACTCTAAACAAGACTTCAACATTGTGTACATTGAATTCCAACTCGTGTTGTTTTATACGGAAAATTTTCTATATTTAATTTTATTTAATTTACAAAAGTCACGCCAATCTTGGCACCTCGATTGACACGTATTCAAGTGCATAACTACTGCTTTAAACTTGGTGTGATAGTGTCGTAGACCCACTAGACCGTCCTTAACACAGGTCTAAAATGTGACAACCACATCTAGTAGAAAAAACCCCTATCGTGTCTATGCTATCGTGGCGGTTCTAACAAAAATGACATATTAGGTATAAGTTATAAGTGGAAAAGGTCTTTAGTGGCGGTTTTTTTGAAAAAATGACACCATAAACTGCTACATGTGGTGGCGGTTTTATCTTAGAACCGACAATATATGTTTTTGTGGCGGTTAATTCACAACCGACTTAAAAGAATGACGCAATAAAGTGATACTTTTTATGGCGGTTTTATCTTAGAACCGGCACTACATGTTTTTGTGGCGTATCTATTTACAACCGACGTAAAAAGTGGCACAATAAAGTCCGTTTGGTGGCGGTTTTATTTTAGAACTGACACTATATTTTTGTGGCGGTTCCATTTACAACCGAAATAAAATAAAAGTAACACAATAAAGGGCTTCTTTTGGTGGCGGTTTTATTTTAGAACCGACACTTGATATTTTTGTGGCGGTTATATTTACAACCGACATAGAAAGTGACACAATAAAGTGCTTCTTTTGGTCGCGGTTTTTTTGAACCCACCTTATAGGTTTTTGTGGTAGTTCTATTGATTAGTGTAGTTTGTAGTGCCTATTTCGTAGTATTTTGGTCCCATTTTCCTTGTGGAATCGCTCCTTGGGAGCGGTTTAGGGGCTTCTTATGCTTTCTTTAGTTCGTTTCAGGTTCCCGAGACCGATTGGGAAGAGTTGGAGCGATTCCGACTCTATACATACACATTTTGGAGCCAACGGAGTAAAGGAACGATGACTCGATGCTTCGGAATCGACCCCGAGACCTTGGGACCCAATCTCGAGCCTCCGAGACCCGATCCCGAGTCCCGAGAATCGATGAGAAGCTCATGTGAAGCAAGGAGGAACCAAAAGGGTCATATTGGAAGCCTACAAGACTCATCTCCGACGGGTATGCACCTCATCCCGTCGGGGATGAAGTGCACTTTGGAGGGTGCCACTGCAAGGCCGTCCCGGTCGGGACCAACCCGTCCCGGTCGGGATGGTGGGGCCGTCCCGGTCGGGATGTTCCGTCCCGGTCGGGACCAAATGGTTGTAGTCCGCATTTCTTTCTTTCTTCTCCCTTCCATTTGTAACCCTATAAATACTTCCCTCTTGTATTGCTTATGGATACTACCTTAGTTTAGACTACCTTAAGCCTCTCTACATCACATAAACCCTAGATTAAATTCTCCTCTCATTAGTTTAATCTTCCTTTAATTCTTAGTTAATCTTAGTTAATTAGCTCTTGTATTAAGAAGTTACTTGAAGACTCATCCAAGATTGACAACCTTGGAGATTATTTGGGTTTCTTATTTATACAAGATTGCATCTTTTTCTTCCTCTTGTGTTGGTATAACTTTCTTTACTCTTACTCTTTGTTATAAATTCAAGTTTGAATCTTTGATTAGTGTTGATTGTTATTGTTCATATTGTTCTTGATGATGAATGTTTGGATTGTGAAGTTGTTTTATCCTTTCATTGTTGTAGTTAGTTTGACCATGAGTGAGTAGTTTATTTGTGGGTTAGTAGGGGGATTAAGGGTAGATTATGGGTGATTAGGGTTTGATTGGGGGTAAAGGGTGAATCTTTATTGTTAGTCACACATTTGGCACACCATGTGTTTGTTGATATGCTTGTATGGGTTGTAGTGGCCATGCTTCTCATGCTAGTCTTCTTCTACTCATTGTTTGCTTTGTGTGTGGATATGTTGAGCAAAGTCATCGACATCGGTTTAAGTTGCGATTGCCCGGACCGAACCTAGCAATTAGGAGGCACCTACACCCTTAACTACCCAAGTCACCCTACTACACTTATGAACCCGACCTAACCCACTCCTTCCTTTCCGTATTTGATTCATTTTGTTAGTTAGTCATCATTCCCTTTAGTGTGTTAGTTAGTTGGATTATTAGCATTGTTTAGTTAGTATTTGGTAGTCTAGTTCATCATAGCTCATAATTAGTCTACTTTCTTCTCCTCTCATCTTAATCCATCAATTAGTAGCTCTTTGTGTTTGTTTGGTAGCATAGTCTAGTTCTAGGCCGATTTAGTCTAAACATTGCAATACCGTCTCCGTGGACACGACCCGACTTACCCTAACTACCGTTAGGTGTTAGTTGGTTATTTAATTGGTGGCGGGATCCACGACAAATCCCATCATCAATCTATTTCAATCGACATAAAAAGTGACCCAATTGTCGTGGTTTTATTTTTATATCGAAACTACGAATTTTTTTGGCGGTTTCAAAAATAATCGTCATTATAAGAAAATAAGAAATTATATATGTGCGGATCCTTAAAAATATTAATTAGTGATTAAAACTAGACACAGGTAGGCCGAAACGGGTCATGACCCGTGCGGACTATTGGAATAAGTTATGAAATTTTAGCTGTAGGAGTGAGGCATAGAAGTGTATGTCAAATATGTTGTGCATATTGGTACTAGCGGCAAAGTCAAACAGTCTCAAAACAGGCCGGCGCGAGATCGATTCAAACCCAACCGAATTCTTTTTGTCATTTATTTTTCCCAGCCGCTTATTTACAGTGGGAGTTGGAGTGTTAATTACTCCTACATATATAATTTACTAGGAAGTATGACAGGCGGATTTGTGGGCTCCAGTACTTAGGCTATAGTCCAATATGTTATGACAAATTTAATTAGTGTGCAGTCTATTGCAAGGAATGTTGTAGTTTAGTTGATTGTGAGTTTTATTAGAGATATCGTATATATGTCGGATATTATTTTCTCATATTATTGACTGTGATATAATTTAGATTAAGTAATTTGTATCTTTTAGAATCTTCTAATTATTGTATACTTCTACCCTAAGGCAAACTGTATCTCTTGTAATGTCTTATATATAGGACTTTTATTCATTAATAATATTCATGCAATTCATAATCAATTTTTCTCATAATTCTAACATGGTATCAGAGCCTAGATCTATATAATCAGCCTGTACCTACCCATCTTCCGCTGCCCTACCGTCGAATTGCATCAAAATATTTCTCTTTTCTCCCTCACCCCGTAAACTTCCCTTTACCCTCACTAAATCTAATTTTTTACCCCTTAAACCCAATTTTGTGGTTTAATCTTTTCCACTTTAATCAAATCTGTGATTAAATTTTCTACACTCTCAAATTCAATTTGACCATAAATTTCTTGGTCCCTTATAAATTACCGACGAGTTTACGCACCATAGACTGGCGAGTTTACGCATCCTACACTGACGAGTTACGCACCAGCACTCGAGAATGGCGAATTACGCACCCTAGACTGGCGAGTT
Organism: Agrostemma githago; assembly: GCA_958450325.1. NCBI lineage: Eukaryota > Viridiplantae > Streptophyta > Magnoliopsida > Caryophyllales > Caryophyllaceae > Agrostemma > Agrostemma githago. The sequence continues at coordinate 36,250,529 of OY288239.1, forward strand.
ACGAACCGTCACCATAGACGCAACCGAGACTGACGAGTTTACGCACCTTGGACTGGCGAGTTATTACGCACCCTCTCCCGAGACTGGCGAGTTTACGCACCCGATATTCATTCCTCTTGATTTTCAAGATTGTACTTTCGCTCTGCCCGTACATCTTACGGGAGCATATTAGAGATATCGTATATATGTCGGATATTATTTTCTCATATTATTGATTGTGATATAATTTAGTTTAGGTAATTTATATCTTTTAGAATCTTCTAATTATTGTATACTTCTACCCTAAGGCAAACTGTATCTCTTGTAATGTCGTATATATAGGACTTTTATTCATTAATAATAATATTCATGCAATTCATAATCAATCTTTCTCATAATTCTAACAAGTTTGTCATTTGGTAGGTAGGATCTGGGTTCGAACCTTGTTGCAGTCTGTTTTTATTGTTTTCTGCTGTCAGCTATCTTGCCTTTGGCTAGTACTGAAGTATTTTTATTTCCATTTTCATTCATAGATCAACAAATAAACCTTTCCAATATTTTAATGTTCACCCTAGAAAATCACTTTTATACAACAAATAATTATAATATTTTATTGTAAAAAATATACTACCTCCGTCCCACTAAGATTGTCACATTTCATTAAAATACTCTTCACAAATAATAGAGAAATGAGACAATTATTTAGGGACGGAGGGAGTATATCTAAGTTGAGTTATTTGGTGTTATATTGGTCATTAATCAAAAATAGTTAATTGAAAATTTTAATCGCATTCGGTTACATTTGTTTTCTACACAAATTTCCATGTTAGACAGTCTCATAATCATATTGTGAGACCGTCTCACGTGAGACCTCCAGTCCTATATTTTATATTCATATTCATTTGGTATAATCTTCAATTACATCACTTTAATTATATTTTTGTGTTGACCATATAATAATAATAATAATAATAATAATAATAATAATAATAATAAATTCTTTGTAAACTGGTTTTTGGATCCATCAATAAAATTCTTCTTTTATTTTAAAAATTAAAAATTAAAATAATAATAATCAATATTCAGCAAGATACTATGTCTCGACTGAACCGTTTTTACCAGCATATTTCAACTGTTCATAAATCTAGCCCCAGATACATTTCATTCCTGAGTCTGCGCCTGGTTTATGATACAATTAGTTTAATTTTACTTGTAAATTGTATTAGTAGGTATGTGATACAAATATATTTTAATAGTGACATTCATTGATTCACCACATTTCCAATATCACAAATTATAGTATACAACCGTTGTACTGTGCGATAGACCTTAGAATTAGGAATTTATTGTAAAAAACTAATCACTTTAAGTTCTTTAGTGATCGCTTTAAATTAAATGATTATAAATTTTTACTATTGTCGTATTGTGTAACAATTTCATCAAGTACGGTACAACGGTTGTACGACAGTAGTATTTAAGTTTTCAGTTGTCGTAAGGTAGGACGATTGTACACTACAATCTGTGATAAAAAAAATAATACTCTTTTCTTTCGGTCTATTGTTTACTTTTATATTGGTTCTGAAAAGTATCTATTTAAATCAAAAGTGAATAAATAACGGAGATGGAGGGATATAAATTTGTATTTGTATTTGATGGGGGTCGGTTGCCTACCATGGGCCGCCCGCCATGCGAGTCCCGGGGCAGCCTGGCCCAAAAGCACGAGGAAGAGCCTAGGCCAGCCAGCGGGACCTTGTCAGGAGGCCCCAAGGGGCGACCCTGGAGAGCCGCTTCGAGCTCGAAGAAAGAAACTGACCCCCCCCCCCCCCCTCCCGCCCGTCAGGATCAGGCCACAAACGCTGTGGTCGAAGGGGTAGGAGACCCCCTGTCTGTTAGGCGCCAGGGTACCCCTCCTTGGCAGACACAGGGAGCGAAAGCTGAAGCCCTCCTGTCCATGCCTAAGGTAAGGGAGGGTGGGTGAACAAGGTGAACCCACGTGTCACTCCCTCATCCTCTCATTTTTTTCTCTCTTCCTCTCTCTTGTGGGAACCTATAAATGCTCATGTATTTCCCACAAGAAAGAGGTTGGATTTTCTCTCTCTAGAACCTTACTCTAAAAACGCGACCTTACTCCTCACGAGTAAGGTTCGTCGAGGCATTTCACGGACTAACTTAGGCATCGGAGAGGGTTCCCTCGGACACCTCCAAGGCCCTGTGCGCTCTATGTGTGCAGGTGGCAGACAATATCCGTTGCGAAGGTCTGATCATTGGTGTAACACCCCGGCCCAATCCTAGGACCGGAAATGTTAACTGCGATAGCCCGCCAGGCTTTGTACTGGTCCCACAGACCAACACGAGTCCTTTCCAGCACATTTTGTCCTCACTCATGCGCATCCCGGAAACCTTCCCAGGAGGTCACCCATCCTAACATTGCTCTCAGCCAAGCACGCTTAACTGCGGAGTTCTTTTGCATGAATGACCAGAAAAGAAAGTGCACTTTGTTGATATGAGTAGTACTTCAAATCCCTTTAAGCAAAGCTCATAAATAGGACATCTTCAATCAATGTGGGGTGTTTCAATCACTCCCACTTGAAGAACGCAACGTCCTCGTTGCGCCTGGCAGCATAACCGCTGACCCAGAATCCACCCCCGCTAGGTGCCAAATGCACGGTCGCAGGGTTGCTCTGATACCATTTGTAACACCCCGGCCCAATCCTAGGACCGGAAATGTTAACTGCGGTAGCCCGCCAGGCTTTATACTGGTCCCACAGACCAACACGAGTCCTTTCCAGCACATTTTGTCCTTCACTCATGCGCATCCCGGAAACCTTCCCAGGAGGTCACCCATCCTAACATTGCTCTCAGCCAAGCACGCTTAACTGCGGAGTTCTTTTGCATGAATGACCAGAAAAGAAAGTGCACTTTGTTGATATGAGTAGTACTTCAAATCCCTTTAAGCAAAGCTCATAAATAGGACATCTTCAATCAATGTGGGGTGTTTCAATTGGAGTGGGAGGAAGGAGAGTTTAGAAAGCAAAACAACATCATCCAAGTGACGTAAACATAAAGATCCGAATCCGTTTTGGATCAATTGTTTCCATACCAGAACAATTTGACGCCGTCTGTGGGGAGTTTCTAGTTGGGATTCCTCAAAAGAACAAAAAACCGATAGAAGATGTCCGAGGTTGTTGAAACCAATTCGGGGGCAGATCCGACGGGACAGCCAGTGAACCCCCTGTACGGAATGCCCCTAACAGCAAGGGAGGTGACGCCCGCCGCCACGATTCGGTGGGCAGGACGGGCTATTCTCTATGAGGTACCTAACAAAGAGGCTACAGCCACAGCTGGGCAGGGGGATCATCAGAGGCCTAGCCTTAGCCTCACCCCTGCTCAGGCTGCGCAGGCAGCAGCCTTTTTCTCCGGGATGCTAAATCAAGAAATCGCACCTGAGGATCTGGTAGGCAGGATCGCCACAACCCCCAGACAACTGCATTTCGAGAGTGCTGAAAAGGCTGGGGGCACGAAGCGAACCGCCGCCAGAAATGTCCAAAGGAAGGCGAAAAAAACTGCTCGTGGGTACGTACAGGCTAAAAGGCGCATCGCGGTTGACGCCTAGGAGCCGCCAACTCAACAGCAAGAAGTGTCTATACACTCCACCGAGTCCACAGCAGCTGCTGAAAAGAGGGGTTTGTCCAAGGAACTGCAAGAGCGGATGAGACCAAGGGACCTCGCCTCAAAGCGCCTGGGGGCAAAGCAGGGTGGAGTCCAGATTAACACCCGCAGCGGAGCCACAGCAGGCCCCGGGGCTGTCCAAAAGCATGCAGTCAAGGCTCAACCAAGGACAGCCACTGGAACCAAGGCACCGTCAGGACGATAACCTCGAGCCTCCACAGAGGAAACGACCCCGACACCGCTCCCTCGTGAGAGAGGATGAGGCTGTGAGCAGGCATACGCCCGGGCACCGCTCCCCCAGTGTTGGAAAACCGACCCCTGGTAAATAGGACGACTACGGTTATCACTCTGCTGGGAGCCGGTCAAAAATGATGGGCAGGCCTACCAGAACCCCACTTTACCCTGAGGTTCAGGAGTGCCCCATCCCAAAAATTAAGATGCCCTCTGTCAAATTCGACGGGACCACCGATCCTGAAGACCACCTGGCAGCCTACGAAAGCGATATGGGGATGTACGACGCTGACGACACAGTCTGGTGCCAAATCTTCCCAACCACCTTGGTGGGCCTGGCCCAGGGATGGTTCAGAGACCTGCCGCAGGGGTCAATCAGCTTCTTTATAGAACTGGCCGAAGCCTTCCTGGACCAGTATGCAGGAAATAAGAGGCGCAGGTTGACTCGCTTTCACCTGATGACCCTGAAGCAGGGAGAAGGGAGAGACCATCAAGGAATATCTATAGAGATTTGACCTAGCCTTTCAGCAAGTCAGGGAAATTAATGACCCGACAACAGCTTATGCTCCGACTAATTCATTACTCCCCCAGGACATGAAGAATAAGATGATCAAAGCCTAACCAGAAACCCTGGTAAAGGCTCGAAAAATAGCCAAATGCTTCATGCTGCAGGAAGAGTTCCACAGCCTGCCGGATATCCCCACAGGACCTTTTACGCCAAAGGGAGGACCGAAGGGTGGGCGCAGCAGGGGCGAAGCGGCAGGATGACAAAGGACCGAGGAGGGGTATGCCCCAAAAAGGGAGTGTACCTACCAGCCAAGGTTTGATAGTTATACAGCCCTTAACAAGTCAAGAGCTGAGATATTCGAGTTAGAAAAGGAATCAGCCAAATGGAATCGCCCAAATAAGCCACGCAGCCCAAAGGGTGATCCGAAAAAATTCTGCACCTTCCATGACAGCGTAGGACACACGACTGAAGAATGCCGCTACCTGAAGGATGAGATAGAGAAGCTCATCAGGAACGGCAGGCTGGGTAACTATTCTGCTAGGAACAAAAATCAGAAAGCTGCGACAGCGAAGCCTGATGGCTCTACATTGGACCGCATGATAATCCATGTCGTATCAGGAGACACCGAGGGATAGACAAGCCAAAGGGGCCAGAGGAGGCAGATCAGAGAACTCCGAAATCAAATCTGCTACGCTGAAAGAGCAGGGACCCCAGCAGGCCTGACCCTAAGCATCACTCCCCAGGATCCAGGACGGGTCATTTACCCTCACAGCGAACCCCTGGTCCCGTCTCTTACTATCAGCAATCACATAGTGAGAAGGTATATGGTAGACACAGGCGCCTACACCAATATATTGTACAAAGATGCCTTCGACAAAATGAACATGGAGAAAAGGCACCTCAAACCCGCCCCTGGATCGTTGTACGGATTCGCGGTGCAGAAATCCTCCCAATGGGAGTCATCGAGCTGCCGATGACATTCGGAGAAAGGGCGTCGGCCAGAAACATTAGGACCTCGTTCGTAGTTGTGGATGCAAAGTCTGCATACAACGTCCTGATAGGCAGGGCCACCCTAGATGAGGTTTAAGCGGCAATATCCATTAGAGCATTAACTATAGCCTACGTAACGGACTTTGGTATGGAAGGAAAGGTACACGGGGAACAGGAGTCGGCCAGGCTATGCTACTCTGTGGCCCTGCATACTCATGAAACAGAGAGCAAGGGCAAACGGAAGGCGAACAGTTCCTCCAACTGGGAAGGTGAGATTCCGACTGGTCAGCAAACAGCAGATCACCCTGAACCTGGGGGAGAAAGTATGTTGGTGGAACTAGAGCCAGGCAGACCAATCTTAATAGGAGGCGACCTGGAGAAATCCTACCAGGAGAAGTTGATTAAGGTCTTGCAAGACAAAAGGGATGTTTTCGCCTACTCGGTAGACGAAATGCCAGGGATCGATCCGGCCCACATCGTTCACAAGCTGAACGTAAGTCCAGAGGCCTGCCCTGCGAAACAAAAGAAAAGGTACATGTCCACAGAAAAAGATCAGGCTATCAAAGAGAAGATCGAAAAGCTCCTGAAGGCAGACTTTATAGAAAGTTGTGATTATCCTGAGTGGCTGGCTAACGTAGTCATGGTGAAAAAATCCTCGGGAGCTTGGAGGATTTGCGTAGACTTCACCAACCTCAACAAGGCGTGCCCTAAGGACTGTTATCCCCTGCCACGCATCGACCAGCTAGTGGATGCCACCAGCGGATATTCCACGCTCAGTTTCCTGGACGCCTTCTCATGCTATCACCAAGTGTATCTCTGGCAGCCTGACAGGGTGAAGTGTGCGTTCATCACCAGCTCAGGCACGTACATGTACAAAATGATGCCGTTTGGTCTCAAGAACGCAGGAGCTACCTACCAGCGCCCGGTAGACAAAGTGTTCGAAAACCGGAAGGGCAGGAACCTGGAGGAATATGTAGACGATGCAATAGTGAAGAGTAAGGGGGGCGAAGAGCACCGAAAAGACTTGCGGGAGACCTTCTCCTCCCTGCGTGCCTATATATTGAAGCTAAACTGAAAGAAGTGCAATTTTGGAGTCCGCTCTGGAAAGTTATTGGGGTTCGTGGTCAGCGCCAGGGGGATTAATGCAAACCCCGAAAAAGTACAGCCAGTTCTAGATCTCCTAGAACCAAAAACAATCAGAGACATCCAGCGCCTGACTGACAGGATGGCTGCCCTGACACGATTCATCGCCAGGTCAGCTGACAAGTCGACTCCTTTCTTTAAAGTATTAAAAGAAAACAAGCTGTTCAAATGGGAGGCAGAGCAGCAGGAAGCCTTCGAACAATTGAAGGAACATCTAAAGAGGCTACCAACCCTGGCAAGACCAGTGACAGAAGAAAAACACTTTCTCTACATTGTTATGACAAATTCCACTGTTAGTGCAGTAATTCTAAGGGAAGAAGCAGGCTCCCAACATCAAACGGTTTACCTTCCCAGTAACTCAGGTTTACCTTCCCATTATCAAACAATGAAGCTGAGTATGAGGCTGTACTGGCAAGCATCAGCCTAGCCAAAGCCGCAGGAGCAGAAAGCCTCATCCTAGTCACATATTCCTAACTCATCGCAAATCAGATTAATGGGGTGTACGAAGCTAGGGACCAGGCCATGGCCTCATACCTGGAAAGGGTAAAACAAGAGCTATCTGGAATCAGGCAAGTCCCCCAGTCACAAAACAACCGGGCAGATGCCCTGTCTAAACTGGCCAGCTCCAGCCTGCAAGATATAAGAAGATCGGTAATAGGTAGACGTAATACAAGAAAAATCTACAGCACCCTGCCAACTGATCAACGTCATTGATGAAACTGAGTCTGAAAGCTGGATGACTCCTATCATCCAGTTCAAGAAGCATTGTCTCCTCCCATAAGACCCAACTCAGAAGAGGAGAATACCTGCCAAAGCTACATGGTTCATAATGATTGTAGAGGAGTTATACCGCAAGTCAGTTTCTGCCCCTCTACTTAAATGTCTGGGGGCATGGCAAGCTGCAGAGGTATTGGACGACATACACTCTGGGATCTGTGGTCACCATGTGGGAGGGCGTACCTTGGCACACAAAGCCCTGAGGGCAGGATACTACTGGCCAACCATGCTCGCAGATGCCAGGGACCTAACCCAAAAATGCAGGAAGTGTCAGCTCTTTGCCCCTGTGATACATGCCCCAGCTCAAGACCTCAGACCCATCCTATCCCCCATCTCTTTTGCTCAATGGGGTATGGACATTCAGGGTCCATTCACTGTAGCGACTGAGGGCAGGAAATTCTTGATAGTAGGGATCGACTACTTCACCAAGTGGATTGAGGTTGAAGCTGTCCCGAATATAACAGAGCCGGCGGTCAGGAAGGTGATCTGGAGAAATATAATAACGAGATACGGCCTGCCAAAAGCACTGGTCTTTGATCGTGGCAGGCAGTTCGATAATGACCCTTTGAGAGCCTGGCTGGACGGCCACGGCATAGTCGTTGCATACTCCGCCGTCTGCAACCCACAGACCAACGGGCAGGCTGAAGCAGCAAACAAACAAATACTGAATGGACTGAAAAAAATAGTAGACGAGCTGAAAGGAAGATGGGCATAAGAGCTTCTGAGCGTATTATGGTCAATCAGGACCACCAGGAAGGAGTCCACAGGGCAAACTCCTTTTGGCCTGGTCTACGGAGCCGAGGTCCTGTTACCCATAGAAGCACGCATCCCCACCCTTCGGTCTCAGCAGTTCGACAGGGCCAGCAATGAGGCTGCAATGACTTAGGCTCTTGATCTGGTCAATGAGGTAAGACAAGAGGCATGCGTCAACATCGCCGCCCATCAGCAAATAATGAGGAAGGTTTACAACTAGTGAACATAAGAAACTTCCAGTTAGGCGACCAGGTCCTAAGAAAAGCCCGGAAGGTGGGAAGATCAAAAGAGCATGGCAAGTTGAGCGCTAATTGGGAGGGTCCTTATCAGGTTACCCAGGTCATGGGACCAGGCACGTACAGAATCGCCAATTCAGAAGGCCAGGAGTTAGCAACTCGCTGGAACGCGGATACCCTGAAAAAATACTACGTCTAGGTTAAGAGTTTAGTTGTTTTTCCTTCCCTAAAGGCGTCGGCGGAGGACGGTCAGAATTAAAATGTCGACGGCTCCGACCAAAAAGTCAAAAGTTCTTATTTTAAGGAATGAAAAGATTCTCATATTCATACTCGTTGTCTGTTCAGAATTAGCACTTCACACACGAACGAGAATGGGGAAATAAGGAGAGGGCCCCTATTTGCAAAAGCCAAGGAAAATAGACCCCCAACAAAAATCGCTAAGTTCCCCCACCTGCCTCCGGGCAGGCAGGGGGCAGGCCCTATTACTCCGGATCAGGAGTCAGGGTCAGGCCGTGCCCCATGCGCCGAATGAACAAGGAGTGAGGCACCCTCAACCTTGTATAAAAAACGCTAAGTCCCCCCACCTGCCTCTGGGCAGGCAGGGGGCAAGCCCTCTGACTCCGGACCAGGAGTCAGGGTCAGGCCGTGCCCTATGTGCCGAATGAACAAGGACTAAGGCACCCTCAACCTGGTATAAAAAACGCTAAGTCCCCCCACATGCCTCTGGGCAGGCAGGGGGCAGGCCCTCTGACTCCGGACCAGGAGTCAGGGTCAGGCCGTGCCTTATGCGCCGAATGAACAAGGACTGAGGCACCCTCAATCTGGTATAAAAAACGCTAAGTCCCCCCACCTGCCCTGGCCTCGTTCTTGGCTGTGTAAAGGGTCTGGAAGGCGTCCTCATCAAAATCCGGAAGCATCTCCCTGATGACCTCCATAATAAACTCTGAAGAAGAAGAAGCTCCTAAATTAAAGGTCTTATCCACCTCCAAGTTGGTTGGGGCATCATTTAATGCTCTGCCTTCGTCCTTTGCATATAAAACCCGAGATTACTCTACTTCCTTTTTGCAAATTTCTTCAACGTCTCTTTTCACCATTTTCCTCTAAAATGTCTTGGGTGAGAAACATGATTCTTCGTCGTGGGGTTTATGTCAATGCCCTCCGCTACAGGGGACGCAGAAGACTTAGGTACCCCAGGCAGGTGCAGTCATCCATTCGTCGTAGTAGGCGAACACGCTCTCGCCCTTTCCGAGCTACCAGGGCGAAGTCCTTGCCAAGGGCCATCAAACGCCCTAAAAAATCTCGATCCCCTGCGAAGCTGAGGCCTAAGTACTGCACCCAGGTGGGAGGCTGTTCCTTCAAGGGGTGCCATCGGTGCTTCCCTTGGCTGCAACCAGAGAATTTTGACCCTGACTGCCTTGATTCGGGTCCTTCTTCCCCTGACCCAGGCCCTTCTTCCCCTTTGTTGAGGAAATCGGAGGATTAATATGGCTCCTCTGAGGGCACTAGGGTGGCCAAATTTGGCGAAGACTGGGACCTGAGTAGCTGCGACTCAGGAGATAACAATAATGGTTAGGGCTACTCATCTGGCCGGGATGCCCTGGGAAGCGAAGAAGAGGGTCCTGACAACCCATTCAAGGACTCGGGCAGCTGGGACTGGGGGTTTGACGATGGAGGCTGCGGCAGCCCCATGGACTACTCCTTCCCTGGCTCTGACGAAGATTAGGTCTATCTTGCACTAGCAGGCAGGTTGAGGCGGACCTTTTAGGCTCCTTTTGTAATCTTCTTATTTTCTTCTTTGGATCCCACTTGTTTTGCAATTCTGGCCCTTTGGGCCTTTAATCAATGAAAATCTGGTGGGCTTTTGTTTAATGTGTTTTTTTTAAAAAATTTTAAATTGCACTTTGGGTGACATAGTGCAATGATTTCCCGCTGTCGTTTTTATGCTTTCAAGGCTTCTTGGAAAGTGGTGGGTGGTTAGATTTAAAAAGTGTGACACGTGGAGAGTTTTTAGGAAGGGTGTCTGACTGGACGGCTTTCCCAGGAGGGACTTTTCATCTTCCCCTTCCTATAAAAGTGCCTTTACCTCCACCATTCCCTCTTTTACACTTTTGAACTCTCATAACCCATCCTCTTCACACACTCCCTTTTCCGTCGAGCATTTAGGCTGAGGAGCTTTTCTGGCGTCTTCCTCCGCCGATCCTTAATTAGGTTAGAACCCTGATCTCTGACTTCCTCGTCTTTCCATTACTCGTCTTTTCTTGCTCCTTTGAACACCATGACTCATCGCCGTGCTCGGATTCGATCCTTTGGCGAATCGTCTGCCGGAAGGTTAGAGGAGGGTGTGGGTAGGGTTGATACTGACCTTCCTTTCTCCTCTGGCGGACCAGGGGTTATGGTGGCCAGGGGGTCGCCCTCAGAGGACAGTGGGGGCGCTAACTCCCCCGAACCTGCCTCATTTGATGTTGTTGACTCTAACGACGGGGCGTTGGAGATTATATCCCTTCACAATCGCCGGCCCCCTCCTGCCTAGGAAACCAGGGAAAATTTATTACCTGGACAAGGAGAAGTATAGGGTTCCTCTGCAGACTTACCATGCCCCTAAGAACCGGGAGATTATACTGGAGAAGAATGCCACCGGAGGCATAGCTAGTTTCTATAATTTTGAGGAGGGCTACACACTTGTCATCCCTGGGGAAAAGGACACTGTGTGCAACCCTCCTGACGGTTGCATAGTTGTTTACCACAAGTGTCTGGAATTTAGCCTGCGTTTTCCTCTTCAGCCTTTTTTGGAGGAGGCTTTCAAGCGTATGAATGTTGCCATTGCCAAGCTGACCGCCGTGGCTGTCAGGTCGCTGGTAGCCTACACCTGGGTCTGCCTGTTCCTAGATGAGGAGCCTTCCATAGATGCTTGTAGATGGTTGCTTCCGCAGAGGGGGGCGGGTCTCCAGGTTACTTATCCCTTCTTAGGCAGAAAAATTGTTCCTTAGTCTAACCGATCATAAACAACCTGAAGGACAACTTCCTGTACGTGCACAACGCGGAAGGGTGGAGGATCCCTCGGCATTTCAGGAACCATGTCCACACCCGCCTAGAAACCCGTCAGGAGTATCACCCTGGGGTTGGTGGGAGAGCCCTTGAAGTTAAGCTGAATGACAAAGAGGAATCTTTGGTCAAACGGTTTGTTTCCGCCAAGGATGGGAAGGGTGTGTATGGCCCAGTTGTCTGGCTTCCCCATGCGGAACTTATATCAACCGATGATTACCTGACCCCAGTGGGGTTAAACCCTGGCCTTGAAGAAGGTAGCTCAGGGGTTTGCTAATAATTGGCTTTTTCTAGCTTTGTTTCATTGCATGCTTATTTGGTGAAATTTCGTGATTTTTGCAGAACTCGTCACTCATACCTGGTCTAGGAGGCAGCTGAGGGATATTGGTCTGAACAAGGATTTTGTACCTTTTACTAATTGTCCTCCCTTCCCTTATGGCCTTAAGAAGCAGCCCCTTATAAAGCACGTGAAGAGTATTTCGGCCAGCAGGGCGAGGCTTCCCCACCTCCTCCTAAGCCGGCCTCTGTACGTCCTGCAGCTTTAACCCCCGTCCCCAGGACAACAGAGGGGGAGGCTGCTTCAGAGGCTACTCCCTCTCCGGCTAGCAAGTGCGGAGGTACCTCTCCTGGAACTCGTCCCTCTACGGGGGCGAAACCTTATGCCTCTTAGGAGACTGGGGAGAGTAACCCCCTGGTCGGCAGGAAGAGGAAGAACAAAGAGCCGGTGGATGCTGACTAGGTGGTGGACCTGGAAGCAGATGCCAGCACACCCCAGGCGAAACGCCCTGCCCCTGACCTTCCAGAGACCTTGTTCACAGAGGGGAATGCTGAGTTCAACTTTGTTGTTGGTGAGAGCGTTGATGTTGATGCCTTGTTTTCAGACACCAATTCTTCATCGATGGACCAGATTGCAAGGTCTCTAACCTATTCTAGCAATCACGCAGCCCAGTTTATCCATCGCTGCTCCAGGATCTTCCAGGCTTCTGCGGAGTTGGCGGCCCTCAACCGCCTAAGTGATGAGGAGTTGAACATCACCCCTGGGTCCTCCCTTTCTGAGCACATAACAATGGTTGAGAGGGTTGTTGCTCTCATTGCCAACTTAAAGCTTCAGCTGTCTAAGTGTGAAGGCGAGCTAAAGGAAGCCAGGGGTCAGGCCGCCCGTTGGAAGGACCAGGGTGAGAAGGCTGTAAAGGAGGCAGTGACATTGGAGGGTGAACTGGGGTAGACTAGGAAGGAGGCTGCCGAGCTGGAGTAGGTTAAAAAGAAGGTTGCCGAGCTGGAGGACCGCCATGGGGAGTATGCTACTCGCCTGACCAAGGCTGATTCAGATCTTCAGGAGGCACGGGGTGAGCTGCAGGTTCAGGGCAAAAAGTGGCTTAAGGAGAAGGAAGAGATCATCCAAGAGGCTAACTCGAAGGTGGATAATGCCTTTAATTCAGAAGCTTCTTCTTCTTCTTCAGAGTTTATTATGGAGGTCATCAGGGAGATGCTTCCGGATTTTGATGAGGACGCCTTCCAGACCCTTTACACAACCAAGAACGGGGCCAGGGCCAACAAGTCGCCTGAAGAGGCCCCTGGTCCTGACCAGGATGCCCCTGCTGCGTAACATGCAGGGCAGTCGTTCTCAGAGGGTTCCCGTCCTTACCCTCCTGCGCCTCTACTTCCTCGTTGATTTCTCTTACCTTTTGCGCGTCGGGCCTTGATGTGGTCGGCTCTCGGTCCATGAAATTCGAATTTTCCTGCAACCAGATTATTATCCCTTGTATTGTAAACTCTTATGATTCTCCGTTATCTTCGTGAATACTTTTTTGTTTATTGCATTTTTATTATTTCTATCGTTTTGACTTCAAGATTTGGCCTGACCCTGACTCCTGATCCGGAGTCACAGGGCCTGCCCCCTGCCTGCCTAGAGGCAGGTGGGGGGACTTAGCGTTTTTTATACCGGGTTGAGGGTGCCTCAGTCCTTGTTCATTCGACGCATAGGGCACGGCCTGACCCTGACTCCTGGTCCGGAGTCAGAGGGCCTGCCCCCTGCCTGCCCAGAGGCAGGTGGGGGTCTTAGCGTTTTTTATACAAGGTTGAGGGTGCCTCAGTCCTTGTTTATTCGGCGCATGGGGCCCGACCTGACCCTGACTCCTGATCCGGAGTCAGAGGGCCTGCCCCCTGCCTGCCCGGAGGCAAGTGGGGGAACTTAGCGATTTTTGTTGGAGGGTCTATTTTCCTTGGCTTTTGGACCTGGGGGTCCTCTCCCTATTGCCCCCTGCTCATTTGTGTGTGAAGTGCTAATTCTGAATAGACAACGAGTATGAATCTGAGAATCTTTTCGTTCCTTAAAATAAGAACTTTTGACTTTTGGGTCGGAGCCGTCGACATTTCAATTCTGACCGTCCTCCGCCGACGCCTTTAGGGAAGGAAAAACAACTAAACTCTTAACCTAGACGTAGTATTTTTTCAGGGTATCCGCGTTCCAGTGAGCTGCTAACTTCTGGCCTTCTGAATTGGCGATTCTGTACGTGCCTGGTCCCATGACATGGGTAACCTGATAAGGACCCTCCCAATTAGCGCTCAACTTGCCATGCATTTTTTATCTTCCCACCGCCTGGGCTTTTCTTAGGACCTGGTCGCCTAAGTGGAAGTTTCTTATGTTCACTTGTTGTAAACCTTCCTCATTATTTGCTGATGGGCGGTGATGTTGACGCAGGCCTCTTGTCTTACCTCATTGACCAGATCAAGAGCCTCAGTCATTGCAGTCTCATTGCTGGCCCTGTCGAACTGTTGAGACCGAAGGTTGGGGATGGGTGCTTCTATGGGTAGTAGGACCTCGGCTTCGTAGACCAAACCAAAAGGAGTTTGCCCTGTGGACTCCTTCCTGGTGGTCCTGATTGACCATAATACGCTCGTAAGCTCATCTGCCCATCTCTTTTTCAGCTCGTCTACTATTCTTTTCAGTCCATTCAGTATTTGTTTGTTTGCTGCTTCAGCCTGCCCGTTGGTCTGTGGGTGGCAGACGGCGGAGTAGGCAACGACTATGTCGTGGCCCTCCAGCCAGGCTCCTAGGGGGTTGTTATCGAACTGCCTGCCATGATCAAAGACCAGTGCTGTTGGCAGGCCGTATCTCGTTATTATATTTCTCCAGATCACCTTCTTGACCGCCGGCTCTGTTATATTCGGGACAGCTTCAACCTCAATCCACTTGGTGAAGTAGTCGATCCCTACTATCAAGAATTTCCTGCTCCCAGTCGCTACAGTGAATGGACCCAGAATGTCCATACCCCATTGAGCAAAAGAGATGGGGGATAGGATGGGTCTGAGGTCTTGAGCTGAGGCATGTATCACAGGGGCGAAGACCCGACACTTCCTGCATTTTTGGGTTAGGTCCCTGGCATCTGCGAGCATGGTTGGCCTGTAGTATCCTGCCCTCAGAGCTTTGTGTGCCAGGGTACGCCCTGCCAAATGGTGACCATAGATCCCAGAGTGTATGTCGTCCAATACCTCTGCAGCTTGCCCTACCCCCAAACATTTAAATAGGGGGGCGGAAAATGACTTACGGTATAACTCCTATCCAATCATTATGAACCATGCAGCTTTGGCAGGTATTCTTCTCTTCTGAGTTGAGTCTTGTGGGAGGAGTCCATGCTTCTTGAACTGGATGATAGGAGTCATCCAATTTTAAGACTCAGTTTCATCAATGACGTTGATCAGTTGGCAGGGTGCTGTAGATTTTTCTTGTATTACGTTTAGCCATACCGATCTTCCTATATCTTGCAGGCTGGAGCTGGCCAGTTTAGACAGGGCATCTGCCCAGTTGTTTTGTGACCGGGGGACTTGCCTGATTCCAAATAGCTCTTGTTTTACCCTTTCCAGGTATGAGGCCATGGCCTGGTCCCTAGCTTCGTACTCCCCATTAATATGATTTGCGATGAGTTGGGAATCTGTGGCTAGGATGAGCCTTTGTGCTCCTGCGGCTTTGACTAGGCTGATGCCTGCCAGTACAGCCTTATACTCAGCTTCAATGTTTGATGTTGGGAAGGTAAACCTGAGTGCATGCTCAAAGTCTGTCCCCTCGGGGCAGGTAAGCACGATCCCTGCCCCCGCATCGTTTGCCGTGGATGATCCATCGGTGTATACTTTCTACTCGCCGGCGGGGGGATCGTCTTCCTCTGAATGGGAACATTCTGCCAGGAAGTCCGCCAAGGCCTGCACCTTGATGGCGGTCCTGGACTGGTAGGAGATTCCTAGTCCGCTCAACTCTATGGCCCATTTCAGTAGCCTCCCAGATTTTTCAAACTTTTCCATCACTTTTTCCAAGGTCTGATCGGTTAATACAACAATAGAGTGGGCATTGAAGTATGGTCTGAGTTTCCGGGCTGCTATAACTACTGTGTAGGCTGCTTTTTCGACAATCGGATAGTTTTTCTATGCTGCCCCCAGGGCATGGATTACAAAGTAGATCGATTGTTGGGGGCCTGCTTCTTCCCTCAGAATTACTGCACAAACAGTGGAATTTGTCACGACAATGTAGAGAAAGAGTTTTTCTCCTGGCACTGGTCTTGCCGGGGTTGGTAGCCTCTTTAGATGTTCCTTCAATTGTTCGAAGGCTTCCTGCTGCTCTGCCTACCATTTGAACTACTTGTTTCCTTTTAATATTTTAAAGAAAGGAGTCGACTTGTCGGCTGACCTGGCGATGAATCGTGCTAGGGCAGCAATCCTGTCAGTCAGGTGCTGCATGTCTCTGATTGTTTTTGGTTTTGGGAGATCCAGAAAAGCCTGTACTTTTTCGGGATTTGCATCAATCCCCCTGGCGCTGACCAGGAACCCCAATAACTTTCCAGAGCGGACTCCAAAAGTGCACTTCTTTGGGTTTAGCTTCATTCGATAGGCACACAGGGATGAGAAGGTCTCCTGCAAGTCTTTTAGGTGCTCTTCGTCCCCCTTACTCTTCACTATTGCATCGTCTACATATGCCTCCAGGTTCCTGCCCTTCCAGTTTTCAAACACTTTGTCTACCAGGCGCTGGTAGGTAGCTCCTGCGTTCTTGAGGCCAAACGACATCATTTTGTACATGTATGTGCTTGAGCTGGTGATGAACGCACACTTCACCCTGTTAGGCTGCCAGAGGTACACCTAGTGATAGCATGAGAAGGCGTCTAGGAAACTAAGCATGGAATATCCGCTGGTGGCATCCACTAGCTGGTCGATGCGTGGCAGGGGATAACAGTCCTTAGGGCACGCATTGTTGAGGTTGGTGAAGTCTTCACACATCCTCCAGGCTCCCGAGGATTTTTTCACCATGACTACGTTAGCCAGCCACTCAGGATAATCACAACTTTCTATAAAGTCTGTCTTCAGGAGATTTTCGATCTCCTCTTTGATGGCCTAATCTTTTTCTGTGGACATGTTCCTTTTCTTTTGTTTCACTGGGCGGGCCTCTAGACTTACGTTCAGCTTGTGAACGATGTGGGCCGGATCGACCCTTGGCATTTCGTCTGCTGAGTAGGCGAAAACATCCCTGTTGTCTTGCAAGACCTTAATCAACTTCTCCTGGTAGGATTTCTCCAGGTCGGCTCCTATCAAGACCGGTCTGCCTGGCTCTAGTTCCACCAGCATACTTTCTCCCCCAGGTTCAAGGTGATCTGCTGTCTGCTGACCAGCAGGAATCTCACCTTCCCAGCTGGGGGAACTGTCCGCCTTCCGTTTGCCCTTGCTCTCTATTTCATGAGTATGTAGGGCCACGGAGTAGCATTGCCTGGCCGACTCCTGGTCCCCGTGTTCCTTTCCTTTCATACCAAAGTTCGTTACGTAGGCTACAGTCAAAGACCTAATGGATATTGCCGCATCAACCTCATCTAAGGTGGCCCTGCCTATCAGGGCGTTGTTTGAGGTGCCATACAACGATCCAGGGGCGGGTTTGAGGTGCCTTTTCTCCAGGTTCATTTTGTCGAAGGCATCTTTGTATAATAGATTGGTGTAGGCGTCTGTGTCTACCATACACCTTCTCACTATGTGATTGCTGATAGTAAGAGACAGGACCAGGGGGTCACTATGAGGATAAATGACCCGTCCTGCATCCCGGGATTGATGCTTAGGGTCAGGCCTGCTGGGCTCCCTGCTCTTTCAACGTTGCAGATTTGATTTCGGAGTTCTCGGATCTGCCTCTTCTGGCCCCTTCGGCTTGTCTGTCCCATCAGTGTCTCCTGATACCACACGGATTATCATGCGGTCCTGTGTAGAGCCATCAGGCTTCTCTGTCGCAGCTTTCTGATTTTTGTTCTTAGCAGCATAGTTACCCAGCCAGTCGTTCCTGATGAGCTTCTCTATCTCATCCTTCAGGTAGCGGCATTCTTCAGTCGTGTGTCCTACGCTGTCATGGAAGGTGCAGAATTTCTTTCGGATCACCCTTTGGGCTGCGTGGCTTATTTGGGCGATTCCATTTGGCTGATTCCTTTTCTAACTCGAATATCTCAGCTCTTGACTTGTTAAGTGCTGTATAGCTGTCAAACCTTGGCTGGTAGGTACGCTCCCTTTTTGGGGCATCTTCCTCCTCGGTCCTTTGTTTTCCTGCCGTTTCACCCCTGCTACGCCCACCCTGCAGTCCCCCTTGTGGCATAGAAGGTCCTGTGGGGGTATCCAGCAGGCCGTGGAACTCTTCTTGCAGCATTAAGCCTTCGGCTATTTTTCGAACCTTTGCCATGGTTTCTGGTTGAGCCCTGATCATCTGACTCTTCACGTCCCCAGGGAGTAATGAATTTGTCAGAGCATAAGCTGCTGTTGGGTCATCAATTTTCCTGACTTGCTGAAAGGCTAGGTCAAATCTCTTTAGATATTCCCTGATGGTCTCTCCCTTCTTCTGCTTCAGGGTCATCAGCTTAAAGCGAGTCAATCTGCGCCTCTTATTTTCTGCATACTGGTCCAGGAAGGCTTCGACCAGTTCTATAAAGTAGTTGATTGACCCCTGCGGCAGGTCTCTGAACCATCCCTGGGCCAGGTCCACCAAGGTGGTAGTGAAGATTTTGCCCCAGACTGCGTCGTCAGTGTCGTACATCCCCTTATGGCTTTTGTAGGCTGCCAGGTGGTCTTCAGGATCGGTGGTCCCGTCGAATTTGACAAAGGGCATCTTAATTTTTGGGATGTGGCACTCCTGACCTCAGGGTGAAGTGGGGTTCTGGTAGGCTGCCCATTATTTTCGACCGGCTCCCAGCTGAGTGATAACCGTAGTCGTCCCATTTACCAGGGGTCGGTTTTCCAACACTAGGGGAGCGGTGCCTAGGCGTATGCCTGCTCACAGCCACATCCTCTCTCACGGGGGAGCGGTGTCGGGGTTGTTTCCTTTGAGGAGGCTCGAGGTTATCGTCCTGACGGTGCCTTGGTTCCAGTGGCTGTCCTTGGTTGAGCCTTGACTGCATGCTTTTGGACAGCCCCGGAGCCTCCTGTGTCTCCGCTGCGGGTGTTAATCTGGTAAAGACTCCACCCTGCTTTGCCCCCAGGTGCTTGGTGGTGGGCTCCCTTGGTCTCATCCGCTCTTGCAGTTCTTGGGACAAACCCCTCTTTTCAGCAGCTGTTGTGGACTCGGTGGTGTGTATAGACACTTCTTGCTGTTGAGTGAGCGACTCCTGGGCGTCAACCGCGATGCGCATTTTAGCTTGTACGTACCCACGAGTAGTTTTCTTCGCCTTCCTCTAGATATTTCTGGCGGCGGTTCGCTTTGTGCCCCCAGACTTTTCAGCATTCTCGAAACGCAGTTGTCTAGGGGTCATCGCGATCCTGCCTACCAGATCCTTAGGTGCGATTTCTTGATTTAGCATCCCAGAGAAAAAGGCTGCGGCCTACGCAGCCTGAGCAGGGGTGAGGCTAAGGCTAGGCCTCTGATGATCCCCCTGCCCAGCTGTGGCTGTAGCCTCCTTGTTAGGTACCTCGTAGAGGGTAGCCCGTCCTGCCCCTTGGATCGTGGCGGCGGGAGTCACCTCCCTTGCCTGACATTCCGTAAAGGGGGTTCACTACCTGTCCCGTCGGATCTGCCCCCGAATTGGTTTCAACAACCTCAGACATCTTCTAACGGTTTTTTGTTCTTTTTGAGGAATCCCAACTAGAAATTCCCCACAGATGGCGCCAAATTGTTCTGGTATGGAAACAATTGATCTAAAACGGATTCGGATCATTAGGTTTATGTCACTTGGATGATGTTGTTTTGCTTTTCTAACCTCTCCTTCCTCCTACTCCAATGATCGGACCTTCCCAGCGGAGATGGCCTGCTACCTGCACACAGAGAGCGCACAGGGCCTCGGAGGTGTCCGAGGGAACCCTCTCCGATGCCTAAGTCAGTCCGTGAAATGCCTTGACGAACTTTACTCGTGAGGAGTAAGGTGGCGTTTTTTGAGTGAGGTTCTAGAGAGAGAAAATTCGACCTATTTCTTGTGGGAAATACATGAGTATTAATAGGTTCCCACAATAGAGAGGGAGAGAGAGAAAAAAGGAGAGGATGGGGGAGTGACACGTGGGTTCACCTTGTTCACCCACCCTTCCTTACCTTAGGCATGGACATGAGGGCTTCAGCTTTCGCTCCCTGTGTCTGCCAGGGAAGGGTACCTTGGCGCCTGACAAACAGAGGGTCTCCTTCCCCTTCGACCACAGCGTCTGTGGCCTGACCCTGACGGGCAGGTGGGGGTCAGTTCCTTTCTTGGAGCTCGGAGCGGCTCTCCGGGGTCGCCCCTTGCGGCCTCCTGACAGGGTCTCGCTGGCAGGCCCGCCAAGCAGGCTCTTCCTTGTGCTTTTAGGCCGGGCTGCCCCGTTACTCGCATGGCGGGCGGCCCGTGGTAGGCAACCGACTTCTATCAACTACTAACTAGTACGATATAAAAAATTGGCCTCGGGTACAATGAAATCCTTGCATCATCTCTGAACCAACCCACAATTCTCAAATTCTGTTCTGAACTCGACATGAGTGACCCGATTGCCATGTCGTAAAATTGTATCATCCATTTGTTTGTCAAACTACCCATAATGTTCTCAAATATTTATAATCTCGCAAAAAACACATTTTAACCCTAAAAGCTTGCCGGTACGAACTAGCCCAAACCACGATCACTTCTGATTAAATTAAAACCTACTCCATAATTAGTAATTTTTGCATCCCAAATAAAACCTAATTAGTAGCTATAACTACGTAGAACTGCCTATCCCTACCTCATCATTAACATCATGCACAACCTATACCTCTGACACTACCCCTCAACCCTACCTCTCCCACTGCTCTCTCACCCTCGCATAACTGTGCCTCTAGCGTACTACTCCTTCGTCCCCTCCTTCTACAACGCTGCTGTGAGACCTGCACCGTCATCAATATTGCTGCTACCTTGTTCGCTACTGCACAACACTTCATTCTGCCTTGTTCGGTGTTGTCCAGAACGTATCAACATTGTTTGAAGTCTCATGCCTGGTATTGTTCCAAATTCTCAACTTTAATACTTGTTCCTGCATTTAATTTAGTTTTGTTCCTGTGTCTGTTCTTAACATCATCGAATGTAAGTAATAAATTAAAACTACATCATAATAATTCAAGTATTTAAATAAGTATCATCATAAATTCGTAATCGACTAAATTTTAATGCATATGACACAAGAATACATGTCAAAACAAAGCTACAGATGCATGAATCAGTTTTGTTCAATCCTTCTTCTTAATCTGTGCAAAATTGAAATGTTTTTGCCATTGATTCCTCATATCCTTCTTAATATGTGATGTTATGTGTTTAGGTCTGTAGATTTAATTATATTGGTGAAGAAAAGTTCACTAAACCACTACATAAACAAGTAAAATACCTGTTCAGAAATAATCAAGGAAAATGGTTCGTGGTAGGCGGAAACAATTTTGTGTACGACAATCTCTAGTAGCATCCATTTGGAATAATTTCAACCTACACAAATAATATACTCATGTCAAGGTATAATAAAAGATAAAAGCAGGCAGTTTCAAAAAATATGGAGACCCGGTAAAAAAATTGATGAGGCAGTACTCATCGCTTCACGAGGAATCCTGTATTAACACAAAAAATCACTTCACTCTCATCATTCGATAAATCGAATATAGAAAATTTGAGGATGTTGAGATCAGTTGGTGACTTGACTCGATGATTGGCAATCATGAAATAGCAAACCCAAACTCTTGGTTCAACAACTGGTGATCTGATCTAAAATATTTTTTGGGAGCTTAAAACCAACCTCGCTACATTAAAATGGACGCTTAAAACTCACAGTTAAGACTTAAGAGCAATATAAAAAGTCAGAAAGTTACAAATGACTTCATTAAAAGCTGCTAATCTGAATTACTTTCTCTTATCTGCTTTTAGTTTTTTTAATCCCCTGCTTATGTAGTACTACTATATTTATATAGGTAGTAATTATCCAAAGAAATGGAATATTATTAGTGTTATCGAATGACTCTTACTTCACGATGAAAGGAAGCACAACTAAGTTTATATCTTAGGAATGAGAAACATCTCCTCGGAATCAGAAAAGCTAATATGAGTACTTTCAAGGAAAGAAAAACATACTTGAATCAGACTTTCTGCTCTTTGTGCACTCCAGCTCTAACTTGGGAGTCTCTTTTTCCAAAACTCCCTGGAGAAAACAGTCAATTTTTAATCAATTCAGATTTCACAAGCAGAGAATTTGCATATGTTAGGTAAGCTACGACATTGATATTTAGTATTTACGATTAAGAGTAAGTAAAGTGATCTTACATACCGAGGAGTGTAGACACCCACATTTTGACCGCCGGGTGTCAATAGCAGTTTCCAAAAAAACACCCGATGATGATCGGACATAAACATGACTTAATACACTCGATTTTGGACTCGGAATCAATAGTAGTTGGCACGAGCTTTTAGCGGAGTAAAAATCTCACCAAACAGACCTCAAATTCAGGCCTAGTGGGACGTTTCCAATCAAATGAGACTAATTTAGGTCAAAACCGTCACCAGGGGCAAAACCATCTTTTAGCGCCCGGGTCAAACCCCGGTCAAAGACCTTTTTGAGACAAAAAAATCTGTCACGCGACCCTCGAGAATCCAATTAGAAGTCAGATTCCTCACGAAAACCAACTACAAAGCATCAAAACTCTTCCTTAAAGATGGAATTTGATCTCCAAAAGGAGACTTCCACCCGGCTCAGATCCACTCGATCGAGTGGACCGGCCACTCGGTCGAGTAAGCCCATAAAAAACGCCAAATCTAGCATCAAACCGGGCACTCGATCGAGTGATGTGGACTTCTCGATCGACTGACCCTTGTTCCAGCTGAAAACCCGGTGTTTCTTCCTCTACAAGTAACCTTTTCCTATCCAAAGACGGAATCCCACTTCATCCCAACCGGTAGCTTTCTTCCTTGGCAAGACATCTATCTCCTATCCCAAGTCGGGTATTTCATCCTATAAATACCCTACCCCCGCATCATCAATTATGGACTACAATTCCTAACAATTACAATATTCCCAAGATACAATTCATACATATAACATTCACAACATCAATAATTCCCGACAATTACGACATCCGACATACACAATTATCAAGCTGGAATTCCAGCAATACTAAGCATATTATATTCCGATCATTCCTCCAAAAATCCTATAGGAAACCCGAGCCAAACCATACATAAATACAACACCATAACTCACCTATATACATCTTAACGCTCCCGCGCCTAGGCCGCTACTACTAGTTCGTTTTCGAGATAATCAAGCATGTAGGTTGAGGGTGTTACAAATCCCGAATTCTCCCTTTTCTTCTCTTTCTCTCGTCTGTCCGTCTGTTTATACGGGTCATCGTCATGTCTTTTTTTTTGTTATTATTTCCACGTTCCTAATATCGATATTATCGTACTATTTTCAATAAAGAGTCGTCCCTAAGGATTAGATATCAACTCTACAGGTTAATATCGGATCTAAAGGAATCAATCAAATAAAACGTTTTCAAAAAAATTTCTCGTTGATGCCGAAGTAATAGTCACATAGTCCTAAAAAGACTAATACGACATTACAACGCAGAGAGTCTATTTTCAATTCAAAACAATTCCTTAAAACGTCTCTTTTTCTAGCAATCACTCTAAATATGGGATATCGATTTCATAGTCAAATATCAAATATTTACGAATTTTGAAAATTTCAAGTCGGGTATAAATTGTGCCATATTTTTACACGACTTAACGAAATTGTCGATTTTCATAGATTAAAAGCAATCTCAAGAATTGCAAATCGAGTCACCCCTCGAACAGGAGGCACTCGATCGAGTGCCACAGCCACTCGGTCGAGTGACACCCAAAATACGAATCAGAAAGCTTTTTTGAGGACCACTCGATCGAGTCCCGTCATGACTCGATCGAGTGGCATCTCAAAATCCGAACAGAAGGCTTTTCCCAAAGTCCACTCGGTCGAGTCCATTCATGACTCGATCGAGTGCCCTTTGTCACGACAACCCGAGAGCCTTCAATATTATTTCGAGCTTCGATAAAACTTTTATAACGACTTCGGTCAACACGTGTCAAGTCTATCACGTGTCCAAATCTTTTCAAAACCTTGCTTCATGTTATTATGTCATTCTAATATTTTCTATAAACCGTCACTAACTCGTTTGTTTCTATTTTGGCATCTCTTTTGTTTTATTGTACTAAAACGAATCTCGCATGCTAAAACAACTTCGACTTAGTTCAAAAATGCATTAAACGACGTAGTACAAACATAATTCACATGTTTAGTCTAAAAAGCGTTGTTTGTATATCATTCAACCGTTGAACTAACGCGCCTACACCAAAAACGAACGATATCTTAGTAAAGGCCGCTAAGTGCGGGCGGGGTTGGCTGTTCTTTGTGAACTTCCCAACACGTACCCTCACCCCTCACTCAAAACCATGGTTTTCGGATGTCCGAATCCATTGGCATACGAGAGTCATTCAATACTCGATTATCGATAATGTCGGTATCGGTATCGCAATGCTAAGGGATGAACCCAATAAACTCTGAAATCGGAATGGGCCGTACTTTGTGCACGACCCACTACGACATAGAGTGGGTTCGAACGGGTCCGAACTCCCACAAAGTTCGTTGGCGACTTCAACTTCGATTTAAATTTCAATTCGAGATCCATCTCACATGAGATTCATTTGCCTCCCCAAACCCGCGCGTGGCCGCGTTGGGGTGGACCTATGTCATGTCCATAATTTGGCGACTCCGCTGGGGATTCCTGATGTACCACTAGTCATCGGGGTTCCTAGGGTGAGACTCGAAATGAAATCGTTCGATTAGTATTGTACGCGTTTTAGTTCAATGGTTCATGCATCATAACCCAAATTTTTCCCGGACCGGTTACTTGTTACCGACGTCCCAATATACAACGGTGCATTCCTAAATGGGTGCACTAAAGACTCTGATGCCAGAACTCGCATGGGTTTTACGGCATGTTCTAAGTCCAATTCGGCTTAGGAAGTCCGTCCTGATTTGGGAGAAAGCCATCGTTGTTGGTATAGACACTATTTCGACCGACCGAGACTTAGACTAGCAGCATACATGGTATTATTATACTATTTCCGTGACTACGTGCTGCTTGATCTACATGTCATCTGTTTTCAAAAAAACCGTTATTTCAAAACTTGCTCTTTTCAAAATCATCCATTTTTCAAAACCCGGAAAGCTACCGAATTTAGGACTTACGATTTTTATTCAAAATAGCCTATTTCTATCCGGTATTCTGCCGGAACACTTTCAAAACCTTCAAAAATTGGCCCGGGGACTCGTTTGTCGATTTTCAAAACTTGGGCCGTCCATCCGACTTTCTCGGATTTTTCTAAAAATCCAAATTTCCCTTTTCAAAACTTTCCTGTTCCTAGGATTTCCTGTATTTAGTAGTGTCGGGTCTTGTCATAAGTGTCAAAGTCTTTAGCGTCGAAACTCCGTCGATCTTACATCATGGGTTTCCTCCCTATCCCAGTCCTCCTTATTTGTCAAGGCACGGCCCACCTACGTAGGACGTACTCCTACCAAGGGAGGCCCGTTTACACATTCGAGTTCAAAGTCTGGAGATATCTCACGTGGACCTTCCTTCGAACGGGACTTGGCCTACTCTGCCGAATCCTAAGGAAGTTACTCCACCCACGAGTCACCCGTCTAGGTGTCCTTTCCAAGTCATTCCCTTTTCTGGCTTTTCCTCACTCGAGAGCTACCCTTCAGCAGAGCGATCAATCACGGTTTCTCTAAGGGTCATGTCTTGCACGTATTGTCTCACGTACCCCGCTTTTAAGTCACTTAGATGCCACATCATCTGAGTCCTTAGTCTCACTTAGGGGATGTCCTCCGCCCGAGCAGGGGTACCCTACATTCATTCTGCATCGACGTCCTTATGATGCCTTCTTCGAGTCGAACCCATGCTACGAAAACTCGAGGCACCTAGGGTTTAGGTCACCACGGTTGGTCTGAGCACGTGGCGCAGTCAAACACGGTCGCCCCATTTTCGGACTCACCCTTCTGCAGCTCGAGTCTAATTCGCGGTCATTACTTTGTCTAGGTCAACATTTGGGTATCCCGGTCCAAGAATCTTAGTCATTTCCGTCCCCCTGGGCCATGTCTAGTTTGACTCTCTCTCTTGCATTTGCACCAAATCGAGCTTAGGCGAGTTCTAACACCCGTCGCTTGTTCCTACCAGGGACCCAATGAAAGAGACACTACCTAACCACGAGAAAGCCCACGCCTTCAAGAAAGGGGATATCCAGGGAAGAATGCTTATGCTATCTTGCTCCATTAACAGTATCTTCTTGAAAATCAATATCGCCCTAGATAACCTAGGTTCCAGGGTAAGACAATATCTTCTTGCAAGAACTCAGTCCCGTCTAACACAACTAGAACGGGTAAGGCAACCAATCATCCAACTGGGCCATTTAAAGGGTAAGGACTCTTATGAAACCATCCGATACTCCCAAGATGGTAAGACCGAGAGAGGTAATCCACAAGTCACCTCTCTGAAAGTCAAGAACCAGTCAAAAGTAAGGACAT
Source organism: Agrostemma githago (assembly GCA_958450325.1). Taxonomy (NCBI): domain Eukaryota; kingdom Viridiplantae; phylum Streptophyta; class Magnoliopsida; order Caryophyllales; family Caryophyllaceae; genus Agrostemma; species Agrostemma githago. The sequence continues at coordinate 36,276,890 of OY288239.1, forward strand.
TTACCCACTTGGATATGTCCTACACCGTCGCTTTCCAAAGGTTGGTTTCAAAGGGTCTAATATTACCCATAGACCCAACAGCCGACGTACCTTTGGAAAAACGCTCCAAAGCATGGAACGCCGAGCATTACTGCAAATTCCACAGAGGGAGGGGACACGATACAAAGCAGTGCTAGAAACTAAAACACCTCATCCAAGATTCCCTCGATGCCGGGAGGACACCCGTCATGGAAACATTGTCACTTGCAAGGCCCCTCATGGACTATATAGGGCCCAACGACCAAAGCATCCAATCTACCTCCCATATATTGAAGAGTACGGATTTGATTTGAATCTTAGTTCGAGTCCGAGTCTAGGATGTACTATTTCTTTCAATTTTAAAGTCAAAGTAAGAGTAAGAGTCAGTGGTATTCTATCCTCTTTTCACATTTCAATAAAATCAGCGTTTCTATTACTCATATATAATTTCCTTATGTGTTTCCGAGAACATGATTAAGACCATCATACACTGTGAGCACATGCACGTGACTATTATAGGCACATCTATAATGACCGCAGGAAACTGAGTCCTTGTTTTCCTTTTACCTATTCCATGTCTGGTATAGAAAAGCCACATAACTACCCCTAGCATGAGCAGTATCGAATCCTATGACAAATCTAGGTAGTCTCTTAGTTTGGGTTAAAGACGGGAGGCAATCCCATTTCCCACAATAAACACCCCTCCAATAAGACTGACCAATCCCTACCTTAGGTGTTAGTCTGACCAACAGAACAAAGAGGAAAAATTGGACAAAAAAAAAGATCAAAAGTCCAAGAGAGGAAAAAAGGCAAAAGGCCAAAACAAAAAAAAAGCAGGCCATCATCAAAAAAGAGGCATCCATGACCAAGGTTAAGCGGTCAATCCAAGTGAAAAATCCCAAGACCGGGGCTAAGAGGTCAACCAAAAAATATTCAAAACCCATGACCATAGTGAAGACGGTCAATTCAAAAATTATCAATGCCTATACCATCCAATAGGGGAGAGACCATCAAGTTGGTCAGATAACACCACGTCTAGCCTTCTGATGGTAGGGATTTGCCGTGGGTCCCCACCGATCAAGTAATACCAACTGTTTCTAACGGTAGCTAGGGTAAGTCGGGTCGTGTCCACGGAGACGGTTGTAGGTGTCTAGACTAGGTCTACCTAGAAACAAGGCTAAGTCACAAACAAACACAAGGAAACGATAATTGACAAACTATGATGGTTGAAGAGGTATGAACTAGACTAACAATGAACTAGCTATAACAAGAACTAATGAACAACTAAAGACTAAGGAGACTAATAAACTAGAGAAGATGACTAAAGAGGTAGAGAAATCAAATATGGGAAGGGAGTAGGGTTAGGTCGGGTTCTTAAGTGTAGTAGGGTAATTGGGTGGTCAAAGGTGTAGGTGTCTCCTAGTTGCTAGAGTCGGTTTGCGCTCTCGCGTCTAAACCTAGGACAAGGTCAGTTCGCGCTCTCGCGTCAAAACCCAAGTCCGCACTCTCGTGTCTAAGACTAAACCCGACACAATCACACACTAGTCAAACAATGAGAAGATGAAGAAAAATATGGGAAGCATTGGCCACTACTACCCACACAAGCAATTCAACAAACACATAGAGTGCCCAATATGTGACTAGCAACAAAAGATTCACCTTTACCCCTAATCAAACCCTAATCACCTATAATCCACACCTAATCCCCCATCTAACCCCACAAGAAATCTACTCACTCATTATCAAGATAAAACTAACATGAACAAGAGAAAACAACATAATAATCAAAACATCCATAATGAGCAAACAAGAACAATGAACAATATGTAAAGATTAAAACTTGAGAGATTAACAAAGATTAAGAGAAAAGAAATTATACCCACTAACAAGAAGATAAAAATATGAGAACTTGCATTAATAAGAAATCCAAATAATCTCCAAGGTTGTCAATCTTGGATGAGTCTTCAAGAATCTCCTCAATTACAAGACTAATTAATTAGATTAAACTAAGATTAACTAAGGATTAACTAGAGATGAAGAGAGGCTAATTAGGGTTTTGAATGCTTAAGAGAGGTCTAAAATAATCTAGGGTAAATTAAGTTGTTTAAACAATACAAGGGAGGAGTATTTATAGGGTTACAAGAATGAAGGAGGAGAAAAGAATAAATCACGCGCAGCAGCTCACTCATCCCAACCGGGACGAAATGGTCCCGACCGGGACAAAGTGATCCCGACCGGGACGACATGGTCCCGACCGGGACGGGTCTAAAACAGAACCCTTCGCATTTGTGCACCTCATCCTGGACGGGATGAGGTCCTTCCCGACCGGGATGGTTCTTGTAGGCCTCCAATATGATCTTTAAGGTTCCACCTTGACTCTCATGGGCTTCTCATCGATTCTCGAGGCTCGGGATCGAGTCTAAGGGGCTCTGGATCGGGTCCCAAGGTCTCGGGGTTGAATCCAAGGCATCGAGTGATCGTTTCTTCACTTCGTTGGCTCCAAAAAGTGTATGAAACGAGTCGGAATCGTTCCAATTCTTCATGAATGGTCTCGGGAACCTGAAACGAACTAGAGGAAGCATAAGTAGCCCATGATCCGCTCCCAAGGAGCGATTCCGCAAGGAAAATGGGACCAATACACAACAAACTAGGTACTACAAACTACACTTATCAACTCCCCCACACTTAACCCTTACTCGCCCTCGAGTAAGCACAAACTAACTACTAAACTAGCCGAGCGGGTATTAGCGCACCCTACGCCCTTTCAAATCACGCGAGAACACCTAGAGGACAAGTGCTCTCCGCAAGGCAAGTGAGGTCTTGCGACAAAATCGTGGATGCAACCGGACACAAAAACACATAAACAAACAAACATACAAACAAACAAACAAAAGGTTGCACCCAAAAAGAAACAAATACCGCTTCCCTCTAAAAGGCGGTGAAAGAAGCACCGGTTTAGGACTCAAGGCAAGTGACAAAGTTCCCAAGCTAGCAATACAAACCAAAATGGACAAAACCCTAATAGTATGACGACAAAGCAACAAAAACGTTTGTAACTTACCTAGTTTCCTCCTAACCTTCTAAGAACATACTACGGGACGATTGGCGGGTTGGAAAAGGGATGAACCACGGTATTAGTCGACACTGTAGGTAAGTGAGACCCCGCCCCCTTTAGCGATGTGCCAAGAGGGTCGTCCCATGCCCAAAACCGCCCAACTTGTCCAAGTAAAAAGGTGGATAAGGTTTGCAATATGAGAAAAGACCGATCATTACCTCTATCATCCTTCCTAGGGACTCGGTCCTTTGGTAGGCTCTTCACGGTGACGATCGGAAAAAGGCTTATTTTGAGAGGGTGAGAATCTTTTTGTGAGACGGTTTTCTTTTGGCATTTTTCTTTCTTTTGCATTTTTGCTTTGTGTGTTGCTATGCCATTTCTTTTTCATCTTTTGTATTTTATTTTTGGCTTTTTGTGCCTTTTCTTTTTCTTCAATCTTTTCTTTCTTTCATTTTCTTTCATTTTCTTTTCTTTGCCCTTTTGGCTAGATTTGAGTTGTAGGCAATTCTTTTTGCAACTGAGAAAGAGATTTCAACAATTTGCAACTTTATTTTGTGGGAAATGTGTAGATGGTAAGAGAAATGGGTAAGTCGCGAGCGCGCTTTCCCTTCAATCCCACAAAAAGGGAAGAAACTTGGACTAATCAAACAATTCCGAACACGGTCACCTAGGGGACGGGACTCGGCAACCAAGGCCTTTTCACACCGTGGGTGGTCAAAATGGTCAAAATGCAAATCCCGTAGTAAATCCCTAGTAAGCTAGGTGGACTAAAGGTAAGAAACGAACGAAATCATTGATTTAGGGTCATTCTACTAGACTAAAGTCCAAGACTCGATTCATACTACTAGAAAGGGAAAGTAAACACTTGCACACTAGCCTCTAAACCGGGTTTTCGAAAACCGTTAACACACTAGACACAAGTACACATCACAAAACAAAGACACGACAAAAACGAAAAAAAAGAGGCAAAGGCAACAAAACAAGACAAAACAAAACAAACACGTAAAGAGAACAAACCCCACCCCGAATTTCAAGATAAGCAACCAATCAACCACAAATCTTCACAAGGCTCCACCCGAGCACACATCATCATAAATCTCCTCCACACTCCACAAGAGATAAAGAGGAAAACGGGATAGAAAGGCGTTACCGAATGTCTTGAAAGCCTTCCAAATTCAACGGTGATTAGGCAACCTACAAGGAAAAAGGGAGGCAAGCACACACAACACAACACAAGTACGACACCAGGACACAAAAAGAGAAAGACACAAAAGAAAATCTTTTTTATTTTTGTGGAAATTTTTCAAATTTTTAGGGTTTTTAAAGATTTTTCAAAAAAACTACGAAAACAAAACTAACTATGATAGAATATCGCCCCCCCCCCCCACACTTAAGCCGAGCAATGTCCTCATGCTCGACCGTAGTGTATGGAGACCCAAAAGAAAATAAACTACGAAAATAAAGCTAAAAATCAAAAAAAAGTGGAGAAAATGGTAGAATGTGTCCGGCCGGGATGTAGTCAAGTCACCATAGGCCGAGACAAGAGAAGATATGGATGGGGGAAGAACTAAAAAGAAAGAAATAAAAGGAAATGGGATGGGAGGACTAGGTGTAATCAAGTCACCTAGCCCGGATTCCGCCCAAATCCGACTAAATCCTACAAAAAGGGTGAAAATCTTGTAAATTTGGATTTTGAAATGACTCTCGATGTAGTCACGTCATCGAGAGTCGGAAGCAACAATTACCAAGGCCCCGAGGGCCACCATGACACAAATGATAAGGGGAAGGGTACAAACTAAGGAAGACAAGCTATAAAAGACGGAAAAGAAAGGATAGTTGCCGTACCATGCGGGTAACAACTCACTCGCTCCGTCGTCTCGTAGGTCGATATCGGCACGTAGCTAGTCGTCGTCTTTGCTATTCCCCTCCAATCACGATATGGTTCCATGGTTGGAGCACAAAGGTATAAGGAGGTGGGTTTTGATGTGAAAGTCGGTGTAAGGTGAAGAGAAAATGAGGTAAATATGTGTATATGAAGTGCAGGGGTTATATGATAAGAGCAAGGATAGGTAGGGAGGTTGGGAGGGGGTATAAAGTGGTAGGGTGGGCTCACATGACAAAGAAGAATCAAAAGGAGGAGCAGTGGACCATCCCGGTCGGGATGGATGGTCCCGATCGGGATGACATACCCGTCCCGGTCGGGAAGCCCTCGTCCCGGTCGGGATGACACTCCAGAGAACCCCATTTTTGGCACACTCATCCCGATCGGGATGACATCCTTCCCGGTCGGGATGGTTCATCCTTCCCGGTCGGGATGGTTCATCCTTCCCGGTCGGGATGGTTCATCCTTCCCGGTCGGGATGCACTCTTCTCGGCCGGGAAGAGTCTTCTAACCCTCTATAACTCCAAAAGCTCGTTCCAAGCTTCAAAAACTGACTCCCCTTCGCACGATCCAAGATCTAACAATAACCCCTCCTCTCTAGGATTCATCTTCGCTTCACACCTATCAAATGGGCTGAAAACATTCATCAAAATCCCTCCCTCACATCACTCATCAAAATACCAAATCACAAGAAATCACAAAATCCAAAAGTATTACACGAAAGAGATATATACAATAAGATGGTTCATTTGGAACTCCCTCAAACCAAAGGTGGTGCATTCTTCAATTCTTTTTCATCAACACTAGGCCAATTCCATCTCCATCAAGAGCTCGAAGAAACAAATCGAAGGCTCTTGCAAAGTCTTCAATCAAGCTAGTGGAATACCAACCTCCACTCCAAGGATCATCACATCTTAGCCTCGACGTTCCCGCAGCATCCCGATCTACTAAGTTCAATGGCCTGAACTTGTACTTTCGATCCTTCGGTATATACCCAAACGTCCATCTATCCTCATGTGGCCCCAAGGGAGGCTCATCTTTCTTCTTGTCATGGCACTTGTGTTTAAAATCATGATGCGGGCATTCATCCGCCCCAAGCTCGGAGTCATCATCCTCAAGCTCATAGAAGTCGTTCCTCAATCTTTTTCCCGACTCATCCCCTAGATTGATGTCTTCCATGGTGTGGATCATCTTACAAGACTCATCATTAGTAGGCGAGGTGTTGTCTTGGAGTTCAAACATGAGTTTTTCTTCGCCTAACTCAAATGTGATCCTACCGTTCTTCACATCAATCGTAGCACCGGCGGTATGTAGAAAAGGGCGCCCAAGGATAGTGGGAGTGATAGCATCTTCCGGCATGTCGAGCACGAGGAAGTCGACCGGAATGAAGAACTTCCCGATTCTTATTGGCAGATCTTCCAACATCCCCAAAGGTCGGTTGAGGGAGCTATCGGCCATTTGGAGTGTAATGGAAGTACTCTTGAGCTCCTTCATCCCAAGTCGCTCACAAATGGAATAGGGAATGATGCTTACACTCGCACCCAAATCACATAGTGCTCTCTCAATCTTGAAGTTGCCTATGGTGCACGGGATCGAGAAACTACCCGGATCCTTCAACTTGGGAAGCGTAGAGCCTTGAATAAGCCCGCTCACCACTCTTGTGAATGCTATGGTCTCTTCCTTGTCGACGGATCTCTTCGTAGCCAAGATTTCTTTCATGAATCTTCCATATGCCGGGATTTGGGTAAGTAGATCGGTAAATGGGACACTCACATCCAATTTCTTCACAATATTGAGGAATTTGTCATATTGGACATCCGCCTTGGTCTTCGTTTGCCTTGCTGGGAAAGGCAACTTAATATGAACCTTGTTTTGATCAATAGGGGTGGACTTCTCAAATGACACTTTCCCTTTACCCTTGTCTTTTCCTTGAAGTGGGGGAAGCTTGTCTTCTAGGGGTTTCTCAATCTCCCACAAGACTTGCTCCTCTATTGGATCTCCCAAGCTTGAATATTCTCGAATTGGAGGCACAACTTCTTTCATTGGTACGTGCTCATTAGGGGATGAGGGGGAGTCATAATATGAACCACTCCTCATGGTAATAGCATTCACATGCTCGAATTTCGCCGTTTCACCTTGAGGAGGTAATTGCCCCTTTTGCCTTGAAGAGCTACCCGAAGCAAGTTGAGCTATTTGGGTCTCGAGCATCTTCATATCAGTATCTCTTGCCAAGTTATCCCTTTGAAGTTGAGTAATGATTTCTTGTTGGGTTCTTTGTGTCTCCAATTGACTCCTTTGCATGTCCAACATTGACTTTTGCATGTCGAAATCCCGAGGGGGAGATTGTTGGTTATGAGGAGTGTTTGTGATGGCTTGAGGAATGCCATAATCATGAGTAGGAGACCGACTCCTTGGCTTGATTTCTTGTCGATTAGCTTGGGTTGCTTGTTGTTGTTGATGGTTCCCTTGGAACCCATGAGAGTTGCCTCGATTAAGGCTTGATTGTTGCCATGGTTGTAGTTTTGATGTCCTTGGTTATGTTGGTTTCCTCTAAAACCACCTTGATTGAAATTCCCTTGTTGGAACCCTTGATTGTTGTTGAAGGTACCTTGGTTATTTTGCTTGAAGTTGTTGAATGGCCTTGGGTTGCCTTGATAACCTCGGTATCCTTGATTGTTGTCCCTTAAGGGAGGTGGAACATAGGGACGGTGTTGTAGAGCTTGTTGTTGAGAAGCTTGATGGGAAGCTTGGTACATATTTGGATAGGGGGCACCTTGCTTGAACGCTTGAAAGGCGTTCACTTGCTCAATACTTCCCCGACAATGTATAGGCTCATGTCCAACTATCCCACAAGTATCGCACATCCCATAATAAGGTGTAGGAGACACAACTCCCAAAGCATTAACTTCATAAATCGAGTGTTGGTTGGAGGAACTAGTGCTTTGAACTTGATTGAGTTGGCTTAGGAGCTTCTTGTCAATGGTCTCCATGTGAGTTTTTAATTGAGCCCCAAGGTTAATGCTTAGTTGTGTAATGGCATCGACCTCGTGCCTACCTCCTCGATTCGCCTTCCTAGGCCTTGAGTATTGGGAATTGTGGACCGCCATCTCCTCAATTCTTGACCAAGTTTGGTCATCATCCACCTCGGTAAACCTTCCATTAGACCCCATGTTGAGTATGGCCCTTGAGTCTTCATATAATCCGTTCCAAAATTGTTGAACAAGGAACCATTGTGATAGACCATGGTGAGGGCAAGAACGGATCAAGGCTTTGAATCTTTCCCACGCTTCGTAGAGGCTTTCTTCATCACGTTGTTGGAATCCCGTGATAGAGGCTCTCAATAAATTTGTCTTCTCCGGGGGATAGAATTGTTGGTAGAAGGCTAAGGCTAGCTTCTTCCAAGTATCAATACCAAGAGTCGCCTTGTCTAACCCCTTGAACCATTGCTTTGCTTTACCGATCAAAGAGAAAGGAAATAATACCCACAGGATTTGGTCTTGGGTTATTCCCGTTTGTGAGATAGCATCGCAATAGTCCGAATAGGTTTCCATGTGTTGATGAGGATCTTCGGTTGGTAACCCACTAAATTGGCTTCGCTCGACCAATTGGATGAATAGAGTCTTAGCCACAAAATTGCCGGTATATGCCTCCGGTAAAGCGGTTGGACCGGGCAAGACATCTTCCGTAAAGGTTGAGTGCGAAGAGAACTTAGGCATTATTGGATATGCGGGAGAGGACGGTGTAGATGGTGTTGATGTAGAAGTAGAGGGGGAACTAGGTTGAGAGGTACCAAAAGGATTTATGAAGATCCCTTCGGTATTGCCTTGAGATTTCTCGATAAAGTCGGATCCTTGGGCTTGTTCTTCGGTGGTATTGCTAGCACTTGGTTGAGAGATTCTAACCCGGCCAATCGTCCGTTGGCAAAAGGCTCTAAAGAGTCTTTCCGGCTCTGGATTGAAGAGAAAGAATTCGCCTCCCCCCTAGGCATACACTACACACTAGAGAAAACGTGAGAACACCTAGTGCTTTATGGGCACTAGGCAAAGACAATAAGCGAGCACTATCCAAGACAAAGAGAAAAAGAAGCTAAAGAAACTAAGAAAAAAATTACATAATATGCACAAGAGATAGAAGAAGAGCACAAGAAGGGTAACTAAGTCAAGCTAATAAGCAAACTAAGTCTAAACATGCACCGTCCCCGGCAAAGACTCCAAATTGATGGTAGGGATTTGCCGTGGTTCCCCACCGATCAAGTAATACCTACTATTCCTAACGGTAGCTAGGGTAAGTTGGGTCGTGTCCACGGAGACGGTTGTAGGTGTCTAGACTAGGTCTATCTAGAAACAAGGCTAAGTCACAAACAAACACAAAGAAACGATAATTGACAAACTATGATGGTTGAAGAGGTATGAACTAGACTAACAATGAACTAGCTATAACAAGAACTAATGAACAACTAAAGACTAAAGAGACTATTAAACTACAGAAGATGACTAAAGAGGTAGAGAAATCAAATATAGTCAAAGAGGTAGGTGTCTCTTAGTTGCTAGAGTCGGTTTGCGCTCTCGCGTCTAAACCTAGGTCAAGGTCGGTTCGCGCTCTCGCGTCAAAACCCAAGTCATGTCTAAGACTAAACCCGACACAATCACACACTAGTCAAACAATGAGAAGATGAAGACAAATATGGGAAGCATTGGCCACTACTACCCACACAAGCAATTCAACAAACACATAGAGTGCCCAATATGTGACTAGCAACAAAAGATTCACCTTTACCCCGAATCAAACCCTAATCACCTATAATCCACACCTAATCCCCCTACTAACCCCACAAGGAATCTACTCACTCATTATCGAGATAAAACTAACATGAACAAGAGAAAACAACATAATAATCAAAACATCCATAATGAGCAAACAAGAAGAATGAACAATATGTAAAGATTAAAACTTGAGAGATTAACAAAGATTAAGAGAAAAGAAATTATACCCACTAACAAGAAGATAAAAAAGATGAGAACTTGCATTAATAAGAAACCCAAATAATCTCCAAGGTTGTCAATCTTGGATGAGTCTTCAAGAATCTCCTCAATTACAAGACTAATTAATTAGATTAAATTAAGATTAACTAAGGACTAACTAGAGATGAAGAGAGGCCAATTAGGGTTTTGAATGCTTAAGAGAGGTCTAAAATAATCTAGGGTAAAGTAAGTTGTTTAAACAATACAAGGGAGGAGTATTTATAGGGTTACAAGAATGAAGGAGGAGAAAAGAATAAATCACGCGCAGCAGCTCACTCATCCCAACCGGGACGAAATGGTCCCAACCGGGACGAAGTGATCCCGTCCGGGAAGACATGGTCCCGACCGGGACGGGTCCAAAACAGAACCCTTCGCATTTGTGCACCTCATCCCGGACGGGAAGAGGTCCTTCCCGACCGGGATGGGTCTTGTAGGCCTCCAATATCATCTTTAAGGTTCCTCTTTGACTCTCATGGGCTTCTCATCGATTCTCGGGGCTCGGGATCAAGTCTAAGGGGCTCGGGATCGGGTTCCAAGATCTCGGGGTCGAATCCAAGGGATCGAGCGATCGTTTCTTCACTTCGTTGGCTCCAAAAAGTGTATGAAACGAGTCGGAATCGTTCCAATTCTTCATGAATGGTCTCGGGAACCTGAAACGAACTAGAGGAAGCATAAGTAGCCCATGAACCTCTCCCAAGGAGCGATTCCGAAAGGAAAATGGGACCAATACACAACAAACTAGGCACTACAAACTACACTTATCACCTTCCCACATTACAACCCTCAAGACCTTCTCGAGACCCAGGCTAAGAGACAGCTCGGAATTTTGAGGATTCAAGCTCCATAGGATACCCCTAACCATTAGGGTCAGACATGGAAATCAGATCCCGCATTATCAAACCTGCCCAATCGAAGTTCGGGTCATTTTTACTCGACTTCCCCTTTTCCTACCACATTACAATACCTTACCCTCGAAGCTTTAACTCCACAAAATCGAGCTCCAGATGTCAAAACATCAAAGCCACTTACGACCTAGCACCACATTTCCAGAAACATCCAAACCAGTTACCAACCTCAAATACGAGAACTCAACCTGCGGTCGGCATAGAACATGCCCAAATAGTTCACCACCTCTGGGGGCTACCCCGGAGAATGCACCTAGCCTATACCATTGGGAATGCACCTATCCTAAACCATCACTATGGCTAGTTACACACAAAGCCCAAATAAACTAGGCATCATCATATATCTTCCAATACACTGAACTACGACTTGGTTTGATTTCACTACACGTGAATACGTAGGCAGCCTTTCAACAGAGGCACAACCACCCACATTGACACACATTCAAAAAAGCACCATTCATTCCGGTCACGACACATTCATGTTCTCAACAGTTTGCTTTGTCGTCCTGGGGGCTTCTCCTAGGCAGAAGTTCTCCATCCACTCACATAATCCAAAGACTTTCAAAAACTAGCCACCTTTCTATAATGTGTCCTAGTACTCGGCTCAGTCGAAGACAAGAATTTGTCAGGGACTCGAAGAAGCACCTACTTTGGGAATGTACCCCAAAACCATGGATTCGAAAGAGCACTAGACAACAGCATTGTTACTGCCAAGACCTGTCATGGAAAACAGTCACATTACAGACTACTGCAATCCCCCTATAACAGATCGTCCCCATTTCAACGTTCGACCGTGTTGCCACTCGCCTAGGCTACGGAATAGCGCAACTTAAGTGTCTTGTCATAGTAGGCGGCCCACCTACTACCGAGTCACGATCCAACCCCTCGAGAGTTCAGTCTTGTTTGTCAACTCGTCCGGTCGCGTCCAGAGTCGAATCTGTCGGTACCTCTCTCTTCGAATTCTCATTTTAAAATTTGCAAAACTTAGCCATTTGAGAAAATCCTTTTCGACAAGGTCAAATTTCAGTCTATTTAAATTGCAAATTTCTTTTCTACCCCTTTCCATTTTGAAAACCTATTTCCTAGCACGTGAGTTGCTTTCAGGACTTCGATTTCAAAATAAAGCAAAAATCATTTTCCCCAGCGCAAGTCAGTCTATAGATGCTAAATGCATTTTCTGTATGCTATCTTGCTATCCGCTATATTTGTTATTATTGCCTATATATCTAATGTTTCAGGTACCAGCTTGTGCTTCCCAAAGGAACATCAAGCTTTTACTTCCCCAGCATGAGTCGGTGTTTCGCCTAAATGTTACATAAGAAGTGCTATGTGTCGGCATCATACAGGTACACCCAGACTCAAGAAGAAAATCTCCTCGCAAAAACTCCCTAGTGGAAAGCCCATGCAACATTTCTACTAAAGAATCGGGATGTGTTTGCGAACGGACACACCCATAGCTGCCTATGCAAGCTCCCGCGTAATTCTGAATCGAGATGTGTCTGCGAACGGACACACCCATAGCTTCCTATGCAAGCTCCCGCGTAATTCTGAATCGAGATGTGTCTGCAAACGGACACACCCATAGCCTCTTATGCAAGCTCCCGCGCAGCTCCTAGATGGGATGTGTCTGCAAACGGGCACACCCAAGGCTTCTTAGGCAAGTCCCCACAGAGCTATTAGCATCAACTCAGGTATGATTTCTGTCTTATGGCTGGCGAGCCCTTTAACGGGAGTCTAATGGACTATAAACGACCCGATCGGAATTCTGCCAGGTCTTAATCTTTGATTGGCCTGGTAGCTACTATGACTTTCGCCTTGTCCAAGCCTCAGTCAGAGTGGGGGTTCTGTAGACACCCACATTTTGACCGCCAGGTGTCTAGCAGTTTCCGAAAAACACCCGATGATGATCGGACATAAACATGACTTAATACACTCGATTTTGGACTCGGAATCAATAGTATTTAGCACGAGCTTTTAGCGGAGTAAAAATCTCACCAAACAGACCTCAAATTCAGGCCCAGTGGGACGTTTCCAGTCAAATGAGACTAATTTGGGGTAAAACCGTCACCAGGGGCAAAACTGTCTTTTAGCGACCGGGTCAAACCCCGGTCAAAGACCTTTTTGAGACAGAAAAATCTGTCACGCGACCCTCGAGAATCCAATTAGAAGTCGGATTCCTCACGAAAACCAACTACAAAGCATCAAAACTCTTCCTTAACGATGGAATTCGATCTCCAAAAGGAGACTTCCACCCGGCTCAGATCCACTCGATCGAGTGGACCGGCCACTCGGTTGATTAAGCCCATAAAAAATTCCAAATCTAGCATCAGACCGGGCACTTGATCGAGTGCTGTGCACTACTCGATCGAGTGACCCTTGTTCCAGCTGAAAACCGGGTGTTTCTTCCCCTACAAGTAACCTTTTTCTATCCAAAGACGGAATCCTACTTCATCCCAACCGGTAACTTTCTTCCTTGGCAAGACATCTATCACCTATCCCAAGTCGGGTATTTCATCCTATAAATACCCTACCCCCGCATCATCAATTATGGACTACAATTCCTGACAATTACAATATTCCCAAGATACAATTCATACATACAACATTCACATCTACAACATCCACAACATCAACAATTCCCGACAATTACAACATCCGACATACACAATTATCAAGCCGGAATTCCAGCAATACTAGGCATATTATATTCCGATCTTTCCTCTATAAATCCTATAGGAAACCCGAGCCAAACCATACAAAAATACAACACCATAACTCACCTAAATACATCTTAACGCTCCCGCGCCTAGGCCGCTACTACGAGTTTGTTTTTGAGATAATCAAGCATGTAGGTTGAGGGTGTTACAAATCCCGACTTCTCCCTTTTCTTCTCTTTCTCTCGTCCGTCCGTCTGTTTATACGGGTCATCGTCATTTTTTTTGTTATTTTTTTCTCGTTCCTAATATCGATATTATCGTACTATTTTCAATAAAGAGTCGTCCCTAAGGATTCGATATCAACTCTATAGTTGAAAATTGGATCTAAAGGAATCAATCAAATAAAACGTTTTCAAAAACTTTTCTCGTTGATGCCGAAGTAATAGTCACATAGTCCTAAAAAGACTAATACGACATTACAACGCGGAGAGTCTATTTTCAATTCAAAACAATTTCTAAAAACGTCTCTTTTTCTAGCAATCACTCTACATATGGGATATCGATTTTATAGTCGAATATCAAATATTTACGAGTTTTGAAAATTGTCAATTTTCATATATTGTGACATATATTGTGCCATATTTTTACACGACTTAACAAAATTGTCAATTTTCATAGATTAAAGCAATCTCGAGAATTGCAAATCGAGTCACCCCTCGAACAGGGGGCACTCGATCGAGTGCCATAGCCACTCGGTCGAGTGACACCCAAAATACGAACCAGAAAGCTTTTTTGAGGACCACTCGATCGAGTCCTGTCATGACTCGATCGAGTGGCATCTCAAAATCCGAACATAAGGCTTTTCCCGAAGTCCACTCGGTCGAGTTCATCCATGACTCGATCGAGTGGCCTTTGTCACGACAAACCCGAGAGCCTTCAATATTATTTCGAGCTTCGATAAAACTTTTTTAACGACTTCGGTCAACACGTGTCCAAATCTTTTCAAAACCTTGCTTCATATTATTATGTCATTCTAATCTTTTCTATAAACCGTCACTAACTCGTTTGTTTCTATTTTGGCATCTCTTTTGTTTTATTGTACTAAAACAAATCTCGCATGCTAAAACAACTTCGACTTAGTTCAAAAAATGCATTAAACGACGTAGTACAAACATAATTCACATGTTTAGACTAAAAAGCATTGTTTGTATATCATTCAACCGTTGAACTAACGCGCCTACATAAAAAACGAACGATATCTTAGTAAAGGCCGCTAAGTGCGGGCGGGGTTTGCTGTTCTTTGTGAACTTCCCAACACGTACCCTCACCCCTTACTCAGAACCATGGTTTCCGGTTGTCCGAATCCATTGGCATACGAGAGTCATTCAATACTCGATTACCGATAATGTCGGTATCGGTATCACAATGCTAAGGGACGAACCCAATAAACTCTGAAATCGTAATGGGCCGTACTTTGTGCACGGCCCACTACGACATAGAGTGGGTTCAAACGGGTCCGAACTCCCACAAAGTTCGGTGGCGACTCTAACTTCGATTTAAATTTCAATTCGAGATCCATTTCACATGAGATTCATTCGCCTCTCCAAACCCGCGCGTGGCCGCGTCGGGGTGGTGTGGACATGACATAGGTTCACCCCGACTCGGCCACGCGCGGGTTTGGGGAGGCGAATGAATCTCCATATGAGATGGTCAAATTGAAATTTAAATCGAAGTAGGAGTCGCCACCGAACATTGTGGGAGTTCGGGCCCGTTCGAACCCACTCTATGACGTAGTGGGCCATATACAAAATATGGCCCATTTCCGATGTCAGAGTTTATCGGGTTCGTCCCTTAGCATTTGATACCAATACCGACATTATCGAATATCGTGTATTGAATGACTCTCGTTGCCAATGGATTCGGACATCCGGAAACCATGGTTCTGAGTAAGGGGTGAGGGTTCGTGTTGGGAAGTTCACTAAGAACACCCAACCCCGCCCGCACTTACCGGCCTTTACTAAGATATCGTTCGTTTTTGGTGTACACGCGTTAGTTCGACGGTTGAATGATATGCAAATATTATTTTCCCTTGACATGTGAGAGAAAAATAAATGGGTTGCTAAGTCGTTTAATGCATATTAAACTAATAACGTCAAAGTTATTTTAGCATGTGAATTCGTTTTAGTCTAATAAAACAAACGACAAAAATAAATCGCTACAAACAAGGAGCAAACGAGTTAGTAACGGTTGAATAATTTGAATAAAGAAGTAAATAAATAATATGCATAATTTTTGAAAAGATTTATGTCACGTGATGGATTAGCACGCGTTGACCGAGGTCAAAAAATGGTATTTATCGAAATATGTCGCGAAAGTCGCTTTTTATGTAAGATTTGAAAAGAATAAAAAATAGAAAAGCGAGGAAACGAAAAAAAAGAGGACCCGGCCAACCAGGACACCGCGCGAGTCGCCTGACAGGCGCGCGACTCGCGTGGCGGTCTGTTCGGGTTTTTTTTATTTTGTCGAAAATCGTTAATTTTTATAAATCGCGTACAAATATGGGTTAATTTATACCCGATTCATATTTTCGATATTCGTCGTATTCGATATTCGATTATGAAATCGATATCGAATAGTCGGAATGATTTTAGAAAAGGTTTTGAAAAAAGTTTGTTTTGAACTAATAGTAAAAAAAAAGAATTTTGAACGAAAAAGATGTTAATTCTCTCCGTGTATAAAATCGTCGAATTTTGTTTAAAAAGATGTAACGATTTTATTAGCATCAACGAGAAATAATTAATTTTGTTCTTGTTAGATACGATATTCGATTAGAGAATCGATATCGTATTTTAAGAACGTTATAAAAAAAAATTGTAGTATCGATTATTAGAAATAAAAAATATGCGATGAACAACCCATATTAAAAAGACCGACCGACGACACGACTAAAAAAAAAGATTAAAAAACGTGGAGAAAGGGAGAGAAGAAGAGAAGAATCGGGTTTGATTTACACCCTCAACCTACATGCTTCGTTTTCTCGGAATAAGGCTCGTCCGAAAGTGGTTTAAACTTGGGAGCGTCGAGATGATGCGGGGCGAGTTAAGGTGTGTGGTTGGACGTGTGGTTGGACGTGTGGTTGTACGGTTTCTCGGGGTTTCGAGGTTTCTTCGGTAATATGTTGGGATTTGCCTTGAATTATTTTTACTAGATATCGAGGACGTGTGTGAATGTATGATACGTGTATAATGGCTGTGTAAAAACCGTTGTCCTTTGTGTTGGACGGGGAGGTCCTATTTATAGGAGTCGAGGTAGTCTTGCTTGTGTGACAAGAAATACCGGTTTGGATAGGAAATACGAGAGTTCGAAAGGAAACCAAAGTCTCGTTTCTTGGTGGGGAAGCCAAATTTCTCGGCTGTCAAGGGGAGTGTTTTGGCTGTTTTGGATGTCTTGGCCGAGTATTTGGAGCTCGGTCGGTGTCTGATTCGGTTTCCGGATATAACTGCTACTTGAGATCGAATTCTT
This sequence comes from Agrostemma githago, assembly GCA_958450325.1. Lineage (NCBI taxonomy): Eukaryota > Viridiplantae > Streptophyta > Magnoliopsida > Caryophyllales > Caryophyllaceae > Agrostemma > Agrostemma githago. The sequence continues at coordinate 36,293,950 of OY288239.1, forward strand.
TTTTTTTGGTGGGAATGTGAGATGTATTATATAACAAAAACCGTAGTTACAAGGACATATACAGACTAAGGACTTACAACCGGCAGAGGATGTTAATCCAAATACAGAAAAGATCTAATGCTCTCAGTATCGGACATTTTTGTGTGTGGGTTATGCATCACAGCACGCAACCTCTCTTTGATTTCTTGCTTAATATTATTGGTGACTTTCTCCGGGCAAGCAATCTTTCCTTCAATACGGGCTTTGTTCCTCGACATCCAAATGCAATAGTGAAACGCATTGAGTGTCATTGCGATGATCTTTCCTTTAGGATTTTCTTCCACTTTCAAATCAGGGGGGAACGGGCTCCGAATCCACTTCTCCAGTTCAGATTTAATGATGCTGCTGTAGGGACATTCTATGAACAGGTGAGTGATAGTTTCAGGGGCGGTCTCGCAGATACAGCAAATTGCATCAGCACAGGTCCCCCAACGCATCAGTTTCTCTCTAGTGTTGAGTCCCTTATTGAGCATGATCCAAGTAATCATAGCATGCTTAGGCACGTTCCAATTGTTCCAAGTTAGGTTATACCAGTCGGGTTTAGGGTAAGAACTCGACAGCCATCTATAACCTCCTGCAATTGTGTAGCCGTGAATATCAGCAGTCCAAGAATTATCATCGTATCCGCTTTTAATTCTTTATTTTGCCTTGCAAATCGACTTCCAGGTCCACGCAACATCAGGATGGGGTGTGTAAGAGTGCCAGTCCTTACCTTTTAGGTAGTTACTATGTACCCATCGAACCCATAATCTATCCTCTTTCTCATACAGCCAGTTAACCAGTTTTCCGACCGCTGCAATGTTCCAGTTACCTGCTTGTTTGATTCCCAATCCCCCTTCCAATTTAGGCTTAGTGACAGTATCCCAAGAAACAAGGGGAACCCGACTATACTCAGCTGCCCCTTCCCAAAGGAAATTCCGACACACAGCCTCAATTCTTTTTATGACTCCCTTGGGGATCAGGAAAATTGTTGCCCAGTAATTATACAGGGTATTAAGAACAGTGTTAATAAGCACGACTCTTCCCGCATAAGACAGTTTTTTAGCACCAAGGTTTCTGATTTTGTTGAGCATCTTATCAGCAATTGTCGAGCATTCCTGCTTATTAAGTTTCTTGGACTTAACCGGTATCCCTAGATAGGAAAAGGGAAGCTCACCTTCCTTAAATCCCGTGGCACTAAGAATCTCCTCCTTGTTTACCTGTCTCATCCCATTAAAATAAATCGCAGATTTTGATGAATTAATGGTCAGTCCGGAGGCCTTAGAGAAAGAAGATAAGGCCCGAATCATAAGCATGATAGACTGAGTCTCGCCATTACAAAACATCATCAAGTCGTCTGCAAATATCAAATGTGAGAGCTTGAGTTGTTTGCACATAGGATGGTATTTAAAGGGCCATTTTCCAGTCGCATATTTCAGCATCCTATTGATGTAGTCCATACAAAGTGTGAATATCAGGGGAGACATTGGGTCTCCTTGTCTTAAGCCCCGTTTTCCTTGAAAATAACCGAAGTTGCTCCCATTGAGACTTAGAGTGAATTAAGGAGACGTGATACATGTCATAATCAGACCTCTAAAATGAGTAGAAACCTGCAGCATTTCCTGGAGCTCGTTCACAAATCCCCACTCCACGGAATCATAGGCCTTTTGAAGATCAATTTTAATTAGACATCTCGGGGAAGCATTTTTCCTTGTGTAGTGTTGTACTATATCCTGGCAGATCAATATGTTTTCAATTATGGATCTTTCCTGTACAAACGCTCCCTAAGATTCATTCACCAGGTCCGGAAGAATTTTTGCCAACCTGCTGCATAGGGCTTTAGATATGACTTTTTAGATAAGGTTACAGCAGGCTATGGGTCTGTATTGCGTAACAGTTTCAGGTCTCTCGCATTTGGGAATCAAGGTAATATTTGTCGCGTTTATTTGTTTCAAAAGCTTTCCTGTTCTGAAGAATTCCTTCACTGCAGTACATATTCCCTCACCAGTAATATTCCAAGTGTGTTTGAAAAAACCACTCGTGTAACCGTCAGGCCCTGGGGATTTCTCATTAGGGATCGAGAAAATGATATCCTTAATCTCCTTATTAGTGATAGGATTGTTCAGTATTGCAGCGTGTTGAGCCTCACAAACTTTACCTTGCTCAATAACATCTCTTCTTACTTTCCCCGTAACTTTACAGGTGCCCAGTAGATCTTCATAATAGGTGATAAATGCCTGCTGTATGCCCGTGATGTCAGTCTGCAGAACCCCCCTTTTATCCTTGATTTGCAGAATCTTATTATGTTGGAGTCGTTGTTTGATAACCCTATGGAATTGTTTAATGTTTTCGAAGCTGATTTTTTGCAGTGTTGGAGTCCAAAACGGACACGTGAGGTGTCACGGGTGGTCCGCGAGACTCGGGAAAAAATATCTTTGACCGGGTTTGACCCGGTCGCTAAAAGACGGTTTTACCCCTGGTGACGGTTTCGACCCAAATTAGTCTTATTTGACTCGAAACGACCCACTAGGCCTGGATTTGAGGTTAGTTTTGTAAGATTCGTACTCCATAATAAGTCTAAACCAAATGTCCATGATTACGAGCCCATATCCGAGTCCATCAAAGCACGTTTACGTCCAATCATCATCGGGTGTTTGGCGGGAACTATTATAGACACCTGGCGGTCAAATGTAGGTGTCTACAGAGCCCCCACTCTGACTGAGGCTTGGACAAGGCAAAAGTCAGAGTAGCTACCAGGTTAATCAAGGATTAAAACCTGGCAGACTTCCGATCGGGTCGTTTATGGTCCATTAGACCTGCGTGAAGGGCTCGCCAGCCATAAGATAGAAATCATACCTGGGTTGATGCTGATAATGTCGTGGTAGTATGCCTTGGAAGCTATGGGTATACCTGTTTACAGGTACTTCATGCCTTAGAATTGCGCGGGAGCTTGCCTTGGAAGCTATGGGTATATCTATTTACAGATATATCCTGATTCTTCAGTAGAAGATGTCGCCTGAGCTTTTCACTGGGGAACTTTTCTTAGAATTTCTCGGGAGTCTTGGGTGTACCTGTATGCTGACATAATTTGTATGTAACATTTAGGTGAAACACCGACTCATGCTGGGGAAGAAATGATGATTTTTTCGAAAATTTTTGAAAAGAAAAAAAAATGCTGAATTTTGTTTTTTTAAAAGTTTGGAAATAAGGATGCTTGGGATGACTTTGATTCCTAATCGGATTCTGACACGGATTCCTGAAATTTCCTGGTTAGGCCTGTACGCCTAGATGAAGTAGGGGATGTGATATGAAATTTTATTCCTGTGATGACTTGGGGAAGGAATATTCTCTATTATAAACAGAGGGTTTTGGCTTCTTATTTTTCATATTCCAACCCAAATCTTTTCTTTTACCTTAAAATCCCTTAGACTTTTTAGGATAAAAGAAACTATTCTCGCAATGGGTATTGATCATTTGACTGCGATGCTTCAGGCGTGGGCTCAAGACTTTCGAGATGAGGATAAAGTTCAGCTAACTCAAATGGGAATTGTGGCTTTATTCCCACTTCAGCGACTTAGGGTAGATTCGCACTTTCTCGATGCTTGCTTATCCTTTTGAGATACTACCCACCATGTTTTTGTATTTTCTCGGGGAGAAATATGTCCTCTTCCTGAAGAAATTGCAGCTATAGGCGGTTGGTGCCCCAATGCTCGTCCTGCCATTCCCCCATTTTATCCTGACCCAAGGAGGAGGTTAAGGGATTTTCTAGGTCTGTCGCATGCTGAGACAGCCCGTATGGTAAAGGGAGATTCAGTTTCCCTATTTGACCTGGCTGACAAATTTATGAATCCAGTTGGCGCAAGAATTACTTCTACCCATAGGCGTAGGGCTTTCGCCTTTTGTATGCTGCATCGATATGCCTTCGAAGGTCGGATGGATGCTGACTCGTGTTTGGGTGAGATCATGCTGATTAGCATAGTTGACCAAATGGAGACAGGTCACAGCCCGGCTTGGCTGATAACCGGGGAGATTATTATGGGTCTTGACGCTAGAAGACTTGACTCGGGTCGACAATTGATAGGAAGCATCCGTCTTCTGCAGGTATTTAACAGTTTTTTTTTCTCTCTTTTTTTCGAAAAAAATTGCCCGATTTCCCGAAATTTTCCGAAATTTTCGAAATTTCCAATTTTTCGCAAATTTTTGGTTTTTTCGAAATTTTTCGAAATTTCCAATTTTCGAAAATTTTGATTTTTTTTTTATTTTCCGAAAATTCGATTTTTTTCGATTTTTTGATTTTTCGAAAGTTTTTGACTTTTCAAACATTTTTGCAGATCTGGTTATCCGAGCGCCTGTCAATCATAGAGCCCCCAGTGAACATATCCAGGTATCGCAGCTGTCAGATCGGTTCCAGGTCCCGACGAATAAGCTCAAGTCATTATATAAATCGGAAATATTGGGATGAAGAACTAACATTCCATGGTGGCCCTTTGATTAGATGAAATGTCATCTGGTGGTTCCTTTCAAGACTGACGGGATTAGCTAAGAGAGACAAAGCCCGCTATTTGGTGATCTTGTCTTTGGACTGGACTGTCCATATTTACCCGGATCGTATTCTGAGACAGTTCGGTTCGTTTCAGCAGATCCCCGAGACTGAAGCAATCATTAGCGTTTCGCTCCAATTGACGGACGCTATGTGTGACACGTGGCTACAACGATGGTTTACCCGTGTCATATGGACTATACCTCACCCTTGTCAAACTACTTGGGTTTCTGAGTCATACCGAAAATGGACTTCTGAAGAATCCCAGGAGACTCGCAAAACTTTGAAGACTGACGAGGCTTTTGACTTGGCCCGTCGAGAATCGACAAAAGACAATAGACGGTTCTTTGATAAAGAGGAGACTCCAACTACACTTTCTGAGCCAGGGTCGGGTTCTAAGTCAAAAACTAAGACTCTAGCTAATGAGACCGGTGCTAGTGACTTGGAGAGGAGGCTCGGACCGAAACTAGCGGTCCGAGATAGGCTAGGTCCGTGCGACCGGCTACACGAGAAGGTGAGGGCCCGCCTAGGACCGAATGAGGTGACCGGGGAATTGAGTTTGAAGAAACGAGCCCGGGTTAAGGAGATTCCCTTGGTGATTCGGGAGCGTTTACCTCCTCGTCGACGTCGGTGGACCGAAAAGGAAACTAAGGACAAAGGAAAGGGAAAAATGCCTTCGTTTTTTTTTATTATTTAAGTATTAGTATTATTTATTGTGTGTTTTTTTTTTGTAATTTTCCGAATTTGTCGGAATTTTTTTTTTGGAATTAATAAAAGAAAATTATTAAAAAATCGTTCCTGTTTTCTTTTCTCGATTGCAGTGGTTGTGCCCTTTTGAGGGGCCGCCTACGTATCCACAATAAATGGAATCAAACCAAACGTAGTTCAGACTTAATTTGCAATTTCAAAATACATCAAGACTATTGGTTCAAGATGCTTGTAATAGTAGAATAAGTAATTCTAGCTTTTGACTTGTCTTTAAAAGTTTATGTTTAAAAAGATTTCTTTATAAACTTTTGCAAATCACATTGGGAGAAGTGGGTTAAGGGTAGTAGCGCTTCAGCTGGTCCAGGTTAGTTGGGTTGACAAACTCATTCCCGTCCAGATCCGTTAACATTACTGCTCCACCTGATAGAATCTTCTTTACCAGATATGGCCCAGCCCAGTTAGGTTTGAACTTTTCCCTTGGGTCTACTGGTAATAAAGCTCGAACAGATTTGAGAGCCAAATCTCCTTCTTTGATGTTTCTAGGCCTCACCCTTTTATTGAAAGCCTGTTGGATCCTCTTCTGAAAGATTTGTATATTATTGAGGGCACGAGATCGTCGTTCATCTAAAAGGACTAACGAGTCATATCGTGCTCGAATCCAATCAGCTTCAGGTACTTGACTCTCGAGTAGGATTCTGAGTGACGGTACCTCTAACTCAACAGGTTGGACAGCTTCCATCCCATATGTAAGGTAATACGGTGTTGCCCCGGTTGCAGTACGAATCGAGGTTCGATATCCCCAAAGTGCAAATGGTATTTTGTCGGGCCAATCCCGGTAATTATCGGCCATCTTTTTTAGTATGGTGACAATTGTTTTATTAGCCGCTTCTACCGCCCCATTGGTTTGGGGTCGGTAGGGTGAAGATGTATGCCTTTGAATTTTGTACTTGGTCAGCAAGGCTGCTGTTTCGGCTTGAAAATGGGTCCCGTGGTCACTGATGAATTCGTGAGGGATCCCATACCAGCATATTATCTTATTTTGAATGAATTTGGCAACATGGCTGGCGTTGAGTATACGATAGGATTCAGCTTCGACCCATTTGGTGAAATAGTCGATTGCTACCAAAATGAAGCAGTGTCCTCCGGTTCCCGAGCGGTTTATCTTCCCAATTATGTCGATTCCTCATGTTGAAAATGGCCATGGTGACGTCATGGTATACAGCAGGGAAGATGGCATATGCTGCACATTGGCAAAGATTTGACAATTATGGCAATGTCTACCATATAGCTGGCAGTCGGTTTCCATGCTATTCCAGTAGTATCCGAGCCTCATGATTTTTCGGACTAACATCTGGGCATTCATGTGTGGGCCGCATTCGCCATAATGTACCTCAGCCATAAATTTTTCGGCGTTGGTTTTATCGACACACCGAAGGAGAGCGCCTTGTGCTGTCTTTTTGTAGAGTTGTCCGTCGTCGGTGCAAACGAACTGGGCTGCTAGCCTACGTAAGGCCTTTCTGGCTCGATTGTCAGCTCCGGGTGGATATTCTCCGGTTGTTAAGTATGTCAACACAGCTTGATACCATGGCACAGGATCAGGTATCTCGATATCTTCGATGTCGTGAATATATGCTGGCTCGGATCGTCTTTCGACACAGATCGGCATACTGGTCACATGATCGGGAATATTTAGCAAAGATGCCAGTTTTGAAAGTGCATCTGCAAACTGATTCTCTTCCCGAGGTAGGTATATATATTCTACCTTCTGGAACTGTTTCTCGAGATCCCATACTCGTGCCTGGTAGGCCACGAGATTAGCATTTCGAGTCTTTCATTTCTAGAGTGCTTGATTAATGACCAGAGATGAATCACCGTGTACTCGGAGGTTTGTGACCCCTAAGTCGGCGGCGGCTTGTATCCCGTGGATACATGCTTCATATTCAGCGGCGTTATTAGTGACGTCGAAGTCTAATTTGATGGACACGGGAGTATGTTCCCCTCTTGGCGAGATTAGGAGAATCCCGACTCCAAATCCTCGGAAATTGGATGCCCCGTCATAGTATAAGTCCCATGCTTCGGTGTCAGTGTGGAAAATGTCTTCATCCGGGAAGGACCAAGTGTCGGTGTGTCCTTCTTCGGTTACGGGACTGTCAGCGAGAAATTCGGCAACTATTCGTCCTTTGATGGCTTTCAATGGTACGAACTTTAGATCGAACTCTGCCAACATTAGGGTCCATCTTGATATCCTGCCGTTGAGGATGGGCTTCTCGAAGAGGTATTTGATTGGATCCATTCTGGACAGCACTTGCACCTCGTAACTGAGCATGTAATGTCGGAGCTTCTTGGTGGCCTAGACCAAAGCTAAGCATGTTTTCTCGAGCATGGTGTATTTACACTCGTATTCTAAATATTTCTTGCTGATGTAGTATATAGCCCGTTCTTCGGAGTTGACCGTTTGAGCTAGCATAGCCCCCATGGCTGTCTCTGTCGTGGTTAGGTATAGCGACAAAGGCAAACCGTGTTGAGGTGGCATCGGGACCGGTGGTGAAGACAAAATTTCTTTGATTTTATCAAAGGCTGCTTGACATTTGTCGTCCCATAGTAACCGCTCCCCTATTTTCAGCTTTTTGAAGATCGGTTCACACACCATGGTTAGCTTTGAAATGAACCTGCTAGTGTATTGGACTTTTCCGAGAAACCCTCTTATCTCCTTTTCGGTTTTAGGGGGCTGCATCTCGGTGATGGCCTTGATTTGACTGGATCGACTTCGATACCTCGTTGGCTAACGATATGACCCAGTAATTTGCCTGATGTTACCCCGAAACTGCATTTCTGAGGGTTTAGCCTCATGTTGTATTTGCGTAATCGGGTGAAGAATTTTCTCAGGGCGGTGATGTGACCGTCCCTGTCTTTAGATTTGACGATCATGTCGTCCACGTAAACTTCCACTTCTTTATGCATCATGTCATGTAATAAAGTTGTGGCGGTTCGTTGATAGGTGGCCCCGGCATTGATGAGACCAAATGGCATAACAGTATAGCAATAAGTACCCCAAGGTGTAATGAAGCTGGTCTTATCCATATCTTCTTCTGCCATTTTTATCTGGTTATACCCTGCATACCCGTCCATAAATGATAGAAGGGCATAATCTGCTGTGTTATCCACCAGTATATCGATGTGTGGTAATGGGAAATCGTCTTTCGGGCTTGCCTTGTTAAGATCCCGAAAGTCTACACAGACACGTACCTTACCATCCTTTTTAGGGACTGGTACAATGTTTGCAACCGAATCTGGATACTCGGAGACTCGTATGAACCCAGCCTTGAATTGTTTATCGACCTCTTCCTTGACTTTGAGGGACCATTCGGGCCTCATGCGTCGGAGTTTTTGTTTAACCGGCTTGAACCCTTCCTTGATTGGTATATGGTGCTCGGCTATTTCGCGATCAATCCCCGGCATGTCCTTGTAGGACCATGTGAAGACGTCTTTGAATTCTTGAAGGAGAACTATGAATTGTTGTTTTTCCTCGGGATCTAAGGATAACCCTATCTTAATCATCTGAGGTTCTAAGGTTGTTCCCACGTTAATGGATTCGTTTTCTTCGATTACCGGATTGCGGGATTCCCTTTGTTCTAGTTGCTCGATCATATGTGGAGGCAAGGATACCTGTTCGTCGGGTGTCTCAATGTCATTGCACATATTATTTTTGGAATTGAGAAAGTTTTGAAAATGAGACAAGTCGTAAGCAGAACGGTTGTTATTATTGATCATGAATTGATAAAATAGCTCGAAAAGAGCTGCCATCTGATCACTAGTCAGTGGCGGGATAGGTAGGGTGCCCGGGACAGACCCCGAGGCACCAGGAATAGTTAAAGGGAGAGGGGGAGTTACAGGATTGACCCTAGCACCGGACTCACTAGCCTCAATCTTAGAGTCTGACTCGGACTCCGACTCGGACTCGGACTCAGATTCTGGCATTTCTCCTTCCCTTGTAATCAGCTTGTAAGTCCTCCCATGACTGTCAGTCCATTTGACAGTTTTCCTCCAGGCTCTGGTCCCGGACCCGACTTCTGAGATTAGCTTAGACGGATCAAAGGTGCGGCTGCGGAGAATGAAGCTGACTAGCTCTTCCTTCGGTGTTGGGGCCGCGAGTTCCTCTCCAGAAAGTAGCCCTAGCGTGGGCTCAGGATTATTAGTATCTTCGGCCTGGATGAGAGCGAAGATGTCGTCTGGTATGTAGTTGCAATCTTGGGCCAAATAGGTCCCAGAGTGCGTGGTGATGGGCCGGTATAGGCCCATTTGGATTGGTCCAAATACTGCAGTAACAAAAGTGACAGTGTTAGTCCTTGTTTGGCCCATATTCTCTGGGGTTATGGTATAACCCAGGCCGGTTTGAGTCCTCCCGTTATCTCGGACTTCGAGGATTTTCCCTGCGGGGAGATCGGGCCTTGATGTAGCCCCCGGCAAATAGCCCAGATTTTGCAACATCCGGTCAATGCTAACCGTGAAGTAAGGACGGAAGAGATGATCTTCTTCGATGGCCCCTACGAAATCGAACCCCCAGAGATCGGTGCGGCCCGAGGTGTTGCAGTTAGCCACAGTCATAAGTGTGGCTTCTAGAGTTATGACGGTGTCATGCAAAGGTAGCTTGATTTTCCGATGCAAGGTGAAGGACACAGCCCTTGTCGCGTGGATCCAAGGTCTTCCCAAAAGAAGGTTGAAGGAGTAAGTCACGTCGATCACTTGAAATTATAGCTCCTTCTCTATCGGGCCTGTTATGAAAGTGAGTTTTGTGGCTCCGGCTTCTGACTTTGGGCTTCCGTCAAAAGCCTGAATGGTTTGAGCTGTGGGAATGTAGTCAGCCTCGGTGATGCCGAGGGCTTTGGCGGTCCTCAAGGGGAGGACGTTGACTGCTGACCCGTCGTCAATTAGGGTCATGGGTAGGTACTTTCCACGGCAGATGACCGTGATGTAGAGGGCCATGTTGTGGGCTGGCCCAAATGGTGGTTGATCAGCATTAGAGAAGGTAATCAGTGGGCCTTCCTCTATGGATTTCCCCTTTAGGTGGGGCAGAACCGTGGCTACCATTTCAGCTGGAGTAGCCATGGAGTCGATTTTGACTTGATCGAGGGCCTTAGTGAGTGCATCTCGGTTTTCTTGGGAGCTAACTAGGAGTTGCCATATAGAGAGGTCAACTCGAGTCTTGCTCAGCTGCTTTACAAGAGCCTTTTCAGCAGTTGGCTCTTCTGGGGCGGGCTCCACCCTAAGTGGCTCGGCGATGATGAGGGCTTGACTAGTGGCTAAGACCTTGGACTTAACCTTCTGAATCTCCTCGGGCGTGATGGGGACAGCTTCCCCTTTGGTGAGGTAGACGTCGTCTTCGTCGTCGCACCAGATCCCGTTTATTTGCGGGACAAATGGAGAAATGAGGTGTGAGCAATCCATTATTTCCCCGGCGAAGATGGCGTGAGTAGCCAACGGATTATCCTTGTTGTTGGGTTTGCTCCCGGGCAAAGGGATTTTCCCGCTCTCGATAAGATCTTGGATAAGGTGCTTTAGCTTCCAACATTTCTCGGTATCGTGCCCCTTACCATGATGGTACTGATAGTAGGCCTGGAGGTTGTAGGCCTTGGAGCGACGCTCGACCGGGAGATCAGGTGTTGGGCCTATCGGGGTGATCAGGCCTTTTGATGAAAGCCTCTGCAGGGCATTCTCATAGGTGGTGCCTATGTCGGTGAATACCCGGGGGGTGGTATTCTTCTGGGACGAGGTATCAAGTGCATTTACCTCGTCAAAAACGCTACGAGTGGCTGCAGTAGATGTGGGCTTGCTTGTTGATGAGCTGGCCCCTTGGTATCCCTTGGCGGAGGCCTTAGTGAGGCTTTCCAACCGTAGATCATCTTCGATTCTCGTTCCCATCTCAGTTACGACCGGGAAGCTAGGTATGATGGCATACCGGAGATGGACTCGGTAAGCAGGAAAGAGGTTCTTGACGAAGGCTTCAACCAGCACTTTTTCACTGGGCTTATCGACCAGTTTGACGCTTTCAGCCCTCCAGCGTTGAAGGTATTTCGTAAATCCTTCCTTAGGTTCCTGGGCCATTACTTCCATGGTGCGTATAGTGGTCTGGATTTCTGTGTTGTCGGCGTAGTTCCGAGCGAATTCCGTTGCCACGTCATCCCATGTTTTCTATTTCTTGGAATCGAGCCGGTAGTACCAGGCTCTTGGGTGCTTCTCGAGAGAAGAAGCGAACAGGTGCTTGAAAATATTGGACTTAACCCCCTTAAGGGCCATGAACTCCTTGAAAGCTCGGATATGGTCGACCGGGTCTTCAGTACCCTCGAACATTGGCAGGCCCGTCAGATTGAGATTGGCGGGTAGTTCGTCGGTCAATGGGGTGTAGATCCGAGCATTCTCCGTGTGGATGGAGTTTTGGGTTGACAGATGGACCTGTTCCTGCAGTTTGTGGACTGCGCTGGACAACTCAGCTAAAGGCCCAGTAGTATCGACACTGCCGCTCGGAGTTCCCTGCTCCACGACACTTACCCGGGTGAGGATGGCGATCTGGTCCCCTCTCATCGACGTGATCATGTTTTCCAGCTTGGTCAATGAGGCCCTCAATTCGTCTATGGCTTGTTGCGTCATGGCTCGGGTGTGGGGTGGCATGTCTGTAAGGGCACCGCGTAATCAGTAACTGACCCAGATCTTAGAATCAAAGAGTACATCCCGAGCAAGGAAAAGACTAGACGAGAAAAAGAAAGACTGAAAACCGACTTCTAGACGGGTGACTCATGGACGACGGGCTTTCTTTAGGATTTCGGCAAGGTGGGCCTAGTCCTGTGAGTAGAAAGACCTACGTGTGAGTTAATCCCCAGACTTTGGACCCTAGTGTGTAAACGGGCTTCCCTTTGCAGGAGTTTGTCCTACGAAGGTGGGCTGTGCCTTGACAAATAAGGCGGACTGGGATAGGGAGGAAACCCGTGATGTAGGATCGACGGAGTTTCGACGCTATAGACTCTTACAACCTATGACAAGACCCGACACTGCTAAATACGGGAAGTCCTAAGAAGAAGAAGGTTTTGAAAAGGGAATTTGGATTTGAAAACCGAGCAAAGTCGGGTAGGATGGCCCGATTTTTTTTGAAAACCGAGAAAAAGGTTATCGGGCCGAGATTTCGGGCTTTTTTTTGAAAAGGTTTGGACAGCATACCGGCTAAAAAAAGGCTATTTTGAGTCAAAATCATAAGTCCTAAATTTGGTAGCTTTCCGGGTTTTGAAAAAGTAGATGGGTTTGAAAAGATGTAAGTTTTTTTTTTGTTTGAAAATGACGGTTTTTGAAAAAGACCAAAGAAGATCAAGTAGCATGTAGTCATGGAAACAGTATAATGACGCCATGTATGCTCTTAGTCTAAGTCTCGGTCGGTCGAATAGGGTCTATACCAAGGACGATAGCATTCTCGCAAATCAGGACGGATTTCCTAAGCCGAGTTGGTCTTAGAACCTGCCGTAAAGCCCATGCGAGTTCCGCCATCGAAGTCTGTAGTGCACCCATGTAGGAATGCACCGTGGTATAGTGGGACGTCGGTCACAAGTAACCGGCCCGGGAAAGAATGGGGTTATGCATGAACCATTGAACTAAAACGTGTACATTACTAATCGAACGATTTCTTTTCGAGTCTCATCCTGAGGATGCCGATGGTAAGTGACATCAGTTAATCTCGCTGATTAACATCAGGTATATACATTCATCAATTAATTTTTTGAATTTGTTGTTCAATTTATCAACTTTCTCGGTTTGAATCGATTTTACCTCATTGTGATTATGATACTAGTTGTTTATTTTGTTGATTCTTTTTTTCTGTGAATTTTTCGCTGGTTATTTTTTAATTAATCGAGTTGTTGAGGATACACGTGGGTCAATTATCGGAACCTTTCACCTTCGTTCAGAAATTTCTCACAGATTATCAAGTATCGGGTAGTTGTTTAATTTCTTCAACTTGTTACCCTTATTCATACTTCGTATGGTCGCTGCTGATACAGTTACTGTCGATGAAATTGTTGTTACTACCAATGTTGCGTTTTTGTTGTTGTTATTACTGTTGCCGCCGTCACTCCTTTCGTATCCCTGTTTCATTTGTAGTTCACTGCTTCTCCTGTCGTTTTCTACCTTAGTATTGTGTTTTGACCCATGTCCGTTTTTCTTCTTTTTGCCTTGTTATTGTCATCTGAGTTCTATCCCCATGTCGTCTCCCCTAAATCTTACTGATTCCTGCTTTCATTCTCTACCATTGCCGTTGCTTCTTCTAGACACTGATTGTAAGTTTGGTTAATCCCTTGATAGCTTATTAGTAATGCTTCACTGCTTCAGGATACTTATGCACCTTGAAGCATTCATTTCCCTTTTCCCAATTCCGTCGATGCTTTGCTTTTCCATTTTTGTCATCGTTCTGCCTCTAGTTTGTGTATGTATTTTGCTCTTCACTTTTTGTTGTAAATTTGTTGTTTTACCTACCTTTTCATGGCTTATTGTAATAAATTAGAGTCTTTCAATCATATTATTATAGTAATCGATACCGTTTCTTGTTTTTAATTGTTATTCTCCTAATTTTACTCGAGTCTTTTGATGCTTTGATTTGGTATAGTTTGAAATTAGGCAATTACTGTTTAAAAAAGTACTGGTTTTTTAATTGTTATTTGTTGTTAATTGTTAGAAATTAAGGGACAGTAGTGGTTGTTTGGTAATGGTTTAACAATTGAGTGTTTAGCTTAATTTCAATCGTTACTTGGCAATTGACGACCATGAACCTTAGTTTTCTTTTTGTTTGATAAAAATGTAAGTAATATTAATGAAGATTGACATGTTACAAAGTATCAATCCAATGCTACCTAATTATCTAGATAGAATTCAATTTGTCTAACCAACGAAGGTCTTTCACACTTAACGTTCTTCTAACAATCAGACTATTATTCCTCGCTGCATCTTGGTGCATGCGTCTACTACACAACAGCTTGGTCTGAAGGTCAGTACCAATAATCTTGATGCCCAACTAACGCTCCAGTTCTTGCAAGATAGGCCTGACATAAACACAGTCACAGAAAATATGGTCCTGTGTTTCTTGTGCCAGTTCACAAATGCAGCACCGGTTAGTAAAACAGATCCCAAACCGCATCAGTCACGAGCGTGTATTAAGAGCTTGTTTATGCACTGTATTGTACTACAATTGACAATTATTTTGTATAAGAGAGTGAAATTGATAGTAATATTCTATTCTTCCTTTAGGTTAACATCCTGTTTGTTGTCTCGTATTCTTCATCACATTTTGAATAATCATACGGAGTATTGGTTTTGGTGTGTTCTCCCACATTTAGCTTTTGATATAAAATATAAACGGTCATTATTCTATTGAGAAAATTTTCCTTTTCTATGATGGAGTATCCATCCATTCATGTAAAGTTGTAATTTTTGTACATAATTCTATGGTACTTTTGGTGAAGTTCATTGGTCGAGTATTACTTTGATAATGTCCTATTTTACTTGATGACCTATTATCCTTTTTCAGGCACTTTTATAAGCGGGCTTATGACCTACATGAACTGAAAGGCTATAGGTCTTTGTGCAAGTTCTGAAGAAGGTTTCTTTAGAAAGATACTCAGATTATCTTCTCTCTCTATGAACACGATGATGCGGAATTGAGGTAAACTTGCAATGAGTAATCTTAGTTCATTGCTGATATTAACATCTTGCAAAGAATCTCATTATTTAGCTTTATTCTCCTATACTCCAGACGCTAATTGTATTTGTTGTTGAACACAAATTTGCTTGTAATGTATTGAGGAGTACCTATGCAGACTGGTATTAGAAATTGATTCGAGAACAGAAAGTGTTAAGTAAACACAATCATTGTTGCTTTTATATGACCAACCACAATTCACAATCAGAGCACACTCCTACATTTATATTGGCCTATTGCCACAATGCTCTTCTCGGTTTCCTTTAAGTACACACAGTCTCACACACATGCAAAATTATATGTTTGATGCACGTCATGCAAAACCTATAATATTATGCGAAAACGAGACTCTGAGGCAAGCAATAATAATGATGGAACTCAATTGAAAGCATCAATATTACCTCTTTTACCCTTCACTCGTGCTTTTCTTATTAATAATACGGTGCCTAATGATTTACTTTGGACAAAGAGGAAGTGGATTGAAAGCGGTCCGTCCATTTCAATCCGGATATTTGGAAGAAGTTGATTCAAGAACAAGAATCTACACGGAAAATTAACATCCCGCCAAGGAAAAGATTTGGAAGGAGAATTAGCTAACTTGTTCTGGTTCGTACCCATTCCCCTCATCCTCCTTCCCGTCCTTCCTTTCATTTTAGTTAGATGGTAATCTCATTGTAGCTTGGTCATGTAAATGTCTGTTAGGAGGATAAATATCAAGGATGAGAATTATATCAAGGACGTAAACATCTTCAACATTCTTAAGTTTGAGGTGATTGTGAAAGTCAAAGGTGACAATAATATAAATAAGATGGATGTTAGTAACATGGCAGGTGCTAAAATAATGTATTACCATTTGTTTGATTTTGCAGCTTCGGAAGTTAACGGTAGAGACCGTGTTGCTGCATTATTTATCTCAAATTAAGGTTCTTCAAGCTGTACAATTACTCTTTGCTTAGTAATAGTAGTATTCCTCAAGGCAGTATTTGATTTGGCTTATCGTGGCGTTACTATCGAAGAATGATTTTATTTTGTGATGTCTAGATCTGGAGCTTATAATGATAATGATTTTAACTGTTCTATTTTATCAAATAGCTCGTCTCGCTGAAGGACGGTTCCTTCACTCTTTCAGAATGGTTAGGAGCCGTTCTATAAGCACTGTTTTGTAATAGTGGTCATCCCTTATACTGCTGCAAGACAAAAGACCATTATGTTGTAAATTGTCCTATGAGTATCAAAGTGAGAGAATCTGTTTGAAGTGTGGAGAGAAAGGGCATGAAATATCGTCATGCAATATTGATTACTGTCTTGAAGATATCAAGGTGAATAATAGATTATTTGTCCACCTTTCCCTCTCTCCTTAATATTTTACTGAGCTTGACCCCCTAAATTGTGTTGTTAAGACATTCGTGCAAAGGTTGTGGATAAGTTGATAGAAGAAAATAAGGGAATGAAGAATAAAAAGGAAGAGCTACAAGCGAAGTATGTCGAGACTAATTCTTTACCGAACATAATTTTGAATGTAATGAGTATTGGCGGACCATCAGATGAGAGTGCAAATCTTGCAAAGACAATCTAGCACGTTATGGTTGATCCACAAGTATTTTATTTCTCTAAATATGCCATATTATTCCCTTCTTAAGGTTCATTGTATGGTCTATTCAGTTTTCCTTATCATACTTTTTCCTCATTGCATGACGTTCTAGAACACAAAAGGAAGATGACGGAATTGATGGAAGACAAAATCGATGGCTGACAAAATTGGTTCACATTTTTGAACTTTGAACATTAAATAGATTTTTTTTGGAAGGAAGACAAACGTACCTTTTTAAATAATGCTACTTTGGATTGCAAATTATATGATTGGAGATTACTGTAGGCGTTCATCTTACGAAACTTTATTTTATTGTGAAATACTCCATATATGATTGAAGACTATTTTAATTAAGTGTGTTTTATGAACCTTTATTAATTTGTATGTCGCTCTTGTTATGATTACTAACAATAAGGCCAACTCAATCTTTGTGTATTACTGATATAAATCCAGTAATGTAGAATCGCGCTTATTAGACTACATAAATTTGCAATCGCAAGGAAGTAGGGGCTGGATCGAAATATATTATTAATATACTCTTTATGATCAGATTCTCGACGGTTTTAAGATGTGAAAGTGTTGATAACATAATTTTATATTATTATTTCTCGGCCCTTTTACTAGTAAAAAGACCCGTGCTAAGAAAAAAAATTGGTGGGGAAAAAAATACCGCGACGTAGAAAAGCATCGAGGTTGCATATTTTAGTGTGTACATGTGGTGACGTAGAAAAACGTCATGAATAAAATATTCAGCGTTTTAATGCGTCGAGATTGACGACACAAAAATGCGTCGAGAATTCCTGACGCCCAAAATCTCCACGCTTTCTGAAAGCATCAAGAATTAAATTTACGACACTTTAAAGCGTCGAGAACCTGCCTTTAAAGCGTCGAGAAACCAAGGAATTTGTAGTAGTGTTAACGATACCGCAAACTTTCAGAGTAAAATCAACTAATACATTTTGGAGGCAATTGCTTATACAATACTATTTACTGGATCCAATACAGGTAAATTATGGAGGGAAGCGGAAGATAGATGATAAGGTAGAAATACTAATATGGCACGAATTCTGTTACATGTTCAGATGACAAATAACTCAAGAGTGTTGGCATTAATCACCGATATCACTAAAATAGAAAGGTAAACAAACGACATACACATTCAAATGTTACGGAAAACAGACAAGAAAAATCATCAACTTATCGTCAATGTCTTCATCCGAACTAGGCAGACCATCAGAGCCGGAATCAAGCTCAGCATCATGCAGTGCTGCGAAATCATCACTGCTCGACGAATTGATTGGAGAATCGGTTTCAACGCTCATCTACGCAAATTGTCCATAACAAATAATCAACTATACACAATGAGAAGAAAACGAAATCAATTGTTAAAATTAGGGTTTGAGTAATTGGGAAAAAAGTCAAGAAATCAGTGTAATAACAGTAGAAATCAAGTAAATGGCAATCGTAATCAAGTAAAATGGTGAACACCTTATCTAGAGTGACGAACCTTTGCTTATTGATGATAAGGAGGGACGACTGGACGAGATCAGAGGGCTGAAGGGGAAGAGTCTAACTATGAAATACGTTGGAGAAGGGAATGAACAAGACGAATGCAGTGGGATATATTTGGCATTAGTTTAACGGGAATTAAGGACAACGGTGGATTTATTTATTTAAAGAAGTTTACCAATTTGACATTAGTTAATGTGTCTATATTATAAAGATCGATTGAATATAATACCATGGTTATCAATGGATAAAATTTATCTCCATAGAGGACCCAACTTCACCTCATTTTCTCTCTTTGTACTCCCATCTCAATGGATTCATTTTTCTTTTCACAGAGGGTCTCACTCATCTCACCACATATATCATACATTATCCATCTAATTTTTACTCATCTTTTTATTCATTTTATAAATTATGATTATATTATATTCCATAAGTTCTGATTTTTTTTTAAATAAAAATGACAATTTAAGAAACGTGTATTTGGCTTCATTTTTTTTCCGTACTTTATATATTTTTATTATTTTTGTAAATTCAACTTAATACATTTTAAATAAAGAACCAGGGAATTAGTGGCGTTATATAGATTTCGAATATAATTCGGAACTAAAAGATGAGAAGAGGTTTATAAATTAGAAAAATTAATCAGAAATTAGAGATACATAAAAAAAATATTAGAGCACATTTAAATTAAAATATGTTATAAGACAATTACAAAATATTTTAAAAATGCAATATGAATTATGAAAAAAAAAAAGATTTATAATTGTAATATATTTATATGAGATTTTTTTTAATTAAATGGTAAAAAAAAGTCATTAAAACAATTTCACACTTTTGACTACATAATATTTTAGGCAACTAAAATTAGTATAGCAATTAACCCACCAATTTGCACTCACACTTGTACAACATTAATTACATAATTGCTCTTTTCCACCTTTTTCTCAATTCGTCAAGGTGGAGAATTTTGTTCAATCCTCCTTCGAGGATTGACAATCCATTGCTATATTATTATTTTCACTCCATCCACCCTATGGATTGAGTCCAAATCCATTGCTAACCTTGCTCTAAGGTGTGATATACGTAAGTATTAACTCATTTCTTGTCTTTTATAACACGAAATATTAACTCACTACTAATTAAACCTATAATGTGTTGAAATTTATAGCTTTTTACACCAATATGCGGTTGAAATTGAAGCTACAGCAATGGTTGGATTCATGTGTCCCGCAAAGCATTTGGAGTACATGAATAAACCACGAGATTTCAAAGATTATATAGAACATGTATTAAAGATTGAAGTTGAAAAGAAATTTATCATGGGTTCATTTTATGAAAGGTAATTATGAAAAAAAAAAGATTTATTATTTTCTAAAATTATCCCTTTGGATGTTGCTTGTTGCTTGCTTGGGGTGGAACACTACGTATATTTTGGACTCGTAACAAAGAACATCAAAGAAGTTGATCATCAAGGGAAGGTTAAAGGCTGCTTGGTTATTACACGGTGTTAAAACGGCGGAAGGCGTAATTTTAGTCGAAAGAATCAACTTCAAATCAAAGTGATCGAGGTAATCATGAGAAACTATCTACTTTTTATTTTCCTACTATTTCTAAATGATCACAAACTAAATATCGTTTAATTAATTAGATTTTTTTATCACATTTAGAGTCCGCAACAACTTGGAGATTATGAGTGTGGTTATTATATAATAAAATGGATGTATAATATATCATATTACTACTCTAAAGCTAAGGAAGACAAATTTGAGAAGGTATTTCCTATTTTAAATTATACCCCTAGGTTTATAGTGATCTTTTATATACTTTTCAATGTCAATTTTCTTAATATTATGTTAAATGTAGATTATGGCAGATTCAACCATGACACTTGAAGACTTAAACGAAGTTAAAATGGCGTGGGCGACAAAATGTTTAGAGAACATCTAGCGTATATTAGATTCTTTTTATTGCTCCCTTTTTGTGGTCTTTGTGTAAGGATATACTTTTGGATGTGTTGTTGGTAAACATTGACACAATTGGTGAGTTGGATAAGATGAAGATGTTTCTATGACATTATTGTTGATTGGAATCTATTGCAGACATTATGTTGTCATCTTTTATATTTGGGTTGGCATATAATTTATAGAGAGGTGCTACCTAAATTAACCTAGCTGATATTTATTTTATAGTGGCGATTGTTAGTTGAGAAACGACACCATAGATGACTTATAGCGGCAGTTTTTAGTTGAGAAACGACACCATAGATGATCTACAGTGACGGTTTTAAGTTGAGATATGACACCATAGATGACCTACAGTGGCCGTTTTAAGTTAAGAAATGACACCGTAAATTACCTACAGTGGCGGTTTTTAGTTGAGATACGACACCACAGATGACCTACAGTGACGGTTTTTAATTGGGATATGACATCAAAGATGACCTATGGTGGCTGTTTTAAGTTGAGATATGACACAATAGATGACCTATAGTGGCGGTTTTAAGTTGAGAAATGACACCATAAATTACCTACAGTGGCGGTTTTTAGTTGAGATACGACACCATAGATGACCTACGGTGACGGTTTTTAGTTGAGATATGACATCAAAGATGACCTATGGTGGCAGTTTTAAGTTGAGATACGACACCGTAGATGACCTACAGTGTCGGTTTTTAGTTTAGAAATGATACCATAAATGACCTACAGTGGCAGTTTAAGTAAAGAAATGACACTATAAATGACGTACGGTGACGATTTTTAGTTTAGATATGACATCAAAGATGACCTATGGTGGCGGTTTTAAGTTGAGATACGACACCATAGATGACCTACAGTGTCAGTTTTTAGTTTAGAAAAGACACTATAAATGACCTACAGTGGCAGTTTAACTAGAGAAATGACACTATAAATGACCTATAGTGACGGTTTTATGTTGAGAAACAACACCATAGATGACCTATGGTGGCGGTTTCAAGTTAAGAACCACCACTATAGATAAGTTATGGTGGCGGTTGTACAACCGCCACTTACCTATAGTGTCCCCACCAATTATGTTGGTAAAAAACCGCCACCGTAGGGTTATTTCAACCGTCACCGTAGGGTTTTTTTCTACTAGCGTACATCGAACATGTAACAATTTACCATCTAAAAAAACATTTTGTAAACTAGTCTTCAACATGTTAGCGGAAGAAGTCATCGACGTTGCATTATCAAAAGTAACAGTCAAAATTTTATCTCTAATTTCATATTCGCATATCGCTCTCACAATAATGTTGTGGATATTAGTAGCGGTATGGAGACCTTCTAATCTAGAAAATTCAATTATTCTTTTTTGTAAAACCCAAGCCTCATCTACCTAGTGATCTGTTAAACATAGGTAAGAGTAATCATAACCAGAGTCACAGCCATCGGACGTTAACGATATTATATATTTCATTTTTTTGAAGCATTCTATAAGCTCCATTTTAGCCTCCATATATTATTTCATTACTTTAGTTTTAACAGTTTTACGGCTCGTTTCTAGATGAGCCGGTTCATTTACTCTTACGTACTCCCTTCATTTAACTCCAATTTACCCATTTCTTTATGCACGTTTGCCGAGACACATTTTAAATCGTTAATATCTTTCAGTAGGTATTAGTGAAAATTACTCCATCTGTTTCATTGATATCTTCCACATTTTTTTAACCATTACTTTGATTTTTTCCACTTTTCTTTTTTCTATCGCACTTCTCTCTTACCTATGTGGCCCACTTACTTTACTCCCTCTCTACTTTTACTTATTTTATTGTTTTTCTTAAGAAATGTGTCACTTTTAAGGTGGAAGAAATCATTGAAATTGAGGGAGTATAATTTTTTGATATTCTTATTCTACTCGTCAAGACGAATCAAACAAGATCCCACATGATAGTATTTTGTCTTATAGATTGTGTAGAATTTGAAGATCCTTTTGGTTTGTGAATAGTGTCAAAAACCCTTATGGGTAAATTGGACTTGAATGGAGGGAGTATCTGTTAAACGCTGGGTGTTTAGATATAACAAAAGCTTTTTCCGTTTGAATTATCATTTTGGATAATTCGTCAGTGCATGTGTTATAATCGTAGTTATTGTCTTGTTGTGATTGGGACCGGGTCACAAATTGGTCAATGGATTTTTGATCGACGACTTTGGGAACACATTTTTTAGCGTGTCGTCCTAAGTGACCGGTACCCGATGGAATTTTACCACTGAACAAAGTCTTACAATTATTACACCTAGCAAATTTTTTATCTACACTCTTAGTGAAACTTAGCCGTACTCTACTTGTGGTAGCTTTTGCAGTTAATTTAGTCATTTCTGCTTCCGTCTCCCAAATTATCTCATTACGAGGCGGTTGAACCGTTCCCGTTTGTACATTTACATTTGTGAACTGTGACACGCTTTGTCCTGATGTGTCGTGTGCAAACTCCGTATATGATTGTGGTCCTTGTGGACCTTGTTGTGTAAATTGTTGACCCGTTTGAGTGAAAC
Source organism: Agrostemma githago (assembly GCA_958450325.1). NCBI lineage: Eukaryota > Viridiplantae > Streptophyta > Magnoliopsida > Caryophyllales > Caryophyllaceae > Agrostemma > Agrostemma githago. The sequence continues at coordinate 36,316,557 of OY288239.1, forward strand.
AAAACGGTGGTAAAGGTGGTCTCCCCCACATTGCCGAGTATGTCAACATATCAAAAATTAAATAGGTTGGGCATCATGTTAAAAGGTTGTTGGGACCCTTGTCCCGTTTGTGCCCGGTTGAATCGTAACCATAAGAGGTCGACCCCCCGGGGTGCCAAAGTTCATGAATGAAGGCGTGACACCAGACCATTGATTAAAATGTGGGGTCGTAAATTGACCATGTCCCTCCGATTGTGGTATTTGTGAACCGGAGGGTTCTACGCTACCTTGACGTTGTTATGATCGACTCCTTTTTGACGTTGACTCGGTGTTGTGTGATTCCGACATGATTTTAATATTTTAACGGATTAACAATTTAATTATCAAATTAATTAACAATCCAAATAACAAATTTAATAACAACTACCAATTTAGTTCAATTAACAAGTTAATACGTAACAAATTATTTACGAGGTAACTTAATTATAATAAATTAATAAGTCAATAAGTCAATAAATGAATACTATAATTAAGTAATAAACAACAATAATTAACAAAATTAAAGTAAAGAAGATTAAGTTACAAAATGCAAACAAAGCTTGTAGAAATCCGGAGAAGCGGTCGAATATAGAGATTCGATAGATTATAATAAAAAACCTGTAAACCCGATACGATCAATTCTTCAATATAATAGATTAGCACCAAAAACTCAACCAAAACCATTCTAGCCTGCGTGCTGCCCATTTCAAAATTCGAATTTCCAATACACCATTCGATTTTCGAATTTTCAAAATTCCATTTCGATTTTCAAATTTCAAAACTCCATTTCGATTTTTCATATCTTCGAGATTCCATTTCAATTTTCAAATCTTCGGGATCCCGTTTTTGATTTTCAAATTTTTGGAAATTTATTTTCGATATTCTAATTTTTCAAAAATCCAAATATTCAACTTTTCAAAAAGCTCGGTCCTGTCGGCATGCTGCCAATTTCAAAAGACGAGACCGTCTCCTAATTTTTCAGAATGCGAAATTAATCGCAACCATTCTAACATTTCAAAATGCTCGGTTCCATTGGCCCACTACCAATTTCAGGACCGTCTTCTCAATTTTCAAAACCTTCCTTGTTATAGGACCTACTGTTATCCGTGTGTCGGGTCTTTTCATAATATGTTGAAGGTCTTTAGCGTCGAAACTCCGTCGATCCTACATCACGGGTTTTTTCCCCATCCTAGTCCGCCTTATTCTAATGCCACAACCGACCAACACGAGTCATACACTAGTAAATGGAAGGTTCGTCTAAACACTCGAGTCCTAACTTGAAAGTCCCACGCGATCTTTCCCTCTAACAGAACGGCCCCCACGACCTTTCCTAAGGGAATCTCGTCCGTCTTTCAATCCGCTAGTCGAGTCAGCCCAATTCAAGAATCCTTTAACTTAAGGGTCTACCCTAATCACAGGGTCTATCCTTATTCAAGTCAAGTCGAGGGTCTCTAGCGTCGAAACTCTCCGATCTTACATCGCGAGTTTCTTCCCTTACCCCGTTTGCCTTTCCTCGAGGCCGAGTCAACCTTTTACAAAAGGTTTGTGATCCTTACATCTGAGGGTCACCGTCCGACACTCGAGTCTTTACAAAGTCTTCCAATCCCACTCGGGGGCTACTCTTCAGCAGAGCGATCAATCACGATTGCTCTAAGGGTCACGTCTCACACGTGTAGTCACACGTACCCCACTTTCGAGTCACTTAGATGTCACACCATCCGAGTCCTATCATGGTCCTTAGTCTCACTTGGGGGCTATTTTCCGACGGAGCGATTAATCACAGTCACTCCGAAAATCGCACCCCAACATATTTATCTTAGGAGAGTCTAACCCGAGTCAAACCAGAGTTGTCTTTCCTCCCGCGCTATTTCCTACGCCTTGGTGTATTTGGGCTCCGAAGCTACATTTCTGATTATGTGGGTATTCTCGCAGAGTATGACACCCACAACGGGGAATAGGGACATGGAAACCACCGTTAATGAAATGAAGGCTTTGCTGGAGACAATGGTTAGTAGGCAGACCATGGTTGAAACACAACTAGGGTTCATAAAAGACGACCTAGAAACCACGAATGCTCGTTTAACTGTCATTGAACGGCAAGACCTCAATTCTGAGCCAGTAAATACTGGGCCATTTGCCAAACTGATCAGCACGGTACGCATGCTCGAGGAACAATTCAATGCCCTCCGAGGGAACAACATCCGTGTTGAAAAATCCCGAGACTATACACCCATCACTGAGAAACTACCAACAAATCTAAATTTAGAAGGGTTACCCATATTCGAAGGGACGGAGGATCCATTACTACACCTCCTAGCCTTCAAGGCATTTATGGCAATCAAGGGGGTCAAAGCCGACATGTTCATCAATTTTATCGGTGCATCCCTCGGGAAATATCCAAAAGCCTGGTTCTATAGGCTAGACACAAAAAGATTCCCCATTTGGGAAGATGTGGCTACCGAGTGAAAGGTTCATAACCCTCTAATTAGACTCCTCTAATTAGTTACTAAATTACTTGTTAATTTAGTATATAAAGATGTAGTTACATGCATGACATCAAATGACAAAACCTAGATACAAGAAGAGATTTCCTTACATAAACAAAGAGGAAATAATAGGCACAATAAGAAAATTCTTTTTCTTATTGTTCTTGAGCTTATATTAGTATGGATGATCCTCCAAAATCTGGAATCTCCAAAGTAGAAGATCTCCTTCTAGTTGCACCAAGATTCAACCCAAATAATCACTATTATTATTAACTAGATAATAGTAGTGATGAACCTATACTAATATTATGAATATTACTACTTTAGTAATAAAGATGAATATTAGTATGAGAGAGAGTTTTGGAGAAGAGGTCATGCAAAAACTAATGAATGAAAAATGGATGTCAAATGAGAACAAAAATGTTCCCTAAAATGACTCCCAAAACCGGCACCCCTAAATTAGGGAAGACCATTCCATTATTTTATTTGCATGCATAATGGGTCCATATTATTTTTGCCATTTGTCATACAAATGCTTATGTGTGACATGATCAATTATCTTATATAATTGATCACATCAAACAAATAATATATACTCTTAACTCTTTAAGTAGTACATTACTATTATATCTTTATATAATAGGTCCCATAATAATAATTACTTAGCTAAATTTACAACTTATTGTAAATATTAATGGCTAATTATCACTACCCATAAAAGCATACAAAACCTCAACTAATTTAGTAATTAACGTTTAAATACTAAATCAGGTCTTATTTAATCGTATTAAAATAAGATGTAAAATTTATTCAGTCAATTATCGTATAATAGACTAATAAACTTAATCAGACTGAGTTCTAAACTCTATCTCCAATAAAGAACTCTCATTACAAAGCATATATCAAATATATACGCAAGGAACTGATTAACTGTATCAAATAAAAATAATTAGTTTTCTATTTGGGTCTCATCCTATAGGTGTGACCGAAAGGGATCAGTTGATCACCGCCGTCTTATGACAATAACGTCTAACTCTAGTCAGCTGAACGTTATCGATTTACGTTAATCAACTGACGTGGAGTATCGATGTACTAATTATCCCAAGTATATTCCGTCCATGAGATTTAATATATCAATGCACTATTGTGGAGGACACTTGCTCCAATACCTAGTTCGCTAAAAACTATTCTGATAATACTGAACTTCAGACTACCATGAGGACTTTAGAAGTCATGGCCCAAGATCCAACAGAGGGTTTCACCAAATACCTTCAACGTTGGCGGGTTGAGAGTGTTAAGCTGGTAGACAAGCCCAACGAGAAAACACTAGTGGAGGCGTTCATTAACAACCTCCTACCCTCCTACCGCATCCATCTTAGGTATGCTGGCATTTCAAACTTTGCGGTGCTTACCGAAATGGGCACTAGGATTGAAGACGATCTTCGACACAATGAAGATCTGGGTGAAGCTTCTACCGAAGGCTATACTGGACATCCACTTGAGCCCTTAGAAGCCGAAGACTACTGACAACCTCATCCAAGAGTCCAGATTTAATTTAAGTCCGAGTTTGAGTTCGAGTCTAGTATGTTCTATTTCTTTCAAATTCAAAGTCAGAGTCAGAGTCAACTGTATTCTGTCCTCTTTTCAAATTCAATAAAATTAGCTTTTCGATCTCTCATATATGCTTCCCCATGTGTTTCCGAGAACATGATGAATACCATCATACACTGTGAGCACATGCACATAACTATTATAGGCACGACTGCAGGAAACTGAGACCCGTGTTTTCCTTTACCTGTTTCATGTCTGACATAGAAAGCCACATATTTATACCCCTAGCAGGAGCGGTATCGAATCCTATGATAAATCTAGGTAGTCTCCTAGTTTGGGTTCTAGACGGGAGGTAAGCCTATTTCCCACAATAAACACTCTCCAATAAGACTGACCAATCCCTACCTTAGGTGTTAGTCTGACCAACAAAGGAAAAAAAACTGGAAAAAAAAAATCAAAAGTCCAAGGAAAAAGCAAAAGGCCCAAAACAAAAGAGCTGGCCATCAAAAAAGAACCCTCAACATCTCTCGACCAGATGCGGTCAACCCCTTGACCGGGGCACAGTCAACTCAAATGAAGAATCCCACAACCGAGGCTAAGAGGTCAACCCCAAAAAAAATTCAAATACCCATGACCGTGGTCAACGGTCAACTCAAGTGAAAGTCTTTTGACTAGGTACGGTCAATTCAAAAACATTATCAATGCCCATACCATCCAATAGGGGAGAGATAATCAGGCTGGTCGGCTAACACCACATTTAAGCCTTCCAACATTACAGCCCTCAAGGCCTTCTCAAGACCTATGCTAAGAGACAACCCGGAATTTTGAGGATTCAAGCTCCATAGGATACACCCTAACCATTAGGGTCAGTCATGGAAGTCAGATCCCGCATTATCAAACCTGCCCAATCGAAGTCCGAGTCATTTTTACTCGACTTCACCATTTCCTACCACATTGCAATACCTTACTCTCGAAACCTTAGCTCCACAAAATCGAGCTCCAGGTTTCAAATCATAGAAGCCACTTATGACCTAGCTCCACATTTCCAAAAACATCCAAACCGGTTACCAGCCCCAAACACGGGAACTCAACTTGCAGTCGGCATAGAACATGCCCAAATAGTTCACGCCACCTCTGGGGGCTACCCCGGAGAACGCTCACAGTCACAGGATCAACATCCTAACTGTTCTAGCCCTTTGATCAAGACATCATTGGGAATGCACCTAGCCTACACCTTCGTTATGGCTAGTTACACACAAAGCCCTAATAAACTAGGCAGCATAACATATCTTTCAATCCACTGAACTACGACTTGGTTTGATTTCACTACACGTGACTACGTAGGCAGCCTTTCAACAAAGGCGCAAACACCCACGTTGACACAAATTTAAAAAGCATCATCATTCCGGTCATGACACTGTTATGTTCTCAACAGTTTGCTTTGTCGTCCTGGGGACTTCTCTTAAACAGAAGCTCTCCATCCACTCATAATCCAAAAAATTTCAAAAACTAGCCACCTTTCTATAGCGTGTCCTAGTACCCGGCTCAGTTGAAGACGAGAATTCGTCAGGGACTCGAAGCAACACCCGCTTTGGGAACGTACCCCAAAACCAAAAAAAATCAAAAGAGTACTAGACTACAACATTGCTACTGCTAAGCCTTGTCATGCAAAATCAGTCTCATAACAGACTATTGCAATCCCCGAATATATAGCATATCTGTCCCATTTCGAAATTCGACCGTGTTGCCACTCGCCTAGGCTATGGAATAACGCAACTTAATAGTCTTGTCATCTTATGTGGCCCACCTCCCTACCGAGTCATGTCCACAATTTGGCGACTCCGCTGAGTCCAAGTCGTGTCTGTCAACTCGTTCTGTCGCGTCCAGAGTCGAGTTTTTTGGTATGTCTCTCTCTCTCTTTTAATTCTTGCTTTAAAATTTGCAAAAACTTAGCCATCTGAGAAAATCCTTTACGACAAGGTCAAATTTCGGTCTATTTAAAATTTCTTTTTTAACCCTTTCGATTTTGAAAACCTATCTCCTAGCACATGAGTTGCTTTCAGGACATCGATTTCAAAATGAAGCAAAAAATCATTTTCCCGAGCACAAGCCGGTCTATAGATGCTAACTGCATTTCTTGTGTGATATCTTGCTATCTACTATACCTGCTATTTCTGCCTATGTATCTAACATTTCAGGTGCCAGCTAGTGCTTCCCAACTGAACATCAAAGGCGTTGTTTCTCCTGGAATGCTAAATCCAAGATGTGATGTGTCGGCATACGGGTACACCCAAGGCTTCGGAAGCAAGTCCTCGCGCAATTACTTTACTCCCCAGCATGAGTCGGTGTTTCACCTAAATATTACATGCCAATACTGGTACACCTAGGACTTCAAAAGCAAGTCCGACTCCCCACAGAGCTATCATCATCAGGACAGGTATGACTCTCTACATATGGCTAGCGAGCCCTTCACGCAAATCTAATGGACTATAAACGACCCGACCGGAAGGCTGCCAGGTCGTAATCCTCGATTTGCCTGCTGGCTACTCTGACTTTCGCCTTGTCCAAGCCTCAGTCAGAGTGGGGCTCTGTAGACACCCGCATTTTGCCTGCTAGTGTCTATAGCAGTTTCCGACAAAACACTCAATGATGATCGGACGTAAACGTGACTTAATACGCTCGAAAACAGACTCAGAATCAATAATATCCGACGTGGGCATTTAGAGGAGTGCAAATCTCTCAAAACCGACCTCAAATTCAGGCCCAGTGGGTCGTTTCTAGTCAAATAAGACTAATTTGAGCAAAACCGGCACCAGAAATAAAACCGTCTTATTGCAACCGGTTCAAAACCCGGTCAAAGACGAATACGACACATAAAACCGGCTAGATGAGCTTCTAGAAACTTGCGCCCAACCAACCTATTCAAAATTCAAAAAAGTCAACTAGCTTCCTAAAATGACTCTCTCGTCTAACCCACTGGATCGAGTGGCTTGACCTCACTCGATCGAGTGCGGCTATCAAAATCGATCAGACACCTTTATTGGGCCACTCGATCGAGTGCAGTAGGTCTACTCGATCGAGTGACCCTAGGTCGGGGACATTCTCTATAAATACTCCCCCATGCTCTTCACATTTTCAACTTTACACAACACTTGCACACAACCCTAAGCAACATCTTTTTAACCAATTTAACCCTATACATTTCACACAACATTCATCATCCTACACATCTTCAACCTTCAAACCTCCATCACCCTTGAGTTCTAGGCACTCATACACATACACACACACACACACACATAATCAAATTTGAGATCAAAACACGTCAAAGACCCGAGAGCATCCTCTCCCTAACCATATACACCCAAAATCACACTACATTTCTCGACACTCCCGCGCACACGTCGCCACTACGAGTCCATTTCCGAGATCGATTATGCATGTAGGTTGAGGGTGTCATTAAATCCCATCATCCCTTTCTCCCTTATTCTTTTTATCGTTTTTTATACATATGTATTCTAGTATAGACCCCGTGCATATGCACGGTACATATGCAAATTTATTTTATAGATATTCTAAAATTTACATATTAAATTTTACATTACACAACTTTAAGAATAATTAGGAATTGTTAAGCAGTCAAGATAAATTAGTAATCCAATACATGTAGTATATTTTAATAAAGATATTAAATACACAATATTTTTTTTATTACTTCCTCTATTTTTTTATATCTTCCCATTTTCTTTTTTGGTCCATTTTTTTTATCTTCTCATTTCAATTATTTCTATTTTGGTACATACTTTTTACAATACTACCCCACTACTACCCTCATACATATACAACAATTAATAACAATTCTTTTCAATTATTGTTGTTGTTGTTGTTGTTGTTGTTGTTGTTGTTGTTGTTTTTATTACTCATATTTCTTAATGTTAATAGTAATAATAACAAATTATTATTATCGTCGTCGTTGTCGTCATCATCATCGTCATTGTTATTATTATCGCTATTATTATTATTTTTTAATTTTTTTCATCATCATTGTTATTATAATAATTATTAATTAATATTATTATGTACTCCATAATATTTTGAAGTCTTGAAATAGATATTACATTCAAATATTTACAACTCTATCTCAATGTCATTACGATTAATTTACTTTTTTCTTACATTGTTTTTGAGTGAATAGAATATCTAATACACACACACACATGTGTGTGTGTGTGTGTGTGTGTGCGCGTGTGTATATATATCATACAATATAGCATATGAGTATTATTATTTGTATTGTATTAAGATTTAAGAATATCAAAATTTAAAATTTTGTATATTACATAATCAAAGATATATACATAACAAATTTTCTATTGCCAAGTATGAAAAAAATTAAAGTAGAAATCAAATGAATTGGAGTGAGTACTATGTTGTTGTTGTTGTTATTAGTACAAAACCCGTGCGTACGCACGGATTTTTCATTATCTTTTGCTTATATAAATAGTTTAGCTACCTACAAAATTATTCCTTTCGATTAAGTTAATAATTTACATTTTTATTTATTTAGCATTTCAGTCTATCGTTTATGTTTTCGCTCTCAATAAATTTTGTAACCTTTACTTTTTTTAACCATAATAAAAATATATTTTGCCACTATATTATTTTTCTGTATGGGTAACATTCTATTGGAATGAAATGATTATAAAATTAGTCACTGCCTGTATAAAATTAGTCACTACCTTATCTTTCGGTATAAAGTACGTAGTTGAATTCTATTAAGTTGAATTGACTATCTTATTAATAAATAGATATGTTGTTCAAGCTTTTATCTTTTATTTATATGTCAGATTGCGTCTAATTTATATTCTTTATATCACATAATAGAGTCAGAATATAAGTAAGAAATGATATTTGATGTCTTAATTAATTATTCTACCTATATTAAAAAAGATTACACATGACTTTGTATATTTAATGTTTAGTATGATATTTTTGGAATTAATTTGTTCTAAATTTAAGTGATTATGATAAGATAGCGACATTTTAATTTGGAAATAGATTTGTCAAATTTCGACTTGACTCGTAAATTCGACCCACTTTAATTTGTAGGTTCAAAAGTCAAGACCCTAAAATTTTGACCCATGAACAGTTTGACTCAAACTTGAAATGATCCATTAATTTAGGATCAAAACCCGTCGAACGGGTCGACCCGCTAGATTGATGACGTGTCAAAACTGTTGTTACGATATTCTTATTATTATTATTATATATGTGAGTATCTCATATTTGAAATAACTAAAAAAATTATTAACATTAATATTGTAAATTGGAGTAAAAAATAATAAATATAATAATTTTATCTAATTTTTATAACATTTTATAATAACAATATTTATAAAATATAATAAAATACAATTGTCTTAAGTAACAATAGTACTAATTATTGAATTTAATTGCATTAGTGATATTAAAAATAATTAATATTTTTCAATTAGTTGAATTGATCAATTGATAGTTAAATAAGGATTTTGGTCATTGTATAGATTGACAAATCTGCACAATTGGGCTTGTAATAAATTTGGACTCAAAAAAAATTTCAAGCCCAATTCAGGTAATGAAGAGATTGAAATTAGGCGGGAAAGTTGAAATGACTATTTTGCCCCTTGGTTTTTCTTTTAGTGAATAGGGGATATGTACTATTATTATTATTACTATACTAATTCTAACACTAACATTTTTATTATTATCGCATTTTGATTTTCGTTCTTTTTATCATCACTTCAATACCGTGTATATATATAATAATAAAACTTTTGGATTCGAACACGTTTGACTACGACGACCGCTTCAAGTCCTTTTAATCCCTTTACGAGTCGCGACGGAGGTGACACCCTTTCGAGGAGCGCCCCCCAAGCACACAAGGGCGTAACGCGATCGTGGTCGTACGTAGTTGAACGCGTCCGATTCCATTTCCGAGATTAGTTCGGAACCCGTTGACGCGAAAATCGAACCCCACATAATCTGTAAGGATTAGTAACAGTGTCGTGACGCGGAGGGAGACAATTTCGTTCTAATCAAGTTTTAATCGACCTTAAAATGCTTTTTCTAAAAATCCTGATGTCGGTCTTATAATTGTATAATACACGATTATAAGCACCGTAGACCGAGTTGAGTTTAAATTATGCAATATTTTTTCGTAACTCGGTCAACTATCGATTTTAAATTAATGAAAACGAAATCGCCACCATTTTCAAAACGAGCTGTAACTCGTACAGAGGGCACTCGATCGAGTGCCATGGGCTACTCGATCGAGTAGCACCCCAAATAATGGGCAGAATGTCTTTTAGAGGCTCACTCGATCGAGTCTCTGCCATGACTCGGTCTAGTGGCCTCCTTTGTCCAAAAAACCGAGAGCTTCCCACATCACTCGAGCTGCGTCAAATCTTTTTCTACGACTTTAGTCTTCACGTGTCAAGTCTATCACGTGCTTACCCTTTTTAAAATCATGCATTGCATTTTTTTATTCTAATCATTTTTAATTCGGTTATTCTATTTTTTCGCTCGTTCTATTGTTAATTCCGGATTGTATTCCGCCCGTGTAATTTGTAATTTATTTACTAGTTTTCTATTTTTGATGTTTGCCATTTATTGTTTTAAATGAACATCACATGCTAAACAACTCCGGCGATAATTTAGATGCATTAAAATGACGTAGTTCACCCAAATGCTTAGTGTGGACATGACATAGGTCCACCCCGACGCTGCCACGCGCGGGTTTGGGGAGGCGAAAGAATCTCCATATGAGATGGGTCGGATTGAAATTTAAATCGAAGTGGAGTCGCCACCGAACTTTGTGGGAGTTCGGGCCCGTTCGAACCCACTCAATATCTTAGCAGACCCTGTACAAAATACGGCCCATTCGGATGTTAGAGTTTATTGGGTTCGTCTCTTTGCATTGCGATACCGATACCGACATTATCGGATACCGTGTATTGAATGGTTCTAGTGTGCCAATGGATTCGGGTATCTGAAAACCAGGGTTCTGAGTAAGAGGTGAGGGTACGTGTTGGGAAGTTCACGAAGAAAACCTAACCCCGCTCGCACAATAGCGACCTCTACTAAGATATCGTTTGATGTTTTAATACGCCCGTTAGTAATTCAATGAGATGATATGCAAACAGCGTTTTGACTAAATATACGAAAATTAGGATAAGTTGCTATGTCGATTTAATGCGTCTAAAAATTAACGTCAAAGTTGTATTTAACATGCGAGATTTGTTTTGTACAATAAAACAAATGAAATAAAAATAGGATGAAAAGACATAAACAAACAAGTTAGTAACGGTGGTAACGATAATAACGGTTTGCAAATAATATAAAAATGCTATAGGATGATGCGACGAGATATGATGCATGAGTTTTGGAAAGATGAATCACGTGATGGACTTGACACGCGTTAACCGAAGTCATTAAAAATATTTTATCAAGGCTCGAAGGATGCTATAGGACTTCACGGATTGACGTGATAAAGGCCACTCGATCGAGTCATTGAGGGACTCGACCGAGTGGACCTCAGAAAAGGATTCTGCCCAAAATTTGAGGTGTTACTCGACCGAGTCACTAAGAGACTCGACCGAGTAGGTCGCCACTCGATCGAGTCATTGAGAGACTCGACCGAGTGGTCCTCAAAAAGCCATTCTGCCTCGGTTTTGGGGTGTCACTCGATCGAGTGCCCCTTGTACGAACCAAGGTTCGTTTCGCAATTGGTCGTAGATTTCGAAATTGCTTTTTGATTTTTGAAAATCGCTAATTTCTCAAATCGGGCAGAAATATTGTATGGTTTGTGCTCGATTCGGATTTTGATACTCGTCGTATCCGATATTTAATTACGGAATCAATATCGAATATTTAGAGCGTAATTTAGGAAAAAACTTGTAAGCCGTTTAAATTAAACTAAAACGAAATAAATTATCTCCGCGTTTATAGTGTAGTATTAATTCTTTCGAATTATGTGACAACTATTTTAGCATCAATCAATTCGTGTTAGTTAAATTTATTGACTAATTCGTTTAGATTCGACATCCGACTATTGAGTTGGTATCGAATCTAAAGAACGACGCTTTAAATTTTATTGAAAAAAATGATTCCCTCCGCATCTCGACATCGTAATGAATCCTTCCGGATTATGGGATGTCGATTCCGCATAAACAGGTCTCGGTTCATAAAAGAGGAATCGGGCGCGTTTAAAGGCGAATATTGCGATCTCATCATGCCTTTGAGTGTTTAGGGCGGGGCTCCTCAAGAGGGCTCCACCACCGTTACAACTTGTAAAAGGGTTAGAAGGGTCTTATGCTAATATCACCTTTAAACGTGCTCAATTCGAAATAGTTTTAGAAATTTGATGAATATGTTGTTAATAATGATGATTATACGAATGAAACAGGACTAACGACGCGACAAAAATAAAAAAACGCTATCGTTGACGTTGACTCGCTTCAACAATCAAGCACGCGGGGTGTCGGGATAAGCGACCGGCAACATCGGGTGCAACACTCTTGTATATTCGGATTTCCTTATCCCGTCATCCTTTGCGCTCGACACAAATTAGCGAGTATTTTAATGTTTTAATACTAGTAATATTATCGATATTAGAAACGAGAAGAAAAAAAAACGAAGAAGACGAAGAATAGAGGGGAGGACGACGAGAAGACGGGGAAGATGAAAGAGAAAAAAAAAAGCGGGGTTATTGCTCCCTCAACCTACATGTTTCTTATGCTCGGACGGAACTCGTTTAATCGTGGCTCGGGCACAGGAGTATCGAGGTGAATGTAGATGGAGTTATGGTGGTTTAGGGTTTGAGGTTTTCCTAGATGCTAGGGTTTAGGTTGAAGAAGATAGTAATTAGGGTTCTTGAATGTAGATTAGGGTTGTAAAAGTTGTGAAAAAGATGATTAATTGCATGCAAAAGGGGTGTTTATATAGGCAATGTCCCCCACCCTCGTCCAGGGTTACTCGACCGAGTATCTTGCTAACTCGGTCAAGTGGCCCAAAGCTGTCGCACTCGGTCTACAAAATACCCAACCCAAGGTCAAAAATCAAGACCCCTTCGCTCCAGCTGACCCACTCGATCGAGTGGGCTGACACTCGATCGAGTGGGTCAGCTGGAGCGAAGGGGTCCGGATTTTTGACCTTGGGTTGGGTATTTTGTAGACCTTGTATTTGGGTTGGACTCTTGATGTTTGCATGGCTATTTTCGTGTCTCGGAAACGACTTTGACCGGGGTTTGACCCGGTCGCTAAAAGACGGTTTTATTTCCGGTGTCGGTTTTGACCCAAATTAGTCTTACTTGATTAGAAACGACCCGCCGGGCCTAAATTTGAGGTTAGTTTTGTGAGATTTGTACTCCGTAAAAAGCTCAAGCCAGAAACTAACGGTTTTGAGCCCATATCCGAGCGCATAGAAGCACGTTTGCGTCCGATCATTATCGGGTGTTTTTAGGAAACCGCTATAGACACCTAACAGCCAAATGTGGGTATCTACACTTAACTAAAATATTGGTTGCATAACATTTTGCAATTTTACTAACGCGCGTACACAAAAACGAACGGTATCTTCGTAGAGGCCTCTAAAGAGCGGGCGGGGTTGGGTGTCCTTCGTGGGCTTCCCAACACGTACCCTTACCCCTTATTCAGAACCATGGTTTCCAGATGTCCGAAACCGTTGGCATACGAGAGTCATTCGATACACAATATCCGATAACTCGGCGTCGGTATCGTAATGCAAAGGGACGAACTCATAAGCTCTAGCACTAAAAGCGGGCCGTGCTTTGTGCACGAAACCCCTAAGTGTAGAGTGAGTTCGAATGGGTCCGAATTCCCATAAAATTCGGTGGCGACTTCAACTTCGATTTAAATTTCGACCCGAGATCAATCTTACCACGAGATTCATTCGCCTACCCAAACCCGCGCGTGGTCGCATCGGGGTGGACCTACGTCATGTCCACAATACCAATACCAAAGGATGAACAAAAGATTGAATCTTTGCATTAAAAAACCCAAAGGAAGATCTCCAATGTTGTCAATACAGTAGATCAACCCAAAAAGTCTTCAATAATACAAATATGAAACAAGGATTAAAAGAAGAATAAGGAGTAATTAAGGAGGGATTAAGCTAATATACACTAGTCTAAGCTAATCTAACCTAAAGTATGTCTAAGGTTTCGTGGATGTTGTAGTGTGGTTAAAACAATACAAGAGGGGGTATATATATAGTTGTAGGAATAAGGGGAATAAAGTGTCGAAGTGTAAGGAGAAACAGAGGGCTCAAGGCCGTGAGGCACCTCCGTCATGGCCATGATGGTCATGGGTCACGGCCACGAGCTGCTGCTGTAGCTCGCTCCCTCTCTTCTTTGCTTCCCAACTCACTACACGGCTATGTAGGCTTCTGACACGGCCATGTAGGCCCCTACCTGCTTTTCCTAGGCTTCTTGTCGATGCGCGGTGCTCGGGATATTCTTAAATGGGCTCTAATGGACTCAGGATCGAGTCTAAGTCACCGAATCATCGTCGCTTCTCTTCAATAGCTCCATATGCGTTGGAAACGAAATGAAATCGTTTCATTTCTCCAAGATAGGCCTTATGAACCTAAAACGTGCTAGATGAAGCGTAAGTAACCTCGAAACCGCTCAAAAGAGCGATTTCACAAGAGAAAGCGGGACCAAACACAAGAAATAAGCACTACAAAACACACTTATCTACTCCCCCACACTTAACCCTTACTCGCGCTCGAATAAGCACGAACTAACTAATAACTAAAAGAAACTAGACTACTAACCGAGCGGGTATTAGCGCACTTTACGCCCTTTCAACTCATGCGAGAACACTTAGAGGAAAAGTGCTTTCCGCAAGGCAAGTGAGGTCTTGCGACAAAACTGTGGATACAACTGAACACGAAAACACACAAACAAACAAACAAACACACAAACAAACAAACATACAAACAAACAAACAATTGGTTGCATCCAAGAAGAATTAAATACCGCTTCCCTCAACAAAGCGATGAAAGAAACACGGTTAAGGACTCAAGGCAAGTGACAACGTTCCCAAGATAATAACACAAACCGAAATAAACAAAATCCTAATAGTATGACAACAAAGCAATAAAAATGTTGGTAACTTACCTAGGTCCTCCTAACCTTCTAAGAACGTACTGCGGGACGATAGGCGGGATGGAAAAAGGATGAACCACGGAGTTAGTCGACACTGTAGATAAAGTGAAACCCCGACCCCTTTAGCGATAAGGCAATAGGGTCGTCCCATGCTCAAAAATAGCTCAACTAGTCCAAGTAAAAAGGTGGATATGGTTGCAAAGTGAGGGAATACCGACCATTACCGCTATCATCCTTCCTAGGGACTCGGTTCTTTGGTAGGCTCTTCACGATAACAATCGGTAAAAGACTTATTTTTGAGGGGGTAAGATCGTTTTGTGAAACGATTTTCTTGGCATCTTTCTTTTGTATTTTGCTTTTGATTTGCTATGCCATTTCTTTTTCTTTTTTTGTATTTTGTATCACTAGAAAGGGAAAGTAAACACTTGCGCACTAGCCTCAAAACCGGGTTTTCGAAAACATTTTCTACACTAGACACAAACTACACATGACAAAACAAAGACGAAACAAAAACGAAAGAAAATGAGACAAACAAAACAAAACAAAATAAAACAAACACACACAAAAAGTAAACAAACACCACCCCGAAATTTCCAATCAAGCAACCACATCAATCCACAAACTCCAAAAAGCTCCACCTGAGCACACACCATCACAAATTCTCCTCCAAACACCAAAATAGGAAAAGGAGAAAGAGATAAGAGGATATTACCGAATGACAAGAGCTTTCCGAAACTCACGGCGATCAAGCAACCTACAAGGAAATCGGGAGGCAAAACACACACAACACAACAAATATACGACACAAAGACACAAAAGAAAAAGACACAAAATAAAATCTTTTTGGTTTTTATGAAAATTTTCATATTTTTAGGAATTCTCAAGATTTTTCGAAAAAATTACGAAAATAAAACTAAACTAGACTAAGATATCGCTCCCCCACACTTAAACCGAGCAATGTCCTCATGCTCGATCGGTAGTGTGTGGAAGACACTAAAAAGAAAAGAAAAAGGAGAAATAAAGCTAAAAATCAAAAATCAAAGTGAAGAAAGGGTTGAATGTGTCAGGCCGGGGTGTAATCAAGTCACCTAGGGCCGTGACGAGAAAAGATATGGATGGAGGAAGAAATAAAAAGAAGAAAATAAAACGAAATGGGAGGGGAGGGCTAGGTGTAATCAAGTCACCTAGCCCCGATTCCGCCCGATTCCGACTAAATTCTACCAAAAGGGGAATAATAATAAAGAAAAAGTGAAAAGACTTTTCAATTTGGATTTTTCAAATGATTCACGATGTAATCACGTCATCGAGAATCGGGAACAATAACCTAAGGGCCCTGAGGACCACCACGACACTAAAAACATAAAAGGAAGGGGAATATACAAAGAGTAAGCAATAAAAGACGGAAAAGAAAAGAGAGTCGCCTTACCAAACGGTTAGTAACTGAACTAACTCCATCGTCTCAATTATCTTTCTTGGTACCTTGCTTGTGTTTGTCATCGATATTCCTCCTCTTTCTAAGTGTACTCATTGTTGGAGCACTGGGATTGCATTGGTGTAATGAGGTTGGGATTTAAGGGGAAAACTCGGAGTTTAGTGATGTGAAGATATGATGAAGATGTATAAGGATGAAATGATAGAGGTATAGGTTAATAGGGAGGTTGGGTGGGGGTGTAAAGTGGTGGGTAGGCTTGAATGAGGAAGAAGAAGCGAAGAGGTGGCAAGCAACACCCCTGACGGCCGTGAGGGGGCCTACACTGCCGGGACTGGTCACGGGTGGGAGGGAGGTAACATGGTCGGGATTGAAGTCAGTACGCTGTCTTTTTCTGCACAGATCATCACGGCCGTGACGCCCCCGACATGGCCATGTTCCTAGAGACATGGCCATGTCATTCCCCTAGATCTTCATATCCCAAGTCTTCCACTCTAAGACCATTACCAACTATGGCCATGTTCCACGCTGTCTTCAAAATCCCGTCCCCAAAAGCTTACAATTAGCTCAAAAACCGACTTCCTCGCCCAAGTTTCGAAGCTTCTATCACTAATAACCCCTTCTAAATCTTCATCTTCACTTCCAACCTATCAACCAAACTCAATAACCACAAAAAAATCCCTCTCTCACATCACTCAAGAAAATTCCAAATGACAAGAATCCACAAAACAAACAAAATCTATAGACAAACCAACAAATCACACAAATACAAACATAAAAACTCAAAGGAAGAGGAAAGAGGAATATACAACATGACGGTTCTTGATGAACTCCATCAAACCAAGACTTGTGAGGGATTTTCATTCATCATCCACAACATGGCATACAATTCCATTGCCCTCAAGGGCTCGGAAGAGCAAGTCAAATGCTCTCGAATAGTCTTCATGAAGGCTCATGTAGCCGAGCCAAGCCATCATCCAAAGCTTCCAAGTCGGAAGCGAGAAGTAGTCATCCAAAGACCCATTATCATGTTTCATGTGGTCTCTAAGGTCTTTCCAACCAACAAGCTTTAACGACCTCTTCCTCCCTAAGCACCGTCTCCTAGCATAACCAAAGCTCGAATTTCTAGCACAAGAGTCAAAACGGAGTTTAAACCTCTTCTTTTCATCGACCATTCCCAAGTCATCAACAACTTCCGGCCCTATATCTTCAAATCCTAAAACCTCGTTCTTCCCCATGATGGTGGGATTTGTCGTGGATCCCACCGCCAAATAAAACCGGCTAAGACCTAACTAGGGTAGCTAGGGTAAGTCGGGTCGAATCCACGATGACGGTAAGAGGCGTCTAGACTAAGGTCACCCAAATACAAGACTCGATCAACGAGCAAAGCTAAACTAGAGAATGACAGAAGGGGAGAAAGCTAGACTAAGACTAAGGTACCGGAGAAACAAACAAAGAATCGGGCTAGGATTAGGTCGGGGTCAAAGGGGTAACGGAATGGTCAAGGAAGAACTAGAATGAAAGAGGTAGTAGGGTAATCTAGGTCTAGTCCGGGCTCTCGCAACATAGACTCACCTAGAGGTTCCACCTAAAACCCACCTTGGCGACACACACGACAAACGGGGTTACTAGCGTGATATCGGGGCCTAGGTCGCGCCCGGACTCTCGCAACTTAGACCGACCTAGGGGTCATCCTCACCGGGCTCTCGCAACTTAGTGAGGGAACCAAACCCACAAACAAACTATCACCCGCAAGAGAAAGTCAAGAAAAACAAGCATATGCATACTAGTCATTCAAGCATTTTAACAAACATGTGATATGCATCAAACCAAGAGGAAACCCAAATCTTCCACCAACATCTCCAACAAAACCTTAATCATCCAATTAACACCCTAATCACCCTACTAACCCTAGCAAGAGTACTACTCTAACATAATCAAACTACAACTAACAAGAACAAGAGGAATCAACACAAACATCAAAACAAACATAAACAAACTAGTGATAACTATGAACTAAGAACAATAAGATGAACAAAGATTGAAACTTGGATAAATAAACAAGGTTAAGAGTAAAAAGGAAGAGAAGATTGTACCAAACTAGTGAAGAGAAAAGATTGAAACTTGCATTAATGAAGAAAACCCAAAACAAACCACCAAGGTTGTCAATCTTGGATGGATCTTGAAGAATTCCCTTAATACAAGTACTAAACCAAGATTAAGGACTAATTACCGACTAATCTACTCTAATCTAAACTAATTTAACCTAAAATAGTCTAGGGTTTAGTGGGAAGTGAAGAACATAAGCTTAACATAACAAGGGAAGAGTATATATAGGGTTACAAGTGGAAGGAAGAAGAAAGGAACAAAGCGCGGCAGCAGCACGCCCTTCCCGACCGGGAGGAGGTGGTCCCGGTCGGGAAGGTGTCGGTCCCGGCCGGGAGGAGCTGGTCCCGGTCGGGATGGACCCAAAACAGCAGCTCCTTGTTTTGCTCCTTCATCCCGGACGGGATGAGGTCATACCCGTCGGGGATGAGTCTTGTAGTCCTCCAATATGATCTTTTTGGTTCCTCCTTGCTTCACATGGACTTCTCATCGATTCTCGGGACTCGGAATCGGGTCTCGGAGGCTCGGGATTGGGTCCCAAGGTCTCGGGGTCAAATCCAAGGCATCGAGTGATCGTTCCTTCACTTCGTTGGCTCCGAAAAGTGTATGTATTGAGTCGGAATCGCTCCAACTCTTCATGAATGGTCTCGGAAACCTGAAACGAACTAGAGGAAGCATAAGTAGCCCATAAATCGCTCCCAAGGAGCGATTCCACAAGGAAAATGGGACCAAAACACTACGAAATAGGCACTACAAACTACACTTATCAACTCCCCCACACTTAACCCTTACTCGCCCTCGAGTAGACACACTCTAACTACTAAACTAGCCGAGTGGATATTAGCGCACCCTACGCCCTTTCAACTCACGCGAGTACACTTAGAGGAAAAGTGCACTCCGCAAGGTAAGTGGGGTCTTGCGACAAAACTGTGGATGCAACCGGACACAAAACACATAAACATACAAACAGACAAACGAACAAACAAAAGGTTGCACCGAAAACAAAAGAAATACCGCTTCCCTCAAACAAGCGGTGAAAGAAGCACCGGTTTAGGACTCAAGGCAAATGACAACGTTCCCGAGCTAGCAATACAAACCAAGATGGACCAAACCCTAATAGTATGACGACAAAGCAATGAAAACGTTGGTAACTTAACTAGGTTCCTCCTAACTTTCTAAGAACGTACTACGGGACGATCGGCGGGATGGAAAAAGGATGAAACATGGTGTTAGTCGAAACTTTAGGTAAGTGAGACCCCGCCCCCTTTAGCAATGAGCCAAGAGGGTCGTCCCATGTCCGAAACCGCCTAACTAGTCCAAGTAAAAAGTGGAAATGATTGCAAAATGAGGGAAGACCGACCTTTGCCGCTATCATCCTTCCTAGGGACTCGGTCCTTTGGTAGGCTCTTCACGGAAAAAGTCGGAAAAAGGCTTATTTTTGTGGGGTTAAGATCTTTTTGTGAGACGGTTTTCTTTTGGCATTCTTCTTTCTTTTGACATTTTTGCTTTGTTTTGCCATGCCATTTCTTTTTCTTCTTTTCTATTTTCTTTTTGGCTTTTGTGCCTTTTCTTTTTCTTCTTTCTTTTCTTTCTTTCATTTTCTTTCTTTTTCTTTTCTTTGCCCTTTTGGCATGATTTGGCTTTTTGGCATTTCTTATTGCAACAAGAAAGATGACTTCAACAATTTGCAATTTTATTGTGTGGAAATGTGTAGGGGGTAGGGGAATGGGTGAGTCGGGACGGGCCCTTCCCTTCAAACCCACAAAAAGGTGGAGAACTTGGACTAATCAAACAAATCCGAAAATGGTCACCCAGGGGACGGGACTCGGCAACCAAGGCCTTTTCACACCGTGGGTGGTCAAAATGGTCAAAATGCAAATCCCGTAGTAAATCCCTAGTAAGCTAGGCGGACTTAAGGTAAAGGACCAACGAAATCATTGATTTAGGGTCATTCTACTAGAGTAAAGTCCAAGACTCGATTTATACAACTTGGAAGGGAAAATAGACGCTTGCACACTAGCCTCTAAACCGGGTTTTCGAAAATGGTTTGCACACAAAACACACAACACAACACAAAACAAAGACATGACGAAGATGAAAGAAAAAGAAACAAAGGCAACAAAACAAGAACAACACAAAACGACCACATACATAACACAAACACCACCCCTAGCTTCCAAATGAGCAACCAACCAACATCAAACTTTACAAAGCTCCTCCCGAGCACACCACATCACATTCTCCTCCAAATTCCGCAAGAGACAAAGAAGGAAAAAGGGATAGAAGATGTTACCGGACATCTTGAAAGCTTTCCAAAGCCATCGGTGGTTTTAAGCAACCTATAAGGAAAAAGGGAGGCAAAACACGCACAACACAACCAATACACGATACAACGACATAAAAGGAAAACACACAAAAGGAAAATCTTTTTGATTTTTATGAAAAAATTTCAAATTTTTAGGGTTTTTAAAGATTTTTCGAAAAACTACGAAAATAAAACTAACTACGATTGAATATCGCTCCCCCACACTTAAGCCGAGCAATGTCCTCATGCTCGACCGTAGTGCATGGGAGCACAAAAGATAAGAAAAGAAACTACGAAAATAAAGCTAAAAAAAACAAAAAGAAAAGTGAAGAAAGGGTAGAAAGTGTCCGGCCGGGGTGTAGTCAAGTCACCATAGACCGAGACAAGAAAAAGATATGGAAGGGGGAAGAAAAATAAAAAGAAGGAAATAAAAGGAAATGGGAGGGGAGGGCTAGGTGTAATCAAGTCACCTAGCTCGGATTCCGCCTAAATCCGACTAAATCCAACAAAAGGGGGTGAAAAACTTGTAAAATTTGGATTTTGAAATGACTCTCGATGTAGTCACATCATCGAGAGTCGGGAGCAACCAAACCAAGGCCTCGAAGGCCACCATGTCATCAAGACACAAAAGTGTACAAAGGGAAGGGAATAAACACAAAAGAAAACAAGCTATCAAAGACGGGAAAGAAAGGATAGTTGCCGTACCAATAGGTTAGCAACTCACTCGCTCCATCGTCTCATAGATCAATATAGGCACAAAACTTGTCTTCGTCATTGCTATTCCTCTTCATTCTCGATCAAACCGCATGGTGAGGTAGTAATGGTGTGAGGGGGTGGAAATTGATGTGAAACTCGGTGTAAAGGGAAGAGAAATGAGGTGAGGGTATGTAAATGAAGTGTAATGGTCATATGACATGAGCAAGGATGGGTAGGGAGGTTGGGTGGGGGTATACAATGGTTGGGTGGGCCCAAATGTTGAAGAAGAGGCCAAAAGAGGAGAAAGGGGACCATCCCGGTCGGGATGGATGGTCCCGGTCGGGAAGACACACTCGTCCCGGTCGGGAAGCCACCTTCCCGGTCGGGACGGCACTCCAGCAAGCTCCAATTTTTGCACCTCCATCCCGATTGGGACGGCTCCTTCCCGGTCGGGATGGCATATCCTTCCCGGTCGGGAAGCTCCCTTCCCGCCCGAGATGGGTCTTCTTGACCTCCAAAACCCCAAAAGCTTCACCGAAGCTTCAAAAACCGACTTTCATACTCACGACCCAAGCTCTATCATTAACCATTCCTCTCTAGGAATCATCTTCACTTCACACCTATGACAATAAGCTCAAATACAACATCAAATTCCCTCCCTCACATCGCTCATCAACAATACAAATAAACAAGAATTCCACAAAGGCTAACAAATCCTAGAAACCAAACTATACAAACAAACATAAACACAAATACAAGCACAAAAGAAAATGGAAAAGATATTTACACTAACTACTCTCACCAACAACGCCTCCATAGCCATCAAGAGCTCGAAGTAGTAAGTCAAATGCCCTAGCAACATCTTCATTGAAGCTCACATGGCCAAGCCTAGCCGCTTTCAAAAGTTTCCAAGTCGGAGGTGAGAAGCGATCATCTTCATTAAGCTCGCGGTTCTCGTGATCTTCCGGGTCTTCGGAACCAACATAGCTACGACTCTTATGACCATCCGGTAGGTATAGTGGTCTAGAGTCAAGCTCGGTATCATGATGTGGGAGATCACACCCTAGGGGTGTCGCTTCTTCTACGGGGTCGAGAGTAGAACTCTTTTCCACCGCCCGACAAGGATCCTTTTCACCAAGCGTCTCACAAGACAAGGGACTAGGCATCGAGTGCGGTAGAGGAGGAGAAGGCATCAAGTTTTCTTCATTGGAGGCTTTAGGATCCTCTAATTTCCCATACAAGGCAAGTTCCAAGGCATCTACTTCTTTTTCCCAAGTATTGCGCTCCTTTTCACTCACCTTGTCTATATGGCCTAGAGGAGGTATGTCTTCACTTGGCTTTGGATTGTCTAGTGGTTCATCACGAAGAAAATCGAACAAATCCAATTTCATCGCCAATACATCGGCTCCCCAAGAGTTATCTCGAGAATCGTGTTCACTCCCCTACTCATTGTTGGCCCTTGAAGCTTCAACTTCCTCTATTCTTGCCCTATCTTCACCACCCAAGCAACACTCAACAATGGTCATCGACCCTCTCTTCTTCATTTGTAGCTTCAAGGTTGGGTTGACTTTCTTGTCGAGGCACCCGACCTTCTTGCCCAAATGAACCTTCCTCAACATGTAGTGGTGCTCGAGTGGCCAACATCGTGATATGAGCCATGAGTGCATTGATGCGAGCATCTTGCACCTCTATTTGGGCCTTGAACTCCTCTCTAACCCCTTGTATTTGAGTCAACATCAATTGTTGACCCTTTTGCAATAACATTATTGTCTCATGTTGACTCTTTTGCGTTTGGGCCAACATTTGACATGTCTCAAAGTAGGGATTATTTGGTTGTGGGTTATGTGAAGGTGTTTGGTAGTTGTTAGGATATGGGAACGATCCTTGACAACTTTCTTGGTAACCATAGGAATAGGGTTCATAAGATTGTTGATGAGGTTGATATGGTTGGTAAAGTTGTGGGTTTTGGTAATTCGCCCCATAGTTGTCCCGTGATGATTGATGGTAGCTTGGACGCGCCATGTCCATAACGTTGCTTTGGTACCTAGGATGAGCTAGAAGCACTTGAGCAAACGTTAGTATCCTAGTGCTTTTGAGGCACTAGGAAGGGAGAGTAACACACAAGAAGAAAAACGGAGATACACAAGGAGAAGAGAACACAAAAATTAGGAACAAAGTCCAAAACTAAGCAAACAAAAGTCTAAACTACGCCGTCCCCGGCAACGGCGCCAATTTGATGGTGGGAGAAACAGGCTAGGATTAGGTCGGGGTCAAAGGGGTAACGGAATGGTCGAGGAAGAACTAGAGTGAGATAGGTAGTAGGGTAATCTAGGTCTAGTCCGGGCTCTCGCAACTTAGACTCACCTAGAGGTTCCACCTAAAACCCATCTTGGCGACACACACGACAAACGGGGTTACTAGCGTGATATCGAGGCCTAGGTCGTGCCCGGGCTCTCGCAACTTAGACCGACCTAGGGGTCGTCCTCACCGGGCTCTCGCAACTTAGTGAGGGAACCAAACCCACAAACAAACTATCACACACAAGAGAAAGTAAAAAAAACAAGCATATGCATACTAGTCATTCAAGCATTTTAACAAACATGTGATATGCATCAAACCAAGAGGAAACCCAAATCTTCCACCAACATCTCCAATAAACCCTTAATCATCCAATTAACACCCTAATCACCCTACTAACCCTAGCAAGAGTACTACTCTAACATAATCAAACTACAACTAACAAGAACAAGAGGAATCAACACAAACATCAAAACAAACATAAACAAACTAGTCATAACTATGAACTAAGAACAATAAGATGAACAAAGATTGAAACTTGGATAAATAAACAAGGTTAAGAGTAAAAAGGAAGAGAAGATTGTACCAAACTAGTGAATAGGAAAGATTGAAACTTGCATTAATGAAGAAAACCCAAAACAAACCACCAAGGTTGTCAATCTTGGATGGATCTTGAAGAATTCCCTTAATACAAGTACTAAACTAAGATTAAGGACTAATTACCGAATAATCTACTCTAATCTAAGCTAATTTAACCTAAAATAGTCTAGGGTTTAGTGGGAAGTGAAGAACATAAGCTTGACATAACAAGGGAAGAGTATATATAGGGTTACAAGTGGAAGGAAGAAGAAAGGAACAAAGCGCGGCAGCAGCACGCCCTTCCCGACCGGGAGGAGGTGGTCCCGGTCGGGAAGGTGTCGGTCCCGGCCGGGAGGAGCTGGTCCCGGTCGGGATGGACCCAAAACAGCAGCTCCTTGTTTTGCTCCTTCATCCCGGACGGGATGAGGTCATACCCGTCGGGGATGAGTCTTGTAGGCCTCCAATATGATCTTTTTGGTTCCTCCTTGCTTCACATGGACTTCTCATCGATTCTCGGGACTCGGGATCGGGTCTCGGAGGCTCGGGATTGGGTCCAAAGGTCTCGGGGTCGAATCCAAGGCATCGAGTGATCGTTTCTTCACTTCGTTGGCTCCGAAAAGTGTATGTATTGAGTCGGAATCGCTCCAACTCTTCATGAATGGTCTCGGGAACCTGAAACGAACTAGAGGAAGCGTAAGTAGCCCATAAATCGCTCCCAAGGAGCGATTTCACAAGGAAAATGGGACCAAAACACTACGAAATAGGCACTACAAACTACACTTATCACCCCACATCATCAATAAGAAGATATTTAAAACTCATACAAGCGGTTTCAATCTCTTCTAAACCAAGATCCAAGTTACACACAAGGGGTTTACAATATTTTATTGGATTTTCACATATGGGCGACTTGATTTCATCATTCATATCCCATGACTTCACAACTTCTAATACCTCACTCAACTCATTCCAGAGATTTTCTTTCCCAACTCCTTCTTCCTCAATAATAGGCTCATTAGAAGTAGCATGAAGGTCAAAAGAAGGGCAAGTGAAGGGGATTGTAGGTCAACAAGAATGGAGAGGGTAGACTCTTGAATTTCCTCTATTTTATTGGTGTTTTCATCACCCACATTAACCTCGAGTCCTTTGTGTCCGGTTTCAACAAGGTCAATGGCAACTTCATTTTCTTCTTGAGGAAAGATAAGATGAGACTCAATTGTGTTTTCATCAATGAAACCCTTCAAATTCCCACTAACATCACCCGATTCTTCACTAACAATGCCTTCATTAAGGGTTATTTCCTCATTCATCTCATCTTGGGTAGACAATTGAGGTTCTTCATAGCAAGTCTCACTTCTCAAAGGGATTTCATTGGCGTCTTCATGATTGGGTTGTTCCTTTTTCTCAAATGAGCATCCTTCGTCAAGTTGTGACGTTCGAGTTAAA
Organism: Agrostemma githago; assembly: GCA_958450325.1. Taxonomy (NCBI): domain Eukaryota; kingdom Viridiplantae; phylum Streptophyta; class Magnoliopsida; order Caryophyllales; family Caryophyllaceae; genus Agrostemma; species Agrostemma githago. The sequence goes on from OY288239.1 coordinate 36,342,638, forward strand.
AGCATTAAGGTTTTAGCTGCTATGGCATTTAATCTAGCATCATATGCCCCATTTTCCCTTTGACATGGGGCCATGATTTCATATTGATCCTTTTGCATTTGGATGGCCATTTCTTCATGACTCTTTTGCATTTGAAGAATCGCTTGATATAACTCCAAGTTGGGTATTTGGTGGTCATTGGAGTTTTGGAATGCTCCTTGAAAACCTTGATGATGCCCAAGGGGTTGGGCATCACATGGTTGGTGATAAGGTTGAGATGATTGGTAGTATTGATGGATTCGGGGCTCATAATAAGGTTGAGGTGATGGGTAATATGGTGGGTTTTGGGGAGATTGGCTTCCATATGAAGAATTACGATTAAACATGGTGGGTTCACGATGATAATTTGAGTAATAACCACCATGATCACAAGGTTGATAAGCACTCACTTGATGGAGGTCGTTTTCATATTCTTGAAACTCATACCCACGGGTTTCTTGATTACCCTATGAAGAGCCTGATAGTAGTTAGGAGACATCATGGCATCACCTTTATTCATAGAGGGAGAAAAGGAATAACCTGTAGGCACTTGAGCAAACATGAGAGTCCTAGTGCTTTTAAGGCACTAGGAAAAGAGAGAAAAGAACTAAGATGAACAAGAAGGAGAAAACATGAAAACCAAGAACCAAGTCTAAAGCTAAGCACCCAAAAGTCTAAACTACGCCGTCCCCGGCAACAGCGCCAAATTGATGGTGGGATTTGTCATGGATCCCGACACCAAATAAAACCAACTAATCCTAACTAGTAGCTAGGGTAAGTCGGGTTGATCCACGGAGACGGAAAAGGGGTTTAGATTAAGGTTCACCTAAGGACTAGACTAAGTCACAAGGAAACAAGGAAGGAGAATACACAAACTAGGACAATGAAAAGAGAATAAAACTATGATTATGAAAGAACTAATGATGACATAAACTAAACGAATGAACTAGAACTAAAATCAAACTAAAAACTAGCGGAACAATAGCTAAGAAGATGAAGAAATCAATAAGAAAAGAACTAGGATGAGGTCGGGTTCAAGGGTGATGAGATGATCAAGGGAGAGCTAAGGTGAAGGGGTAGTCAAGCTATCTAGGCGTAATCCGGGCTCTTGCTCCAAAACCGACCTAGAGGTTCCCCGTTCTCGCGCAAGAACCCATCCAAGCAACATGCAAGGCCACAAGAAGAAAGTAAGAAAACATGCATTTGCAACTACAAGTCATTCGAGCATTTCATCAAACATGATCTATGCATACAACTAAGAAGCAACCAAAACTTCCACAACCAATCTACACAAACCCTTAATCACCCATGAAGACACCCAATTCCCCTACTAATCCTAGCAAGGAAATCGACTAACTCATGTTCAAGGATAGTAAACCCAACACCCATAATGAAACAAGCATAAACATGAACATTCATAATGGAATATTGAAGATTACTAAGCATAAACACAAATGAAAACTAAGTAGAAGAGATTAGGAAGAAGATGAATTATACCAATACCAAAGGATGAACAAAATAATTGAATCTTTGCATAAATAGACCCAAAGAAAGATCTCCAATGTTGTCAATAGAGTAGATCAACCCAAAAAGTCTTCAATAATACAAAGATTAAATAAGGATTAAGCTAAGATTAAGGAGTAATTAAGGAGGGATTAAGCTAATATACACTAGTCTAAGCTAATCTAACCTAAAGTATGTCTAGGGTTTCGTGGATGTTGTAGTGTGCTTAAAATAATACAAGGGGGGGGGTATATATATAGTTGTAAGAATAAGGGGAATGAAGTGTCGAACTGTGAGGAGAAACAGAGGGCTCACGGCCATGATGAGGGGGCCCACGGCCGTGAGGCACCCCCGTCATGGCCATGATGGTCATGGGTCACGGCGATGAGCTGTTGCTGTAGCTCGCTCCCTTTCTTCATTGCTTCCCGACTCACTACACGACTATGTAGGCTTCTGACACGGCCATGTAGGTCCCTACTTACTCTTCCTAGGCTTTTTGTCGATGCTCGGTGCTCGGGATATTCTTAAATGGGCTCCAACGGACTCGTGATCGAGTCTATGTCACCGAATCATCGTCGCTTTTCTTCAATAGCTCCATATGCGTTGGAAACGAAACGAAATCGTTTCAGTTCTCCAAGATAGGCCTTATGAACCTAAAACATGCTAGAAGAAGCGTAAGTAGCCTCGAAACCGCTCAAAAGAGCGATTCCACAAGAGAAAGCGGGACCAAACACAAGAAATAAGCACTACATAACACACTTATCAGCCGGTCATGCCAAAGCTGTGCCTGTCAGTGGGCCGGGTCGTGCCATTCCTGTTCCAGGCACGGGCTTTTCGCCTATTTCGCCACCGCGGCCCAACTCGAGGCACGACGGGCCGTGCCCGTGCCAGGCATAATTTCCCATACGGGCCGGGCCAGTTGTGCCAAAAATCCTGCCGGCCCAGGCCGGCGTCGGCGGCCAGGCGCGGATTTCCTGCCCTGGGCTTAGGTTCTAAATAATTTAATGATTTTCTTCCCAAGATGAGCATTCTTGATCTCCATGCTCCAGCTTGAGGGGGGCACACTCTCGATCTTTAGATTATATTAATGTCTTTATATATTCCAGGGATTATATTCTGTAACCTATATATAGGTATTCGTTTAATGAATGACGCAAGTTAACCTTTCCCAATTCTCTCTTACGTTTAGCATGGTCACGTCTAGTCGAAACTTACAAACCAACAGCTCAATGAACCAAACCTCACTTAATAATAACGTATTATGCATCAAGCATAAACTCAAACCTCATATGGCTTGCCTTTCGTATACGGATAGTATTTTCGTGCCGAGGGTGATATTGGCCCAAGTCCATTTGAATGTCTAAATTGTACGACCTCTTCAATTTTACTCCATAATAAATGGCCACATGATTGAACATTTGAACACACGTGAGTTTGTCTTAGTACTATAAAATTCTTAGTTGAGACATTTGCGAGTGTCAAATGGACGAACAAGTCATTCGCATATGATATTGTGGACTTGGCAAAGCCCACTCCGGGACGCTGCGAGGCGCGCGCGGGTTCTTACTTGCTTCGGCGAGAGTTCTCATGTTAGATGGTTCTCGAATTGAAATTGAATCATAATACAGTCGCCACCAAACTTTGTGGTAGTTCGAACCCGTTTGATCCCACTCTACACCTAGACGCACCGTGCACAAAGCACGATTGGCCTTAGTGCTAGAATTTGAGGGGTACTCGTCCTTTAACATATCAATACCGATATGTCGGATATTGAATGACTCTCGTTGCCAAAGGTTTCGGACGTTCGGAAACCAAGAAGGTACGTGTTGGGAAGTTCACGAAGAACACCCAAGGCCGCCTGCTCACAGCGGCCTCTACTAAGAATCGATTAACGTTGGAATGCGCGCGTTAGTATCCATGAAAATCGTTGTTTTAAACCTAGCATGTGAATTGAATGTTGCTATGTCATTTAATGCATCTCGGTTGTATTGTCGAAGTTGTTTTAGCATGTAGGTTTATTTGAAAGCGGTAAATTGCCAAACAACCAAAATAAAGAACTTGAAATGTAAATTACAAGTTACACGAGCGGAATATAACCTGGAATTCACAATACTTGAACAAATCGCAATTATCGAAATAGAAATGCTAAATGCAAACTATAAACGAACGCGTAAAACCGAAACGTATATCATATACTGGACAGACTCTGATCGACTATGTATTACGTTACGTACTGATCAGAGGACAAAACTGGAGAGCGTTGTACCATGCGCCCCAGTTTGCAAGCACAATAGCCTAAGCCTATGGCGTAATGCTAGCTCGATCCCGAGGCCTTGGGAGGTCGCGTCCCAACTCATCCCACCTAGGCCCTATATTCGACGAACACCGTTTTCGACTAGAAAGTAGTTAGTGTTGGCATCTCAAGGCATTTAGCTCAATGTTGTGAAATGGTATAAAAGTAAATATGATTGGAAATAGTTATTTAATGGAACGTCGCGTAAATAATACGTCATGACTTGGACGTGTCGACTTGTGTCGCGACCATGATTCCCTAAGCGAAACGTACATCGTTATTTGACCACTTTGATAGTCTACGATGTTTTGTTTTAGCCTCAACGGGTACTTGTCTTTTGGACCGCCTTGCTTTATGAATTGGATCGATGCGTCAACCTAATACGAATATCGGGTCCTTCCGCGTCGCGACATCGTTGTTTGGCCATATGACCCATACAATGCTCGAATTGACGTCATTAGGCTTCGTATTCAATCAACCTTCAATGATCTCTTGTATTTGACGTCCGGTTATAGAACCGGTATCAAATAATCAAAGGGGAGTGCGCGCAATTATTGAAAATAGGCAGCAAACGAATCTATGATCACGGCATAACCATGAGATCAGGCGCACGCCATGAGGCGCCCTAATACTCGAGCAAAGGGGGTCGCGCGCCTCATTTCTGAGGCACCACAGCCCTCGCATTCCGGTTAGTGGTTATACGGACTTTTGGCAGATTCGAATACCAAGAGCAAATGGTTTGGAAAACCGATTCGCAGCAGTCTACAAATCCTTAACCTTATCGACATCATACTTGGACTAAGGGTCTTTGATGAAAAAGTTGGCTTCATTGGGATGCGTGCCTTGATGAGCTACAAGTCATCCTTGCAAACATTAAGTCCTAGCCTTTCAATATCATGATTTCGCTACATGAGCGTACGTTACTCAACTAGCGTCATAGGACGTTCGCTAGAATCGTTTTTGAAAATAGCTTTGAGTTTTAGTAGGGTTATTTAATGATAATAATACCAACTATAAGACGTCTTCCCAAAATAATACCAATTTTGATACATCTAAGAATAATACGTATTATTGGACTTGTTAAACCAGAGTAGTATAAGTGGCTTTATAAACTGGTACATCAGGTCACCTAATTAATATTTAACCTGCTACTTATCCTCCATCCTCCTCCTTAGACTTGGATAACGGGTGAACTGAGTCGAGTTTGGGTCGGGTCAATTTCAGGTTGGGCCACTTTCTTGTTATAATAATCGAGCTGACTTCGGGTCAGGTCGGATAATTTCGGGTTCGGGTTATTCTCAGGTTTGCTGTTTTCAACTTTTTTAGGGATACCGACTCATTTTTTTATAATAATAGTCGGGTTAGTTTCGGGTTAGCTCAGGTCAATTCGGATTACGGGTCAAAATTGGGTCTTCAGTTTGGGTGTCGGGTCGGGTACGATTTGACTAATTCGGGTCGGGTCAGGTTTGCCAGGTCTACTCTTCTCCTTACTTCTCTCCTTCATCCTCTTTCTCCATCACCTTCATCATTCTTCAGTTTTTATTCTATACGTTTCGATTAACGTTTTGATTTTGGTGTAGGATTGTGTTATTAATTAGATTTGGTGACGGTAAGGATTTGTCGTGGATCCCCCCGATCAAATAATAACCAACTAACCTAACTGGGTAGATAGGGTAAGTCGGTTCGAGATCCTCAGGGACGGGGTGTCGGACTATGGTGAGCTACGGCCCAAGACTAGGTTCAAGAGAAACTTAACTAAGGTGATGGCTAAGGTGAACTAATAACTAAGCTAAAGAAGTAACTAATGACAAATGGAAGCTACTTAAACAATAAGAGGAGGAAACTAGGGCTAGGTCGGGTTGATAGATGCCAAGGAGATCAAAAGAAGGAAACAGAGGTTACTAGCATGCTTTCGTAGCCTAGGTTACGATCGGGCTCTTGCTACTTAAACGGCCTAGGGGTCATCCTCACCACGCTCTCGCTACTAATGAGGGAACCAAACCTACCAACCAAACAAACACATACAAGAGAAGATGCAAGAAAAACAAGGAATTGAATGATCATCTCAAGTCTCACAAGCATTTCATCAAACATGTAGAGTGCAAGGTAAATAGGAAACAACAACTAGCACCACCCATCTCACCCTAATCATACCTAATTACACTCAATCCCCCTACTAACCCTAGGGGATAACTACTCACACATATCTAAACTAAGACCAACACAAACAAGAACATTCATAATGGAAAACAAAGATAAACAATAAACAAGATACAAAGATGCAAACTTTACTAACTATGAAGGATTAAAGGAAAAGAGAGGGAAAGATTATACCAACTAGAAGAGATGAAAAGATGAACATTTGTCTGGAAGAAAACCCAAATAATTCCACCAGGGTTGTCAAGCTTGATGAATTCTTTAAGAGATCCAATATTACAAGAGTAACTAACTAGGTTAAAGAGTAATTAAGGACTAATCTACACTAATCTAAGCTAATCTAAACTAAAGTAGTCTAGGGTTTAGTGGGTAGTGTAAAAGTAATCAACAGTCCTTAAAACAATACAAGAGGGGGGTATATATAGGGTTACAAGAATAAGGAAAACGGAAAAATGAAACACGGGCTGAACTGGGCCCTTCCCGGCCGGGAAGGGATGATCCCGGTCGGGAAGGGACCCATCGCGGTCGGGAAGCTCATCATTCCGGTCGGGATGGTGCATAACCCCGGGCGGTGTTATGCATAATACTGGGAGGTGTTATGCATAATACCGGGAGGTGTTATGCTCTTCCCGGTCGGAATGATGTCGGTCCCGACCGGGATGGCCTGTCAGAAGTGCGTCTTTCCTTGCCTCTCATCCCGGTCATGATGGATGATGGTCCCGACCGGGATGTGTCATGTAGGTTTCAAATATGGTCACATAGGTCCTTACTTGCTCTTCTTAGGCTTCTTATCGACTCTCGGTGCTCGGGAATGGGCTTCAAGGGACTCGGGATCGAGTCTAAGCCACCGAGTCATCTTCGCTTCTCTTCATTGGCTCCATAAGCATCGAAAACGAGTCGGAATCGTTCCATTTTTCCAAGATAGGCCTTAGGAACCTAAAACAAGCTAGAAGAAGCGTAAGTAGCCTCGAAACTGCTCCAAAGAGCGATTCCACAAGAGAAACCGGGGCCTAACACAAGAAATAAGCACTACATAACACACTTATCAACTCCCCTACACTTAACCCTTACTCGCCCTCGAGTAAGCACGAACTAACTACTAACTAATAGAAACTAGACTACTAACAGAGCGGGTATTAGCGCACCCTACGCCCTTTTAACTCACGCGAGAACACTTAGAGGAAAAGTGCTCTTGTAGACACCCGCATTTTGACTGCTAGGTGTCTATATAGCAGTTTCCAAAAAACACCCGATGATGATCGGACGCTAACATGTTTCTACGCGCTCGGATATGGGCTCAAAATCATTAGTTGTTGACTTAAGCACTTACGGAGTGAAAATCTCACAGAACAAACCTCAAATTCAGGCCCAGTGGATCGTTTCCAGTCAAACAAGACTAATTTGGGTCAAAACCGACACCGAAAATAAAACCGACTTTTAACGATTAGGTCCACCCCGGTCAAAGTCGTTTCCGAGACACACAAAAAACAGCCACATAAACATCAAAAAACTCAGCCCTAATACAAAACCTATCTTGAGGTCCAAAACATTGGACCCGTGCGACCCAGCTGATCCACTCGATCGAGTGCTCAACCCACTTGATCGAGTGGGCCCTCGTTCAAGCCCGGCTGCTGACGTTTGGGCCACTCGACCGAGTCAAGGGGCTACTTGGTCGAGTAACCCTAGCCGGGGGTGCATAGCCTATCCTATATATACACCTCCATGCACAACCCTTTGGACAACTTTTTGGATCATCCTTTAACCTTAATTCAACCCTATCTACACTAATCACATACATCCAAAACCCTAACCCTAGCGTTTAGGAATTCGAACACTAACCACCATAACTTAAACTACATCTCGATACTCACGTGCAAGCCACAGCTATGAGTCCCGTCCAAGAACAAGAAAATGTAGGTTGAGGGTGCCAAATCCCTTTCTTCTCTTTCTCCCTCGCGTCGTCTTTGTCGTCGTTGTTATCTTGTTTTTTTACTTTATCGCATTTATAATATTGTTAATATCACTAGTATAAAACATTAAAATACTTGTGGATTTGTGTCGAGTGCGAAGGATGTCGGAATAAGGAAACCCGAATATACAAGGGTATTGCACCCAGCGTTGCCGGTCGCTTATCCCGACATCCCTAGCATTTGATTATTGAAACAAGTCAACTTAAACAATAATATTTATTTCGTTCGCATCATCATTCAATCGCATATTTCATCGATTTTCTAAAAACTACTTTCAAAACAAGCATCTCTTTTTAAGGGTCGAAACCCGTTGACGCGGATCTGACATCACATAATCCCTAGGGATTCATTACGATGTCGGAGAAGCCAAGGAAATCAAGTCTTTCAATTCAAGTAACGTGTCGATCCGTTAGATTTGATACCAACTCAATAGTTGGATGTCGAGTCTAACGATCTAGTCAAATAAATTAATTAACACGACTTCTTCTTGATGCTAAAATAGACGTCATCTAATTCGACAAGAATTAATGCGACGCTATAAACGCAGAGGGACTTTATATCGTTTTGGTTAATTTAAAAACGACGTATAGCAACTTTTTTATCTCGCTCTAATATCCGATGTCGATTCAATAATCGCACGTTGGATATGGCGAGGATCATACACACGAATCGAGCATAAATTCCATAATATTTATGCCCGATTCAACAAACTCATCGAATCATCAAAATCAAAAGCAATTTCGAAACCGATAACGGGTTGCAAAACAAACCCTGGTTCGTACAGGGGGCACTCGATCGAGTGCCTAGCCCACTCGGTCGAGTGGCACCACAAAAACGAGACAGAATGCTTTTTCGACCTCCACTCGGTCGAGTCTCACAATGACTCGGTCGAGTGGCAGCGTACTTGGTCGAGTTCATCAATAACTCGATCGAGTAGGGTCTAAAATACGAGACAGAAGCCTTTTCAGAGGTTCCTCGGTCGAGTCCCTTAATGACTCGATCGAGTGGCCCTTTATCACGCCAAGCCGTGAGTCGTACAAGGCCATTCGAGTCTCGTTAACGTTTTTTTATGACTTAGGTCAACACGTGTCAAATCAATCACGTGAAATATCACTTTTCGAAATTATGCATCATCCGATTTACATCATTCCTTATCATTCTACATCTTCACAAACCGTTATTATCGTTATACCGTTACTAACAAGTTTGTTGTTTTCTTGTCAATTTATTTTGTTCATTTTATTGTACTAAAATGAACCTTCGCATGCTAAATTTAACTTCGCCGTTAGAATTAGTTTAATTAAATCGACATAGAAACCCATTTATATTTCTCGCATGCTTAGGGAAAACAATGTTTGCATAACATTTTCACCGTTCAACTAGCGCGCGTATTAGAAAGTCCTTCGATATCTTAGTAGAGGCCGCCAATGTGCGGGCGGGGTTGGTCGTCCTTAGTGGGCTTCCCAACACGTACCCTCACCCCTTACTCAGAACCTCGGTTTCCGGATGCCCGAAACCGTTGGCGCACGAGAGTCATTCAATACACGATAACCGGTAGTGACGGTATCGGTATCGCAATGCAAAGGGACGAGCCCAATAAACTCTGACATTGGAAATGGGCCGTATTTTGTACACGGCCCACTACGACATAGAGTGGGTTCGAACGGTCCCGAACTCCCACAAAGTTCAGTGGCGACTCCACTTAGATTAAATTTCAATTCGATCCATTCTCATATGGAGATTCATTCGCCTCCCCAAACCCACGCGTGGCCGCTTCGGGGTGGACCTATGTCATGTCCACAATTTGGCGACTCCGCTGGGGATTAACTGATGCGTGACTTACCATCGGCATCCTCAGGTTGAGACTCGAATAGAAATCGCTTGACTAGTATAATACGCGTTATAGTTTTACGGTTCATGCATAACCCCATTTTTTCCTGGGCCGGTACTCGCGACCAACGTCCCACTATACCGTGATGTACTCCAATATGAATATGTCAAAGGTATCCATAGTCGATTCGAGTGGGTTTCGCGGCATGTTCTAAGCTCAACTCGACTTGGAAAGTCCGTCCCGATCAACGTCTAGACTATGTGCACTGGTATAGACCCTTTTTAGACCGACCGAGACTTAGTGTAAAGCATACATGGCGTCGTTATAATGCTTGCCTGACTACATGCTACTTGGTTTACGTGTCGTTTTCAAAAACCGTCAACATTTCAAAAAATACATCTTTTCAATATATCCAATTTCAAAACCCGGGATTTAGGACTTAGTGATTTTACTCAAAATAGCCTATTTCTAGCCGGTATTCTGCCCATTTCAAAACTCGAAAATATCTTCGAACTTTCAAAACCGAGGCCCGATACACTTTCCGAGTTTTCAAAAAATCGGGCCCTTCCCCGAGTTTGCTCGGAATTTCCAAAAACAATCCTTCTCAAAACCTTCCTCTTCTTAGGACTTCCCGTATTTAGCAGTGTCGGGTCATATCATAAGTCGTCGAAGTCTTTAGCGTCGAAAATCTGTCGATCTTACATCACGGGTTTCTTCCTTATCCCAGTCCGCCTTATCAGATCAAGGCAAGGCCCGCCTGCGTAGGACATACTCCTACAAAGGAGGACCCGTTTACACAATCGAGTCTAAAAGTCTAGAGATGTCTCACGTGGACCTTTCTTCGAACAGGACTCGGCCCACCCGCCGAATCCTAAGGAAGGCCCACTTTTCACAAGTCACCCGTCTAGGTGTCTTTTCCGAGTCATTTCCCTTTTCAGTCTTGTTCGGGATGTACTTTCTATTCCGATATTTGGGCTAGTTTCTGATTACGCGGTGTTCTTACAGACGGGCCACCTGAAACCAGACAACAAAAAATGCTGTCAACTTTGGATCAACTGACCACCTCACTGGCCAAGATCGAGACTCAACTGACTACCATCCAGACTGACCAAGCAACCTTGGCCACCCGTGTGAGTGCCGTAGAGAAGGTAGCCCCGGTTGAAGGATCGGAGCCCACTGGGCCCATAGCTGAACTAATCAGCGTCGTTCGCAGGCTCGAAGAACAAGTTCACCTGTCAACGAACAACTTGATCCACACTGAAAATGCTCGTTCCTATTCGCCTTTAAATGACGAGCTACCTGCTAACCTCAACCTTACGGGAATTTCAATGTTTGAGGGTACTGAAGACCCGGTCCACCACATCCGGGCTTTCAAGGATTTCATGGCGGTCAAAGGGGTGAAATCCACCATGTTTAAGCACTTATTCCCTTCCTCCCTTGAAAAGCATCCCAAGGCCTTGTACTACAGGCTCGATTCCAAGAAATATAAAACTTGAGACGATGTGGCGACTGAATTTGCTCGGAATTACGCTGATAATATCGAGATCCAGACTACAATGCGTACTCTGGAAGTGATGGCCCAAAAGCCCAAAGAAGGGTTCACCAAATATCTGCAAAGATGGCGGGACGAAAGTGTGAAGCTGGTTGATAAGCCCAGCGAAAAAGTGCTAGTGGAGGCCTTTGTCAAGAACCTCCTCCCATTCTACCGGGTCCATCTCCGGTATGCAATCATCCCCAATTTTGCCGCCCTTACTGAAATGGGCACAAGGATCGAGGATGACCTAAGGTCAGAGAGCCTGACTAAGGCCTCTACCAAGGGCTATCATGGGGCTAGTTCATCTATGAGCAAGCCCACACCTGCAGCTGCAACTCACAGCATCTTCGATGAGGTAAATCTGCTTGACACCTCGTCCAAAAAGAATACACCAACTCAGGTATTCACGAATATAGGGACTACCTATACGTACGCCTTACAAAGGCTATCTTCAAAAGGCCTTATTCAACCAATAGGCCCGATTCCCGAACTTCAAGTGGAGAAGAGGCCCAAGAGCTACAATGTCCAAGCCTATTGCTAGTATCACCGAGATAATGGGCATGACACAGAAAAATGTTGGAAGCTGAAGCATCTGATCCAAGATCTGATTGAAAGCGGGAAAATACTGTTCCCCGGGGACAAGCCGAGCAACAAAGAAAACTTGTTCAGTGCCCATGCTATATTCACGGGAGAGGTAATCGACTGTTCTCACCTCATTTCCCCTTATATCCCACAAATTAACAGGATATGGTTCGATGATGAGGACGACGTTTACCTAGCAAAAGAGGAAGTTGTCCCCATCACCAGTGAAGAGGTTCGAAAAGCTAAGTCCAAAGCCTTAGCCACTAACCACCTCGCAACAGCCGGGCGCTCTACTCCCACAACCGTCACTGAACCTGCCAGAATGAAATCAACCCTCGAAGAACCAAGGAGTGACACAGCTTTGGTCCAACAATTGAAGAGGGTTCGAGCTGATCTAACCATATGGCAGCTTCTGGTTAGCTCACAGGCACATCGGGAAGCACTGACTAAGGCTCTCGATGAAATCAAGGTCGACTCACGGGTTACCCCCAGTGAAATGGTAGCCACTATCATGCCCTATCTCAAGGGCAAGTCGAAGGAAGGCCCACTCATAACCTTCTCTGAATCTGATCTGCCACCGTTCGGGCCCAATCATAATCTGGCCTTGTACATCACGGTTATTTGCCGAGGGAAGTACCTCCCGATGACCCTAATCGACGACGGATCTGCCGTAAATGTCCTTCCCTTAAGGACCGCTAGGGCCCTCGCCATCACAGATGCCGACTATCTCCCAACGGTGCAGACTATCCAGGCTTTCGATGGAAGCCCAAAACTAGTAGACGGGGCCGTTAAATTGACAATCATAACGGGCCCAATCGAAAAAGAACTGGAATTCCAGGTGATTGATGTCACCTCATCCTTTAACTTGCTACTCGGAAGGCCTTGGATCCACGCGGTCAAGGCCGTGTCCTCTACCCTACATAGGAAGGTCAAGATGCCACTTCAAGACGGTGTCATCACACTAGAGGCCACCCCCATCACCGTGGCAAGCTGCAATGCTACGGGCCGGGCCGACCCACGAGGATTTGATTTTGTGGGTATGATCGAGGAGGAATATCTCTTCAGGCCTTACTTTGCCACTAGCATCAACACGATGCTACAAAACTTGGGTTACTTACCGGGGGCTACCTTGAGGCCATATCTTCCAGCTGGGAAGATTATCGAGGTCCTGAACGATGGCGAATCACAGTTCGGATTGGGGTATGCTATAACCCCGAAAAACGTGGTCCGGGCTGGTATTCACAAGGCCACCAACATCCTCAAGGGCACTTACTTATGTCCTTATAGCCAGAAGTTTACTAATTATTTTGTCACTCCTGTATTCGGAGCTATTCAAGTAGGCCTCTACCAACCCACTATCACATATTCCGAGACCAAAACGGCTCGGGAATACAATTTCATCCCCGATGATATATTCACCCTTGTTCAAGCCGGGTCCAAGGAAGGGGAAAACAACTCAGAGCCCGTGATGGGGCTCCTATTTGGAGAAAATAAAGCCGTCCCTGCTCCAAAGGATGATTTGGTCAACCTGATCCTCCGCAGCGATCGGTTTGACCCAACCAAGCTAATCTCCGAAGTCAATGCAGACACCGGGAAAAGGGCCTGGAGGAAAACCATCAAGTGGACCGACAGCCAAGGACGGACCTACAAGTTAACCACCGGCGAGGGAGACATGCCGGATACCGAGTCTGAGTCAGAGTAAGAGTTGGAGTCTGAGTCCAAGTCTAGAGGATCTGGTGCTAGAGTCGAGTCTGTAACCCCTCTTCCCTTAGCCACTTCCACTGAGGTCTCGGGGCCTGTCCCAAGACCTCTCCCTATCCCACCATTGACCAACGAGCAAATGGCCGCTCTATTCGAGCTTTTCTCAAAATTTACCATTAATAATAATAATAACGAAAACTGTTCTGCTTACGACTTATCTTATTTCCAAAATTCTCTCAATTCCAAAAATTTTATATGCAATGACATTGAGAAACCCGACGAACAGGTACCTTTACCTCCGCATCTGATCCAGCAGCTCGAACAAAGGGAATCCCGTGATCCGGTAATCAAAGAAACCCAGTCCATCAATGTGAGAACCACTTTAGAGCCCCAGATGCTTAAGTTGGGCCTATGCTTAGATCCCGAGGAGAGAAAACAGTTCACAGACCTCCTCCAGGAATTCAAGGACGTCTTCGCATGGTCCTACAAGGACATGCCGAGAATAGATCGAGAAATAGCTGAACACTGAATACCCATCAAAGATGGGTGTACACCGGTAAAACAGAAACTCCGAAGAATGAGGCCCGAGTGGTCTCTCAAAGTCAAAGAAGAAGTCGACAAGCAATTTAAAGCGGGCTTTATACAAGTGTCTGAATATCCAGACTGGGTCGCAAACATCGTGCCGGTACCCAAGAAGGACGGCAAGGTGCGGGTATGCGTGGACTTCCGGGACCTTAATAAGGCCAGTCCAATCGACGATTTTCCGTTACCACACATCGACATACTGATGGATAACACGGCCGATCATGCCCTTCTATCATTTATGGACGGGTATGCCGGATACAATCAGATCAAAATGGCAGAAGAAGACATGAGTAAGACCACCTTCATTACACCTTGGGGTACTTACTGTTACACCGTCATGCCGTTTGGGCTTATCAATGCCGGGGCCACTTATCAACGGACCGCCACTAATTTGTTACATGATATGATGCATAAAGAAGTGGAGGTCTACGTGGACGATATGATCGTCAAGTCCAAAGATCGAAATGGGCACATTGCGGCCCTAAGAAAACTCTTTACCCGACTACGCAAATACAACATGAGGCTAAACCCTCAAAAATGCAGTTTCGGGGTAACATCGGTCAAATTACTGGGCCATATCGTTAGCCAACGTGGCATCGAGGTCGACCCAGCTAAAATCAAAGCCATCACCGAGATGCAACTGATAAGTGATATTTTAGTGGTGATTTACCCCTACTTTTACCCGTTATTTAGTCCGATTTTGTGTACGTTAATTGTCATATAGCTCATTTTATAGTTTATTTCATAGTTAGTAGTTTTATTTTATATTTTTTAGGATTAATTGTACTTTCCAAGAATTTTGTACTGTTTTGTCTCGTTTCTATTTTTTAGGTACCTCCTCGGGAATAACCAAGTAAAGACGGGTCAAGACGAGTTAAAAGACAACGAGAACGAAACAAGAGACAAATTTGAGGTGATGGATGATTGGGCCATTCGGCCATTTTGGCCTTTAAATAAAAGAATGCATAATCATATGCAAAGGGGGGATTAAGTAGAGTTTCGTTCTCCCCTTTTCGAGGGAGATTTTGTGGACTAATTAGAGTACTTGTTTTAGTTTCAGCTTCGGCTTTCGGATTCTTTCAGTTTTCTTAGGTTTAATTGAGAATTTCAATCTAGTGACAAGATTGAATCGTTGTCTTTCTCATTCAATTTCTCCTTGATACAAGCAATTCTTTTTCTTATTAGTATAATTTTTCCCTTTCTTTTATCTATTGCTCCTGCTCCTTTTTCATAGTTTACTTTGTCATTGAGTTAAAGTTTGCTTCTTTATTAACAATATCTTTCTATTTCATGTTTAATGTCATTAGTAGTTTAGTTAGATTAATTTCAATCATGTCTGAGTAGTAATTTTTAGGGTTAGGGTTAGCACGGTTCGTCTTAATTTGGGTTTTGTCTCGAGTTGATTTAATTGTTGACTAATCGTTATTAATCTCCGTTTGAACGTTATAATTACATGATTTTCTTGTCCTGGCCAGATTAGTTAATCATTTCAGTTAACCTAGACTTAAGATCGAGAGCCGAGCCTAAGTTAGACTTACGTTCATTGGGATGGGTCGACCTAGTAAGTAGCGAGAGCCCGCTAGGACCGTCCTCTGGTAGATAGAGAATCGAGATAGCCTATCTTATGCCTATTACTGACCTTAATCAACTATTTTGTGAGTCGGACGACTCCCCTGAGACTACCCTGCTGACCTTGGCCCTAGTCCCTTTTATTATATTTGCTACCGTTTTCCTTTTTTGTTAGTTTAGTTCATTAGTTTAGACTTATTCAACCCAAACCGATTTTCTCCGACTAATACTTTAACTAGGCCGAGACTTTTCATATAGCTCACCGTCCCTGTGGTTTCGTTACCCGACTTACCCTAGCTACCCAGTTAGTAGAGTTAGGTTCTTGTTTGATTGTGGGGATCCGCGACAATTTCCTACATCAAAATGGTGTCGTTGCCGGGGATGGTGCTTAGTTAGATATTAGTCTTTATTTGGTTTTAGTATTAGTCGTTTTACTTTTTTATATATATATTTATTTATTTATTTTGACAAAAAAAGAAAAAAGAAAAAAATAACTTATGTTTTATGTTTCCTGTACGTTCATGTCATTGTTATTATTATTTTATTAGATTATTATTATTATTATTATTATTATTATTATAGTAGTGGTAGTATTTTTTTTTTTGTTTTATTTTTTTTTCTTTGCTTGATTTTGTTTCTTCTTCTCATCTTTTCCTTGAGTGTTGTATATATCTCTCTTCTTCTTGTTCTCACTATGCCTACTCTAGCTGACCATTATGCACCAAAACCTGAGATGTTTGCTTCACCTATTAACCTTGGAAATTTGGAGGGTCTTGACTTCTATGTTGACCCGGGATTTATTGAGTTGGTGGAGCAGAATGCTTTTCACGGGTTTGAGAGTGAGGACGTGTATGGACTCCTTCAGAGGTTCGTGGATTATTGTAGTTTTGTGAGGAGGGGTGATTTGCCCATTGAGACAATATTTCTCATGCTTTTTCCCTTTTTCCTTAAAGGAGAGGCTTGGGAATGGTCATATTTACACCCTCCTAACACTTTCTCTTCTTGGGAACCATTAGCTCTAGCCTTCTTTAAGAATTACTTCCCTCCTGCAAAAACCGCCAAGTTTAGACAAGACATTCTTAACTTTAGACAGGGTGAGTTTGAGAGTTTGAGTGATTCTTGGAGTAGGTTTAAGAGCTTATTGAGAGCTTTTCCCCATCATGGCATCCCACTTTGGCTTACTACATTGACGTTCTTTGATAGCTTGCTTCCTTCTCATAGAGATTTGATTTTTGTTGCATCTAACTGGAAATTCTATGATTTGGAAGTGGAAGACGCGCATGCTTTGATTGCAAAAATAGCCAGTGGCCATGACCATCGAGAATTTGGGAGAGGTCCACAACCTAAAGATGACCCACATGTTCCTTCTTTGTTAAGTGAGGGGGTCAATTCCCACTCTCTTGTGCATGATGCTAGTGTTCGTCATGTTTCTCCTTCTTGTGTCAATGTGAATGTTATGCATGATATTCCATCTTCTCCACCCCTTGTGAACATAATTGATGATGAAGATGATGATTATGTGTATAATGTTCAATCTCACCATGCTGACACTGAAAATGAAGTGCAAGATTTCTCATTGGGTGATTGTTTTGAGAATCCCGTGTTTGAGGATATAATTGATGTTGAAATGATGCATAATCCTCTCTTTGACTTCATGGTAGAGGAGGGGGTTAGTGATGATAATGATGCTCTCTTTGATTCCTTACACTTTGACACTTCTTTCGAATCTATGCTTGACGATACTTGGGATTATGATGGTTTCTTTGAGAAACCTATTTTTGAGAAATTTGTTGACGATGAATCTCTTTCACTTATTGATTGTCTTGACCTTGTTTCTCTTAGCCCTTCGTTTGAGCTCGTGATAAGTGAGGAGGACTGTGACAGTTCGTTCTAGGAGATCGGTTTAATTTTAGATTTGTCTCTTATGGATACTGTGATGGAGAGCACTGAAGATGGAGATATTAGCACCTCTCATAGGAGGAGTGAAAATGATAAGATGGGTTTTTTGAGTGGTTTTGGGGTGGTAGAACCCTTTCTTGTGCAACTTGAATTTTATGACGAGACTTCTGATAGAATTGAGATATTCGGTATGCACATCTTGCCTCACAAACCGCTTATTAGTCTTCTTACCTCTATTATCCACTACTGGTCATGCTTATTGATGTTGATTCATTATGACCACTTTGGTAATGACTGGTCTAGCTTGTTTGACAAGCTAATGAGGTCCTTGACTCGTTTTTTAAACTGTTTATTTGTTTGTTGAGGAGTGAGTACAATGTGTATATATATCCCTTTGCTTGTGTCGTGTGTTTTGTGTTTTTTTTGTGTAGGTAATATGTGAGCTCCAAGAAATCTACAAGAGATATGACGGGTACGAGAATAAGTATCAAGCATCACTTCACTTTAGTAAGTTCTTTACCCACCCATTCTCCTTTCCCTCCCTAATCCTTGAACATTGAGAACAATGTCCGATTTAAGTGTGGGGGAGGAGGATTTGTTGTTGGTTGATTGAAGTATTTTGTGTCGATTTGTGTTTTTTTGAGTCGTAGTTTTTTGTTTTTTGTGTAAAAAATAAAATGCCAAAAATCCAAAAAGATTTTATTTTTCACTTTTTCCACTCGTTTTCTATGATTTAGTCATTTTTCTAACTTTTAATTTTTTGTGTAAATAATGATTTTTAGACACTTGATCGTTGCAACTGTTCGCTATATATCAATCGGTCTCCTACTGTAAGTCGCTCGAGGGTGTGTACTTCACTTGTTCCATTTTCCACCTCCCGTGATTTGATGTGACACTAGTTGACTTGTCTAGGTGACGGTGACCCAAGTGACTTCCTTTTTTGCGATCCCATTTTACTTACCTTCTCTTATTGGGAGAGAGAGGCGTTACAAATTCTTCTCGATCCTTCCACATAAATAAGTGCATGTTTGTAAGCACCGAAAAAATCACAAAAAATGTCAAAAAGAAATAAGGGGGAGATGAAAAAAAATATATGAAATAAGAAAAAGATGAAAAATCTGAAAAAAAAAAAAGGAAAAAGGAAAAAAAAAAGAAAAAAAAAATTATGATTCTTCCTCGAGTTAGTTATTTTTAATCTTATTTTCTCATTTTGGATCGTTTACTCTTGTCACTTTGGGTCATTAGGACGATCCTTGACTCTTTGAGTCGAGATAAGTTTTTCTTAAGTCACTAACGTCATGGGATGAGTACTCATTCCGCCTCCATCTCATACCCTTGACATAGCATGGACCGAAACCGATGGATGTATAATGTCGATTGCAACTGTTTTAGTGTCTGATTATCATTGTTTATACTCGAGTTGAATTTTAGAATTTTGACTTTTGATTAGGAAGCTTGTGATTTAAACTTTTTGTGTAATTAGTTTGTGTGTCTGTCAGCTTTTCTGGTTGTCTTTCTTTAAGGGTCGTTAGTTTAGTTTAATGAGCTTACTCGAGGACGAGTAAGGGTTAAGTGTGGGGGAGTTTGATAAGTAATATTTTAGTAGTGATTTACTCCTACTTTTACCCGTTATTTAGTCTGATTTTGTGTACGTTAATTGTCATATAGCTCATTTAATAGTTTATTTCATAGTTAGTAGTTTTATTTTATATTTTTTAGGATTAATTGTACTTTCCGAGAATTTTGTACTGTTTTGTCTCGTTTCTATTTTGTAGGTACCTCCTCGGGAATAACCAAGTAAAGACGGGTCAAGACGAGTTAAAAGACAACGAGAACGAAACAAGAGACAAATTTGAGGTGATGGATGATTGGGCCATTCGGCCATTTTGGCCTTTAAATAAAAGAATGCATTATCATATGCAAAGGGGGGATTAAGTGGAGTTTCGTTCTCCCCTTTTCGAGGGAGATTTTGGGGACTAATTAGAGTACTTGTTTTAGTTTCAGCTTCGGCATTCGGATTCTTTCAGTTTTCTTAGGTTTAATTGAGAATTTCAATCTAGTGACAAGATTGAATCGTTGTCTTTCTCATTCAATTTCTCCTTGATACAAGCAATTCTTTTTCTTATTGGTATAATTTTTCCCTTTCTTTTATCTATTGCTCCTGCTCCTTTTTCATAGTTTACTTTGTCATTGAGTTAAAGTTTGCTTCTTTATTAACAATATCTTTCTATTTCATGTTTAATGTCATTAGTAGTTTAGTTAGATTAATTTCAATCATGTCTGAGTAGTAATTTTTAGGTTTAGGGTTAACACGGTTCGTCTTAATTTGGTTTTTGTCTCGAGTTGATTTAATTGTTGACTAATCGTTATTAATCTCCGTTTGAACGTTATAATTACATGATTTTTTTGTCCTGGCCAGATTAGTTAATCATTTCAGTTAACCTAGACTTAACATCGAGAGCCGAGCCTAAGTTAGACTTACGTTCATTGGGATGGGTCGACCTAGTAAGTAGCGAGAGCCCGCTAGGACCGTCCTCTGGTAGATAGAGAATCGAGATAGCCTATCTTATGCCTATTACTGACCTTAATCAACTATTTTGTGAGTCGGACGACTCCCCTGAGACTACCCTGCTGACCTTGGCCCTAGTCCCTTTTATTATATTTGCTACCGTTTTCCTTTTTTGTTAGTTTAGTTCATTAGTTTAGACTTGTTCAACCCAAACCTATTTTCTCCGACTAATACTTTAACTAGACCGAGACTTTTCATTTAGCTCACCGTCCCTGTGGATTCGATACCCGAATTACCCTAGCTACCCAGTTAGTAGAGTTAGGTTCTTGTTTGATTGTGGGGATCCGCGACAAATTCCTACATCAGCAACCCCCCAAGACCGAAAAAGAAATAAGGGGGTTTCTCGGGAAAGTCCAATATATCAACCAATTCATTTCAAAACTAACCATGGTATGTGAGCCCATTTTCAAAAAACTGAAGATCGGGGAACGGGTACTATAGGACGACAAATGTCAAACGTCCTTCGATAAAATCAAGGAGATTATGTCTACTCCGCCGGTATTAATGTCACCTCAACCTGGTTTGCCTTTATCGTTATACCTAACAACGACCGAGACAGCCATGGGGGCTATGCTGGCCCAAACAGTCGATTCAGGAGAACGGGCTATTTACTACATCAGTAAAAAGTTCCTAGAATACGAATGCAAGTATACAATGCTCGAGAAAACGTGCTTAGCTTTGGTTTGGGCCACTAAAAAGCTCCGACATTACATTCTTAGTCACGAGGTACATGTATTATCCAAAATGGATCCTATCAAGTACCTGTTCGAGAAGCCCATCCTTAATGGCAGGATGTCCAGATGGACTTTAATGTTATCTGAGTTCGACCTCAAGTATGTACCATTAAAAGCCATCAAAGGCCGGTTTGTGGCGGAATTCCTCGCCGATAGTCCGATATCTGAAGAAGGACACACCAATACTTGGGCCTTTTCTGATGAAGACATATTCCATACCGATACCGAAACATGGGATTTGTATTTCGACGGGGCATCCAACTTCCGAGGATTTGGGGTCGGAATTCTGTTAATCTCACCACAAGGGGAGTACACCCCCTTATCCATCAAATTGGACTTTGACGTGACCAACAACGCAGCCGAATATGAAGCATGCATTCACGGGTTGCAAGCCGCCGCCGATTTAGGAGTAACGAACCTCCGGGTCCACGGTGATTCATCATTGGTCATCAATCAAGCACTCCAAAAATGGAAAAATCAAAACGCCAATATCGTGGCTTACCAAGCACGAGTAAGGGTTCTAGAGAAATAATTCCAGAAGGTAGAATATATCTACCTACCCCGAGAAGAAAATCAATTTGCAGATCCAGTTTCCAAATTAGCATCCCTGCTAAATATACCGGAACATCTTACTAGCATGCCGATCTGCGTTGAAAGACGGTCCGAGCCGGCCTATATCCACGCCATCCAAGATATCGAGATAACTGATCCAGAACCTTGGTATCAGGCCGTCCTAACCTACTTGGCAACGGGAGAATATACCCCGGGGACTGAAAACCGGGCCAAGAAAGCCTTGCGAAGATTGGCAACCCAATTTGTTCGCACGGACGACGGGTAGTTATACAAAAAGACGGCACAAGGGGCTCTACTCCTGTGTATCGACAAAATACAGGCCGAAAGGGTTATGGCCGAGGTACACGATGGTGAAAATGGCCCGCATATGAACGCCCATATGCTAGCCTGAAAAATCATGAGGCTCGGGTATTATTGGAACACCATGGAAACAGACTGTCAGCTATATGTCAACCACTGCCATAATGTCAGATCTTCGCTAATGTACAGCATATGCCATCTTCCCTATTATATACCATGACATCACCATGGCCATTTTCGACATGGAGTATTGATATAATTGGAAAGGTGCACCCTTCCGGGACGGGAGGTCATTGCTTCATTCTGGTGGCCATCGACTATTTCACCAAATGGGTCGAAGCCGAGTCATACCGTGTCTTGAACGCCAAGCACGTGGCCAAATTTATCCAGAACAAGATTATATTCCGATACGGGATCCCACACGAGTTTATCAGTGCTCATGGGACCCACTTTCAAGCTGAAACCGCTACGCTGCTAGCAAAATACCAAATTCAGAGGCATACATCTTCACCCTACCGACCCCAAACAAACGGAGCGGTAGAAACAGCTAATAAGACAATTGTCACCATACTTAAAAAGATGGCTGAGAATTACCGGGATTGGTCCGACAAAATACCTTTTGCTCTCTGGAACAACTCCATATTATCTGACATATGGAATGGAGGCGGTCCAACCGGTCGAGCTAGAAGTGCCATCCCTCAGGATCCTACTTGAGAGCCAAGTGCCGGAAGCAGATTGGGTCCAAGCCCAATACGATTCGCTAGTCCTTTTAGACGAATGGCGATCCCGGGCCCTCAACAATATCCAAATATATCAAAAGAGGATCCAACGGGCTTTCAACAAAAGAGTTAGGCCCAGAAACATCAAAGAAGGGGATCTGGTCCTAAAATCGGTTCGCGCCTTACTACCGGTTGACCCAAGAGGAAAAATCATACCCAATTGGGCTGGGCCACATTTAGTGAAAAGGGTCCTATCAGGAGGAGCGGTGATGCTGACAGACTTGGACGGGAATGAATTCGTCAACCCGACCAACTTGGACCAAATTAAGCGCTACTACCCTTAAACCCTTTCTCAATGTCATTTGCAAAAAATTATAAAAATTTGTCTTTTTATAAATTTTCAAAAATTATAGACAAGTCAATAAGTTAGAATTAATCATTCTACTGTCGCACATCTCGAACTAATAGTCTTGATCTATTTCGAAAATTGCAAAAATCATATGTCTGAACTACGTTTGGTTTGATTCCGCTAATTGTGGATACGTAGGCAACCCCTCAAAAGGGTACAACCACTGCTTTAAACGAAAAGACGGGAACGGTATTCACTAATACGTCTTTATTAAAAACCGATAAACTCGGGAAATTCAAATTACAAAAAAAAAACGCAAAAAACCGCACACACAAACAAAATCACACCACAAATATAATAATAAAACTCAAATAATAAAACAAAGGAGACTAATATTCGTGCATTTTGCCCTTTCCTTTGTCCTTTGGGTCGCGCGGAGCCCGAGGTCGCCGGGGCAGGGGCGAGCATTCCCGAATCACAAGGGGAACCTCCTTAGCTCGAACCCGTTTCTTTGACAGCGGGTCTTCTGCTATCGTCTTTGGTCCAAGTCGGGCCCGCATGTGCTCGGGTAGTCTATCTCATGGGCCAAGACGGTCCTGCACTGCTAGCTTTGGGCCCAATCTCCTTTCCAAGTCAGTCTGGGGGCTCACTTTCCCCCGTGCACCTGTAGCACTAGACCCTTCAGCTTGAGTCTTAGTCTTCTTTCTCTGACCTGACATTAGACGGACCAGAGTAGCTAGAGTGTCACCTTCGTCGAAGAAGCCTCTATTTTCTTTAACCTGCTCCCTTCGCTGCAGATCAAAAGCTTCATCAACCTTCAGAGCGGCTCGGGCTTTGGCATCGCATGCTTTAGTCCACTTCACATAGGAATCTGAAACCCAGATGGAGTGACGAGATGTGGGAATAGGCCAAGTATGTCGGGTATACCATCTTTGCATCCAGGTATCGCAAATCACATCAGTCAGTTGGGTAGGGTCACTCACAACTGCTTCAATCTCCGGGATTCTCTGGGTCCAACCATACTGCCTTAGTATGCGGTCGGGATAAAGATGGATCGTCTGCTTGAAAGACAAAATTACTTGATAACGAGCTCTGTCCCTCGGGTCCAAGCCAGTCCAAACATAGATGGGCCACCACGGCACTACCCATCGAATCAATGGACCACCATGGAATGACAACACCTCGTCCCAATACTTCTGGGTAATCTGGCGAGAAAAATCAATGGCCCGTCTCCTCGTCATCACCTGGTTATGACGGTAATTGCTCGCGTCAAGAGGAAGATCTATCACTGATAGCCTCTCGTATAGCCAAATCTGAAAAAGAAGGCAAAAATATGAGTTCCCGAGACGAAATAGGCGTCCGCCTAAGGGCACTCGGTCGAGTGCCTGGGACACTCGATCGAGTGGTACCTCTGAACACGAACAGGGGGCTTTTTACGAGGGCACTCGATCGAGTGCCAAGGTGACTCGATCGAGTGCCCACTGCAGCAGAAAGAACCGTGAAAAAAAAATATATTAAAAATCGAGAAAATAAAAAATCAGGAAAAATCCGACATACTTGCAACAAACAGTTACTTCCGGTCAAGCGGACTGACGAATCCCTCTTGCGATTGTCCAAGCCTTGGATAATTTCACCTGTAATAAGCCAAGCCGGACTGTGTTCCGTCTCCATCAGATCAACCACAGTCAAGAGACGGGCATTACCCATGCAAGACAATAAATCCATGTGACCTTCAAAAGCATAAACATGGAGCATACAGAATGAAAAAGCCCTACGGCTGTGAACCGGTCTAACCCGGACATCAAGAGGATTCATAAATTTCTCTGCCAAGTCGATCATAGAAATATTACCATCCTCCATCATGCGGGATACTTCGTTGTGAGAAAGCCCCAAAAATTCTCGAAGCTTCTTTCTCGGGTCATAAACTGAATACGGGACGGCAGGACGAAGTATCGGGTTCCATCCTCCCACGGCAGCAATCTCCTTAGGTAAAGGACAAACTTCTCCCCGGGGAAAGGCAAAGACATGATATATGTCGTCCCAGTAAAACAAGCAGGCATTAAGGAAATAACGATCGACCTGCATCTGACGGAATGGGTACAGCTGTGTAATACCCGTCTGATTAAGAGCCACCCAATCTGCGTCCCTAAAGTGTCGGGACCATTCTTGCAACATCACGGTCAATCGATCGATTCCCATGGTTAAAATTCTTGAAGGGAATAAAGAGACTTTCATTTGAGAAGGGATGAATTATGAGGAGTTTGTGAAGAAAATCAAAGACAAGGGAGGGCTATATATATATAGCATCAACCTTACAACCCTCTTTCCATATCTTTTTCCATGAGAAGTTTCCTAATCCTAACAGGAAATCAACATACAGGCCTCGTCTCGAGATTCCCTAATCTTAACCCGGGAATTAGTCATCCCGAATTTTCCTAAAATTGTTTGGAGTCAAAATTTTAAAAAATTCCAAATTCCAAATTTCAAAAATTTCAAATTTTCAAAAATTCAAAAAATCATTTTCCCCAGCGCGAGTCATTTTTCTACCTACGTGTTACATGCAAAATTCTATGTGACTTATACAGGTACGACTTAAGCAGAACATGCAACCCACCATATCTCCCCAGCGGAAGGCCCTAGGTGGCAGTTTCCCCCAGATTAGCATGGGATGGGCCTACACACAGGCGCACCCAGGACTTACGCAACAAGTCCAATTCCCCACGGAGTTATCGTCATCAGCTCAGGTATGACTTCTAACTTATGGCTGGCGAGCCTTTCACGCGAGTCTAATGGACTATAAACGACCCAAACGGAAGTCTGCCAGGTTTCAATCCGCGATTGGCCTGGTAGCTACTCTGGCTTTCGTCTTGTCCAAGCCTCAGTCAGAGTGGGGGCTCTGTAGACACCCGCATTTTGACTGCCAGGTGTCTATAGCAGTTTCCAAAAAACACCCCGATGATGATCGGACGCTAACGTGTTTCTACGCGCTCGGATATGGGCTCAAAATCATTAGTTGTTGGCTTAAGCACTTACGGAGTGAAAATCTCACAGAACAGACCTCAAATTCAGGCCTAGTGGGTCGTTTCCAATCAAACAAGACTAATTTGGGTTAAAACCGTCACTGGAAATAAAATCGACTTTTAACGATTGGGTCAACCCCGGTCTAAGTCGTTTATGAGACATACAAAAAAAAGCCACATAAACATCAAAAAACTCAGCCCAAATACAAAACCGATCTCGAGGTCCAAAACATTGGACCCGTGCGACCCAACTGATCCACTCGATCGAGTGCTCAACCCACTTGATCGAGTGGGCCCTCGTTCAAGCCCGGCTGCTGACGTTTGGGCCACTCGACCGAGTCAAGGGGCTACTTGGTCGAGTAACCCTAGCAAGGGGTGCATAGCCTAGCCTATATATACACCCCCATGCACAACCCTTTGGACAACTTTTTGGATCATCCTTTAACACTAATTCAACCCTATTCTACACTAATCACATACATCCCAAACCCTAACCCTAGCGTTTAGGAATTCGAACCCTAACCACCACAACTTAACCTACATCTCGATACTCACGTGCAAGCCACAACTACGAGTCCCGTCCGAGAACAAGAACATGTAGGTTGAGGGTGCCAAATCCCTTTCTTCTCTTTCTCCCTCGCGTCGTCTTTGTCGTCGTTGTTATCTTGTTTTTTACTTTATCGCATTTATAATATTGTAAATATCACTAGTATAAAACATTAAAATACTTGTGGATTTGTGTCGAGTGCAAAGGATGTCGGAATAAGGAAACCCGAATATACAAGGGTATTGCACCCAGCGTTGCCGGTCGCTTATCCCGACACCCCTAGCATTTGATTATTGAAACAAGTCAACTTAAACAATAATATTATTTCGTCCGCATCATCATTCAATCGCATATTTCCCCGATTTTCTAAAAACTACTTTCAAAACAAGCATCTCTTTTTAAGGGTCGAAACCCGTTGACGCGGATCTGACATCACATAATCCCTAGAGATTCATTACGATGTCAGAGAAGCCGAGGGAATCAAGTCTTTCAATTCAAGTAACGTGTCAATCCGTTAGATTCGATACCAACTCAATAGTTGGATGTCGAGTCTAACGATCTAGTCAAATAAATTAATTAACACGACTTCTTGTTGATGCTAAAATAGACGTCATCTAATTCGACAAGAATTAATGCGACGATATAAACGCGGAGGGAATTTATATCGTTTTGGTTAATTTAAAAACGACGTACAGAAACTTTTTTATCCCGCTCTAATATCCGATGTCGATTCAATAATCGCACGTTGGATATGACGAGTATCATACAGACGAATTGAGCACAAATTCCATAATATTTATGCCCGATTCAACAAACTCATCGAATCATCAAAATCAAAAGCAATTTTGAAACCGATAACAGGTTGCAAAACGAACCTTGGTTCGTACAGGGGGCACTCGATCGAGTGCCTAGCCCACTCGGTGGAGTGGCACCTCAAAAACGAGACAGAATGCTTTTTTGACCTCCACTCGGTCGAGTCTCACAATGACTCGGTCGAATGGCAGCGTACTCGGTCGAGTTCGTCAATAACTCGATCGAGTAGGGTCTAAAATACGGGACAAAAGCCTTTTCAGAAGTCCACTCGGTCGAGTCCCTTAATGACTCGATCGAGTGGCCCTTTATCACGCCAAGCCGTGAGTCGTACAAGGCCATTCGAGTCTCGTTAACGTTTTTTTATGACTTAGGTCAACACGTGTCAAATCAATCATGTGAAATATCACTTTTCGAAATCATGCATCATCCTATTTACATCATTCCATATCATTCTACATCTTCACAAACCGTTATTATCGTTATACCGTTACTAACAAGTTTGCTGTTTTCTTGTCAATTTATTTTGCTTATTTTATTGTACTAAAATGAACCTTCGCATGCTAAATTTAACTTCGACGTTAGAATTAGTTGCATTAAATAAACATAGAAACCCATTTCAATTTCTCGCATGCTTAGGGAAAACAATGTTTGCATAACATTTTCACCGTTCAACTAGAGCGCGTATTAGAAAGTCTTTCGATATCTTAGTAGAGGCCGCCAATGTGCGGGCTCGGTTGGGCGTCCTTAATGGCCTTCCCAACACGTACCCTCACCCCTTACTCAGAACCTCGGTTTCCGGATGTCCGAAACCGTTGGCGCACGAGGGTCATTCAATACACGATAACCGGTAGTGACGGTATCGGTATCGCAATGCAAAGGGACGAGCCCAATAAACTCTGACATCGGAAATGGGCCGTATTTTGTACACGGCCCACTACGACATAGAGTGGGTTCGAACGGGCCCGAACTCCCACAAAGTTCGGTGGCGACTCCACTTAGATTTAAATTTCAATTCGATCCGTTCTCATATGGAGATTCATTCGCCTCCCCAAACTCGTGCGTGCCACGTCGGGGTGGACCTATGTCGTGTCCACAGCTCTCCACAAGGCAAATGAGGTCTTTCGACAAAACTGCGGACACAACCGAACACAAAAATACAGAAACAAACAAACAAACAAACAATCGGTTGCATCCAAGAAGAAACAAACACCGCTTCCCTCTACAAAGTGGTGAAAGAAACACGGGTTAAGGACTCAAGGCAAGTGACAACGTTCCCAAGCTAATAATACAAACCGAAATTGACAAAACCCTAATAGTATGACAACAAAGCAATAAAAAACGTTGGTAACTTACCTAGGTCCTCCTAACCTTCTAAGAACGTACCACGGGACGATAGGCGGGATGGAAAAATGATGAACCACGGAGTTAGTCGACATTGTAGGTAAAGTGAAACCCCGCCCCCTTTAGCGATAAGCCAAGAGGTCGTCCCATGCTCAAAAATAGACTAACTAGTCCAAATAAAAAGGTGGATAATGGCTGCAAAATGATGGAAGACCGACCGTTACCGCTATTATCCTTCCTAGAGACTCGGTCCTTTGGTAGGCTCTTCAAGATAACGATCGGTAAAAGCTTATTTTTGAGGGGGTGAGAATTTTATTGTGAAATGATTTTCTTTGGCATTTTTCTTTTGTATTTTGCTTTTGAGTTGCTATTCCATTTTTTTTTTCTTTTGTATTTTGGTTTTGATTTGTTGTGCCTTTCCATTTTATTCTTTCTTTTCTTTCTTTTCTTTCTTTTTCTTTTTTTTTTCTTTTTGACTTGGCTTGCCTTTTGGACAAATCTTGTATTGTAGGCAATTGTCACAACCAAATGTAGAAACCTAAACAAAATTGCAACTTATTTGTGGAAATGTGTAGAAGGTAGGGAAATGGGTGAGTCGGTCGCGCTTTCCCTTCAAACCCACTAAAAAAAGGGGAAACTTGGACTAATCAAACAATTTCGAACATGGTCACCTATGAGATGGGACTCGGCAACCAAAGCCTTTTCACTCCGTGGGTGGTCAAAATGGTTAAAATGCTAATCCCGTAGTAAATCCCTAGTAGAGTAGGTGGACTCAAGGTAAGAAGCCAACGAAACTATTGATTTAAAGTCATTCCACTAGACCTAAGTCCAAGGATCGACTCACATCACTAGAAAGGGAAAGTAACACTTGCGCACTAGCCTCAAAACCGGGTTTTCGAAAACCTTTTATTACACAAGACACAACTAAACAAGACAAAACAAAGACGCAACAAAAACGAAAGAAAAAGAGACAAACAAAACAAAACAAAACAAAACAAACAAACAAAATAAACAAACACCACCACGAAACATCCAAACAAGCCACCAATCAACCACAAACTCCACAAAGCTCTACCCGAGCACACATCATCGCAAAATCTCCTCCAAACTCCACAAGAGACAAAGAGGGAAAGGGATAAAATGATGTTACCGGATGTCTTGAAAGCCCTCCAAAGTTGACGGTGATCAAGAGACCTACAAGGAAAAAGGGGGAGCAAAACACACAACACAACAAATATACGACACAAAGACACAAAAGAAAAAGACACAAAAGAAAATCTTTTTGATTTTTAAGAAATTTTTCAAATTTTTAGGGATTTTTAAGATTTTTCAAAAAAAAATACGAAAATAAAACTAATCTAGACTACGATATCGCTCCCCCACACTTAAACCGAGCAACGTCCTCATGCTCGATCGGTAGTGTGTGTACTAAAAAAAGAAAAGAAAAAGGGAAAATACAACTAAAAATCAAAAATGAAAGTGAAGAAAGTGTAGAATGTGTCCGGCCGGGGTGTAATCAAGTCACCAAGGGCCGAGACGAGAAAAGATATGGATGGGGGAAGAAATAAAAAGAAGAAAATAAAAGAAAATGGGAAGGGAGGGCTAGGTGTAAGATTCCGCCCGATTCCGACCAAATTCTACCAAAATAAAGAAAAAGTGAAAAGAATTTGTTAATTTGGATTTTTCAAATGATTCTCGATGTAGTCACGTCATCGAGAATCGGAAGCAATGACTATCAAGTCCCCGAGGGCCACCATGACACCAAATGCATAAAAAGAAGGGGAACATATAAAGAATAAGCAACAAAAGACGGAAAAGAAAGGAGAGTCGCCTTACCAAACGGTTAGCAACTCAACCAACTACATCGTCTCAATGATCCTTCTTGGTACCTTGCTTGTCCTCATCGATATTCCTCCTCTTCCTCAATGTAGTAACAAGTATCGGGCTTGCATTGGTGTAATGGGGTTGGGATTTAGGAGGAAACTCGGTGTATAGGGATTAGAAGATGAGATGAAGGTGTGAAATTGAGTGTAGGGATGAAATGATAGAGGCTAAGGTGAGTAGGGAGGTTGGGTGGGGGTATAAAGTGGTGGGGTGGGGCTTAAATGAATAAAAGAAGGCAAAAGGGGGCGTTGTAGCCCATCCCGGTCGAGAAGAAGTTCATCCCGTTCGGGAAGACTATGATCCCTATCGGGAAGACTATGATCCCGGTCGGGATGGCTAGTCAGAAGCCAGTCTTTTGCAGCACAACTCGTCTCGGTTGGGATGATGCCCATCCTAGGCGGGATGCCCTTTCCAGTCCTTTATTCCCCTTGATTTTACCAAGTCTTCCACCCACATGATAAATAATACCTCTGGATCCAAAATCCCGTCCCCCAAAAGCTTGTACCAAGCTCAAAAACCGACCTCCTCCACCAAGCATTGAAGCTTCTATCATCCATATCTTTTCAAGACTCTTCATCTTCACTTCAAACCTAGCAAGTAAGCTCAAAACATCCATCAAAGATCCCTCCCTCACATGACTCAAGAAAATTCCAAATTACAAGAATTCCACAAAAACTTACAAATCCTAAAAACCAAACTACCAATCACACAAATACAAATACAAAGACTCAAAAGAAGAGGAAAAAGATATTTACAACTTGATACTCTCACCTTCTACGCTTCCATAGCCATCAAGGGCTCGAAGGAGTAAGTCAAATGCTCTAGCAACATCTTTGTTAAGGCTCATGTGGTCGAGCCAAGCTATCTTCAAGAGCTTCCAAGACGGAGGTAAGGAGCGATCACCTAATCCATTAAGCTCGGGTTTCTCGTGATCTTTCGGTTCTTTCCAACCAACATAGCGACGACTCTTATGACCATCCGGTGGGTATAGTGGTCTAAAATCATGCTCGGCGTTATGATTCGGGAGATCACACCCTAAGGGTGTTGCTTCTTCTAAGGGATCAAGAATAAAATTCTTCTTCTCCGCCCGACAAGGATCTACTTCATCAACCATTTCACAAGTTAAGGGACATAAAATCAAGTGCGGTAAAGGAGGTGAAGGCATCAAGTTTTCTTCTTCAGATGCTTTAGGGCAGACCTCATCGTTGTCCTTACTAGAATTCTCACCATGAAGAAACTCAAGGCCTTTGATGGCGGCCTCAATTTCTTCGACGGTTTGGTCTAGCATAGCATCTCCAAATCCCCTAATCGGCTCCTCCAATTTCCCATTCAAGGCAAGTTCTAAGGCATCTATCTCTTTTTCCCAAGTATTACCTTCCTTTTCACTCACCTTGTCTAGTTGGCCTAGAGGAGTCTTCTCTTCACTTGGATTTGGATTGTCAAGATCCGGTTCATCACGAAGAAAATCATACAAATCCAATTTAATAGCCAATACATTGGATCCCCAAGAGTTACCTTGAGAATCATGTTTAATTTCCTTCTCATTGTTAACCCTTGAAGCATCAACTTCCTCCATTATTCCCATAGCTTCACCATCCAAGCAACTCTCAACAATGATCCCTTGGTCGACCCTCTCTTCTTCATTCGTGGCTTCATAATCAGGTTGATTTCCTTGTGGAGACAACCGATCTTCTTGCCCAAATGAACCTTCCTCAACAAGTTGTGGAGCTCGAGTGGCCAACATCGTGTAACGAGCCATGAGTTCATTGATTCGAGCATCTTGCACCTCTTTTTGGGCCTTGAACTCCTCTTTATCCCTTTGCATTTGAATCATCATCTCTTGTTGACTCTTTTGCAATTGAATCATCATCTCTTGTTGACTCTTTTGCATTTGAATCATCATTTGACAAAGCTCAAAGTTGGGGATTTTTGGTTGTGGGTTATGTGAGGGTATTTGGTTGTTGTTAGGATGTTGGAATAATCCTTGACAACTTTCATGGTAGCCATATGAAGGGGGTTCATAAGATTGTTGATGAGATTGGTATGGTTGGTAAAGTTGTGGGTCTTGGCAATTTACCCCATGATTGTCCCATGACGATTGATGGTAGCTTGGATGCGCCATTGACATAACGTTGCTTTGATACATTGGATGAACTAGAAGCACTTGAGCAAACGTTAGTAGCCTAGTGCTTTGAGGCACTAGGAAGAGAGAAATAAGCACACAATGAAAGAACGGAGATACACAAGAAGAAGAAAACACAAACCTAAAGAACAAAGTCTAAAACTAAGCACACAAAAGTCTAAACTACACCGTCCCCGACAACGGTGCCAATTTGACGGTAAGGATTTGTCGTTGATCCCCCCGATCAAATAACCTAACTGGGTAGATAGGGTAAGTCGGGTCGAGATCCTCAAGGACGGGGTGTCGGACTAAGGTGAGCTACGACCCAAGACTAGGTTCAAGAGAAACTAAACTAAGGCGATGGCTAAGGTGAACTAATAACTAAGCTAAGGAAGTAACTAATGACAAATGGAAGCTAATTAAACAATAAGAGGAGGAAACTAGGGCTAGGTCGGGTTGATGGATGCCAAGGAGATCAAAAGAAGGAAACGGGGGTTACTAGCATGCTTTCGTAGCCTAGGTTACGATCGGGCTCTCGCTACTTAAACGGCCTAGGGATCATCCTCACCACGCTCTCGCTACTAATGAGGGAACCAAACCTACCAACCAAACAAACACATACAAGAGAAGATGCAAGAAAAACAAGGAATGATCATCTCAAGTCTCACAAGCATTTCATCAAACATGTAGAGTGCAAGGTAAATAGGAAACAACAAAAACAACAACTAGCACCACACATCTCACCCTAATCATCCCTAATTACACCCAATCCCCCTACTAACCCTAGGGGATAACTACTCACACATATCTAAACTAAGACCAACACAAACAAGAACATTCATAATGGAAAACAAGGATAAACAATAAACAAGATACAAAGATGCAAACTTTACTAACTATGAAGGATTAAAGGAAAAGAGAGGAGAAAGATTATACCAACTAGAAGAGATGAAGAGATGAACACTTGTATATAAGAAAACCCAACTAATTCCACCAAGGTTGTCAAGCTTGATGGATTCTTCAAGAGATCCAATATTACAAGAGTAACTAACTAGATTAAGGAGTAATTAAGGACTAATCTACACTAATCTAAGCTAATCTAAACTAAAGTAGTCTAGGGTTTAGTGGGTAGTGTAAAAGTAATCAAAAGTCCTTAAAACTATACAAGAGGGGGGTATATATAGGGTTACAAGAATAAGGGAAGCGGAAAAATGAAACACGGGCTGAACTGGGCCCTTCCCGGCCGGGAAGGGATGATCCCGGTCGGGAAGGGACTCATCCCGGTCGGGATGGTGCATAACACCGGGCGGTGTTATGCATAATACCGGGCGGTGTTATGCTCTTCCCGGTCGGGATTATGTCGGTCCCGACCGGGATGGCCTGTCAGAAGTGCGTCTTTCCTTGCATCTCATCCCGGTCGTGATGGATGATGGTCCCGACCGGGATGGGTCATGTAGGCTTCAAATATGGTCACATAGGTCCCTACTTGCTCTTCTTAGGCTTCTTATCGACTCTCGGGTGGGAATGGGCTTCAAGAGACTCGGGATTGAGTCTAAGCCATTGAGACATCGTCGCTTCTCTTCATTGGCTCCATAAGCGTCGAAAACGAGTCGGAATCGTTCTATTTCTCCAAGATAGGCCTTAGGAACCTAAAACAAGCTAGAAGAAGCGTAAGTAGCCTCGAAACTGCTCCAAAGAGCGATTCCACAAGAGAAACCGAGGCCAAAAACAAGAAATAAGCACTACATAACACACTTATCATTTGGTGAGGTTGAAGGAAGAAGAAGAAGGTGGACATTAATGACGTTTAATGCTCCATAAACTGAGTAAGTGAAAAGGAGTGAAGTAATATGAAATAAATTAAAAGCAAAAAAGAAAGGTGAACGGGCTATACTGGTAGCAGCTGGTCACCTATATTATTCCGGTTTAACTACTCCAAATGTACGTATTATTCTCAGATTTATTAAAATTGAAATTATTTTCGGAGACGCTCTATAGTTGGTATTATTGCCGTTAAATAAAATTAAAGGTGAAAAGGAAAGGTGGATGGGTTCTACAGGTAACCGGTCACCTATACTACTATGTTTAACTACTCCAATAATATGTGCTATTCTCAAATTTATTAAAACTGATATTATTTTGGGAAAACGTCCTATAATTGTTAAATAACCCTTATTAGTATACGACGGTATTAGGAATGATAATATAAATGCGATAATTGAAGTTATATGTTAGCGTACGGAAATGCAAAAGTTAGTATATGCGAAATTAAATGTTAGTAGTTATTAGATGCGACAAAGTTAATAGAAGTGAGGATTAGAATGGGGTTTGAACACCCTCAACATACATGTCAAATGTCTCGAAGTATGGCTCGATGTAGTATAGTTATGGACACGGGGAGCCTTTCGGAGATAGGAAGAGTTATGGAATTTTTAGAGTTTTTTTGTGAAGCGTGATATGCACAATTCAAATGGCCGAAAAGAGGATCCCCTAAATGATGAGCCGAGGACCGGGGTCATGTATTTATTGGGGATGTCGAGTTTTGAAATGCGTTTGAGCGCCGAAACCTAATTTTGATCTAGACACAAGAGACGCAGGAAGACTGGCGCCTTGATCTTGGAGCGTAACAACTTGCGCGCCTAAATTATGAGGGGCGGGATTTCGTGCAATTGAATTCACAAGGATCAGAAGTTGCTCGAAATACAGGATTAGCATCCGTGTTATCCGAGGTAAGATTTTATTCCATTTGACTTTGATTTCCAGTGTATTTGGACTCTTTTTTGAATTTGGTTTATTTTTGGGTTTTCGACTTTGACCGGGTTTAACCAGGTCGATAAAAGATGGTTTTGCCCCCGATGATGGTTTTGGCTGTAAGTAGCTTTATTTGATTGAAAATGACTCACTGAGCCTGAATTTGAGGTTGGTTTTGAGAGATTTATACACCGCTATGTGCCCGAACCGGATACTATTGATTCTGAGCCCATACTTGAGCGTATTGATGCATGTTGACGTCCAATCATCATCTAGTGTTTTGTTGAAGCCTGCTGCATACACGAGCAGGCAAAATGCGGGTGTCTACCGATATCTACTCTGAGTAGCAAGTATTCGGTGGTTACTAGTTAGAAACACTCTCCTTAACCAGCGCCCCCAAGTGTAATACTTTGTCGAATACTCACGATATTTTCTTAAATTTATTTGAATATGTGTCATACACTAATTTAGATGTAATATTTTTAGTTTATGTCTAATTTTGGAGGAGAAGTGGGTTGAATAGAGGGTAGGAGGTGTTTTTTATGAGTAAGTTTATTTGTTTTGCTTTATCCTTTGATTGATCTCGACTTCGTTTAATTAATTTGGTTTTGTATTTTTACCCTGATTTTTTTTCCTTAATTGGTTTTCTTACGTTTTTGTACCCTGTCAGTGCGCACTTATCTTACCATGCTCACCGGCGGGATCTTCATGTAAAAAAAAGAAAAAAAAGTAGATGTGTCTTGTAAGTTGTATCATCTCTATCTTATTCTCCCTAACCATATCCCATAGTTTTGAAGCCCTCCATGTAATCCCCTAGAAATTCTAACGCAATACAGTGGCGGAAACACTGTAGAAGTGAGATTATAACACACTGTAACTATGTCTTGATAAAACTTAAATGGTAAAGTCAAACATTAGGCCTTAAATAAAATGGTCAAAATTAAAACGATCCACAAGACAAAATTGTAAAAGAAATAATAATAGCAGGATCCACAATGCCCGCTAGCCCACACCCGGAAACATGCATACCTGTCATGTTAAAAACATAACAGCCACAATCAGTGAGGAGCAACGTCAACATTCTCCCAGCCGTATAACAGGATTTTAAAACAGTAATTACTAATATAGGAAAAATAGTAAAAATGGAAAACAGTAAAACAACATATTAAAATAAGCTTTAGCGTAAAACAAATTAATCAAAAGGGTTTCCGAAGAAACATAAAAATATTTGCCAACCTGCAAACCAGTGTCCCTTTCGAGCCGACTTGCCTACAAACTACTAGGCGGGCTATGATCTTTGATCGCGAATGTTCATCTTGACAAGCACACATCCTGGATCAAGTAAAGACTTTGGGTTTCCAGCCAAAGTATGGAAAGGTGTCTATAACTTCCCCACCGGGGTCTTTGTGAAATAAAATAACTCCGACGAGAAGAAAAAAGAAGGCATAAATAATTTTTTTTTTACTATCTACCCATCTAGTTTTTAGATAGATGGGGTATTTCGCACTTACGGGATTCAGCCAATTGTTTTGATGGTGAGATGGATCCAGAAAAAAGGAGGCTCTAGTTATAATCCAGAAACAATTCTGTGAAGTATGGAAGGAAATTAAATTTGAATTCCGCTACAAAGATAGTTATTAAATCGTTAGCACCGCATAAAAACATTCTATATCGATAATAAATAAAATAATCAAAATGTCGTTATGGATAGAATTAGTGTAGACGGCTAGACTTTCACTAGGAGAATACTAAAAACTAGCTTCGAGAACTTAGTTCAAACAAATCAAACTTCGACCTCTAACTAGGCTACTCAACCATAATAGGACGGCGACTTATAAATGCGTGGCCCTAGTTTAAGATGATATGTACACCCCTCCCGAGCACCATATATACTCAGTTCAACCCGACGGCGTCTTACACTGCGAGGCACGAGTTTAAGGTCAAAATGTTCACACACTCCCGAACACCATATATGCTCGGTTCAACAACCAGTGTGCCCCATAAAGACACACCAGCCTTATAGTTGATGGCAAAAACGTAAACCACCAGAATATATTACTCTAACCTCACACTTGTCCTTATTCCATAACTCCAAAACAAAGCCATTATCGATATTCAAAAGATATAATCATTATAAATAATTAGAGACGAAAAGGAAAAGGAACCACTTTCCAAAAGAGGAAACTTTATATTTTAGGAAACTTCTATTTTTAGAAACTTAACCAAAAATAGCATCATATCAAAATAGCGAAAATATTAGTTTATACTAACATCACATTTTTAGTAAACGATATAGATTTATAAAACTAGTACTTTCGGCCTTAACGATATTAATTATCAAAGTGAACATTTAATTTTATGAAATTATTAAAATATCGTACAAGCGTTATAAAATGATTAAAAATGTCCTAAACATTTTAATACTATTAATTAGGGTGTTTTCAAAAGTTAAAAAGCTAAAATTTCCTAATTATTAATAGTTTTGACAATAAAATTATAAATAGGATTTTACGGCAAACACCAAATTAAATATCTGAACGTCTTCATTTAATTAAAGCAACAAATATATTTAGAGTATGTTAAGGGATGATTTAACTCTTAAATTTTCAGATTTAAATACTTTCAAAATTGCTGGAAAAATAATTCTTTTAGGCAAGACGAAGCATTCTAACGATAAATCACAATTTGTCCGAAAATCAATACTTATTAATTAAAGACTTTAATAAATAGTACAAAAATTACGTAAAATAGTTAAAATATATTTATGGACATTCTTTCCAGAAAAGAAGATTTTCCAGAATCCTAGAACTCGGTTTTTAAAGCGTTTTCTCGTTAATCGTCCAATCTCGACAATAACGATTAATAAAAATAGTAATTTCAAAACGATTTAAGTATTAATATCCAAAAATTATTATTAAACCTAAAAATCATGATTTTCCAGAATCTAACATTTTTCAAGATTTCCAAAAATTCCAGATTTAATAAATCCCGTCAAAACCGTCTTTAAAACCCGTTTTCACAATTAACGATTCCATTAATAAAACTTATCGTTCCTAACATTTTATTAAGGCACTAAAAATCATAAAATTACATTTTAATATGAAATCATCAGAATCATAATTTTTTCCAGATTTAAACCAAAGACCAAAAATCGAGAATTTAAACAACAAACACGGTTTTAATGATAAACGATGATTTAAAGTGATTAATTAATTCATCCACTTAACAATTCCGAAAAATTATGAAAAACTTCAGAAAATTCTATTTCACCAGAAAGTTTCACCACGTCAAAAATCAGATTAAAATAAAATGTTTAAGTAGTAGAACTAAAAATCGGCTTTTAATCGTTTTTGTCCGTAAACGGTAATAATTCAATAATCGATAACTAAAATATCAGAAAAATACTAAATTATTAAAAATCATCAAAAATATCATTTTTACAGAATATAAACATATATTACATGTTTAGGCCGAATATTACGATTTTACAAATTAATATGACGATTTAATCGTTAATCTCGTAAAAGCGATAAAAATACCGAAACATACAAATTTTCAACTTTTAAAAATTTTCCAGATTATATGACATATATATATATATATATGATCAAAAACAAAAATATAAAAAATATACATCCAATTACACAAATAAAATCATGCAATACCGAGTAACATCGACGTTACCTCTAACCCAAATCCAAGTTGATTATAAATTCGTCGGCTTCGGGATCAACCAAGAATCCTAATTCACATGACATACATGGTACAAAAATACCATGAGAAAACTACAAGAATCAAGGTAAATAACGATCGGAAATAACATCGATTATTACCTTAACGAAGGGAAAAGAAAATCGATAATTTAGTAGATGAAAATACGACGATCAAACCTTGATTATGGATGAAAATGGCTGCTGAAAATGGGCAGGAACACCAGCCAAAAAGAGGGAGAAAGAAGAGTTTTTTGTTAAAATAAAATTGATGTAAAAATGAATAAGAGAAATATGAAAGGATGGTGGATGAATGAAGCATTAAAATTGATAAAAACAATGTGAATGTAGTCTTAAAATTTCAGCCAAAATAAATGTGATGGTAGCATGAAAAGTTTGTAATTTAAGCATGTAAATCAATTAAAGAGACAAATATCTTTTTACTTAAAGTTTAAACATAAAATGTTATGTAAATAAAAGTTGTAATCAAATATTTTACTACATGGTGTCACGGTCCAAAAAGGTCTCTTTTTAGTTGTAGGTTGATAAAAATAAGGATCATAAAATTATTAAAAGCATTTCAAAGCAATTCAAGTAAACCGCGCGTTTGAAAATAATTATTTACGAAACTTCGTAATAAAATCATTAAAGGCTAAATTTTCGTAAATACAATATTTCTTAGTTGAAAATATTAGATAAATATATCTAGACATTTGTAGGAAAAGGAATAGCTTAAATCAGAGTTTAAAAACGTTAATTCGTAGAGAAGTAGAATTCCTCGCAGAAAAATAATTAGTTTACGAAGAAAATCAAATAAATAGATTTAAAAGAATTAAAATCTTTCAAAACAAAAATAAATACCATTAGACTCAAAAATGAAAATAGAGCTTGGAATAATGATGAAACATAAGGTCGAAATGTGACAGAGTTATGACGAAGTCATAATGGAAATGATAAAAATGCTAGAAAAATAGCGGGTGTTACACTCCTAAACAAAACAATTTTTTTTTTCTCCAATCCAAACAAATATTTTAAAAAAAATCAATCTTGTCAAGGTGGTACAAAAGAAAATCTTCCCCTTGAATTTGAGTTCCACAACGAAGTCTTTCTCAACTACATCCACTACAAAAAATCATCAGTTGGGCCACGGAAATTTGGTCGTCACGATGATTTGTGCCACGGAAATTTTATCGTGACAAATAGTCTAGCCACGGGTATTTGACACTTCCATCACGGAAATAAACGTGGATAGGATATATGTGGACCAAATGATTAGCCACAGAAGAATAAATTGTGGAGCAAGACAAATTCTCGTGGCTAATATATTTGCCATGGTAAAATTTCCGTGGCGCAAGTCGTCGTGGCGACCAAATTTCCGTGGCCAAAGTGATGACTTCCCTGACCCAAGTGGTCATTTCTAGTAGTGGTTGTACTCTCCCGCAAATGTGTAGCTAATGATTCTATGACTTTGATTAGGATTCTCAAGCAATTTAAATTGACGGATATTTGTCCCTTAAAACTTGTCAAGTCCAAAAAACTTAACGCTCTTTACAACGAATAGTCGACGCATCCGGAAAGTTTAACGTTCTCATTCGAAAATTAGTCTGATAAGTATATACTATTGGATAGTGGCAAAGGTAGGTGTTTGCCTTTTTCCTACTTTTCCTTTCCCACATCGGAAAATTAGGGGGCTTATGTTCCCCTTATAAGTCTTCCCTCATCTTGGGCGATTAGTTGTGAGATAAGGAGGCTAGTGGGTCTTTTATGGAGTGTGTTGGGCCTGGAACTATACCACACACGCGTGTGCCCGACTCGGCTCGAGTTCGGGTTTGGGTAGAGCACCTGCGATGCGGGTTGTTCCCGACTTTTGTTCTTTTGGACCTCCACGTGTTTTGTGTGTTCATGTTCAGTATTGTGTGTGTAATATTTCAGTCAAATGTGACTGTTACGGTATTTAAACGTGCATTTAAGACCTTAATTGCGTGAGATTATGGCCCTTTATTTTTGATGCTTTTGGAGCTGGGTAAGGCTTCTCCGCCTATAAATACCGAGCTGCTCCCACACTTCTAATACACACAAAAAAATATAAACACACCCCTTCCTTCTTCTTTCTGCCCTCATAATATTCTTGGGTATTGTTACTATTCGTTCCATAGTTCTCAAACCCTAGTGGTCGGGTTTGTGAGCAGCAGTGTTAACCTTGAGGAACTACCAGCGTTGTAGACGATAACCACCGTGTCGTGCCGATATGATTTTCAAGTCAGTGGCTTACATACCATGACACAACTGTCACGATTTTTGTCTCGGTTTCGGTCCTTTATCGCTGACCCAATTTCTGTCTCGGTTGTCGTTGTCCGATTTCTGTCTCGGTTTTCTATCCCGTCTATTATTAGTCCATCTAGGTTTCTTCTGTTTGTTATTGTTTTGTTACGCGACTAACAATTAGAAAACTATATTTTTGTCGTTTAACTATTGCGATAATGCTTTTCGTGTCAAACAAATCCCTTCTTGATTTGTTAAAATTGGAACCACTTGATGGACTGAATTACAAGAGGTGGTCACAAAAACTGTTAATGTTTTTTGAGAAATTAGATATCGATTATGTTTTGTTTAATGATTCACCTAAACTAATCGTTGCATCTGCTACTGTCGAGGACACACCTCCCACTACTACTACTGTTAAGTCAAATGAAGAGTCGGTTAAGAAACATGATAAAGATAATAAGACCGCTAGATGTCATCTTCTTAATCATATGACCAACACTCTTTTCGATTTATTCGTGGTCCATAAATCTGCAAGACTATTTGGGAATCCTTAGAGAAACAATATGAGGCCAAAGATGCGGGAAAAAAGTGTCAGTGGCTTGGGTTTCACATGGTAGGTGATAAACCCATTATGGAGCAAGTTCACATTTATGAAAATCTTTGTGCTGATGTTGTCAATAAGTGTATGAAACTTAATGAGGTCTTCTTAGCTAATGTGTTACTAGAAAATTCTGTCTTGTGGAGTGAGTATAGGAACCACATAAAACACAAGAAAAAAGATTTATCACTTCAATAGCTCATAGGTCATATGAAGACTGAGGAAGCTAATCGCCTTAAGGGTAGGTCTGTCTTAATGTCGTTTGTCTTTACTAAGGCTAACCCTGTTGAAATTGGGGGTTTGTCTCATGCTAATAACAAGGGTAAAGATAAAGTGAGTTCGATTCACGATCCTTCTAAAGGGAAATTAAAGGTCAAGGTGCTAAGAAAAAGAATAAGGGGAACTCCACTAAGCCAGTTCCAAAAATCCATAAGCCGAATCCCAACTCGGTGTGCTATGTGTGTGGACAACGAGTCACAAAGCATACCACTGCAGTGCCCTGAAAATAGGGCTGTTCAAAAATTGGTCCAGACCGACCAACCGGACCGAAGTGGACCGGCTGGTCCAGACCAAACCGGACCTACCCATAACCGGTCCGGTCCCCGGGTTGTCTTCCACAGCATTTCCGGTTCTCGGTCCGGTCCAGGCTAAAACCCGGAAAACCCGGACTAGACCGGAAGACCGGATTTGAATAACTGCTTCTTGAATTTACAGAGTTTGAACGCAAATTTAATTTTCAAAATTCCCAAATTCCCAATATTCCCAAATCTCAAATTCTGTCTTAGTAAATCGTAATATTCTGAGAATATAACTTCCCATAACTTTATACTAAAATATTATACTAAATTACTAAGTTACTATTATATACAAAATTACAAATACAATTATACAAATATACAATATTATGTAGAAGTCAGTACAACGTTTAAAATAATTCTTGAATCTTGACTTCTTGTGGCCTTGTGGTTTCTTTGAGTCTGCCTCCGCCCTCCGCCCCTCCGTGGACTGTGGACGCCGAACGCTTCCTCAGTTCCTCGTTATCATCAATTCATCATCAGAACTTTGAAGTTTCAAAACAACTAAGAGGTAATTGACTATTTTTTGTTTTGTTTCTAATATTTTTTTCTAATGTTTGATGTTTCTATGTGGTGTAATGGTGTTGAGTTGTTGAGTATGTTGACCGGTGGTGTTGATTTTTTTTGTTTGTTGAGTTGTTTCTAATGTCTCTCTTTAAGTCTTTATATGAAATTATGAATAGTGAATTGATCAGTCGTGATGATGGATGTGTTGTTGATCATCGTGTTGTCTTTTTGTTTGCTGGGCACATGGCTCTTTGTGATGATGTGTGGGATTGTGAGTGTGAGTATGTGACTCGTGAGTTGTGAGTATGTGTCAGACTGTCAGTTTTGACTATTGTGAAGTTGAGAGTTGTGAGTTGCGACTTGTGAGGTAGTCAGTAATTGAGTTTGAGTATGTGCGAGTGTGCGACTTCGAATTGTTTTAATTTGTTAATTACTTTTTTTTTAATTTGTTAATTACTTTGTTAATAGTTACTGAGTAATTGAGTACGTTCGGTTTTCACTTATTCACTTTAGTTACTTACGTTGTTAATAGTTTTAATTTGTAATTGTTTGAATGTTATTTTAATTACTTGTTTATTTATTATTTTAGAATAATGAGGAGGTCGGTTTCGAAAAAAAGAAGGCTTGAACCTGATTTGGACGAGGCCTTAACGCAAGAGTCGCCACGAACATGTGCATCCCTCACATCGAACTTTGATGATGGTGTTGACGAGAATATAAGTGATACTCAGACAAAACCAGAAACAGCTTTATTGCCTGTCCGGCCTAAAGTCCCAGGGCGCAAGTACGTTGATAGTAAAACTAGGAGAGCTGCTTATTGGATGCATTTTTGTGATTACGACGACGAGGAAGGTAAGCGAAGAGACTGAAGATATCTATTGAGAAAATAAAAATTTTGCAGCTGATGGAAATATAAATGGTTCCAAAAATGTTAAAAATCATTGGCTTGCATGCCCCGCTAATCCCGATGCTCCTACAAACAAGTCTAAAGGGAAACAAACTCAGTTAATTTTTGATAGGAGTGAAAATGATGGGGAAGGTCAATTGAAAGGGTGGGTTTTAAATCTCGAGGAGGTTAGAGATGCAGTTGTTTACATGATCATAGTGGACGAGTTACCATTTCGGTTTGTTGAGAAAACTGGTTTCAAACGTCTTATGTATGTGACTTGCCCTACATTTCATATCCCATCTCGTGTCACTATAACTCGCGATTGTTATCAACTCTTTTGTAATGAGAAAACTAAATTGATCGAGTGTCTTAGAGTTTCATGTCAAAGGGTATCATTTACCACTGATACATGGACTATCATTCAGAAAATCAACTATATGTGTGTAACTGTTCATTATATCGACAATGACTGGAAGTTGCATAAGAAGATCATTTGTTTTTGTCCTATCTATAGTCACAAGGGTAAGGATATAGCAAACCTTCTTGATGGTTGCTTCAAATCATGGGGTTTAGATGATAAAGTCTTTACTTTGACTGTTGATAATGCTAGTTCTAATGACACTACTTGTTTGGAACTAAGAAAAATTCTTCAAAATAAGCCTAATACAGTTGGGAAGGGGGATTATTTGCATATGAGGTGTGTTGCGCATATTATCAACCTTATTGTGTAGGATGGTTTGAAAAAGAACAAGGACTCAATCAGTAGGGTTAGGTATGCGGTTAAATTTGTTAAAAGTTCTCCTGCTAGAGTGAAATTCTTTATGGATGTTGCAAAGAGGTATACACAATCTGAGAAGTCATTATCTCTTGGCGTACCTACTAGATGGAACTCTACATTTGATATGTTGGAAACCGCTTTGAAATTTAAGGATGTATTTGGTGATGTAAATGTTCCAGTTAACCCTTCAGGAAATGAACTTGGTCC
The DNA here is from genome assembly GCA_958450325.1 of Agrostemma githago. NCBI lineage: Eukaryota > Viridiplantae > Streptophyta > Magnoliopsida > Caryophyllales > Caryophyllaceae > Agrostemma > Agrostemma githago. The sequence goes on from OY288239.1 coordinate 36,387,531, forward strand.
TGGTTTAGATGATGTTGATGAGTTTGGGAATCCTATTGAAGTAGAACATTCTGGTGCTCCTAGTGAGCATGATTGGGGTGTAGTTGAATCATTGATGAAATTTTTGAAGGAGTTTAAAGTTTTGACTGAAAAAGGTTCTGCTTCATTGTATGTGACTAGTGAATGTAGTTTCTTTTTCATTGCTCGTGCACTTCATCAGTTAAATAAATTTAGTGCTAGCGATGATGATGACTTTAAAGCTATGTCATGTACTATGAAAAAGAAATTTGACAAGTATTGGGGAGATGTTGAGAAGATGAATGTCTTGGTTTATATGGGAGTTGTTCTTGATCCGCATGATAAGTTAGTAGGTTTGAAGTTTGCTTTCACTAGTGTTTATAGTGCGCCTAAAGATGAAGAAATGATCAAACTAGTGTATGCTAAAGCAATGGAGTTATTTGATGAGTATAGGAGATTATATGCTCCTTTGGCTCCTCAAAATGATGAGAGTACACATGGTGTGGATAGTAGTGTTGGACATGATGATTCTAAAGATTTCAAAAAAGCTATTGAACGCCAAGTTCGGAGGACAAGGTCGGATAGTGGGTATGCAAAATCCGAGCTTGATAGATATTTGGACGAAATACTTGGTGACCACGAACAATATTATGATGTGTTGACATGGTGGAAACTAAACGCTCCTCGGTACCCTATTTTATCACGTTTAGCACGTGATGTTTTAGCAGTGCCTATTTCTACTGTAGCTTCAGAGTGGTCTTTTAGTGTCGGTCGTCGACATCTATCACCATTTAGAAGCTCATTGACCCCAAAGGTAATATATATTTAGACATTTTAGTTCTTATTTATTTTTTCTACTCTCTTTTAATTCTCTTCGAATGTCTACTGAAGAATTTAACCACGAAAATCTATTATTTTATGTCATCTAAGATTGTTGAAGCACTCTTATGTGCACAAGATTGGATTCGGCCAAGAAATGATAAAGGGCTTAACATGGAAGAGAAGTTAGAAGAACTTGAAAAACTTGAAAAGGTATTTCCGAACTTGAAAAACTTGGCTGATTTTGTGAGACGGTTTCGTCTTTGACCGGGCTTTGACCCGGTCGCCAAAAGACGGGATTTATTTTTGGTGTCGGTTTTGGCCCAAATTAGTCTTATTTTGCTCGGAATGACCCACTGGGCCTGGATTTGAGGTCTGTTTTGTGATATTATTACTCCCCTAAAAGTCCATGTCGGATATAATTGATTCCGAGCCCAAATCCGAGTATACCAAGTCACGTTTGCGTCCGATCATCATCGGGTGTTTGTCGGAGACTACCATAGACACCTGGCAGTCAAAATGTGGGTGTCTACAGAGCCCCAACTCTAACTGAGGCTTGGACAAGGCGAAAGTCAGAGTAGTTACCAGGCCAATCGCAGATTACGACCTGGCAGCTTTCCGGTCGGGTCGTTTATAGTCCAGTAGACTTGCGTGAAGGGCTCGCCAACCATAAGCAGAGGATCATACCTGTCCTGATGATGGTAGCTCCGTGGGGAGTCAAAATTGCCTTTGGGGATGTAGGTGTACCCGTATGCCGACACATCCTGCCTTGGATGTAGCATCTCGGAGGAATCACCGACTTATGCTAGGGGATAAAATAGCTCTGCGGAGACTTGCTTCTGAAGTCTGGAGTGTACCTGTATGCTTGACACATAACAATTTGTATGTAACACATAGGCAAAACACTGACTCGCGCTGGGGAGGAAAGATACCGAATTTTTGAAAATGCCACAATTTTTGAAAAGAACGTTATCACAATTTTTGTCACAGAAAATTTTAGGAAATTTTTAGGAAAGCTCGGGACGACTTGATTCCTATTCTGGGTTTCTTGTTTGAAATCAGGCTTGCGCGCGCATAGGGCCCAGGTCTGTTGAGGAGGCATGGCAGTTAGGGTTACAGGTGGGGTTTCCTATTATAAATATAGGTCTCTCTGCTTCAGCTTTTTGCATCCTAACTCAAATTCTCTTTTAGACTTCTCAAAAAAATTTAGACTTTCAAGAAAGTTAGAAACTTCTGTCATGGGTATCGATCACTTGACCGCCATGCTTCTCGCCTGGTCCCAATACTTTCGGGACGGGGAAAAGATTCGGCTGACCCAGATGGGAATTGTCAGTCTGTTTCCCCTCCAACGACTGATAATTGACCCATGCTTCTTGGACGCCTGTCTGTCGTTTTGGGATACTACCCATCACGTCTTCGCGTTCCCGCGGGGAGAGATATGCCCTCTTCCTGAGGAAATCGCAGCCATAGGTGGTTGGGGCCCAGTTGTTCAGCCTGCTACTCCCTCGTTCTACCCGGACCCGAGGAGGAGGCTAAGGGAATTCTTGGGTCTGTCTCATGCCGAGACAGATCGGATGGTGCGGGGAGATACTGTTTCCCTATTCGACCTGGCCGACAAGTTTATGAATAGCCGGGATGTGAGGGCCACCCCTGCTCACAGACGTAGGGCGTTCGCCTTTTGCATGCTACACTGTTACGTCTTTGAAGGGCTGATGGAACTTGACTCGTGCAGGGGTCAAATTAGGTTGATTGGAGTGGTTGATCAGATGGAGACTGGTCATAGCCCTGCTTGGCTAGCCACTGGGAGATTAGCATGGGTCTGGATGCTAGGCGACTTGACCCGACCCGACAACTGACGGGGAGTACCCGTATTTTGCAGGTATACATCTCGCGTTTTTTTTTTTTTTTCGAAATCCCTGAAGTTCGTAAGTCATCCGATCGAGTGACCTTCGGCGAACCCTTCCGTTGCTTATAAAATTCGCGTATTCTTTTCAGATATGGTTGTCGGAGCGGCTATTAATCATAGAGCCCCCTCCGAGTATTCCTAACTATCGGAGCAGTCAGATTAGCTCTCGAAGGCGGCGGATAAGCTCGAGTCATCAAATAAACCGAGCTTACTGGGATGAGAAGCTGGTGTTCCACGGGGGTCCCTTCATGAGGTGGACCGTCGCTTGGTGGTTTCTTTCGAGGTTGACTGGATTGGCCAAGAGAGACCAAGCTCGCTATTTGGTGATTCTGTCCCTTGACTGGACAGTTCACATTTACCCGGACCGCATTCTGAGGCAGTTCGGTTCGTCTCAGCGCATTCCTGAGACTGAAGCCATTATCAGCGTCTCGCTCCAACTGACGGACGCTATGTGCGACACCTGGTTGTAGAGATGGTTCACTCGTCCTACATGGACTATACCCAGCCCTTGCCAATCCGCTTGGGTTTCAAGGGCTTACCAGAAATGGACTTTCGAGGAGTCCGAGGAAGCTCGCAAGGCCTTGAAACTTGATGAGGCCTTTGAACTGGTTCGCCGTGAGACGGCGGAAGATAACAGGGACCTCTTCGTTGGGGGAGATGTTCCTGAAGCTGCAGTTCGGGAAGAATCGGGTCTTAAGTTACAAACTAAGACTCGATCTAAGGAGGTCGGTTCTAGCAGCACCCGGGGGCGGCCAAGCCCCCAGACTGATTTGGAGAGACCCCTCGGGCCCAGGCTGGCGGCCCGGGACCGACTGGGTCCGCGTGACCGGCTTCCTGAGCCCGTGAGGGCCCGACTTGAGCCTATCGAGGTGATAGAGGATTCGGGCTCAAACGAGCGAACCCGAGCCAGAGAGGTTCCCGTGGTGATTCGGGAACGCTCCCCTCCGCGTCGTCGTCAGTGGACGGCTAAGGAGGCCAAGGACAAGGGGAAGGGCAAGATGCCCTGAATGCCGAGTCCTTCAGCTATATTACTATTTAAGTATTATTACTATTTTTGGTCGTGTGTTTTTTTTGTGTTTGCAATCTCGAATTACACCAAGACTATTGGTTCAAGATGTTTGCGACAGTAGAATAAGTAATTCCAGCTCATTGACTTGCTTTTTCGTAAAAAAAGATTTTAATAAATTTGGCTAATGACATTGAGAAATGGCTAAGGGTAGTAACGCTTCAGCTGGTCCAGGTTGGTCAGGTTGACGAACTCATTCCCGTCCAGGTCTGTCAGCATCACTGCTCCCCCTGATAGTATTTTCTTTACCAGATATGGCCCAGCCCAGTTGGGTTTGAATTTTCCCCATGGGTCAACCGGTAGTAAAGCTCGAATAGACTTAAGGACTAGATCCCCTTCTTTAATGTTTCTGGGCCTTACCCTCTTGTTGAAGGCCCGTTGAATCCTCTTCCGGTAGATTTGGATATTGTTCAGGGCACGATTTTGACGTTCATCTAGTAGAACCAATGAGTCATACCGCGCTCGAACCCAGTCAGCCTCGGGTACTTGGCTTTCTATCAGAATTCTGAGGGACGGTACCTCCAACTCGACAGGCTGGACCGCTTCCATCCCATAGGTTAGGTAATATGGTGTTGCCCCGGTTGCGGTGCGAACTGACGTCCGGTACCCCCATAGGGGAAAGGTATTTTGTCGGGCCAGTCCCGGTAATTATCAGCCATCTTTTTTAGTATGGTGACAATTGTTTTATTGGCCGCCTCCACTGCTCCATTTGTCTGGGGACGGTAAGGCGAGGACGTGTGCCTTTGAATTATATATTTGGTCAGCAGGGCTGCGGTCTCGGCTTGGAAATGAGTTCCGTGATCACTGATGAACTCATAAGGAATCCCATATCGGCATATTATCTTGTTTTGAATGAACTTGGCGACATGCTTAGCATTGAGAATGCGATATGACTCAGCCTCGACCCACTTGGTGAAATAGTCGATAGCTACTAAAATAAAGCAGTGCCCACCAGTACCAGAGGGATTTATTTTCCCGATTATGTCGATACCCCATGTTGAGAACGGCCAGGGTGACGTCATGGTATAGAGTAAAGATGACGGCATATGTTGCACTTTGCCGAAGATTTGACAGTTATGACAATGTTTGACATATAACTGGCAGTCGGCTTCCATAGTATTCCAGTAATAACCGAGCCTCATGATTTTTCGGACCTGCATGTGGGCATTCATATGTGGGCCGTTTTCCCCATCATGTACTTCGGCCATAACCTTCTCAGCTTTATACTTGTCAATACAAAGAAGAAGAGCCCCTTGTGCCGTCTTTTTGTACAGTTGTCCGTCATCAGTACGGATGAACTGAGTGGCTAGCCTTCGTAGGGCTTTCTTGGCTCGACCTTCCGTCCCGGGAGGATATTCTCCGTTTGCCAGGTACTTCAACACAGCCTGGTACCATGGTTCGGGATCAGTTATCTCAATGTCTTCAATATCGTGAACATATGCCGGCTCGGACCGTCTTTCGACGCAAATTGGCATACTGGTCACGTGGTCGGGAATATTTAATAGAAATGCCAATTTTGAAAGTGCATCCTCAAACTGATTCTCTTCCCGAGGCAGGTATATGTATTCTACCTTCTGGAATTGTTTCTCGAGATCCCTTACTCGTGCCTGGTAGGCCACGAGATTAGCATTCCGAGTCTTCCATTTTTGCAGCGCTTGGTTAATGACCAAGGATGAGTCACCATGTACCCGGAGATTTGTGATCTCCAGATTGGCGGGGGCTTGTAGCCCGTAAATGCATGCTTCGTATTCTGCTGCATTATTGGTAACATCAAAGTCCAGTTAGATGGAGACGGGAGTATGCTCCCCTCTTGGTGAGATTAGGAGGATCCCGACTCCAAACCCTCGAAAATTAGATGCTCCATCGAAGTATAAATCCCACATTTCGGCATCGGTATGGAAAATATCTTCGTCTGGGAAGGACCAGGTGTCGGTGTGTCCTTCTTCGGTTACCGGGCTGTCAGCGAGGAATTCAGCTACCACCCGTCCCTTAATGGTCTTTAATGGCACAAATTTTAGGTCGAACTCTGCCAACATTAGAGTCCATCTAGAAATTCGGCCATTGAGGGCGGGTTTTTCGAAGAGGTATTTGATGGGGTCCATCCTGGATAGCACATGGACCTCGTACCTGAGCATATAGTGTCGGAGCTTCTTGGTGGCCCAGACTAGAGCCAAGCACGTCTTTTCAAGCATGGTATACTTGCACTCATACTCTAAAAACTTCTTGCTGATGTAATAGATGGCTCTTTCTTCGGAGTCAACCATCTGAGCCAGCATAGCCCCCATAGCTGTCTCGGTCGTGGTTAGGTATAACGACAGAGGCAAGTCGGGCTGAGGCGGCATTAAGACTGGCGGAGCAGACAGAATTTCCTTGATCTTGTCGAAAGCAGCTTGGCACTTGTCGTCCCATAGTATCCGTTCCCCTATTTTCAGTTTCTTGAAAATTGGTTCACACACCATGGTTAGTTTGGATATGAATCGACTAATATACTGGACTTTCCCGGGGAATCCCCTTATTTCTTTTTCGGTTTTAGGATCTTGCATCTCGGTAATGGCTTTGATTTTAGCTGGGTCGACCTCGATACCTCGTTGGCTAACGATATGACCCAGTAATTTGCCTGATGTTACTCCGAAACTGCACTTTTGAGGGTTTAGCCTCATGTTGTATTTGCGCAATCGGGTGAAGAATTTGCTTACGGCGGTGATGTGACCGTCCCGCTCTTTGGATTTGACGATCATGTCGTCCACATAAACTTCTACCTCTTTATGCATCATGTCGTGTAATAAAGTGGTAGCGGTCCTTTGGTATGTGGCCCCGGCATTAATGAGACCGAATGGCATGACGGTATAGCAGTAAGTACCCCAAGGTGTGGTGAAGGTAGTCTTACTCATATCTTCTTCCGCCATCTTGATTTGATTATATCCGGCATACCCGTCCAAAAATGATAGAAGGGCATGATCGGCCGTGTTATCCACCAGTATATCGATGTGTGGTAACGGAAAATCATCCTTTGGGATTGCTTTGTTAAGATCCCAAAAATCTACGCATACCCGCACCTTACCGTCCTTTTTAGGAACCGGCACGATGTTTGCCACCCAGTCCGGGTACTCGGACACTTGTATGAAGCCGGCTTTCAACTGTTTATTGACTTCTTCTTTTAACTTGAGAGACCACTCGGGCCTCATTCGACGAAGCTTCTGCTTGACCGGTTTGCACCCGTCCTTTATTGGTATGCGGTGCTCGGCTATTTCCCGGTCTATCCCCGGCATGTCCTTGTAGGACCACGCGAAGACATCCTTGAATTCTTGGAGGAGGTTTATGAATTGTTGTTTCTCCTCGGGATCTAAAGATAACCCTATCTTAAGTATCTGAGGCTCTAAGGTTATTCCCACATTTATGGACTCGGTCTCTTCGATTACCGGATTCCGGGATTCCCTTTGCTCTAATTGCTCGACCAGATGTGGAGGTAAGGGTACCCGTTCGTCGGATTTCTCAATGTCATAGCATAAAATATTTTTGAAAGCAGAATTTAAAAGAGACAAGTCGTAAGCAGAATGGTTGTTATTATTGATTGAAAATTTGGAAAACAGCTCAAAGAGAGCAGCCATCTGATCATTGGTCAGTGGCGGAATTGGTAAGGCACTCGGGACAGACCCCGAAGTGCCAGCAGCAGGAATGATAGAAGGGAAAGGGGTTACAGGAGTGACTCTAGCACCGACTTCCCTAGACTCGACCTCAGACTCTGACTCAGACTCCGACTCAGACTCGGACTCAGACTCAGGCATGTCTCCCTTTCCGGTGACCAACTTGTAGATCCTTCCTTGACTGTCAGTCCACTTGACAGTCTTCCTCCAGGCCCTGTTTCCCGTCTCGGAACCAACATCCGAGATTTGCTTGGTCGGGTCAAACCTGTTGCTGCGGAGAATCAGGTTGACCAGGTCTTCTTTTGGAGTCGGGGCTATGGTGTCTTCCCCGAAGAGCAGCCCCAGCACGGGCTCAGCATCATTAGCTTCATCAGACTGGATGAGGGCGAACACATCATCCGGGATGTAGTTGCAGTCCCGGGCCAAGTGGGTCCCGAGGAGCGCAGCATTGGGTTGGTACAGTCCAACCTGGATAGCCCCAAACACGGGTGTGACAAAGTAGTCGGCCAACTGTGGGCTGTAAGGGCTCAAGTGGACACCCTTCATGATGTTGCAGGCTTTTTCGATTCCTGCTCGAACAACGTTGCCCAGAGTGGCGGCATAGCCAAGGCCGAAGTGAGAGTCTTCGTCCTTAAGGACCTCGATGATCTTCCCAGCTGGAAGATTGGGTCGAGAGGTAACCCCTGGAAGGTAACCTAGGTTTTGGAGCATCGTGTCAATGCTCGTGGAGAAGTAAGGCCTAAAAAGGTACTCCTCTTCGATCATCCCCACAAAGTCGAACCCCCAGAGGTCCGTGCGGCCTGTGGCGTTACAGCAAGCCACGGTCATTGAGGTTGCCTCCAAAGTAATAACATCGTCGAGCAAAGGCACCTTGATCTTACGGTGGAGGGTGGAGGACACGGCTTTCACCGCGTGAATCCACGGCCTTCCTAGAAGCAAGTTAAATGATGAGGTGACATCAATCACGTGAAATTCGAGCTCTTTCTCTATCGGGCCCGTTATGATGGTCAGTTTTATGGCCCCAGATACCGTCTTTGGGCTCCCATCGAAGGCTTGGATGGTTTGAGCCGTCGGGATATAGTCAGCCTCGGTAATGCCGAGGGCTTTGGCGGTCCTCAGAGGAAGGACATTTACAGCGGACCCGTCATCAACCAAGGTCATAAGGAGGTATTTTCCTCGGCAAATCACCGTGATGTAAAGGGCCAGATTGTGGGAGATCTCAAATGGTGGCAGGTCGGCTTCAGAGAAAGTGATCATTGGGCCTCCTTCCTTGGCCTTACCCTTTAGATGGGGTAGGACTGTGGCTACCATTTCAGCAGGGGTAGCCAAAGAGTCGATCTTGACTTGATCGAGAGCCTTTTTAAGTGCTTCTCGATGTTCTTGTGAGCTAACCAAGAGTTGCCATATAGTGAGGTCAACTCGGGTCTTCTTCAGTTGCTTCACAATAGCCGTTTCAACGGTCGGCTCCTCAGGGGCGACTTCCATCCCGAGTGGATCGGTGATGGTTGTCGGGATGGGGGTGTCCCTAGAGCTTATGGCTAGATAGGGACGACCAAGGTGGTTGCTGGCTAGGACTCGAGTTTTGGCTTCGCGAATCTGCCCAGATGTAAAGGGGACGGCTTCCCCTTTAGTGAGGTAGACATCATCCTCATCGTCAAACCAGATCCCGTTCACCTGTGGGATGAATGGAGAGATAAGGTGGGAACAATCAATCACCTCCCCGGTAAAGATGGCATGGGAGCTGAAAGGGTTCTCCTTGTTGCTTGGCTTATCTCCGGGTAGCGGGATTTTACCGCTCTCGATCAGGTGAATCAGGTGTTTCAGCTTCCAACACTTTTCGGTATCATGCCCATTGCCCCGGTGGTATTGGCAATAGGCCTGAGCATTGTAGTTCTTAGAGCGTCGCTCGACCGGAACTTCAGGATTTGGGCCTATCGGTTGGATTAGGCCTTTGGAGGACAGCCTTTGTAAGGCATAAGTATAGGTGGTACCTATATCAGTGAAAACCCGAGGTGGGGTGCTCTTCTTGGACGGGGCATCTAGTAGATTAACCGCGTCAAAAATGCTGCGAGTTGCAGCCTGGGGCTTAGTGGTGGAGGAAGAAGCCCCTTGATACCCTTTGCTAGCGGCCTTAGTGAGGCCTTCCAGTCTCAGATCGTCTTCGATCCTCATACCCATTTCAGTAAGGGTGGTGAAATTGGGTATGACAGCGTACCGAAGGTGAGCCCGGTAGGAGGGGAGGAAGTTCTTGACAAAAGCCTCCACCAAAGTCTTCTCATTGGGCTTATCAACCAGTTTCACGCTCTCGGCCCTCCAGCGTTGAAGGTATTTAGTAAAACCTTCCTTCGGCTATTGGGCCATAACCTCCAGAGATCGCATTGTGGTTTGGATCTCAATGTTGTCAGCATAGTTCCGAGCAAACTCGGTAGCCACATCATCCCATGTAGGGTATTTTTTCGGGTCTAGCCTTTAGTACCAGGCTCGTGGGTGCTTCTCGAGAGATGCAGCAAAGAGGTTCTTGAACATGGACGAATCCACTCCCTTGATGGCCATGAATTCCTTGAAGGCCCGCACATGTAGTAACGGGTCTTCAGTTCCCTCAAACATGGGCAAGCCCGTAAGGTTCAGGTTTGCGGGCAGTTTGTCGCTCAACGGGTTGTACTCTCGGCTATTCTCCCGATGGATATTGTTACTCCCAGCCAAATGGACTTGTTCTTCTAGTCGGCGTACTGAGCTAACTAGCTCAGCCAGGGGCCCCATAAGCTCGACATTTGGAGTCCTTTGCACCACTGTAGCTAGACGAGCAACGATGGCCACTTGGCCAGCCCTCATTTCAGTCAGTTGGGCTTCGATATCGGTTTGCTTCTCGATCATGGCGTCCAAAGAGGTTTGCAGATTGTTCAAAGTAGCCATCCTGCGGGCGTGTCTGGTTGCCGGTGGCCTGTCTGTAAGAACACCGTGTAATCAGAAACCGAACCCAGATCTTGGAATTATAAAAAGTACGTCGCGAGCGACCCAAAAGAAAAGGACTGAGCGAAAAGGACTCGAAAAGACACCTAAACGGATGACTTGTAGGTGGTACGACTTCCTTAGGACTTTGGCTTTCCGGGCCTAGTCCCGTTCGAAGGAAGGTCCACGTGAGACTGTTCCCCAGATTTTTGACTTGAGTGTATGGACGGACTTTCCTTTGTAAGGGTATGCCCTATGCGGGTTGGTCGTGCCTTGATAGATAAGGCGGACTAGGGAAAGGGGGGAAACTCGTGATGTAAGATCGACGGAGTTCCGACTCTATAAACCTTTGACATACTATGCAAAGACCCGACACACGGCTAGACGGTAGGTCCTATAATAAGGAAGATTTATTTGGAAAGTTGAAGGTTTGAAAATTTGAGTATATAATGGGTGAATTTCCGAGAGTTCGAAAATTGAAAAAAAAAAGGAATTTCGAAAATCGAGATTAGAATTTTGAAGAATTCAGAAAATCAGGGTTGGTTTGGAAATTCGAGAGTTAAAACGGACGGCATGCCGACTAAAGAAAAGGATATTTTGAGTCAAATCGTTGATCCTAAATTTCGGCGGCATTCCGAGTTTTGAAAATTGGATATTTTGAAAAGATGGGTCCCGAAACGGACAGTATTTCGGGTTTTTTTCAAAGTTTTGTATTTTTGGAAAGGTGCATTTTTTGAAATGACGGTTTTTGAAAAAATGACACGGAAACCAAGCAGCACGTAGTCAAACAAGCATTATAACGACGCTTATGTATGCATTACGCTAAGTCTCGGTCGGTCAAAATAGGGTCTATACCAACGACGATAGTATTCTCGTAGTCTGGACGAACTCCCTAAGCCGAATTGGTCTTAGGACATGCCGCAAAACCCTTACGAGTTCCACCATCGAAGTCTTTAGCGCACCCATGTAGGAATGCACCGTGGTATAGTGGGACGTCGGTCACAAGTAACCGGCCCGGGCAAAATTGGGTTATGCATGAATCATTAAACTAATGCGCGCACACTAATATACGAACGATTTCTCTTCACCCTAGGAACCCCGATGACATGTGGTACATCAGGTATCCCCAGCGGAGTCGCCAAATTGTGGACATGACGTAGGTCCACCCCGACGCGGCCACGCGCGGGTTTGGGTAGGCGAATGAATCTCGTGGTGAGATTGTTCTCGGGTTCGAAATTTAAGTAAAGATGGAGTCGCCACCGAATTTTGTGGTTATTCGGAACCATACGAGCCCACTCTATGTCGTCATGGGCTGTACACAAAGTACGGCCCGCTTCGATTTCAGAGTTTATGGGGCTCGTCCCTTTGCATTGCAATATCGATACCGTTTAAACCGGCTTTCGTATATAGAATGACTCTCGTGCGCCAATGGTTTCGGGCATCCGGAAACCAAGGTTCTGAGTAAGGGGTGAGGGTACGTGTTGGGAAGCCCACTAAGGACACCCAACCCCGCCCGCACATGGCGGCCTCTACTAAGACATCGTTCGTGTTCGTGTACGCGTGCTAGTAAAATGATTAAATGATATGCAAACAGCGTTTTCGGGCTAAGCAAGTGAATTATATGTGAATTACGTCATTTAATGCATCTAATTATGGTCGAAGTGATTTAGCATGCAAGTTTCATTTATAAAGCGATAAGCAAGTAAATAAACAAAACTCGAAAATAAATAACATACAAGTTACACGGGCGGAAATACAACCCGGAATTCACAATACAACGATTATTATTGTAACACCCCGTGTTTTTGACCATTTTAGTTATTTATAATAACGATTAATATTAATAAATCGATTCTCGACAAAATATTTTATATAGTAATATTCCATTCTTGTGTCTTTGGAACCTTTCTATTTCACTTCATTGTTTGCAAAACTGAAATTTCTATCGTTATCGAAATTCTGCGCCATTTCGTAAAACGGTTCCTATTTTCTCATACGGACTCCGATTGAGGCGTTTCAAAAACCTAACTTTATTAATTTTCCAAGTTTTACACAATGGTGATATTCAAAATTACAATTTATAAGTTCATCATAAAAATATTGTACTGGACAGTTCCTTTACTACGAAAATCGTCACCCGACGAATCGTTTCTCGACATTCGATTTCCGTACTTCTTTCCTAACCATGGTGTGACCAAATAAACTCAAAAACATCACCCTAAGGCATGCCATACCGTCACTTTAAATTCCAAGCCTCAAAATATGCTTTTCTAATCAAAAACACCAAATAGGGTATGTACCTCTTAAAGTATGCTTAGCTACTTTTGGTAATTGTCAAGTTCTTGTCCACCCTTTGCTCCCCATCTAATGCACGACTTGTGTGCTTATAACTAGCCATTTTCTCTTCATTTACTCATCCATTCACTCACTTAAACACTCCTTCAAAGATCCATCTAAAAACCAAAGAAAATCATACAAGTTTTTCTAAGTTCTAAGGTGTTTACACCACCATATCTCAAGAGCACATACTCTTTCTTTTCCTTACCTTATACTCTTTATTTTTAACTCTTATTCCTATTATATTTACTAACTTACTTTGTTTGTGTGTCCTTCTAACATATTCATGAAGAGGAGCAAGAGGAAGGGGGCTTCGATCTTAGTATATTTGATTTCATAGTTGATTCGGAGAATTGCTAATAGGTAACCTAACTTTTCTTCGCCCTCAAATCTCGTAGTATAGTTTTTAGACTCTAACTAACATATAACATCATGTTTAGGACTAAATCATTAGATCACCAAGTTTAAAGTTAACTATTTGTTGATTTATCACTTAACAATACATGCTGTGAAATGGATTCTGTGATGTATGATGTATGTTCACGATTTTTCTGTGTAAATTATATTTCGAATTAGCCTTAGATTCCTTCACGAAAGTTGTAGATCTGAATGTCTAGAATATGATAAAAATATGAAAATTAAGTGTTTATGAAAATATATATTTAGTAATGATTTATTTTGTAAACTGGTACTGTATGATTTTATGTACTGTCTGAGAAAATGATATGTTTCGTGATGTTAAACGTTTTATTTGGACTTGTAAAAATTATGTTACGTTCCTGATGATGTCTAAGATGTGTATGTCAAATTTCTTATAAATCCATCATATATAATTTCATTTATAAAACTTGTACTAAAATGGGTCAGATCTGGAAAGAATATTTTATTTAAGAATATTTATAAAGTATTTTAATCTAAATTTCTTGGTATAGGTTATGTAAAGTTATAGGTATCCAAAATAAAATTTTGGTTTACTTTAATGACGTTTAAGTATTTTAAACGATTTAAAAGAAAGTATTGAAAATCGTACTGTTTTAGTTTTTAATTTGTTAAAAATAATAAATCTTATTATTTTTGAAAAATGACTTTATATCCGGAAACTTAACTTATAAAAGTATGTTGAGTGTGAAAATCGAAACTTAAAAATAACATTTGAAAAATGACTCATTTAGTATCCTTAATAATATTATCGATTTCGTTATTACTTAAACTTACTTTTGTAAAACTCTATGTTTTGAGAAATATGATACCTAATAAGGTTAAAAATGATTTTTATAATTATTATTGATTTATTTGGTCTTTGAAAATATTTTACTAAGTATAAATAGGCTTTAAGAGATGAGTATACTTGTACAAATACGAAACCGTATAAAAATACTAAATACGTACATTTGAACAATAAATGTACTAAATACTTGTGCCCAAAAAGTATAGAGTACTAAAAGACGAATAACCCAAAAGTACTAAGTTAAACAATGCTTAAATGTGCAAAACAACACTTAAACTTTGTAATAAGCACTTAAGGACTAATTAGTGACTAAGTCAAAACTAAAGGTTGACTAGTCTATCTTGGTCAAAATTTGGCTTTTTAAGTCAACATAGACCAAGTCAAGATAAAGGAACCCATCTTAAATAATGTACTTAGAAATAATTGAATCTTTAATCAAATCTCAACTAATGAACGCTTCAAATAATATATCTCAAATAAAATGTTCCAAATCTCTTACATCAGTATACTAAAACTATCAGTTAAGATAAATTTTACGACGATTGATAATGTTTGTTAATCTTAAAATCGACATACTTAAATTCCATAGGAACAACCGTACTTCTAGTCGGTGTGTTACCTAAGCCGGTGATCAGACACGTTTTCACGAACGATGTTATCGACACCAATCATGGTGAAAATGAACATGTGCCCTGGCAGTACCCTCTGAGTCTTCTTCACCATTCCATGTTTTAATGACTTGTTCCGAGTCAATACACAGCCCACAGACCGGTCATCCTTATGGAACCCGGTATTGTTTCATCCCTCTGGTTATCAGACATGTGCCCCACGATGACCGCTGAGCTCGATATTCCAGAGACTCTGTCTTTATAAGACCCCTAAATTCAGCCTACGTTTCATGTTGGGCGCTATCTTGGTAAAGTTTAGAAGGCGATGCGATAGAAGACAGCTTCGAAAGTAGACTACGACACTCGGAGTCACTGCTCATGGGAGGCCATGATGCATCCTGCCGGTGCGAGAAAATGCTAAGAAGTAAATGGGCAGCCAGCTCTTTATGAGTTTGTCGGTAGAGTAGTAGTCGTCCAGTTGCCATTGAGGTGCTCGGTTGTGTAAAGGTTCTCTTTCCCGAGACCAAGAGTATGGATTGGGTGTGTGCGCATACATAGACAAGGGCATTGATCAGCTCTTACTCTCTATATCGGATATCTTTGGGGGCGGAATACCTTCCGACCTTTGCCTTAGCAGTGTATGGGACATGTTCGGTTTAGCGGGGCCTCTGAGTCCATGCACTTGCAGTCCTTCTTCTCCGTATGTCAGTCGACTAAACCGAGTCAATTTAGGTGTTCGATCCTATTGAGCACTAGGGGTGAGATGTAAACCTCCTAGTATTGATATGATTGGCGGGATTGATGTTCCCATCCGCACTTATGGTGAGATGCAAGCCTTAAGTGTGCATGAGACATTAGTAGTCACGTCCCGTGCATTATGTGAAAGGAAACCATTGTTTTTAAAAGTAAATGACTACAGTTTTCTAAATCACATTATGCTTCATTACTGTTCTATACTCTTATGACTAATGATGTGATTGAAATGCTTGATAATGGGAAGTGATGTTTTGTTATATGTCTTGCCTGAACATTGATTATGATTGATATTATGTTTCATATGATTTGTATTATGTATGTCTTACTCTATTTTCACCTGACACTTCTACGAATCCATGATCCATGCTTTACTGTATTCTATTCACATGATACTCATATGATATATGTATTACGTTATTCTATATAACCTACGTGTCTTATATATGTAAGTTGATTCGCATGTTAACTGAAATCACTTCATGTGTATCTCACATTGTATACATGTCGATTTGTAATGTGACATGCCTGCTTATCTGTTAATTAGATAACCTAAACGTTATACTACATTGATTATTCGGGGCCGTGTTAAAAGGACGGTTAGGTTACTCCCACTAAGTGGGACATGTATATTTTAATATGCATTCAGGTTGACGAACCCTCGCGACTGGACATGGGGGCATGCTTGAGTGCAAGAGATACAGCTTAGCAGATGAGAGTGTCAAACTATAAATCTTGTAATCCAATTTTGTCAGACTATTGTATTTAGAAATTTGTAATTTGGTTTTCAGTTGTTGTATTTTCACAAACGGTTCATTTTTTTGGTAAAAGACTCACTTGAGTCGACGGTTTTAAATTTTTGCCACTTTTTAGGACTTAACTATTTTCCGCCTTGTTAGTTAATGTCATTGGAAGAACCGGGTTGTTACAATTATAACGATTAAAAGAAATAACAAACTAAAATAAGAAGAGCGAAAAATAAAATACACGACTCGACAAAGACCCGTGTATAATAAATGTACCCTAGATCGTGAATTAGTTAGACGTGCGAACCTTAATTAATAACGCATTATATTGCATATTAATCAAAGGACGGAGGTTCGAGACCTAGGCGTGATTCTAACCCGATCTCGAACCTCGATGTCTTGTCCCGACTTATCACCTCGAAAAATGGAGTCTAAATTAATTATGTGTCGGATACGAATAAAGAGTCATCGACACAAAATTGATAGTGCAAGACCGTCGATCAAAATCGTTTTAAGTGTCGTGGTGTGCATGAGTTTTAGAAAAATGGGTTCACGTGATGATCTTTACACGCGTTGACTAAAAGCCGTAAAAAATGATGAGCCTCAAAATATGGAAATATGTCGCGAAAGTCGCCAATTAATGTAAGAATTGAAGAGGATAAAAAGGCGAGAAAACAAGAAAGAGGGTTCGGCCGAACAGGCCTCCCCGCGAGTCGCCTGACCGGCGCGCGACTCGCGTGGGGGTCTGGCCGTGTGTCTTTTATATGTCGAAAAATCGTCCGTTTTTATAATCACGTGCCGATGTGGGTTAATTTACTCGATTTATGTTTTCGCTAAATTAGGAATTTTGAATTAGTGACGAAATTGCATCCCTCTACGTCACGACATCGAAACTAATCCTTCCGGATTATGTGATGTCGGTTTTCGTGTCAACGGGTTTTGTACTAATTGAAATGGGATCAAATGCGTTCAACTATGACCGATTGCGATCACGTCACGCCCTTGAGTACATTGGGGCGGGGCTCCTCGAAAGGGCTCCACCTCCGTCGTTGCTCGTAAAGGGATTAGACGGACCTTAGGCGATCATCATAGTTAAACGTATTCAAAACCGAATTTTAGTATTAGTATATATATATATATATATATATATATATATATATACACACGGTATGATAGTGTTAGTAACGAAAAGATAAAGTTAGTATACGAGAAATAAAAATGTTAGTGTTATGTTAAAGTTAGTGTTATGACACTAGTATAGTTATAATATAAATAATGCGAAAATGTAAATAGAAACAAAGTAGTAAGGATCGAAATGGGGTTTAGGACACCCTCAACATACATGCTTGGTATAGGCCTCGGAAATAGACTCGTAAATAGCGACGGAACGCCGGAGTATCGAGGATGTACGCGAGTTATGGTGTGTATATGTGTGTGTGTGCCATCGGTTTTTTGAAGGACGAGGGGCTCGGTTTTTTGTATGGTTTTGCTTGGGGTTGTAGTGTAGGATGTTTAGGTAGATTAGGGTAGAAAATGTAGGGTGAATGAGGGTTGCAAAAGCTCTTCTTAAGCTCTTCCAAACTGAAAAATGCAAAGGGTTAGGGGGTGTATTTATAGACTTGATCAAGTGAATCAAGTGAGTTGAGTCATTTTAGGAAGGAGTTGACTCTTGATTTGATTTGCTTTTTTGAATTCTGATTTTGTGCGCCAGTTTTCTAGAATGAACTTGGCTGATTTTGTGAGATGGTTTCGTCTTTGACCGGGTTTTGACCCGGTCGCCAAAAGATGGGATTTATTTTTGGTGTCGGTTTTGGCCCAAATTAGTCTTATTTTGCTCGGAATGACCCACTGGGCCTGGATTTGAGGTCTGTTTTGTGAGATTATTACTCCGCTAAAATTCCATGTCGGATATTATTGATTCCGAGCCCAAATCCGAGTATACCAAGTCACGTTTGCGTCCGATCATCATCGGGTGTTTGTCGGAGACTACCATAGACACCTGGCAGTCAAAATGCGGGTGTCTACAGAAAGGTGGTGTGCTTAAACATTACAAAGGAGGAGTATTTATAGGGTTACAAGAATGAAGGAGAAGAAGGGAAACAAGGGCGGGTTACAGCACCACGGTCCCGACCGGGAAGAACCGGTCCCGACCGGGAAGGACCGGTCCCGACCGGGAAGGGTATGGTCCCGACCGGGAAGGGATGGTCCCGAACGGGAAGGACCCAAAACAGAACACCCCTCTTTTGTGCAATTCATCCCGGACGGGATGCGGCCATACCCGTCGGGGATGAGTCTTGTAGGCCTCCAATATGATTTTTAAGGTTCCTCCTTTCTTCACATGGACTTCTCATCGACTCTCGGGTCTCGGGATCGAGTCTAAGGGGCTCGGGATCGGGTCCCAAGGTCTCGGGGTCAAATCCAAGGCATCGAGTGATCGTTCCTCCGCTTCGTTGGCTCCGAAAAGTGTATGTATTGAGTCGGAATCGCTCCAACTCTTCATGAATGGTCTCGGGAACCTGAAACCAGCTAGAGGAAGCATAAGTAGCCCATGAACCGCTCCCAAGTAGCGATTCCGCAAGGAAATTGGGACCAAAACACAGCAAAATAGGCACTACAAACTACACTTATCATCGAGTCATTGCGAGACTCGACCGAGTGGTGTTAAACAAGAAGCCTTCTGCCTCGGTTTTTGGGGTGCCACTCGATCGAGTGCCCCCTGTACGAACTAGGGTTCGCTTCGCAATTTATTGTTGATTGCGAGATTGCTTTTCGATTTTGGTGAAATGCTGATTTTGCTGAGTCGGGCATAAACATTGCAAGATTTATACTCGATTCGGACTTTGATACTCATCATATCCGATATTTGATTATTGAATCGATATCGAATATTAGAGCGAAACTTGAAAAAGATGCTATAAGTCGTTTAAATTAAACTAATACGACATAGATTTTCTCCGCGTTTATAGTGTCGTATCAGTTCTATCGAATTAGGTGACAACTATTTTAGCATCAACGAGAATCGTATTAGTTTGATTTATTGACTTAATCGTTTAAATTCAACGCCCAACTATTGAATTGGTATCGAATCTAATAGATTGACGCTTTGTATTAAAAAAAACTTGACCTGATTCCCTCCGCATCCCGACATCGTAATAAATCCTTGCGGATTGTGTGATGTCAGAATCTCATCAATGGGTTTCGACTCTAATTAAAAAGTGTTTTAAAAGAAATAGTTTTGAAATTGATGAAGATGCGATGAATGATGATGATAACGGCGCGAATAATGAAAAAACGTGACTAGCGACGCAACGAAATAAAAAACGATTATTGTTGTTGACTTTCTTCAACAATCAAATACTCGGGGTGTCGGGATAAACGACCGTCAACATCGGGTGCGATACCCTCGTAATATTCGAATTTTCTTATCCCGTCATCCCTCGTATTCGACACGAATTAGCAAGTATTTTAGTATTTTATACTAGTTATATTATCGATATTATGAATAATTAAAAAAAGAAAAAAAAAAAAAGGACGAGAGGAAGAGAACGGAGTTACTGCACCCTCAACCTACATGTTTCTTGGCTCGGACGGGACTCGCTTGATTGTGGCTTTGGCACGGGAGTATCGAGGTTTTTTATGTAGGTTCAGTTATGGCGGTTTAGGGTTTGATTCCTAAGTACTAGGGTTAGGGTTTGAAGGTGTAAGATTATAGTGATTAGGGTTGATTAGGGTTGAATACGGTTGTTAAAAGATGTGTCAAAGTTCATGCAAAGGGGAGTATATATAGGCAAGGCTCACAAACCCCGTCTAGGGTTACTCGACCGAGTAGCCCCCTGACTCGGTTGAGTGGCCCAAGTGACCGCAGTCGGACCTGTTACACGGCCCACTCGATCGAGGAGGCTGACACTCGATCGAGTGGGTCAGCCGCAGTGCACGGGTCCGGTTTTTTGGACTGTGGTTTGGATATTATGTGGGTTTTGTATTTGGATTGGACTTATGACATTTTAATGGCTGTCTTTTTATGTCTCGGAGACGGCTTTGACCGGGGTTTGGCCCAATCGCTAAAAGTCGGTTTTATTTCCGGTGTCGGTTTTGACCCAAATTAGTCTCATTTGATTGGAAACGACCCACTGGGCCTGAATTTGAGGTAGGTTTTGTGAGATTTGTACTCCGTAAAAAAACCTAAGCCAGCAGTCAATGGTTTCGAGCCCATATCCGAGTGCGTAGAAACACGTTTGCGTCCCATCATCATCGGGTGTTTTTTTTGGAAACTGCCATAGACACCTGGCGGTCAAAATGTGGGTAGTGTCTACAATAGTCAATATGGCCATAGGGATGCACTTTTTGTTAGCATCAAGATAGCATACTTGCAACGCTTCTCGTCGGGGACATCCTTGAACTCAAACATCCTTTCGATTTGACATTCCCATTCCAAGTACTCCTCCGGAACGATCCCTCCCCCCTGGAAAGTCCGTGACTTTGAATTCATCATGGGGTTAGGGCACATCCACGAATCTCCTAGCGTCTCCTCTTGCTCTGTTCTCGGGCAAATTGCGCAAGGCACAGAGATATTGTTGGATGAGATTGTCGTCATTACCTCCTCCATTATTGACGTTGTTGTTCACGTCATTGTTGATATTTTTGTTGTTGATATCGTTATCTCCCAATTCGTTAAACACGGCTCTGATACCAAAATGATGCGAATGCGAAAGCGGATTAGAATAAAAGATGAAGGTTGGGTCGAAGGTTAATGTAACTTTGAGTGAAGATGGTTTTAGAGAAGATTTGAACTAAGGTTAATGTATCTTTGGTTCGTGGTTAAGGTCTTCTGGATTTTGACGTTTGTGACACGCCTATTTTAGGAAGGGAAATGCTTTGAATTACGTAAGAATTTTGTGATGAACTAAAAGACAAACGTAACCAAAGATATTTAGCTCAAATTCGACCTTAAATCCGATATTAATAACGTAGAGATTGGCGCACCAGTTCCTCAACGCGATTTCGAAGTACTTTCTCAAAATGGGGTTTCACAATGTTTGATATGAATCAAAAACTTGTTGAAATATTATTTCTTAATCGTTGAATGTCTTATGCTAACATGGAAGGTGGCTTTTATAGCCTTACACGAGTCAAATAATTGACGAGATACTCGAGATACTTGTTAATTCTACTTGACACATAATACATGAATAACTAGTAACTAATCTTAGAGAAATATAGTATCTTATGGTATACATATCTTGAAATGATATCTTCATGATCATTCTTATTCTTATTTCCTAATTATAAGAAGATTGCATCTTTATTTGGGTGATGGATCTCACACATATCCCCCATGCAATAAGTATCAAATCAACCTTGATAATCTTTCATTTTGTTGCTAAATATGAGAAGATTGCACTTGAATACTTGGAGTAAGGATCACGCTAGAAATAATCCGCATATCCTCCATATTGCACGAAATATCTTGGCAGCAATCTTAGCATTATACACGTGATCTTGGCTAATTTAGGGTGTCTGTGATCATACACACACGATGTTTATTTCGGCTTGATTCGAACACTCTAAGCGAGTGTATCGTTTCATGATAAGATTTGTTCAGTCCAATAATCAATGGGTCGAGCTTTCTTGTATCTATTTTTTTGCTCCAATGCTACGAATTCTGATAAGCGTAGTTTGTAGTGCCTATTTTGCTGTGTTTTGGTCCCAATTTCCTTGCGGAATCGCTCCTTGAGAGCGGTTCATGGGCTACTTATGCTTCCTCTAGCTCGTTTCAGGTTCCCGAGACCATTCATGAAGAGTTGGAGCGATTCCAACTCAATACATACACTTTTCGGAGCCAACGAAGCGGAGGAACGATCACTCGATGCCTTGGATTCGACCCCGAGACCTTGGGACCCGAGCCCCTTAGACTCGATCCCGAGACCCGAGAGTCGATAAGAAGTCCATGTGAAGCAAGGGGGAACCTTAAAGATCATATTGGAGGCCTACAAGACTTATCCCCGACGGGTATGGCCTCATCCCGTCCGGGATGAGGTGCACAAAAGAGAGGTGTTCTGATCTGGGTCCGTCCCGGTCGGGATGAGCCCGTCCCGGTCGGGACCGGTCCGTCCCGGTCGGGACCATGGTGCTGTAACCCGCCTTTGTTTCCTTTCTTCTCCTTCATTCTTGTAACCCTATAAATACTCCTTCTTTGTAATGTTTAAGCACCATACTTTACCCTAGATTGTTTTAGGCCGCTCTTAAGATTTCAAAACCCTAATTAATCTCTTTTAATCATTAGTTAATCCTTAGTTAATCTTAGTTTAATCTAGTTTAGATAATCTTGTATTAAGTGGATTCTTGAAGATTTCTCCAAGCTTGACATCCTTGGGATTAATTTGGGTTCTTATTTATACAAGATTGCATCTTTTTCTTCCTCTTGTTGTTGGTATAATCCTCTCTACTCTTGTTCTTGTTTATTTAATCAAGTTTGAATCTTTTTATATTGTTATTGTTATTGTTCTTGTTCGTCATTATGGATGTTTGGTTTGTGATGTTGTTTTCTCTTACTATTGTTAGTTTATTCTTGATAATGAGTGAATAGTCTTCTTGTGGGTTAGTAGGGGGATTAAGAGTAGATTATGGGTGATTAGGGTTTGATTAGGGGTAAAGGGTGAATCTTTGTTGTTAGTCACATATTGGGCACTCTATGTGTTTGTTGATATGCTTGTGTGAGTAATAGTGGCCATGCTTCCCATACTTGTGCTCATCTTCTCATTGTTTGTCTATTTTGTGGTTGTGTTGAGGTTAGTCTTAGACGCGAGAGCGCGAACTTACCTCGGTGTTGGTCTACGTAGCGAGAGCCCGGACCGACTCTAGCAATTAGGAGGCACCTACACCCTTGACCACCCCAATTACCCTACTACACTTATGAACCCGACCTAACCCACTTCTTTTCATATTTGATTCAACTTCTTAGTTAGTCATCGGTTCCTCTAGTTTGCTTGTTAGTTTGACCTTTAGTTATTCCGTTTTAGCATTGTATTGGTCTAGTCATTGTTAGTCCACTTCCTTCATCTCCAACCACCATAGTTTACCATTTATCGCTTCCTTTGTGTTTGTTTGGTAGCATAGTCTCGTTTTAGGTGGATTTAGTCTAGACTTTGCAACACCGTCTCCGTGGATATCGACCCTACTTGCCCTAGCTACCCACTAGGAATAGTCGGTTAAATATTGATCGGCGGGACCCACGGCAAATCCCACCATCAAATTCTCATGGCCAGCTTCTCAGTGAGGATAAAACAATCTTTCTTAGTCAGCTTTTCGATCTGGATTGGGACCTCTAGATATCTAAAGGGCAAGTCTCTTTCCTTGATCCCAGCGACATGATGGATGTCTACACTACAACAAATTGACACTTGCACCACGAATTATGCCCCGGGAATTTGTTATTTGTGGCTAAATTTTACCTAGCCACGGGAAAAATTTGATTCACTATTAGGGAAAAAAAATATGCCACGGAAACATTTTTTCCCGTGGCAAAAATTCACTTGCGCCACGAATTTTATTTAAGCCGTGGCCAATAATCACTCTTGCCATGAAAGATGCCACACCCGTGGCAAAAATATTTTTAGCCATGAATTTGTTTAGTGGCGAATATTATTTAGCCACGACATAGTTAACTTGCGTGACGAAATTATTTTTTAGCCACAGATTTAGTAAACGCGTGTGGCTAATGGTTCTCCAAACTTTAATCAAATTACTTTCAAGTTAAGCCGAGTGTCAAATATTGATCTTAAAAAATTCATTCAAATTCAAAGTTAAAGATAATATGAAAAAAATATTAAATTTGAAAATATTTTATTAATAAAAAAAATTGGTATTATTTTATTTAGTTTTAAGAAAAAAAAATTGGTTTTTTGTAAAATTAAATACAAGAAAACATTGGTTGTCTAATTTTTGGATTTTTTACTAATCATCATTTTTGAAGTAATTGATTTCTCTTAATTTGACAATATGTTTTATTAAATCTATAATCTTAAGTTTGACTTTTGAACGACAACTAACATTTACATAGTGAAATATATGCTAGCTAAAATGTGGCGTACATAGCAAATCAAGTAAAATAAGTATGTGATTGATCATCCATCATGGAGACGTCTAATATTATTTAAGACTTTTTCATTTTTACCGCTTAATTAATGAATTTTTTTCACATGTAATACACTTCTTTTTAAGACAAAAAAACTTAAAAAGAAAGTGACTGAGCATGATATTTTTTCCAAATTATTGATTTTCTTACAATATTTGCAGTGTTAAAAAAATGCTTTATTTGTATTTAAGAATTCTAATCGGTCTATATTTTTTTATGGAATTAACTTTGACTGTGAAAACAATATTTATTTTTGTAAATTATTTGTCTTTCAAGTTGTTTAATTTGGAAGAAAGATTAATATATTAGAAAGTCGTGCCTAAGTTCAATATCCATCCAAAATATTTTTTCAAAAAAAGAGAGGTATAACGAGAAATTCAAATAATTAACAAATACAGGTAAGAAAATATAATAATTAAGGACTAATAGTAAGAAAATCCAAAACTAATTTATCGTCAACCGTTTAATTCAATAACTGTTCTGTAATATTATTTGGAAGATATTTTAAAAAATGAATTTAAAATAAAATTTACTTAATGAAAAATAAAATTCGGGTAAAACTTAAAGTAGGCAAGCGGAAACTCAATGAGGATAAAAAACTGATGAAATAAAATAACGACCAATAACAAAAAGAAAAAAACATATCAAAAGAACTAGCAATGAAAGAACGTGGAAAATAGAAACTAAAATAAAAATATCGATAAATTAATGAAATCATGAGTCCGAAAATCAACTTCGAAACTAATTTTTTTTCCGGAGTAATAATTTTTTATTAATAATATGTAAATCATTGGAGAAAAAAATTAATTACTTAAAGTAAATGTAGTTTGTGTAATCCCCTACAAAACCTAACGCAATACAGTGGCGGAAACACTGTAGAGTCGGGATTAAAACACACTGTAACTATGTCTTAGTAAAATTAAAATGGTAAAGTCAAACTATAGGCCTTAAATAAAATGGACAAAATTTAAAACAATCCACAAAAGGGGCTTGAACAATCCATAGGACATAATTATAAAAATAAATAAGCAGGATCCACACTGCTCGCTAGCCCACAGCCGTAACACGTATACCTGCCATGTTAAAACATAACAGCCACAATCAGTGGGGAGCAACGTCAACGTTCTCCCAGCTGTATAATAGGATTTTAAAACTATAATTGCTATTATAGAAATATAGTAAAAACGGAAAATAGTAAAAAAGTATTGTAAAAATAAGCTTTCAGTGAAGAATTTCACGTATCGAAACAATTTAATAAAAAAAATGAGTTTTCCGGAGAAAACAGAAAACATTTGCCAACCTGCGAACCAAATTATACCGATAATAATAAAATATTCAAAATGGTGTTATGGATAGGATTAGTGTAGACGGCTAGACTTTCACTAGGAGAATACTAAAACTAGCTTTGAGAACTTAGTTCAAACAAATCAAACCTCGATCTCTAACTAGGCTACTCAACCATAATAGGACGGCGACTTATAAATGCGTGGCCCTAGTTTAAGATAATATGCACAACCCTCCCAAGCACCATAAATACTCAGTTCAACCCGACGGCGTCTTACACTGAGAGGCACGGGTTTAAGGTCAAAATGTACACACACTCCCGAACACCATATATGCTCGGTTCAACAACCAGTGTGCCCCATAAAGACACACCAGCCTTATAGTTGATGGCAAAACGTAAACCCCAGAATATATTACTCTAACCTCACACTTGTCCTTATTCTATAACTCCAAAACAAAGTCATTATCGATATTCAAAAGATATAATCATTAAAATAATAAGAGAACAAAAGGAGTAACCATTATATTGTAAAAGAGGAAACTTTCTATTTTAGGAAACTTCTATTTTTAGAAACTTTACTAAAAATAGCATCATATCAAAATATCAAAAATATTAGTTTATACTAATACTACATTTTTAGTAAACAATATAGATTTATAAAACTAATACTTTCGGCCTTAACGATATTAAATATCAAAGTGAGAGCATTTAGGTTTATGAAATTATTAAAATATCTTCTAAGTGTTTATAAAATGAATTTTAATACTACTAATCAGGGTGTTTTCAAAGTTTATAAAATTAAAATTCCCTAATTATAAATTGTTTCGACAAAACGAACATAAATAGGATTTTACGGCAAATGCCAAATTAAGTACTTTAACGTCTTTTATTTAATTAAACCAATAAACATATTTAGATTATGTTAAGGGATAATTTAATTCATAAAGTTTCAAATTTAAATATTTTCAAAATTGCTGGAAAAATAATTCTTTTAGGTAAGACGAAGCATTTTAACGACAAATCGTAATTTTGTCCAAAAACCATTACTGTTAATTAAAGACTTTAATAAATAGCACAAAAACTACGTAAAATAGCAAAAATATATTTTTGGACATTCTGTCCAGAAAAGAAAATTTTCCAGAATTCTTAAACTCGGTTTTTAAATGGGTTTTCTCGTTAATCGTCTAATCTCGACAATAGCGATTAATAAAAATAGTAATTACAAAACGATTTAAGTATTAATATCCAAAAATTATTATTAAACTTAAAAATCATGATTTTACAGAATCTACCAGTTTTCCAGATTACCAAAAAATTCCAGATTTAATAAATCCCGTCAAAACCGTCTTTAAAACCCGTTTTCACAATTAACGATTCCATTAATAAAACTTATCGTTCCTAACATTTATTAAGGCACTAAAAATCATAAAATTACATTTTAATATGAAATCATCAGAATCAGAATTTTTCCAGATTTAAACCAAAGACCAGAAATCATGAATTTAAACGACAAACACGGTTTTAACGATAAACGATGATTTAAAGTGATTAATTAATTCATCCACTTAACAATTCCGAAAAATTATGAAAATATTCAGAACATTCTATTCCATCAGAACGTTTCACCACGTCAAAAATCAGATTAAAATAAAATGTTTAAGTACTAGAACTTAAAATTGGCTTTTAATCGTTTTTGTCCGTAAACGGTAATAATTTAATAATCGATAACTAAAATATCAAAAAAATAATAAATTATTAAAAATTATAAAAAAACATCATTTTTATAGAATATAAACATATATTACATGTTTAGGCCGAATATTACGATTTTACAAATTAATATGACGATTTAATCGTTAATCTCATAAAAGCGATAAAAATACCGAAACATACAAATTTTCAACTTTTAAAAATTTTCCAGATTATATGACATATATATATCATCAAAAACAAAAATATAAAAATATACATCCAATTACACAAATAAAATCATGCAATACCGAGTAACATCGACGTTACCTCTAACCCAAATCTGAGTTGATTATAAATTTGTCGGCTTCGGGATCAACCAAGAATCCTAATTCACATGACATACATGGTACAAAAATACCATGAGAAAACTAAAAGAATAAAGGTAAATAACGATCGGAAATAACATCGATTATTACCTTAACGAAGGGAAAAGAAAATCGATAATTTAGAAGATGAAAATACGACGATCAAAGCTTGATTATGGATGAAAATGGCTGCTGAAAATGGGCAGGAACACCAGCCAAAAAGAGGGAGAAAGAAGAGGTTTTTGTTAAAATAAAATTGATGTAAAAATGAATAAGAAAAATATGAAAGGATGGTGGATGAATGAAGCATTAAAATTGATAAAAACAATGTGAATGTAGTCTTAAAATTTCAGCCAAAATGAATGTTATGGTAGCATGAAAGGTTTGTAATTTAAGCATGTAAATCAATTAAAGAGAAAAATATCTTTTTACTTAAAGTTTAAACATAGAGTGTTATGTAAATAAAAGTTGTAATCAAATGTTTTACTACATGATGTCACGGTCCAAAAAGGTCTATTTTTAGTTGTAGGTTGATAAAAATAAGGATCAAAAAATTATTAAAAGCATTTCAAAGCAATTCGAGTAAACCGCGCGTTCGAAAATAATTATTCACGAAACTTCGTAATAAAATCATTAAAGGCTAAATTTTCGTAAATAAAATATTTCTTAGTTGAAAATATTATATAAATATATCTAGACATTTGTAGGAAAAGGAATAGCTTAAATCAGAGTTTAGAAACGTTAATTCGTAGAGAAGTAGAATTCCTCGCAGAAAAATAATTAGTTTACGAAAAAAATCAAATAAATAGATTTAAAAGAATTAAAAATCTTTCAAAATAAAAATAAATACCATTAGACTCAAAAATGAAAATAGAGCTTGGAATAATGATGAAACATAAGGCCGAAATGTGACAGAGTTGTGACGAAGTCATAACGGAAATGATAAAAATGCTAGAAAAATAGCGGGTATTACAATCCTCCCCACTAAAAGAAATTTTCGTCTTCGAAACTAAGAATAAGCAGAAGGGAATCAAGATTAGCCCACTCGAAAAGATGAGAATACAAATTTCTATAAGAACTTGCTTTAAAAGAAAATTTAATAACTTTCAAAGTGATACGAAATCGAACGCAAATATCTATTCCAAGAGGAACTGGGCTAAGCTACTCGGAGTTTAAAATCTTCTAAATTAGTGAAATCGTAAAGTAAAGTTATTTGATAAAATAACGACGTTAAATAGCATTTGTAACGAGCTTGAAGAAAATAGGGTAACCAAAACATTTTCAAAACAAAAGTAAAACAATTTGATTAAGAAATTCGAAAATGTTTATTTTATTTTTTTATGAAGAACCAAAATTTTGTTCGGAGAAATCAAATTTTGTAGTTAGTAAAAATCGAACCAGTCGTCAAATATTTTCAATAAAAAATTCAAATGTTCACCAACAATAAAACGAAAACTAATTTCAAAATGTTAAAATTTCGAAAATGTTATCAAAGTAATTATGAAAGTTTTCAAAAATATTATCAAACTTGAATATACAAAATAATTTCGACAACGTTTTAAATAATCCTATAGAAATCGAAGTATTAGGAAATATAAAAGTCTTCATAAAATTCCGATCGCTTGAAAAATCAAAATTTGAAATAATTTAAGATGAATTATTAATGCATTTTGAAGCTGATCTAAATATAAATATCAACCAAAGATAAAACAAAAGTGAAGTATAAAGTTCTTAAATTATAATTCAAAAATTATTAAATTTTACGACATCCAAAAAGTTTAAGTTAGTCAAACTGTTTTACAAAACGAGCAAAATCACATTAGAAATTATAACTTAAAATGTTAAAATTTTACGATAATCCATTTTTTTTAAACAAGTCAGACTTTTTATAAAAATAGGAAGTTCGAAAAAAATGGTCAACGGATAAAAAAAACAAGGATAAATAAATCAAAAATAAGAGCTTACAAAATCGATAGAGGTCGAAGGGATTAGCATCAGATGCGGTAATAGAATTCAAGAGAAGCAGAATAAAAGGCGGAGTTTAGAGTCAAAAAAAAACTCACAAGGATTATAGAAGAAATTAACCATCTCCAGATTCCTAGCACGATTCTCACAAACACGGTTCCCAATTGGCCCATCAACTACACTAAGTCCAATATCGGTACAGGGTGGTCCTACTCAATCTACAACCTCCAAAATTATCAACTGCCATAGCCTCCAAAATTAAGTCTTACATACTTATATAATTTTTCAATTAGTATGGTAAGAATTCGCAAATGATTTAGACTAATCCATTAATTAAGATTTCAACGGTCATCAAAACATACCCAAACTGGTAATCACTAAGGCTCATAAATTCAAAGCTCAAAGTCCGAACTCGAGGTATACCTCAAATTTCTCGAGTAAGGAACACTAAATAAAATCCACCAATTAACAAGGTTCGGACACGAAAACTTCAAAAATGATCATCAACATATTCTTCACATCATCAATAGACAGAGGTTAGGAAAGTACGCCAAACCTTAAACACACTCAGCCTGACATGTAACGACAGATACTCACATTTCCAAACACGTCATTCGTCTAAGGTTTCTGAGAATTCCATCAAATTTCATATCGTAACAGCGAAACCACTAAAATATTTATTAAATCAAAGAAGCCACAACTCTCGTTGGTCTAAGGGTACTGAACTGTAATCCATTAAGATGATAGGAATTAAGTATTCCTCAACGCGATAAATCTAACCTTTAATTGTGCAATATGTTTCTCTCCTTCAAGGTTAACAATGACCTATCCAAAATTTAGGTCATTCAACTTCAAAGTTTTTAGGTTACAACCTTACATCAACGATCCACGAAATAATCCTTAAGAAACACGGGATATCTATGTCCACCAAAATTTCTAATGACATTAATGAAAACCTTTAATGGTACCAGAACACTCAGGCTAACATTTTAAACGATACTCTAAGATCCCAAATATTCACAATGCATCCACCAAATAAGCATTAGGTAAGAATCCCAAAGTGATATTATTATTTACACTTGATTAGGTTCTATGTTGGGTATTAGGTATCCATCAAAATATGATATAATTCTCACTATCCAATAATTTACTCAACTCTTAGTCCTCTCTACGATCAAGTAATTCTTGACCCAAGTTTGAGCAATCTCTATGGTATAATTCTAATTCCATTAATCAACTAATACCATTCAAATCAATTCC
The DNA here is from genome assembly GCA_958450325.1 of Agrostemma githago. Taxonomy (NCBI): domain Eukaryota; kingdom Viridiplantae; phylum Streptophyta; class Magnoliopsida; order Caryophyllales; family Caryophyllaceae; genus Agrostemma; species Agrostemma githago. The sequence continues at coordinate 36,418,285 of OY288239.1, forward strand.
TCAAAAGCTCACTAGATTAGATAACATGGCACAACTCACAATCCTCAAACCATTAGTAATAAAAAGTTAACTAAACCTCCAACATATTACTTCTAAAAAGGTTCACTAAGACAGAATTTGGTCTAACGAAAGAATCTCAAAAGGGAAGATGGTAAAGTAGAAGAATAGAACAAGGACTTACCAAAAAAATGAAGATGAGAGTATAAGAAAAGAATTGGGAAAAGCAGAGGGTGGAAGATGAAAGAAAAGAATCAATGATCCTAGATACTTCAGATCACGAACCAGAGAAGAATCTTCGGGCATGCAGAGTTCATTGGGGAACTCGTTGGATTTCTTCAATTTCGAGTAGAGGAACAAGCACGCTAGTATTGAGTCGCTCCATCTGGATCCAAAGTGATTTCACATCTGAGTCTATTGCACCATGATGGAACTGGGATCTACTCTTGACCATCTGGCCTGTAGCTTGAGAAAACTGAATTGGGGCTGGAAAGTCACCATTTGTATCTTTCTTAGAGCACCAAGTTGTCCACTCGAGTCAGCAGGCGTTGAGAGTGTTAGGTAGGTCTTGTCCCAATTTGGAGCAGCATCACGTCAACATCTTGTCCACTCATCATCTTCTTTGACATATAAAACAAATATTCAATGTTAATCATTGAGTTTCAGAAACAGGAAGACTAATCAAATAAGTCCTTACTTGTTTCTACCCATCTCTAATAATATTTTTATTTACTGTTTAAATAATTTACTGGTATTTTCCTTAATTTCAGGTGTAAGCGTTGGGAGCAGTGATGCTCTGATACCAATTGTAATCCCCTAGAAAATCTAACGCAATACAGTGGCGGAAACACTGTAGAGTCGGGATTAAAACACACTGTAACTATGTCTTAGTAAAATTAAAATGGTAAAGTCAAACTATAGGCCTTAAATAAAATGGCCAAAGTTTAAAACAATCCACAAAAGGGGCTTGAACAATCCATAGGACATAATTATAAAAATAAATAAGCAGGATCCACACTGCTCGCTAGCCCACACCCGGAACACGTATACCTGCCATGTTAAACCATAAGAGCCACAATCAGTGGGGAGCAACGTCAACGTTCTCCCAGCCGTATAACAGGATTTTAAAACTATAATTGCTATTATAGAAATATAGTAAAAACGGAAAATAGTAAAAAAGTATTGTAAAAATAAGCTTTCAGTGAAGAATTTCACGTATCGAAACAATATAATAAAAAAAATGAGTTTTCCGGAGAAAACAGAAAACATTTGCCAACCTGCGAACCAAATTATACCGATAATAATAAAATATTCAAAATGGTGTTATGGATAGGATTAGTGTAGATGGCTAGATTTTCACTAGGAGAATACTAAAACTAGCTTCGAGAACTTAGTTCAAACAAATCAAACCTCGATCTCTAACTAGGCTACTCAACCATAATAGGACGGCGACTTATAAATGCGTGGCCCTAGTTTAAGATAATATGCACACTCCTCCCGAGCACCATAAATACTCAGTTCAACCCGACGGCGTCTTACACTTCGAGGCACGAGTTTAAGGTCAAAATGTACACACACTCCCGAAGACCATATATGCTCGGTTCAACAACCAGTGTGCCCCATAAAGACACACCAGCCTTATAGTTGATGGCAAAACGTAAACCCCAGAATATATTACTCTAACCTCACACTTGTTCTTATTCCATAACTCCAAAACAAAGCCATTATCGATATTCAAAAGATATAATCATTAAAATATCAAGAGAACAAAAGGAGTAACCATTATATTGTAAAAGAGGAAACTTTCTATTTTAGGAAACTTCTATTTTTAGAAACTTTACTAAAAATAGCATCATATCATAATATCAAAAATATTAGTTTATACTAATACACCATTTTTAGGAAACAATATAGATTTATAAAACTAATACTTTCGGCCTTAACGATATTAATTATCAAAGTGAGAGCATTTAGGTTTATGAAATTATTAAAATATCTTCTAAGTGTTTATAAAATGAATAAAAATGTCTTAAACATTTTAATACTACTAATCAGGGTGTTTTCAAAGTTTATATAATTAAAATTCCCAAATTATTAATAGTTTCGACAAAACGAACATAAATAGGATTTTACAACAAATGCCAAATTAAGTACTTTAACGTCTTTTATTTAATTAAACCAATAAACATATTTAGAGTATGTTAAGGGATAATTAAATTCTTAAAGTTTCAGATTTAAATATTTTCAAAATTGCTGGAAAAATAATTATTTTAGGTAAGACGAAGCATTTTAACGACAAATCGTAATTTTGTCCAAAAACCATTACTGTTAATTAAAGACTTTAATAAATAGCACAAAAATTACGTAAAATAGCAAAAATATATTTTTGGACATTCTGTCCTGAAAAGAAAATTTTCCAGAATTCTTAAACTCGGTTTTTAAATGGGTTTTCTCGTTAATTGTCTAATCTCGACAATAACGATTAATAAAAATAGTAATTACAAAACGATTTAAGTATTAATATCCAAAAATTATTATTAAACTTAAAAATCATGATTTTACAGAATCTACAATTTTTCTAGATTTCCAAAAAATTCCAGATTTAATAAATCCCGTCAAAACCGTCTTTAAAACCCGTTTTCACAATTAACGATTCCATTAATAAAACTTATCGTTCCTAACATTTATTAAGGCACTAAAAATCATAAAATTACATTTTAATATGAAATCATCAGAATCAGAATTTTTCCAGATTTAAACCAAAGACCAGAAATCGAGAATTTAAACGACAAACACGGTTTTAACGATAAACGATGATTTAAAGTGATTAATTAATTCATCCACTTAACAATTCCGAAAAATTATGAAAATATTCATAAAATTCTATTTCATCAGAACGTTTCACCACGTCAAAAAGCAGACTAAAATAAAATGTTTAGGTAGTAGAACTAAAAATCGGCTTTTAATCGTTTTTGTCCGTAAACGTTAATAATTTAATAATCGATAACTAAAATATCAGAAAAATAATAAATTATAAAAATCATCAAAAACATCATTTTTACAGAATATAAACATATATTACATGTTTAGGCCGAATATTACGATTTTACAAATTAATATGACGATTTAATCGTTAATCTCGTAAAAGCGATAAAAATACCGAAACATACAAATTTTCAACTTTTAAAAATTTTCCAGATTATATGACATATATATATCATCAAAAACAAAAATATAAAAATATACATCCAATTACACAAATAAAATCATGCAATACCGAGTAACATCGACGTTACCTCTAACCCAAATCCGAGTTGATTATAAATTCGTCGGCTTCGGGATCAACCAAGAATCCTACTTCAAACGACATACATGGTACAAAAATACCATGAGAAAACTAAAAGAATCAAGGTAAATAACGATCGGAAATAACATCGATTATTACCTTAACGAAGGGAAAAGAAAATCGATAATTTAGAAGATGAAAATACGACGATCAAAGCTTGATTATGGATGAAAATGGCGGCTGAAAATGGGCAAGAACACCAGCCAAAAAGAGGGAGAAAGAAGAGGTTTTTGTTAAAATAAAATTGATGTAAAAATGAATAAGAAAAATATGAAAGGATGGTGGATGAATGAAGCATTAAAATTGATAAGAACAATGTGAATGTAGTCTTAAAATTTCAGCCAAAATGAATGTGATGGTAGCATGAAAGGTTTGTAATTTAAGCATGTAAATCAATTAAAGAGAAAAATATTTTTTTACTTAAAGTTTAAACATAAAGTGTTATGTAAATAAAAGTTGTAATCAAATGTTTTACTACATGGTGTCACGGTCCAAAAAGGTCTATTTTTAGTTGTAGGTTGATAAAAATAAAGATCAAAAAATTATTAAAAGCATTTCAAAGCAATTCGAGTAAACCGCGCGTTCGAAAATAATTATTCACGAAACTTCGTAATAAAATCATTAAAGGCTAAATTTTCGTAAATAAAATATTTCTTAGTTGAAAATATTATATAAATATATCTAGACATTTGTAGGAAAAGAAATAGCTTAAATCAGAGTTTAAAAACGTTAATTCATAGAGAAGTATAATTCCTCACTGAAAAATAATTAGTTTACGAAGAAAATCAAATAAATAGATTTAAAAGAATTAAAATCTTTCAAAATAAAAATAAATACCATTAGACTCAAAAATGAAAATAGAGCTTGGAATAATGATGAAACATAAGGCCGAAATGTGACAGAGTTATGACGAAATCATAACGGAAATGATAAAAATGCTAGAAAAATAGCGGGTGTTACAGTTTGTGAAAAAAATATCATTTTAAAAGAATTCAAACCAATGATTATGTCAATAAAGTTCAATTTCATTTCTGGTAGCTGGCCATAAGAACTCCACAGTTAAGCGTGCTTGAGTGAGAGTAGTATTAAGATGGGTGACCTCCTGGGAAGGCTCTTTGATGCGTATGGTGAAATTAAATAATATTAGAAAGATTAAGCTGTAAAAGCTAGTAACCATTTAAGATGTGACTACTATAAGGGTAGAGAATTCTTACGGTTATTAATTTATTATATATTTTGTCATCGGAATAAATGTTTCGTCACCAACATAATTAGCCACGGGATAATCCGTGGCAAAAAATTAATTCTGGCCACGGGAGACTTCGTGGCAATAAAATCAATATTTGCCACGCTTTTTTTTCCGTGGCTATTTGTTTGCCACGGTCACTTGCGCCACGGATGGTGTTTCCATGGCAAAGTACTTTAGCCACGAAAATTTAGCACTTTTGCCACAAATTCAGTCGTGCCCCAAGTGCTCATTTGTAGTAGTGCTAGCTAATATCAGGGGTGACCCCATTGTGGAAGACTTCGGTCTTACTATTATTCATTTGTAGTCCAGAAGTTTTAGAGATGGATGAGAATGCTCTTAGAAGAGTCATAATAGACTGCTTCTTCCCCTTACAAAACATTAAAAGATCATTGGGAAACATTAGATGGGTTAGTTTTGTGCTCTTGCAGAAAGGGTGGTATTGGAAAGGGTAGTTTGCAACAGCAAAATTGAGCATTCTAGTCAGGTACTCCATGCATAAGGTAAATATAAGTGGGGATATGAGGTCCCATTATCCCAACCCTCTCTTCCCCTTGAAGTAACCAAAGGTGTTCCCATTGAGGACTAAAGAATAGGGACGAGTTAGTTGTGATACGTGTCATCAACAAATGCGTGAATCTTGGGGGGGAATGGAGTTCATGAAGGAACTGGTCAATGAACTGTCATTCAACACTGTCATACACTTTTTGTAGATCAATTTTGAACATACAGCGTGGAGAGACAGCTTTCCTGCTGCAGGGGCATTAGGTTCCTATATTTAAATTGAGTCTAGTTAGTTATTTACATTCCTAGTTAGTTACTAGTTTGTTATTCCTAGTTTCCTTATTAATGGTTCTTATTTTGGAGTTTCCTATTTTTAGAGTTTCCTAAATTCAATTTTCCTTATTATAGTTTTTTATTTTTATGCCTTCTTCTAGTATAAATAGAGGGCTTTGCATTCAGTTATAGATAGACAGTTTGAGAGTCAGTACAAGAGTTTCTTGTTTGTTCTTATTACTTGCGAGTTATAAGTTCTTTTTTTCTTGAGATTTTATGCGTGGTGCGCCTATGTTTTTAGTTTTTCTATATGGTACCTGCACTTTTATAATCACACATGATACACCTCATTTTTAGTGTATTACTCTGTATGTCTCTCTACCCTTAATGACGTTTTCCGCCTTTTTTTACTTCTTTTTTTTCGTTAATTGTGTTGATTATACAAAAAAGAAGGTTTAGTGAGGGGTACCATGTGTGATTATAAAAGTGAAGGGGTACCATATAGAAAAACTAAAAACACGGTATCACGTAGAAAATCCGTTATTTCTTTCTTCCGAGATTGAAATAATTTTTTCTTCCTTGCAAGAAGGGATGGCAACGGACGGATCCGCATGGATCCAGATCCAGATCGGCACTCCTAGTAGCGAATCCAGATCCGGACCAGATCTGACGGATCCCAAAAATGTAGATCCAGATCCGGATCTGGACCGGATCCGCGGATCCAATTACTTACTTAAATTCTACAAATTTTTTAATTAATACGTATTTGCGACCATATTAATTTTCATAATTTTACAAATAAAATTGAATATAAAGATTCATAATCAAAGATTAATAAACTAAAACAAAAGAGTCTTAGAAATAACCAAAAAAACACAAATTAAAGTTCTAAGTTTTTTATTATTGTTAATTATTTAATAAAACGGATTTGCGGATCCGGATCCGGATTTAGTTATTAAGATCCATATCCAGATCCGTTTAAAGATAGCAGATCCGGATCCATGTCTAACGGATCTCAAAATTTAGGATCCATATCCGACCCATGCGGACCGGATCTTGCGGATCCGGATCGGATCCCGGATCCGTTGCCATCCCTACTTGCAAGGTTGAAAATCGTGTTCTATATCCTTGCGAGGTTGATACATCGTTCTCAAATCCGTATTCTTTATTCCATGCGAGATTACAAAACTATCCTATTTACAAAATGTCTATCGTAAAAATCATTAATTTCGAGAAGAAGGTTCAGCTCACGTGGTTAGAGCTCCCTTGCACGCTTCGTTATACCAAAAAAAAAAATTCCTAAGCCATGGTTTTGTCCCACTGGGTTTTCCATGGAGAGGTTTTAATGAGGCAGCCTGTTATGCGTGTATGAAGATTTATGTACTCTTTTTCCTTCACTAGTGTTTTTCCCACCGGGTTTTTTCTAGTCGAGGTTTTAACGAGGCATTTTCTTTAGTGATATACATCCAAGGGGGAGTGTTATGAAACATAATATGTGGATGTCCATCGGGTCTTATAGGCCACTATGATGTACCTAGATGTACCATCCTCTATAGAAACATGTTCCCATTACAAATTTGTATGCATAAAGAGTAAATGCCTCACATCAGCCGAATTAAATCCTCCTCCAAAAAAGAACGATGACAGGGTTCGAACTCGCGCCCCCTAAGGCAAATCCCATCTTACCTAACCACTAAGCCACTTCGCTGACTGTGAGAAAATAGCACAAAAATAATTATACTACCTTTCACAGTTGCCGTGAATTGATCTTCGTCATGTGCGCCTATTCATCTACCCAAATCCTCATTAATTGATCAATCAAATGATCAAATACATCTCGAAACCTGATCAATTACACTTCATCTTTGTCAATTGGTCAGTCTACTCATCCTCCTCGAAAACGCATCCCTCATTCATCTCCTCGAAAATGAATCATTCATTCACCCCCCTCGAAAATCTGATTCTTCATCAATGATTCCTCGCTGGAATTTGTGATGCCATTTAATGCCATCCCATCATCTCCACAAGTCCTTAGATCACTTCCGCCACAGGTAATATATATCGCTGCAAACCGGTTAGTTCAGTTCCCTACCAGCCAGTAAATCGCTTCTGAACTCCTCTGCTCTATTACTATTACTACTTTATTTTCCCCGCTTTATCCATCATGTCTGATGTACGTCGTGACTCCATTTCCACATTATGTGAGGGTGTGCGAGTGAAGGATCTAAATGTCAGGGTGATCAATCGATGGAATAGACTAAATTTTAATGACAAATCCGTCACCGACTCAATTGAGTTGCTGCTTATTGACGAGAAGGTTGTTTCCCAAGTAGTATCGATGTATATATTTAGGCAGTGATTATGATGTACTACATTTGCTTTATATTTTGTTGATCTTTTAGCTTTTTTTCTATATCGGGATGACTTAGTCCAAGCTACTATAAAGAAATCTTTGATTAGCAAGCTCATTGACAAATTCATATTGAAGGAGGCGTATAACATTCGCAGTCTCATTGTGACGTCCAACACCGGATCGGAGCGGGCTACTTCCCATGCCTGCAGGCTCCAAGTTGAATTCTCGACAAGGGTTACTCATTTGCCCAAATGTTCATCAATTCCTTTCAACATATACCGCTTTGCAAGGTTTGATGACATCGTCAATGGCAGAGTACCAATGAATCAGTACATAGGTCTCCATTATTTCTCCTTTTGCTTGCTTTACTTACACACTGTCACTTTGCAAAAATTTCTGAGCTTTGTCATATTTTGGGATGGTTGATTGGTTTTGCAAATATTGTTGGCAAGGTGTACGAGATTGGTCCATTGCAGGAAACGAAGAGGGCTTACAAGTGCAGAAAAATTAAGCTTGAAGATGTCGAGTATGTACCCTTATTGAATTCGTAATTAAGTAACTTTGTTTTCATTCTTTGACCCATTCTGCGTGTACTTGAATACTATCAACCATTAACCGCTTATTGTTTTCTTGGTTGACTCCAGTGGTGTTGTGCTTCAATGTACACTATGGGCTCCTCATGCCACCGAACTTCCGGAGGTTTTTCAAGTTCTTCCGTCCCCGCAGCAGTCTAAAGTTGTTGTTCTCATAGGTCTTGAGACGAGGCTGTTTGACAGTAAGCTACTTCTGCAGAATTGAAGTCATCTCCTCCCTTCTAACGCGAGTATTTAGTTAATTTGATATATACATGGGTTGTTCGTTCGATAGATACCTGGATTGTGCAAACCACGTACAACGCCACAACTTTTGAGTTTAATCCAGCAATACCCGAAGTCGAAGCTTTTCAGGAGAGGTTTAGCATTGCATTTTCCTTTTCACTGTACACTTTTGAAGTCTTCCACCTCTATCGTGATAACAATTATCTTTCTTTTCAGTCTATCATCCCAAGCTCCTAGCAGCTCTCTCCAAATAATCGAGGAAGGTGCGGAAGAAGAGAGTTTCAACTTGCCCGTTGACGGTGTTCTATCAATTTCACAGATTGTTGAAAACGAGAAGGTAGGATCCCAAACCCTGAAACATGTCGCTATCACATCCTATTTTCCTAGCTTTCCATTTTTTTACGGTGTTTACTTCTTAACAACCAGGCTGAGTTGTTCTACACCGTCGCAACGATTGTCGACATAGATTCATCTGCGGGATGGTACTATCGCAGTTACAGGTCTTGCAGGACGAAAACAGTGAAGAACGACAAGGGTAGGTGGGTTTGCAAGAACACAGGGTGTGATGGAAGCAAAAATGGATACATGAGTTGCAATTCGAAGTAATTCTAATACTTGCACATTTGCTTTATATTTCATTTATGCCCCCGCAATATAGTATTTTCTATGTCTAAATATTTTATAATTCGTCACAGATTTCAGTTGAAGTTTGTCGTCCAAGATTTCTCCGGGATAGAGTGTAATTTTGTTGTCTTTGATAATCAAGTGGAGCAGTTCCTTGATACCACAGCTATTGAACTTATTGCTAAGATGGAAAAGGTACGTATCCTCTACTAAACTATGCCCCCTCATTTGTGATTCTTTCTTCTAGGTCGACGTTTTCACTCTAGATTTCACCATAATGTTACTCTTAGGATGGACAAGGTCATTCCATGCCCAACGAGCTTTCCATTTTCCTTGATCAACGTTATCTGTTCAAGATAAAAATAGATGAGAACTTCAATGTTACACAATTTTCCAAGTCATATACTGTATCATGGATGTCCGACGACGCTGAAAAGATCCAAAAGTGGCACATGACATACGAGCAAGCCCTTAAGGTATGCACACAATGGTCTACATTAACATTGCAGCCAGTTATCTTGCTTTTGTGAATGCCTCAATTGAACGCAACATTCTGACGTGAATTATACTCTAGATTGAGATGGACACCTATACTTCGATGGCGAAGAACCTCCGGCGTAAGTCAACCCCTTCAGGCAGTCGAACCAGGGAAGATGTTGTTCCTGAAATTTCTTTGAGTGGCTCTAAAGACGCTGACGCAACACCTACTGATCTGGTACTTCGTTCATAAATTTCTTTGTTTACATCTAACTTTGTTACTACAACACAAATCTCACGGGTTGCTTACACCTCATCTAATCGCATTCCTACTTTGTTTGCAATCAGGTCATCGATTGTGAGACCGCCTCAACGTCATCCAGGATTACACCTTTGAAGAGGAATGGAGCCGCAGTCGAAGTGCAGTCTTATGATCTAGATGCCCTTGCAGAAGACGCTGCATCTGCGACTAAGCAGATACTGTCGATAAAGAAGGAAAAAATAGCTTGATAGAAATGTTTTTCGTTTGCCCTTGGAAAACTGTTAACCGTAGTCTTCAGACGTTTAGACGCTCTTCACCATTTCACTGTGGTGATGTTATTTGCCAGATGAGACATTATCATCTGCCAAATTATTTGATGAGGAATACATGTTTGTTCTTTGTTTTGGTGATGCTTTGAACCTTTACGTTCAAGGAATTTTTGTTATATCCCTAGCATGTTTTGTCGTCTGATTGTTGTTGCAGGTTACAGGTTGATTAGCATATTCGGGCTTTACTCTTCACCAGGCTCACCCATCTCCTATTCAGTATGCCACGAACCCACAACATTGTCGCTGAGTTGATACAGTTTTACTATAGTATATTGTATTTTGCGTAACATATTTTCATCACCTTCCCGTTAACCATTTATTGTACTTTAACGTAATGTTAACATCTAAGTTCATATATGTAAACATTTTAGTGCATTTTATGTAAACATTGGTGTAAATAAGCCTTATTCTCAACTTTATAGACCTTTCTATCGTCATTCCGTGTGCATCATTTTGTGTTCACTTTACAGCTTTGTCATCGTATGGTCATCTTACGGAGAACTTTATGAAAATGTAAGCAGAAGGAGCTTAAGTTAATTGAAATGAACATACGTACAAGGTTATTACTGAATTTTGTCCAAGGTGCTACATCGTATGAGGACATTCGTACCGTCAAGGGCGTCCTATACGAAACATATAAGGATGCTTGCTACGCTTTAGGTTTACTGGGTGACGCAATAGAGGAGGCCAGCTATTGGGGCACCGGTGTCTACTTAAGGAACATGTTTGCCACCCTTCTCTGGGGCACCGGTCGTCCCAATTGAAGAACCACGCGTTATCTGAAATTGAAGCCGTACTTTCGTGTTGATTCGAATAGGCTAATTTCGGATGAATTATCGTATGACCGTGACACTATGCAATCTGAGCACTTATCATATATGTCAACTATTACCGCTGGACAGAGGTCAGTGTATGACTCAATTATTGGTGCAGTTGAATCTGGTGATGGTGGTCTTTTCTTCCTGTACGTCCACGGTGGTACCAGGAAGACGTTTATTTGGAAAACTCTATGCGCTGCTCTGCGTTTGGAAAACGTCTTCCCGACAGTTTAATAAGGTCGAACTGCTCATTCCAAGTTCAGTATACCTATAAATGTAGATGAGAAGTCCATGTGTCCCGGACTTAGGCCGTGATCTGACCTAGCTGAACTACTCACTAAAGCAAAGCTAATAATATGGGACGAAGCCCCGATGGTTAGTCGATATTTTTTTGAGGCTTTTGACAGGAGTCTTAGGGATATCATGAGATTCGTCAACCCTACGTTTGCGGAGAGACCGTTCGGGAGCAAGGTCGTTGTACTAGGTGGACATTTCAGACAAATCCTACCGGTTGTCTCGAAGGGTAGCAGACAGGACATTGTGTACGCCTCAATTTGTTCTTCTCCTATTTGGAGAGATGCAAAGGTCAGACCTTATGGGATATTTCTATGCGTTACCCATGTATTGAATCTGGATTGTATACCAATTTTTTATTACGTGAGTCGTACTGACTGGAATGGCATTTTCATTTGCAGGTCTTCAGTCGTACTGACTTGCATACAAACATGCGCCTTCAATCTGGACGCTCCGGAGACGAAGTTGATGAAATTCGGGAGTTCTCAAAATGGATCTTGAATGTAGGTGACGGTCTCGAGGGGGGTCCTAACGATGGTGTAGCAACCATAAAAATACCAGACGAGTTTCTGATTAATCCTGGTGCAGATGCCATTGCAGCAATTGTCGATAGCACATATCCAGATCTGTTAACAAAATACAAGGACACTGACTACCTGCAGGAAAGAGCTGTACTAGCTCCAACTCACGACGTGGTTGAGAAGGTAAACGCTTATGTATTGGCAATATTACCCGGAGACGAAGTTGTTTACCTAAGCTCAGACGAGATTAGCAGTGATGAAACAAGTCGTCCTATTCTAGAGTTGTACTCTACTGAATACCTGAATACGATTAGATCTTCAGGGCTCCCGAATCACCGTTTAACTTTAAAAGTTGGGGCAATTGTGATGCTATTGAGAAACCTAGACCAAGCGAACGGTCTATGTAACGGGACAAGATTAGTTATATTCAAACTCGGAGATCGTGTACTTGAAGCGAAGGTTATATCAGGGGTGAGAAAAGGGGAAATGGTATACGTAGCAAGGATTAAACTGTCACCTTCAGATGATACCAAGTTCCCCATCAAGTTCGAGAGGAGGCAGTTTCCAATTGATGTATGTTTCGCGATGACCATAAACAAGAGCCAACGTCAGTCTCTATCTAATGTCGGGTTGTATCTACAGCGACCTCTGTTCACCCATGGGCAGCTCTATGTCGCTTTGTCAAGAGTAACGACTAAGAGGGGGCTAAAAGTTCTAATCCTAGACGAAGATGCTTTCGACACGAACTTCACCACAAATGTCGTGTATAAAGAGATTTTTTCAAACACTAGATTACAGTTTTTTTGTAAGCTATGCAAAGTATAGGAAACAGGGTGTCCTAGTTTTTGCAAGATATGGAACCGTTTCATGTATCGCTTATTCGGCCTACAATCAATACTCCCCATTGTTTACTGCGTGGTGTACTGGCTTACAGATCCGTCTCCCAAACCTCCACCACTCACAGCTACCAGAAAGTGTAACGCATATCAATTGAACAATTCAAACACAGTTATAGCATACCCAACATACTGAAATTGATCTGATATTAACATAGTTGTATGTAGTTCACGATTGAAGATAAAAATATTCCACGTCGCAAACAATTTGAACGAAATACCAATAATCCGGACCGAGGTCCAATAATCCATTACAGACAGTTTAAAATTTAAAACCAATATAACAGCCAAAGAAGAGATTAGCAGTAAATTAGGTAAGATAGTTTAGTAGGTCATTATAAAAGGGCATTGAAGTGAGTCAGGATGAGGTACCTTTCAGACGTAGAACCCGGGGCGGTGCTGCTTCAGCTGATTAAACACGCACACGTACGTCGACAGGCTTTCCGTGTCCGCGTCTCCGTATCCCAGCCTCTTCCAATCAGCTGACAGAGCAATGCAGTTCATCCCCTCCTTCACCAGCCTAAGATCTGCAGAAGTTGCAACCCACAGGTGAGGACCCGACGTCCTGTCTGAAGTCTTCTCGAAGTCCGACCTTCCCCTACCGACTCTCTCAAAGCACTTCTGCAGTCTGAAAGCACTCCTGAACCTATGCTCGCTCCTTGAAAACTCAATTGCAATAGCCCTCTTGAAGTTTCCAGGTTTCTCTTTCCACACATGGAAGACCTTCCTAACAGGGTACCCAACTTGATCAGTTCGTCCCTCACAAAGTTGAAACTCTGGCCAATGACTCTCCCCTCGGCCACGATTTCGTATGGTAGGTTGTGCATGATGACAATCGGTGGGTACACAAACGTCTCAGCCATGGATACCAGTTTTCGTTTATGTTATATTGTAATCTGTTTTGCCGTTGAAGAGTGATTTTGATTTTTGAAGTGATCGGATGTTTTAGTTTTGCATGCTAAAGACTTTGCTCAAACGGTTAATAAGTGGTGGAAGTTTACTGTGATGTAATTATTACTGCAAATTGATAATGAAGCTGCAGTAAATGGGTAAGTATGCTCTTGGAAAACCATAATGTGACTCTTTGCTTGACAGTTTGAGTAAGCAGTCATCATTACTCTCTATTTCTATTAAGTTTCCTACGTATCACTGCATAATCTTAGTGTACTGTAATATCTTAATGTGTAGCAGTCCAAACGTATACAGTCAAGTGTAAATTTTTTTAAAAACGTATTTGCGAAGAGTGTATCGATTAAGTTTAATTGTACGTAACAAAGATGATAGGTGCGCCTACGTAATGTTTGCTCATACATTGTTTGTTAAATTAATATATTAGACAGTAATCATGTTCATATGCGTTGAAAAATATTTCGACATTTGCGATTAGTTAATCGACTTCCGGACGACCTCAAGAGTCCGTTAGTGTTACGTATTTAGTACAACTAAAAATAATTTATTACTGTTTCAATAGACAACGTCTAAGTGCACAATTACTACTTTGACCCGTTTGCTTTTGATCGCACTCTATTCATACTACCTACACCATGCGAAGTGTCGATGACGCTAGACATGAGATTCGTTATCGAAATCGAAATGAAGTATTGACGATGATACGCAACACTTAACCAAAATTTAAGGAGTATATTTTTTAAACTAATACCGTAATCAGAGGAGTAGAATACCGAACTCCCAAATCTTAACATGCAAGCCGGTAATGGATCAAAAAAATTTTACAAACAAATACTTATATCGTAGAAATTACATACGTTAGTTCTATGTACAGCGCAACCGAATCAAAATACTTACTTTCGTTCCCATGCGTTTAATCGACGTAGAAATTCCGGTAGATTTCATTCAAAGTGTCCATAACATGTCCATAGGTCCCAAATTCCTCAGCCTCGCCCAAGTACGTTCCTACGTAACGGCACCAAATTGGCACCATACGGTAGTCTGTGTCCGTCGACAGATACTTCTTATCCTCCCAAGAAGCAACCCAACAATGTGGACCGGCATGGTGATCCCACTGGTCTCCCATTGCTTTTTTCGTCATCCCTTCATTTTCAAACTCTCTTTGAAGTTTGTATGCCTGGAAGTAGTTTGGGAGCCTCGCTCCGAACTCAACTACGACCGCCCTTTCGAAATCAAGCGTAGGCGATATACATGGATCTAACCTAACCACATCATACCCTAGGTAGATTAATCTCATTTTCAGAATGTGCAAATTCTGGCATATATACCACCCGTCTTGCACGTCGTACGGCATGTTGTCGAGGATGCACTTAGGCGGCCACATCAACTCTCTATACATGTTGATTGATGATGGGGAGGATTTGTCGTGGATCCCCTCCGATCAATAAAAAAAACCAACTAATCCTAACTGGGTAGATAGGGCAAGTCGGGTCGAATCCACGGGGACGGTAAAGAGGTGTTTAGACTAAGGTCACCCAAATACAAGACTAGATCAAATAAGGAACAATGACTAACTAAGAGGACGAATAAGTCAAATAAGGAAAGAATAGGGTTAGGTCGGGTTCATAAGTGTAGTAGGATAGTTAGGAGATCGATGGTGCAAGGTTCACCTAGTTACTAAGGATGGTCCGCGCTCTCGCGTCAAGGCCTATGTCCGCACTCTCGTGTCAAAGACAAAACCCGAATTCTTATGCAAGGTCGGTCCGCGCTCTCGCTTCTAAACCCAAGTCCGCACTCTCGTGTCAAAGACTAAACCCGAAAACACAAGAATTCAATCACAAGTCGACCACAAAATGAGAAGAAGAAGACTAGCATGAGAGGAATGGCCAATTCTACTCAAACAAGCAATTCAACAAACACATGGAGTGCTCAACATGTGACTAGCAACAAAAGGATCAACCTTTACCCTCAATCAAACCCTAATCATCCATAATCAACACTTAATCACCCTACTAACCCCACAAAAAGTCTACTCACACATATCTAAACAAACATTAACATAAACAAGAGAAATCCACACAAACAACAAAACATACATAATGAAACTAGTGAAAACTATGAACTATGAAGTATGAACAAAACAATGAACAAAGATTAAAACTTGGATGAATAAACAAGATTAAGAGAAAGGTAAAGAAGATTATACCATACTAGAGAAGATGAAAAATTGAAACTTGTATCAATAAGAAAAACCCAAAACAATCTCCCAAGGTTGTCAGTCTTGGTTGAATCTTGAAGAATTCCCTTAATACAAGACTAATTACTAGGATTAACGATAAACTAAGGACTAATCTACACTAATCTAAGCTAATCTAGTCTAAAGTAGTCTAGGGTTTAGTGGGTAATGAAGAACATAAGCTAAGATTACAAGAGGAAGGGTATATATAGGGTTACAATGAGTAGGGAGATGAAACAAGTGACGCGGGTCTGTATCTGACCCTTCCCGTTCGGGAAGGATTGGTCTCGGTCGGGAAGGCCTCAAAACAGAACCATCTTCAATTGTGCACTTCTTCCCGATCGGGAAGGCATCATCCCGCCCGGGAAGGACCTTGTAGGCCTCCATTATGATCTTTTTGGTCCCTTCTTGGTTCTCATGGGTTTCTCATCGATTCTCGGGTCTCGGGATTGGGTCTCGGAGGCTCGGGATCAGGTCATAAGGTCTCGGGGTCGAATCCAAGGCATCGAGGGATCGTTCCTTCGCTTCGTTGGCTCCGAGAAGTGTATGTATTGAGTCGGAATCGCTCCAACTCTTCACGAATGGTCTCGGGAACCTGAAACGAGCTAGAGGAAGCATAAGTAGCCCATAAACCGCTCCCAAGGAGCGATTCCACAAGGAAATGGGACCAAAATACAGTAAATTAGGCACTACAAACTACATATATCAACTCCCCTACACTTAACCCTTACTCGCCCTCGAGTAAGCACAAACTAACTACTAAACTAGTTGAGTGGGTATTAGCGCAACCTACGCCCTTTCAGCTCACGCGAGAGCACCTAGAGGATAAGTGCTCTCCGCAAGGCAAGTGAGGTTTTGCGACAAAACCGTGGATGCAACCGGACACAAAAACACATAAACAAACAAACATACAAACAAACAAACAAAAGGTTGCACCCAAAAGAAAAGAAATACCGCTTTCCTCAAACAAGCGGTGAAAGAAGCACCGGTTTAGGACTCAAGGCATGTGACAACGTTCCCGAGCTAGCAATACAAACCAAAATGGACCAAACCCTAATAGTATGACGACAAAGCAACAAAAACGTTGGTAACTTACCTAGGTTCCTCCTAACCTTCTAAGAACGTACTACGGGACGATCGGCGGGATAGAAAAAGGATGAACCACGGTATTAGTCGACAATGTAGGTAAGTGAGACCCCGTCCCTTTAGCAATGAGCCAAGAGGGTCGTTCCATGTCCGAAACCGCCTAACTAGTCCAAGTAAAAAGGTGGAAATAATTGCAAAGTGAGGGAAGACCGACCTTTGCCGCTATCATCCTTCCTAGGGACTCAATCCTTTGGTAGGCTCTTCACGGCAAAGTCAGTAAAAGGCTTATTTTTGTGGGGTTAGGATCTTTTTGTGAGACGATTTTCTTTTGGCATTTTCTCTTTTCTTTTGCATTCTTGCTTTGTATGTTGCCATGCCATTTCTTTTTCTTCTTTTCTATTTTCTTTTTGGCTTTTTGTGCCTTTTCTTTTTCTTCAATCTTTCTTTCTTTCATTTTCTTTCATTTTCTTTTCATTGCCCTTTTGGCTTGATTTGAATGATAGGCATTTCTTTTTGCAACAAGAAAGACGATTTCAACAATTTGCAACTTTATTGTGTTGAAATGTGTATGAGGTAGGGAAATGGGAGAGTAGGGGGCGTGCTTTCCCTCTTCAAACCCACAAAAAAGGAGGGAACTTAGACTAATCAAACAATCCCAAACACGGTTACCTAAGGGACGGGACTCGGCAACCAAGGCATTTTCACACCGTTGGTGGTCATAATGGTCAAAAGTGCAAATCCCGTAGTAAATCCCTAGTAAGCTAGGTGGACTCAAGGTAAAGGACCAACGAAATCATTGATTTAGGGTCATTCTACTAGACTAAAGTCCAAGACTCGATTTATACTACTAGAAAGGGAAAGTAAACACTTGCACACTAGCCTCTAAACCGGGTTTTCGAAAACCTTTTTACACACAAGACACAACTACACACACAACACAAAGACATGACGAAAATGAAAGAAAAAGAGACAAAAGATAACAAAACAAAACAAGGAGAAACAAACACATAAACGAAACAAACACCACCCCGAACATCCAAACAAGCGTCCAAATCAACCGCAAACTTTACAAAGCTCCACCCGAGCACACCACATCAAAAACCTTCTCCAAACTTCACAAGAAATAAAGAGGGAAAAGGGATAGAAGATGTTACCGGATGTCTTGAAAGCTTTCCAAAACTAACGGTGATTAAGCAACCTATAAGGAAAAGGGAGGCCAAACACACACAACAAAACAAATATACGACACAACGACGCAAAAGTAAAACACACAAAAGGAAAAATCTTTTTGATTTTTATGAAGTTTTTTCAAATTTTTAGGATTTTTAAAGATTTTTCGGAAAAAACTACGAAAATAAAACTAACTACGATAGAATATCGCTCCCCCACACTTAAACCGAGCAATGTCCTCATGCTTGATCGTAGTGTGCGGAGAGACAAAAGGAAAGAAAAGAAACTACGAAAATAAAGCTAAAAATCAAAAACGAAGATGAAGAAAAGGGTAGAATGTGTCCGGCCGGGGTGTAGTCAAGTCACCATGGGCCGAGACAAGAAAAGATATTGATGGGGGAAGAAATAAAAAGAAAGAAATAAAAGGAAATGGGAGGGGAGGACTAGGTGTAATCAAGTCACCTAGCCCGGATTCCGCCCAAATCCGACTAAATCCTAAAAAAGGGTGAAAACCTTGTAAAATTTGGATTTTTCGATTCTCTCGACGTAGTCACGTCATCGAGAGTCGGGAGCAACCATACTAAGGCCTCGAAGGCCACCGAGACACCATGACTCAAGGGGAAGGGGGCAAACAAGAGAAAACAAGCAATAATAGACGGAAAAGAAAGGATAGTTTCCGTACCCATCGGTTAGCAACTCACTCGCTCCATCGTCTCAATGGTCAATATAAGCACTTTGCTTGTCGTCATCATTGTCATCCCGCTTCCAACTTGAAAGTATCGCGTGGTTGAGGTAGTAATGGTGTGAGGGGGTGAGATTTGATGTGGGGCTCGGTGTAAAGTGAAGAGGAAATGAAGTGATGGCATGTAAATAAAGCGTAAGGGTCGTATGATAGGAACAAGGAGAAGAAGGGAGGTTGGAAGGGGGTGTACAATGGTTGGGTGGACTCAAATGACGAAGAAGAGGCACAAGGGGGAGTAGGGGGCCATCCCGATCGGGATGGGTGGTCCCGGTCGGGATGACATACCCGTCCCGGTCGGGAAGCTCCCGTCCCGATCGGGATGGCACTCTAGTAAACCCAAAATATGGTACCCTCATCCCGATCGGGATGGATCCTTCCCGGTCGGGATGCTTCACCCTTCCCGGTCGGGATGACTTCTTCCCGGTTGGGACGCTCTCTTCGTGGCTTCCAAAACCCCAAAAGCTATTCAAAGCTTCAAAAACCCGTTCCCTTGCTCACAATCCATGCTCTATCGATAACCATTCCTCTCTAGGAGTCATCTTCACTTCACCTATCACAATAAACTCAAATACAACATCAAATTATCTCCCTCACAACGCTCATCAACAATCCAAATAACAAGAATAACACAAAACAAAGAGTCCTAGGAACAAAATCACAATAAACATAATTACAAACACAAAGCTAAAGAGAAGAGAGGTAGGGGAATGTACAACATGATGGTTCTTAAGGAACTCCGTCAAACCGAGGATGGTGGACTCTCATTCTTCAACCATAGCCCTCAAGGGCATGGAGGAGCAAGTCGAATGCACTACCGACATCATAAAGACGGCCCAAAGAGTGCTCGAGCCTAGCAATCCTCCACGGCCTCCAAGGTGGAGGCAAGAAGTAGAAATCCAACGACCCAACGTCATCTTGCATGTTGTCTCCGGGGTCTATCCATCCTACAAGCCTTACCGATCTCTTCCTCCCTAAGCATCGTCTCCTAGCACAACCAAAGCTCAAAATTCTAGCACAAGTGCCGAAAGGGATCTTAACCCTCTTCTTATCATCAAGCAAACCCAAGTCATCAACAAGTTCCGGCCCATTATCTTCCAATCCTAAAACATCGTTCTTCCCCACATCATCAATAAGAAGAGATTTGAAACTCAAGCAAGCGGTTTCAACCTCCTCTAAACCAAGATCCAAATTACATACAAGGGGTTCACAATGCTTCATTGGATTGTCACATATGGGCGACTTGATTTCTTCATTCATGTCCCATGACTTCACAACACTAATCACCTCACTCAACTCATCCCAAAGTTAAACATCCTCCGCAATAGTCTCGCAAGAAGTGGCATGAAGCTCAAGAGGAGAGCAAGCGGTGGGGATTGAAGGTTCAACAAGTATAAAGGGGGTAGACTCTTGACTCTCCTCTATTATAACGGTGTTTTCATCAATGGAACTCTTCAAATAACCACTATCCTCACCCAATTCTTCACCAAAAACTTCTCCATCAAGGATTATCTCTTCTTTTGCCTCTTCAAGGGAAATTTCGCTACCAAAAGGACCATCATCGGCGGCTTCGTGATTAGGTTGCTCCCTTTGCTCAAGTGAGCATCCTTCATCGAGTTGCGATGTTCGGGATAAAAGCATTACTGTTTTCACCGATTACGCATTTAATCAAGCATCCATCGCCTCGGCTTCTCTTTGATATTGGGCCAAGAATTCTTGCATTTGAATGGCCATTTCTTGTTGGCTCCTTTGAAATTGGAGAAATGATTGATATAACTCCAAGTTGGGCGTTCGGTGGTCATTGGGGTTTTAAAGTGCTACTTGGTAGTGAGGTTGGGGTGATTGGTTGTACGGTGGGTTCTGGGGAAATTGGCTTCCATATCCTTGAAGCTCATACCCACGGGTTTCTCGATTACCAAATGAAGCTTGGTGGTAGTTCGGAGACATCATGGCATAGTCCCTATTCATGGAGAAAGAGTAGTAGCTTGTTGCGGCTTCTATGGGTGGGGAGTTTAGATCAAACCTCATGCTATACTCAAAAATCGTGGCTCGTACCCGGTTGAGGTAGATAGGGCAACTAATCCTAACTGGGTAGATAGGGCAAGTCGGGTCGAATCCACGGGGACGGTAAAGAGGTGTCTAGACTAAGGTCACTCAAATACAAGACTAGGTCAACTAAGGAACAATGACTAACTAAGAGGACGAATAAGTCAAATAAGGAAAGAATAGGGTTAGGTCGGGTTCATAAGTGTAGTAGGATAGTTAGGAGATCGATGGTGCAAGGTTCACCTAGTTACTAAGGATGGTCCGCGCTCTCGCGTCAAGGCCTATGTCCGCACTCTCGTGTAAAAGACAAAACCCGAATTCTTATGCAAGGTCGGTCCGCGTTCTCGCTTCTAAACCCAAGTCCGCACTCTCGTGTCAAAGACTAAACCCGAAAACACAAGAATTCAATCACAAGTCGACCACAAAATGAGAAGAAGAAGACGAGCATGAGAGGAATGGCCAATTCTACTCAAACAAGCAATTCAACAAACACATGGAGTGCTCAACATGTGACTAGCAACAAAAGGATCAACCTTTACCCTCAATCAAACCCTAATCATCCATAATCAACACTTAATCACTCTACTAACCCCACAAAAAGTCTACTCACACATATCTAAACAAACATTAACATAAACAAGAGAAATCCACACAAACAACAAAACATACATAATGAAACTAGTGAAAACTATGAACTATGAACAAAACAATGAACAAAGATTAAAACATGGATGAATAAACAAGATTAAGAGAAGGGTAAAGAAGATTATACCATACTAGAGAAGATGAAAAATTGAAACTTGTATCAATAAGAAAA
This sequence comes from Agrostemma githago, assembly GCA_958450325.1. Lineage (NCBI taxonomy): Eukaryota > Viridiplantae > Streptophyta > Magnoliopsida > Caryophyllales > Caryophyllaceae > Agrostemma > Agrostemma githago. Next base: position 36,440,046 of record OY288239.1, read on the forward strand.
ACCCAAAACAATCTCCCAAGGTTGTCAATCTTAGTTGAATCTTGAAGAATTCCCTTAATACAAGACTAATTACTAGGATTAACGATAAACTAAGGACTAATCTACACTAATCTAAGCTAATCTAGTCTAAAGTAGTCTAGGGTTTAGTGGGTAATGAAGAACATAAGCTAAGATTACAAGAGGAAGGGTATATATAGGGTTACAATGAGTAGTGAGATGAAACAAGTGACGCGGGTCTGTATCTGACCCTTCCCAGTCGGGAAGGATTGGTCTCGGTCGGGAAGGACCCCTTTCTGGTCGGGAAGGCCCCCTTCTCGGTTGGGAAGGCCTCAAAACAGAACCATCTTCAATTGTGCACTCCTTCCCGATCGGGAAGGCATCATCCCGCCCGGGAAGGACCTTGTAGGCCTCCATTATGATCTTTTTGGTCCCTCCTTGGTTCTCATGGGTTTCTCATCGATTCTCGGGTCTCGGGATCGGGTCTCGGAGGCTCGGGATCGGGTCCCAAGGTCTCGGGGTCGAATCCAAGGCATCGAGGGATCGTTCCTTCGCTTCGTTGGCTCCGAAAAGTGTATGTATTGAGTCGGAATCGCTCCAACTCTTCACGAATGGTCTCGGGAACCTGGAACGAGCTAGAGGAAGCATAAATAGCCCATAAACCGCTCCCAAGGAGCGATTCCACAAGGAAATGGGACCAAAATACAGTAAATTAGGCACTACAAACTACACTTATCAATTGATTAGAAAGTGTGGGCTGTTGGGATGGTTTTTTTTTCTAATGATGTAGAGAAGCTAGATGTGCATGCAAGTTTAAGTTTTCTCTTAAATGAACTAAATGTAGATGGCATATCTACTTTGATTATATATTTGAATGATAATAACTCTTCGAATTCCGGTTAGTGTATTTTTCTATGCTCATGCGTTTGTCGACCAAATTATTAGCACGTACTATTCGTTCTAATTACGACTCTTTAACACCGTCAGAAATTATACTACGGTGTTGCCGTACCGTTAGCTTCATGTCATTCACCGAATACTCGATGTTCCGTAGTTTGTCGCTGGATTGATGTTGCCAATTTCTGACCGAGCTGTAGTTTCTGGCCATCGTTGGTTTGGGCTACTCATACATATGATTAGTGTGAGGAGGTCCAGTAGAGCGATATATTTGGGCCGTGAAACATTCTTCTCCCTCGAACTTCCAGTTGTAAAAGTCAGCCCAGTGCACAAGGGAAACATGGCCCATGAGAAATGTTGTTCCCTGAATCTGTGATGCAGCCCAAAACAAAAGATGATAAACGTCTTTGCGTACGTACTTGAACCCAGCCCGACGAACTAATAACGGTTGTCCTCTCAATAATGGCGCGTGCAGAATGTTTAGTACATCCAAATATGTAGTCGAGTTGTCATCGAAACCGATGGGAAAAAAAACGATTACAATTTTTTGTGTAAAAAAAAGTTCTGCAGATTTATAAGTTACAACAAACGAACATTCCCGACGAACTTGAGACTATAAGAATGCCAACCGATATCATTTTTTACCCATGCGATGCTTACTTGGCACATTTAGGTAGATGTCGTGTCATCTGCTATCGACCGACAATCTGTGTGATTCTGTAATATTCGCATTAGTAGTTATGTACGACGCGTTGAGATCGCCCTCTTCGTTCATATGCTTACCTCTTACCTACAAAATCGGTTAAAAAACTAACAACGTGCAGTAGAAAGTTCATGGTCAAATCATCTCGAATATCTTGCGTAACGCTTACTATATGTTGTAAGTTGATATCGTGGTGACTTAATTTTAGGTGTTACTTCATTCCATCTTTTATATAATTAAAAGCGAACAACCCGTGAAATCTTTCACGGGTAACACACTAGTGTACTATATATATGCCCCTTGATAGGATGAATAAATACCTCTCTGATTTCTCTCATTCTCAACTCTATCTTCTTTCTTTCACAACACGTTATAAGATCCAAAAAAAATAGTGCAATTGAAAATTAGACAAAAATAAATAAATAAGTAAAAGTGAAAAAAAAAATACTTTGTTTAACTCTACACAAGGAACATGCACATGTTAATGATGTGATGCGTATGGATTTGCCACGAATTACGCAGATCATTCATGTATATGCAAGTCTATGAGTATCTCTCTGATAGTAGAAGTTAGAGACTCGTGCTGATAACGTGTTGGGAAAGGAAAAAGAAAAGAGAGTTGAGAATGAGAGAAATCGTGTTTAGTGGCTATAAGGCCCGATGTACATTACATATTATATTTCCTAACAAATTTTCATTTGAAGAAATCAAAAATTGAATCGTTATTTTCGCTATAAGATTAGATTCGTCAGTTTATTTTACCTCAATTTCTGTAGTACGTTTTTACCAAAGAGATAGCATTAGAACCTCTGATAAATTTTATACTCCTAGGTAAAACTTACACAAAATGGTTAATTCGAAGTCTTTGTTGAGAATGCTTCAACCTATTGAAGAGGATGGAGTATTAATTTTATTTCATGAAGATGAAACTTCGTTTCTCTCTTTTGGGTCTGGTAAGTTTCTGGGCTTTCAATTTTTGTTTTCAAATTGGCAGTATTTTTTCCCCTCGATTTTGTGATGGGGTTTTGAATCTCATATTTTTATTGTTGGCGTTGAAATTGATATACGGTTTAGTTTGTTTTGGTGTTATCTGGTTGCTTAATATGGAATTTGCGACAACCTCTAAAGCATAGATTTTAGTTTGAAGTTTTGAAGTGATTGTTGGAATGGAACTTGATTTAGGGTTTTGTGTGATTTTTAAGGATGAATTGGGTGTTTATTGGTTGTTTAATGTGGATTCTGTGCACTCCTTAAATGCTTTAGTAGGGGAGCAGGTTTTGAAGTTCAAGCTCACTACTCTCAGGGCAATATTACTCTCTTGAGTGCTCAGTTGCTGGTTTTGTTCAATTCCCTACTCGTAATTATATCTGCTTGTGTCCAGGAACTTTGTCAAGTCAGTGTGATTAGCCAACTAACCCCGGATTTTGTCCTCAAACGTTAGCCATTAACTCAACTGTCTGATGGGAGTGTGTGTTTGTGTCTGTGATGATAAGAATATTAGCCGGATTCTCTATCGAAGTAGTTGTGTTTTTTTGTTACCTTCACATCAGTAGAGGATTGGAGTGATTCGGTGTGTGTATAAACCTGGTGATACATGTGACCTCGTTGTGGGTGTGGCTTCCAGTGGTTTTATGTTGTTTCATAGGACTAGAGTGATTTCTTGTAGTTGGATGGAACTTGGATGTTGGATGGGTGAAAATTAGCTGCACAGCCTGTGCGTCTTAATAGCAGGCTTTACGTAACCTGTCACCTGCTAAATTTGATATTATTTGGTTTTCAAGGTATTGCTAGTTATGTAGAAGCATGTCGTTAGCTGTTTTGAGTTCAGTGGTTCAAAATGTAGCATCCAGAAGAGGTAACCATTGTAAAGTTGATGTCTTTACTAGCTTACTGCCTAGAACAATTGAACAAAGGTTATACTGTAGAAAGCATTAAATACTAAACTCTAAAGTCTAAACATCTTACTAGAAAATGATGTGTAACATTTAACCATGAAAATTCTTTTGAAGCTGGTCAAGTGATTCATCTCATGTGCCAGTCATACTCACGGTCACATTTATGCCCCCATTTGTGCTAAAGGAGATTGTTGCTATGGTAACTATCTTTGCTGGTGAGAGTGTACATATAAATCATTATTCTACATCGTTCAAGTCTCTGTAGAAGGTGTCTGTAACATATATCAGGCTTCAACTCCTCTGCTTGAATAGAATGTAAAATTGGAATTTAGTTTAATCGTGTATTTGTCAATGAGAAAGATCGGATGAAATTTTAGAGCAATCGCGGTATTTCCCCAAAAAGAATCGGTAAGAGAATTGTTACTCCTAAACTGTTAAATTTTGCCTTTCTTGAAATTTACCTGAACATTTGTTCGCTGGTGAACATTGAACTGAATCTGATGTAAATATAACACCAGACGATGTGGGTTTCTCACACATAAAAAGACGGTATATTTTCTTTTTTGTTGTAACCGTTGATGTCAACGAGATTTATAGTACCACCTTTAATCATTTCATCAATTAACAAACTGACATTGGCACTTGATCTGTATCAGCTCTCATCATGGTATTGATGTTGATTTCTTAGCAAAATCGGTGGTCGTGATGACTTGTTCTCGGTTGTTCAACTGCACTACAGTCAAGTGAATTGCAGTCTGGATGTACTGCTGCAATGGTCATGAAGCATCACTGTTGCAACCATTTGACAGCTTTCTCCTCTTCCAAATCAGAAAGTATCCAAGCCCTCCAATGACTACACATAGGATCAACCCATCAGCTGCCACTATAACAACCAAAACCCATTTTCTTAAACCAGTTTTCCTTTGATTCTCCGTAATCCCTTTTGGAACCTTTGCCAAATAACTCAACCCACTTCCTCTATTAACCTGTTTAACCCCTCTAACTGTATCATATAACATGCATTCACCAATCCGTGAGGAGTATAATGCAGCAGCACATTGACAGTCATTTAAGCAAGTATTCGCGCATTCATTCTTGGTAACATTAGGCATTGTGGTCGAGTTCCTCAGCAGAGTCCCAGAATCCTGCAATTCAACCATTTCTACCTTATGTTTCCCACATAATTTCCCTGTGATTCCCTGATCACAGCCTTTTTTGGAGGTATGATCACCTGGGTTTGTTAATAACCTTATACATGAGCAAGTATTTGAATATGTACAAATTTGATAAGGTGAACATGCTAGAGGTAGATCACAAGTAGCATTTAGAACTTGAAATGATGCCTCAAACTTATCTTTGTAAGGTGAATAATAGTAGAGACGGAGGTTACCCGTGTCATTATCGAGTGCTAGAAAACGCACGGGTTGTTGGACTGGAGAAATTATTTGTGAGAAATTTAGGTACATGTCATCGAACAAATCGAGGCCCTTAGAAGACAAGTCAATGTAGGTGATGTTTCTGGTGGTGGAAGGGTGGAATTCCCAGTAGGAATACTTGACGTCATTACTACCTGAATTCAAGTAGAGAGCAAGCTTATCATGGTGAATTTCAAATGAAAAGAATGAGGTGGAATTGTTAGTAGAAATGGATGAGGTCAGGTGAGTAGCTACACTGAGTCTTTGCCCCTTTAGTAAGACATTTGTTGGAAAATTGAAAGTCTGCCACTTTATGTTCTCTTGGGCATCAACGAGGGCTAAATTGCCACTATCAAACAGCTGCAACATCTGCATTCCAGGAGATTAAACCAGAATCAGCTCTTGTACTTACCCTACTTTGGGAGTAATACATTTGAATATTTGTTGGTTTTAACCCCATCACTATCCACCGCTACCCAAAGTCTCTAAGATTCCGGCCTACGGCCTCAAACACCTCAACTATAACCTTGAAGCCACGATATCACTATGACAAACTACCATGACCTACATAATTAACAACTCCCTATTGTACTGCACGTCTGCACTACTGCACGAAACAGTAAAAATAAAAGGGGAGAAGAGTATACCTGCACGCCTTGTCCAGAAGTTGCAGTACGCCAGCCAATTTGATCATTGAAGCCTTTCAATCTTAAATCACCAGATTGAGTCAACTCAAGAACACAAGTCTGAGAAGTAGAGAACACGGAACGGTGCCCTGAACTCCAAACCAAAACATTCCCTAAGAAAACTTGGAGTGAACAACAGTAGATGCCATCAACTGCATCAACACTCAACGCAGTCCGGAAATTCAGGGGCATTTGATCAGTTTCCATTAAGTAAGCCTTCCCATTAAACCCTTGAGTGTACTCCATTGGAATTGCCAAGGTGAAATTGTAGCCAATGTGTATGTGTATATCAGATTTACAGATCCCTGAATATATGAAGTTGTAAATTAATACCAAGTTGATGAGACTTGACATATATAATGCCTTCATTGGTTGTTATACAGGATGGTTTTTGTGACTTTAAACATTTCAATTGTTGCTTTTAGATTGTTGAGGCAGGTAGGTTTTTCTTTTGGGGGTCAAAAAGTTATATTAGCATTTTCATTCCATCAAGTGGGGTTTTTGAGTGTTGGGCATGCTGTGTCTATCTCCTCATTGCATTCGGGAAAGTTAGATTATGACTTCTTTTTTTCTGACAGAGGTTGCATGTCTGATGTCTGTGGGATGATCATGGTGTCACGCACCAATGACGTATAACTCTATCTTTATTCACAAATTCTCAATTAAAATGGGTCGAGATAAATTGTGGTTAAATGGATCAGATGGTTGAGGAGGTGGTATAACGTTGACATATTGTAGGCGATAGGTTTGTAGATGGCAATAGAGTCACTCGGGTTTGGTTTGGGTCAAGTTGGGTCGGGTCATAGTGGGTTCAGAAGGTAAAGGGCGGTCATACTGGGTTCGGACTGTAACGGGCAAGTATCTCTTTCGAATTGGGTGATCATTGGGTCGAGTCATTTCGGATCAGTTGATCTGGCGAGTCAGTTTGGGTCTGGATCGAATCATTATTGAGTCTAGTTATTTTATCATGCAGAATTGCTATTTCATACACGGGTTTTACTACTTTGTACACATTTTGTCATTTTTTTCCCGTGTTTACCCTTTCTCTTTTAAAACTTTTTCTTTTGAAAAAACTTCCATTAAACCTAGACAAATTAATCAACCACTTCACGTTTATCGAAAACTATTCGAAATCGAACAAGTAATTTAGATTTCGTTAGTTTCTCATTGATAGTTAATTATATCGTAAATATCTAGTTAATTAGGGTTTATTAATCACAATATTTCAATTAACGTTGGTCTGTTGGGTGTGCGGTTGATGGTTCCGTGGTTGCGCGGCTGATGGGGTTAGATGCGGGTCGCGGTGATTGGTTGACGGGGTGGTTGACTGGTGTTGGGAAAGGCGCTCTAGTTGGGGTGGTTGTCCGACAAGCTAGGGTTAGGGTTTTGGGAATTGGTGATTGGGAGTTCTTAATTTTTTTTCTTTTTTAATTCTTTAGTTCTTTCTTTCTCACATTATTATATTTTATATATTTAATTTTGTATTTTTTTAGTTTATTTTGTATTTTATTTTAATAGTCATTTTATGTATTTACGAAGTATTTCAATTTTACTTTATAGAGATAGTTTGATTTTTTTTACTTATTCTCTCTCAAATGGGACGTGGAAAAGTGGAAATGAGAAGGATAAAGATGGAAAAAGATGGAAAAAGCGTGTACAAGATAGTAAAATTCGTGTATGAAATAGCACGTCCCATATTACTTCGATATTTTCCTAATAAGCTTTGTTTTATTACTATTATTTCGTTTCATTACTTTGTTATTTTCCTAATTGCTTTAATCTGGATCAATGTAAAAGATTAGTAGTTTTTTGGTCATCAATCTTATCAATTCGGGTTCAACTTGTGTCAGGTCGGGCTCACTGATGATCAGGTTGTATCGGGTCTCGGGTCACAAGTTGGTCAGGCCGGGCCTGTTTCGGTTGACTTAATTTTCAGGTTCTAACGGATCGGGTTTTGAGTGGATCAGGTTGGGTTGGTCAGGCTGCGTCAGCTTTTGCCAGCTCTAGTTAGGTTACTACTCCCTCCATTTAACTTCAACCTTCCCTTATTTCAATTCCAAGTTTACGAAATGCCACAATTGTTGATACATTTAAGAATTTGTACTCTAACCTTCCCTCATTAAACAAATACTTAACCTTCCCTCATTAAACAAATACTTAAACCTTACGCAATTTGTTTATTTCTGAAACTCTTAAAAAGAAAGAAATTACAATAATTCCCCCTTATGAATAGTAACTCTCTTAGGAATAGCAATCTGTGAATTATACCTCCTATGGTACAATGCTTAGGGATCGTTTGGTTTGATGTATTTAAAGAAGGGTAACAGAATCAAAGTTAATGATTCCCTTTGTTTGCGTTTGTTTGGTCGATTCAATTAATTTCTACCCCCTCTCTTTCCCTCAAACTCCTCTAACTTCTAACCCCCCACCCCCCAAGATATTGGATTCCATTTCCCCACTAATTCACTGTGGGGACATCACCATCACCATCTAACTACCATCAACCACCACCACCATCACCACCACCAAGGTCCACCCACCAGCACACTACCGGGATGATGGGAGGGATTTGTCGTGGATCCCCACCGATCAATAAAAAACCAACTATTCCATAACACGTAGATAGGGCAAGCGGGTCGCGTCCACGGGGACGGTAAAGAGGTGTCTAGACTAAGGTCACCCAAATACAAGACTAGGTCTCGGGACTAAGATAATCTAGGACGTTAGGAAGGGGGGTAAACTAAGACTAGGGGTAAGCTAAGGACAAAGAATAAGGAAAGAATAGGGTTAGGTCGGGTTCATAAGTGTAGTAGGATAATTGGGAGATCGATGGTGCAAGGTTCACTTAGTTACTAAGGTTGGTCCGCGCTCTCGCGTCAAAGCCTATGTCCGCACTCTACCCGAATACTTATGCAAGATGTTACCCAATACACAGAATTCAACCACAAATCAATCACACAATGAGAAGAGGAAGACAAGCAAGAGAAGTATTTGCAACTACTACTCTAACAAGCATTTCAACAAACACATAGTGTGCATAATATGTGACTAGTAACAAAGAATCAACCTTTACCCTCAATCAAACTCTAATCATCCATAATCAACACTTAATCACCCTACTAACCCCACAAAAAGTCTACTCACACATATCTAAACAAACATTAACATAAACAAGAGAAATCAACACAGACAACAAAACATACATAATGAAACTAGTGAAAACTATGAACAAAGAACAATACAATGAACAAAGATTAAAACTTGACTGAATAAACAAAGATAAGAGTAAAGAAGAAGGAAGATTATACCTACTAACAAGAGGATGAAAGATTGAAACTTGTATTAATAAAAAAACCCAAAACAATCTCCCAAGGTTGTCAATCTTGCTTGAATCTTGAAGAATTCCCTTAATACAAGACTAATTACTAAGATTAACGATAAACTAAAGACTAATCTACACTAATCTAAGCTAATCTAGTCTAAAGTAGTCTAGGGTTTAGTGGGTAATGTCTCACATCCATAGGAATACAAGAGGAAGGGTATATATAGGGTTACAATGAGTAAGGAGATGAAAAGAAGTGACGCGGGCCTGTAGCTAGGCCATGCCGCCCGGGACGAGATGGTCCCGCCCGGGACGGAGTGGTCCCGACCGGGACGGATTGGTCCCGCCCGGGACGGCCCCAAAACAGGAGCAGTGCTTTTAGTACACCTCATCCCAGACAGGATGAGGTCCTTCCCGTCGGGGATGAGTCTTGTAGGCCTCCAATATGATCTTTAAGGTTCCTCCTTGCTTCACATGGGCTTCTCATCGACTCTCGGGTCTCGGGATCGAGTCTAAGGGGCTCGAGATCGGGGCCCAAGGTCTCGGGGTCGAATCCAAGGCATCGAGCGATCGTTCCTTCGCTTCGTTGGCCCCGAAAAGTGTATGTATTGAGTCGGAATCGGTCAAACTCTTCATGAATGATCTCGGGAACCTAAAATGAACTAAAGGAAGCATAAGTAACCCATAAACCGCTCCCAAGGAGCGATTCCACAAGGAAAATGGGACCAAAACACAACAAAATAGGCACTACAAACTACACTTATCAACTCCCCCACACTTAACTCTTACTCGCCCTCGAGTAAGCACAAACTAACTACTAAACTAGCCGAACGGGTATTAGCGCACCCTACGCCCTTTCAAATCACGCGAGAACACCTAGAGGACAAGTGCTCTCCGCAAGGCAAGTGGGGTCTTGCGACAAAACTGTGGATGCAACCGGACACACAAAAAACACACAAACAAACAAACTCACACACAAACAAACACCAAACGGCTGCATCCAAGACAAAACAAATACCGCTTCCCTCAACAAAGCGGTGAAATAAGCACCGGTTTAGGACTCAAGGCAAGTGACAACATTCCCAAGCTAATAGTGCGAATCAAGATGAACTAAACTCTAATAGTATGACAACAAAGCAATAAAAACGTTGGTAACTTACCTAGGTTTCTCCTAACCTTCTAAGAACGTACTACGGGACGATCGGTAGGATGGAAAAAGGATGAACCACGGTGTTAGTTGACACTGTAGGTAAGTGAGACCCCGCCCCCTTTAGCGATGAGCCAAGAGGGTCTTCCCATGTCTAAAATCGCCCAACTAGTCCAAGTAAAAAGGTGGATATGATTGCAAAATGAGGGAAGACCGACCATTACCGCTATCATCCTTCCTAGGGACTCGGTCCTTTGGTAGGCTCTTCACGGTAATAGTCGGTAAAAGGCTTATTTTTGAGATGTGGGGATTCTTTTTGTGAGACGGTTTTCTTTGGCATTTTCTTTCTTTTGCATTTTTGCTTTTTGTGTTGCCATGCCATTTCTTTTTCTTCTTTTGTATTTTCTTTTTGGCTTTTTGTGCCTTTTCTTTTTCTTCTTTCTTTTCTTTCTTTCTTTTTCTTTTCTATCTTTCTTTTGACTTGGCTAGCCCTTTTGATGAATCATGTTTTGTAGGCATTTCTTGCAACCAAGTAAGAAATTTCAACAAGTTGCAACTTATTTGTGGAAAGATGTGTAGAGGGTAGGAAAATGGGTGAGTAGGGCGCGCTTTCCCTTCAAACCCACAAAAAGGTGGAGAACTTGGACTAATCAAACAATTCCAAACACGGTCACCTAAGGGACGGGACTCGACAACCAAGGCCTTTTCACACCGTGGGTGGTCAAAATGTTCAAATGCAAATCCCGTAGTAAATCCCTAGTAGGCTAGGTGGACTCAAAGGTAAGAAACCAACGAAATCATTGATTTAAGGTCATTCTACTAGACTTAAGTCCAAGACTCGATTTATACTACTAGAAAGGGAAAGTAAACACTTGCACACTAGCCTCTAAACCGGGTTTTCGAAAACCTTTTTACACACTAGACACAACTACACATCACAAGACAAAGACGAGACAAGAACGAAAGAAAAAGAGACAAAGGCAACAAAACAAAACAAAACAAAAACATAAAGATAAAAAACACCACCCCGAACTTCAAAACAAGCCACCACAACCACCACAAATTTCAACAAGCTCCACCCGAGCACACATCATCACAATTCTCCTCTAAACTTCACAAGAAACAAAGAGGAAAAGAGATAGAATGACGTTACCGGTTGTCTTGAGCTTTCCGAAAATTACAGCGATCAAGGAACCTATAGGGAAAAAGGGCAAACACACACACAAAACACAAAAACACGACACAACGACACAAAAAGAGAAAAACACACAAAAGAAAATCTTTTTGATTTTTGTGAATTTTTTTCAAATTTTTAGGGTTTTTAAAGATTTTTCGAAAAAACAACGAAAATAAAACTAACTACGATAGAATATCGCTCCCCCACACTTAAACCGAGCAATGTCCTCATGCTCGATCTTAGTGTATGGAGCCACTAAAAAGGAAAGAAAAGAAACTACGAAAATAAAGCTAAAAATCAAAAAGAAAAGTGGAGAAAAGGGTAGAATGTGTACGGCCGGGGTGTAGTCAAGTCACCATGGACCGAGACAAGAAAAGATATGGTAAGGGGGAGAAATAAAAAGAAAGAGAATAAAAGGAAATGGGAGGGGAGGACTAGGTGTAATCAAGTCACCTTGCCCGGATTCCGCCCAAATTCGACTAATTGCTACAAAAGGGTGAAAATCTTGTAAAAGTTGGATTTTTCAAATGACTCTCGATGTAGTCAAGTCATCGAGAGTCGGGAGCAACCATTACCAAGGCCCCGAGGGCCACCATGACACAAATGATAAGGGGAAGGGGAACTAACAAAAGAAGATGAGCAATAAAAGACGGAAAAGAAAGGATAGTTGCCGTACCATGCGGTGAGCAACTCACTCGCTCCATCGTCTCATAAGTCGATAATGGCACATAGCTAGTCTTCATCATTGCTATTCCTCTCCAATCACGATATGGTTCCATGGTTGGAGCACAAAGGTATAAGGAGGTGGGTTTTGATGTGAAAGTCGGTGTGAAGTGAAAAGAAAATGAGGTGAATGTGTGTATATGAAGTGTAGGGGTCATATGATTAGGGCAAGGATAGGTAGGGAGGTTGGGAGGGGGTATAAAATGGTTGGGTGGACTCGAATGACAAAGAAGAGGCCAAAGGAGGAGCAGGGGGCCATCCCGGTCGGGATGGATGGTCCCGGTCGGGATGACATGCCGGTCCCGGTCGGGAAGCCCTCGTCCCGGTCGGGATGACACTCCAGAGAACCCCAAATTTTGCACACTCATCCCGATCGGGATGACAACCTTCCCGGTCGGGATGGCTCATCCTTCCCGGTCGGGATGCACTCTTGTCGATCGGGAAGAGTCTCCTAACCCTCTACAACTCCAAAAGCTCGTTCCAAGCTTCAAAAACCGACTCCCCTTCGCATGATCCAAGCTCTATCAATAACCACTCCTCTCTAGCATTCATCTTCACTTCACACCTATCAAACAAGCTCAAAACATCCGTCAAAATCCCTCCCTCACATCGCTCATCAAAAATTCCAAGATTACAAGGATCCCACAAAAGAAACAAATCCTAGAAACAAAATTATAAATAACACAATTACAAACACAACAACTCTAAAGAAGAAGGAAGAAGAATATACAACATGATGGTTCTTTAGGGACTCCGTCAAACCGAGGATGGTGGACTCTCATTCTTCAACCATAGCCCTCAAAAGCTTGGAGGAGCAAGTCAAACGCACGACCGACATCGTAATGAAGGCCCCAAAAGTGCCCAAGCCAAGCTATCCTCCACGGCCTCCAAGGTGGAGGCAAGAAGTAGTAATCCAACGACCCAACGTCATCTTGCATGTCGTCTCCGGGGTCTATCCATCCTACAAGCCTTACCGATCTCTTCCTCCCTAACCATCGTCTCCTAGCACAACCAAAGCTCAAAATTCTAGCACAAGTGTCGAAAGGGAGCTTAATCCTCTTCTTATCATCAAGCAAACCCAAGTTATCAACAAGTTCCGGCCCATTATCTTCCAATCCTAAAACATCGTTCTTCCCCACATCATCAATAAGAAGAGATTTGAAACTCAAGCAAGCGGTTTCAACCTCCTCTAAACCAAGATCCAAATTACACACAAGGGGTTCACAATATTTCATTGGATTGTCACATATGGGCGACTTGATTTCTTCATTCATGTCCCATGACTTCACAACACTTATCACCTCACTCAACTCATCCCAAAGTTCAACGTCCTCAACAATAGTCTCACAAGAAGCAGCATGAAGCTCAAGAGGAGGGCAGGCGGTGGGGATTGAAGGTTCAACAAGTATAGAGGGGGTAGACTCTTGACTTTCCTCTATTATATCGGTGTTTTCATCAATGAAACTCTTCAAATTCCCACTATCCTCACCTAATTCTTCACCAAAAACTCCTCCATCAAGGATTATCTCCTCTTTCGCCTCTTCAAAGGAAATTTTGCTACCAAAAGGACCTTCATCGGCGGCCTCGTGATTAGGTTGCTCCCTTTGCTCAAGTGAGCACCCTTCATCGAGTTGCGATGTTCGGGATAAAAACATTACGGTTTTAACCGATAACGCATTTAATCGAGCATCCATCGCCTCGGATTCCCTTCGACAATGGGCCAAGAATTCTTGCATTTGAATGGCCATTTCTTGTTGGCTCCTTTGAAATTGGAGAAATGATTGATATAGCTCCAAGTTGGGCATTTGGTGGTCATTGGGGTTTTGGAGTGCTACTTGGTAGTGAGGTTGGGGTGATTGGTTGTACGGTGGGTTTTGGGGAAATTGGCTTCCATATCCTTGAAGCTTATACCCACGGGTTTCTCGATTACCAAATGAAGGTTGGTGGTAGTTTGGAGACATCACGGCATAGTCTCGATTCACGGAGGAAGAGGAGTGGCTTGTTGCTGAGTTTAGATCAAACCTCATGCTATACTCGAAAAGCGTGGCTCATACCCGGTTGAGGACCTCTCAATCTAGCAACTGTCCGTTAAAGCGGCTCTAAGTTGTAAAGAGCAAGATGGTCACCACCTCTAGGCACAAACTGTAGACTAGGAGCAACCGTGAGAAGTCTAGTGCTTTTTGGGCACTAGACAAGAAAGAAATAAACTCTACACACACAAGAAGCAAAAGAAAACAAAAAGAAAAAAGAAAAAACAAAAACAAAAGACAAAGTCAAGTAAATAGGAAAACAAAGTCTAAACTAGCACCGTCCCCGACAACGGCGCCAAATTGATGGGAGGGATTTGTCGTGGATCCCCACCGATCAATAAAAAATCAACTGTTCTTAACACGTAGATAGGGCAAGTCGGGTCGAGTCCACGGGGACGGTAAAGAGGTGTCTAGACTAAGGTCACCCAAATACAAGACTAGGTCTCGGGACTAAGCTAATCTAGGACGTTAGGAAGAGGGGTAAACTAAGACTAGGACTAAGCTAAGGACAAAGAATAAGGAAAGAATAGGGTTAGGTCGGGTTCATAAGTGTAGTAGGATAATTGGGAGATCGATGGTGCAAGGTTCACTTAGTTACTAAGGTTGGTCCGCGCTCTCGCGTCAAAGCCTATGTCCGCACTCTCGTGTCAAAGACAAAACCCGAATACTTATGCAAGATGTTACCCAATACACAGAATTCAACCACAAATCAATCACACAATGAGAAGAGGAAGACAAGCAAGAGAAGTATTTGCAACTACTACTCTAACAAGCATTTCAACAAACACATAGTGTGCATAATATGTGACTAGTAACAAAGAATCAACCTTTACCCTCAATCAAACTCTAATCATCCATAATCAACACTTAATCACCCTACTAACCCCACAAAAAGTCTACTCACACATATCTAAACAAACATTAACATAAACAAGAGAAATCAACACAAACAACAAAACATACATAATGAAACTAGTGAAAACTATGAACAAAGAACAATACAATGAACAAAGATTAAAACTTGAATGAATAAACAAAGATAAGAGTAAAGAAGAAGGAAGATTATACCTACTAACAAGAGGATGAAAGATTGAAACTTGTATTAATAAGAAAAACCCAAAACAATCTCCCAAGGTTGTCAATCTTGGTTGAATCTTGAAGAATTCCCTTAATACAAGACCAATTACTAAGATTAACGATAAACTAAAGACTAATCTACACTAATCTAAGCTAATCTAGTCTAAAGTAGTCTAGGGTTTAGTGGGTAATGTCTCACATCCATAGGAATACAAGAGGAAGGGTATATATAGGGTTACAATGAGTAAGGAGATGAAAAGAAGTGAAGCGGGCCTGTAGCTGGGCCATCCCGCCCGGGACGAGATGGTCCCGCCCGGGACGGAGTGGTCCCGACCGGGACGGATTGGTCCCGCCCGGGACGGACCCAAAACAGGAGCAGTGCTTTTAGTACACCTCATCCAGGACGGGATGAGGTCCTTCCCGTCGGGGATGAGTCTTGTAGGCCTCCAATATGATCTTTAAGGTTCCTCCTTGCTTCACATGGGCTTCTCATCGACTCTCGGGTCTCGGGATCGAGTCTAAGGGGTTCGGGTCCCAAGGTCTCGGGGTCGAATCCAAGGCATCGAGTGATCATTCCTTCGCTTCGTTGGCTCCGAAAAGTGTATGTATTGAGTCAGAATCGCTTCAACTCTTCATGAATGATCTCTGGAACCTAAAACGAACTAAAGGAAGCATAAGTAACCCATAAACCGCTCCCAAGGAGCCATTCCACAAGGAAAATGGGACCAAAACACAACAAAATAGGCACTACAAACTACACTTATCACGAGACAAGTCAATTATGGATCGGATTTGGGTAAAAATTAAATTTTGATGCCTTAATTTTATCAATTAAAAAGAAAAAAAATCATTTTCTCAAAATTTTATTGTATTGTAAACATTACTTCGTATTATAATTACCGTATTCACAATTAAAAATTGTAAAAATTATATTATGTAGCAATTAATATTTTATTAAAAGATATAAAAGTTACACAAATTGTGGACATGACATAGGTCCACCCCGACGCGGCCACGCGCGGGTTTGGGTATGCGAATGAATCTCGTGGTAAGATTGATCTCAGATCAAAATTTAAATCGAAATTAGGAGTCGCCACCGAACTTTATGGAAGTTCGGACCCGTCCGAACCCACTCTACACTTAGGCGTATCGTGCACAAAGCACGACCCACTTTTAGTGCTAGAGCTTATGAGTTCATCCATTTGTATTATGATACCAACACTGAGTTATCGGGTATCGTGCATCGAATGACTCTCGTATGCCAATGGTTTCGGACATCCGGAAACCATGGTTCTGAGTAAGGGTGAGGGTACGTGTCGGGAAGCCCACGGAGGACACCCAACCCCGCCCGCTCTTAGCGGCCTCTACTAAGATACCGTTCGGTTTTCGTGTACGTGCGTTAGTAAGGTGACGAAATGTTATGCAAACAACATTTTAGCTAAACATATGAATTATATATTCAAACTACGTCATTTTAATGCATCTAATAATTATGTCGGAATTGAATTTAGCATGCGATGTTCATTTATAAAACGATAAATGACAAGCATCGAAAGTAAATAAAACCAAAAACAAATTACAAGTTACTCGGGCGGAAATACAACCCGGAAATACAATATGTAAACATAACGATAGTGTGAACGAGTTAGATAGTTAGAATATGATATGATGTATGATTTTGAAAAGGAGACACGTGATTGAATTAGCACGTGACGACTAAAATGTCATAAAAAAATGATTTGTCGGGACTCTACGTCGTTTGAAGGCTCACATTTGAAGCCTAAGAGGGTCACTCGACTGAGTCATAGAGAGGACTCGATCGAGTACCCTTTACGTTTCCCTTCTACCGCTTTTTTGAGGGGTCACTCAATCGAGTGAGCCATGACACTCGATCGAGTGCCCTCTGTACGAGCTACTGCTCGTTTCGAATAAGGAGGTGATTTCGCGTTTTATTGATTTAAATCGATTGCTAATCGAGTCAAACATAAATATTATATAATTTATGCTTACTCGATTTTCGATACTCATAATGTGTAATGCTTGATTATGAGATCGGAATCGGACGTTTAAAACAAATTTTGTGAAAGCGTTATTTAATCCAATTAGAACGAAAATCGGTTCCCTCCGCGTCACGACATCGTTATTAATCCTTACGGATTACGTGATGTTCAATTCCGCGTCAACGGGTTTCATGCTAATCTCGATTGCTAAAGACTCTTTCGGCGTGACATTTGACTACGGAGTCAACATCGTTCCTTTAGAGTAGCATTTTGAAAAATGGCATCGGACACGGTTAACAACGAATTACCGCGATCGCGTTACTCCCTTAAGTGTCTAGGGCGGCGCGCCTCGAAAGGGCGCCACCTCCAGTACGACTTGTAAAGGGATTATAACGGACTTTTGGACGGGATTCGTAATTAAACGTATTCGATTCGAAAATGGTTTACTAAATAATTATACGCGGTATTATTATTATGACGGAATATAAACGAACGATAGTAAAATGTTAGACGTTAGCGGTGTTAGATTGCGAAAAAAAAAAGTTAGTAACAATAAAATAAACGTTAGTAAACTATAAATTAAATGTTAGTATTAGTGGTTAGTAATATTAATAGTAATTAGTATATATACATATATAAAAACGAGAAGGAAAAAGAAAGGAGATAACGGGGTTTGATTTTACACCTTCAACCTACCTGCTTAAATGGTATCGGAAACGGACTCGTCTAGTAGCGGCGTGTGCGCGGGAGTGTCGAGAATGTAGGAGTTATGGTGTGTATGGTTAGGGAGAGGATGCTCTCGGTCTTTGACGAGTTTTGATCTCGGGGTGGCTTGTATGCTAGAGTGTATAAGGAACTCTAAGAAAGCCTAGGATGTGTTATGTTGTGAGGTAAAAATGATGGTGAAAGGAAAAAAGTTGTGAATGAATGAATGAATGTGGGGGAATATATATAGAGCATGCCCCGGTTTAGGGTCACTCGATCGAGTGGCCTGCAAAATGGCGCCTGTTTGGTTTTTGAAAGTCCACTCGATCGAGTGGACTCATGTCACTATATCGAGTAGCTGAGGCGGGTAGAGTGTTTTTAGAGAGAGATTTTGACCCTGTTTGAATTTGATTTTGTTGGTTGTGTTTGCTTGTTTCTAGAAGCATGAAATGTCGGTTTCATCTCGGGTTTCAACTTTGATCGGGTTTTGACTCGGTCGCAAAAGACGGTTTTATTTTCGGTGACGGATTTGGCTCAAATTAGTCTTATTTTATTGAAAACGACCCATTGGGCTTGGATTTGAGGTCGGTTTTTAGAGATTTGTACTCCGCTAAGTGCCCACGTCGGATACTATTAATTCCGAGTCCGTATTCAAGCGCATTAAGTCATGTTTATGTCCGATCATCATCGGGTGTTTGGTTAGAAACTGCTATAGACACTAGCGGGCAACATGGGGCTGTCTACACAAATTAAATTTTTATTATTTCTATAATTTAAATAAATTAAATTTTTTATTTTTTATTTCAAATATAATATATAAATATTACGATAAAGCTAACCCCCGTTTCCCTTTGTGATTTCGTTCTCTTTCTTTCCTTTTGATGAACCAAACGTCCAAGCAAGATATTTTAGTCTTTTCAATACTCCCCTGTAACTACTCTTTCTATTTTTCCTATATATTTTCTAACCGCTTCTTTTTTTATCAGTCAAATGATATCTTTTTCACCAAAATCATTCTTTCAAATTCCAACTATTATAAATTTCATTTTTAATCAAAATCAATGATCATTTAATCATAATTAAATATCAGGTGAAAAAAATGAGAATTACTTTTTCATACTTGCATGTTAACCAATCATCCCTAAAATTTCATAACTTTTCTAATATTACCCTCTTTCAACTTTTCATTGTTTTTTCATCCTAAACTAAACCCTAAATTTTCTCATCAAAAATAATTATCGTCAATTCTAAAACCGATTCCATCAATTATTTGCAAATTCAATGTGGTTCATAATTCAGTATTCGATATTTTATCGTAAATTAGTTTTAATTGCTTAATTAGGGTTAATTCCGATTTAGAGTTAATTGAGTAACATTGAATTTTAGGGTTTAGGGCTGACGTCGGTGGTGGGCACCGGAGGTGGTCGGGTGGCACGGCGCGGGGGGCCGGTGGGGCGCCGGTGTAGGGCGACGATGAAAGGGCAAATGGTAGCAGTGGTTGGGGACCTTGGGATCAGTGGCGGACCTAGGATTTTTTCGTTACGGGGAAACAATATTTTTTTAATAATGACATCTATTAAAAAACAATGCGACCCGAAAATGATCCTAAATGACATATCCAATATTAACTTTGAAAGGTTCATAACCCTCTAATTAGACTCCTCTAATTAGTTACTAAATTACTTGTTAATTTAGTATATAAAGATCTAGTTACATGCATGACATCAAATGACAAAAACTAGATACAAGAAGAGATTTCCTTACATAAACAAAGAGGAAATAATGGGCACAATAAGAAAACTTCTTTTCTTATTGTTCTTGAGCTTATATTAGTATGGATGATTCTCCAAAATCTTGAATCTCCAAAGTAGAAGATCTCCTTCTAGTTGCACCGAGATTCAACCCAAATAATCACTATTATTATTAACTAGATAATAGTAGTGATGAACCTATACTAATATTATGAATATTACTACTTTAGTAATAAAGATGAATATTAGTATGAGAGAGAGTTTTGGAGAAGAGGTCATGCAAAAACTAATGAATGAATGGATGTCAAATGAGAACAAAAATGTTCCTTTAAATGACTCCCAAAACCGGCCACACCTAAATTAGGGTAGACCATTGCATTATTTTATTTGCATGCATAATGGGTCCATATTATTTTTGTCATTTGTCATACAAATGCTTATGTGTGACATGATCAATTATCTTATATAATTGATTACATCAAATAAATAATATACTCTTAACTCTTTAAGTAGTACATTACTATTATATCTATATATAATAGGTCCCATAATAATAATTACTTAGCTAAATTTACAACTTCTTGTAAATATTAATGGCTAATTATCACTACCCATAAAAGCATACAAAACCTCAACTAATTTAGTAATTAACGTTTAAATACTAAATTAGGTCTTATTTAATCGTATTAAAATAAGACGTAAAGTTTATTCAGTCAATTATCGTATAATAGACTAATAAACTTAATCAGACTGAGTTCTAAACTCTATCTCCAATAAATAACTCTCATTACAAAGCATATATCAAATATATACGCAAGAAACTGATTAACTGTATCAAATACAAATAATTAGTTTTCTATTTGGTTCTCATCCTATAGGTGTGACCGAAAGGGATCAGTTGATCACCGCCGTCTTACGACAATAACGTCTAACTCTAGTCAGCTGAGCGTTATCGATTTACGTTAATCAACTGACGTGGAGTATGGATGTACTAATTATCTCAAGTATATTCCGTCCATGAGATTTAATATATCAATGCACTATTGTGGAGGACACTTGCTCCAACAATCTCCCACTTGTCCGATACAAGATGTGCATGTAGCCACTATATTGCGGAGGACTCCTACCCCATCAATATCTCCCACTTGTCTACACAAGTTGTGTGCTACCGATTCTCTTGTCTCTTTGATGTCACATCCTCCCACTCATCACAAGGTGTCTTTCAGGTCGCACTTGTGATTTAATTATAATTAGAGTGGTTTTCTCGATCTGGAGAATAACTGTTTGACCGGAAAATCTACCGTAGATCTATTTCCGAGCGTGGCTACGCATTTCCAGTTACTTCTCCTCGAGTGGCCCAAGGATGTTTGTACCCAACGTGGGTGGACAATTCCTGTTGACCCATCTTATACTGTATAATGCAGATCACCATGACCCAGAAGATGTCCATCAACCTCCTTTCACGGTACGACCTAGGGCACCAACCAAAGCCAATTGGAAACTGCACCGACTCAGATAAATGGTCGCCAGTCTAAAGAATCGACTCATAGGAATAAAATAGAAATCCCCGCCACGACCAGGCCTCAACTATTTTGATAAGGGACTCTATTGTGGTCACTGCCCGGCAGAGTGACAATCAGTCTGCCTATGTAAATGACCAGTCATCTCCATGACCCCATGGTCTTGAACTAACCATCGATCAACTTACAATCTTGTCACTCCGAGTCGTCACCTCGTTAAGTGACAAGGGGCAAAAATACCATGTTCAAATGTTCACTTGAATAGGGTTCAAGATTGTCTCACAATCCATTCGAATGAACATGGTATAAGTTTTAGTCAAACTAAATAAAAGAGTTCATATTGAAACTCGAACAATGAATGCTATTATCAGAAATGTAAAAATTGCTACAATATCCAATTATTACATCTTAGATAACTTAAAGAAAATCTGGGACTTTTCTCAATCCCATTGCGACAACATGACCATCATGTTTAGCCTTTGAAAGAGGCTTGGTTAAAGGATCAGCGTTGTTCTCGTCTGTACCAACCTTGCATATATCGATTTCCTTCCTTTCCTCGAGATCTCTTATCACGTGGTATTTCCTAAGTACATGTCTAGACTTATTGCTAGACTTGGGCTCTTTTGCTTGAAAAATGGCCCTGCTGTTATCACAATATATGGTGATAGGATCTTCGACAGAGTGGACTACTCCTAGTCCTTCCAAAAACTGACGAATCCAAACAGCTTCCTTTGCAGCTTCTGAAGCCGCGATGTACTCAGCTTCTGTTGTAGAATCCGCGGTGACACTTTGCTTGGAGCTCTTCCAACTAATGGCTCCTCCATTCTACATATAAACATAGCCGGATTGGGACTTCAAAGCATCCCGATCGGATTGGAAACTGGCATCCGTGTAACCTCTTACACGTAACTCGGTATCCCTTCCAAACACTAAGAACGAATCCTTGGTCCTTCGCAAGTACTTAAGGATGTTCTTTACGGCTGTCCAGTGACTTTCACCTGGATTGGCTTGATAACGACTCGTCATGCTCAAAGCATACGAAACATCGGGACGAGTGCACGTCATGGCATACATGATTGATCCAACAGCGGAAGCATATGGGATCAACTTCATGCGTTCAATCTCTTCGGGTGTGGAAGGACACTGTGACTTGCACAAAATGGTACCTTGACTCATGGGAAGAATACCTCTCTTAGAGTCTTTCATTTTGAATCTATCAAGAATCTTATCTATATAAGCTTATTGACTTAATACCAACGTCCTCTTGGACCTATCTCTATGGAACCAAATACCCAAAATGCATTGTGCATTTCCCAAATCTTTCATTTGGAAGTGTTTTCCTAGCCACTCCTTTACGAAAGCAAGCATCGGAACGTCATTCCCGATAAGAAGTATGTCATCCACATACAAGACAAGAAAGGTTACCTTACTCCCACTAAACTTCATGTACAAACAAGGTTCCTCGACACTTCGAATAAACCCATACTGTTTGATAACATGATCAAAGCGATGATTCCAACTTCTGGACGCTTGCTTAAGACCATAAATGGATCTCTTAAGCTTGCATACCTTCCTAGGATTAGATGTATCTACAAAACCTTCTGGTTATGTCATATACACTTCCTCTTCTAGAATCCCATTCAAGAAGGCGGTTTTGACATCCATTTGCCAAATCTCATAATCATGAAATGCGGCAATCGCTAGGATAATTCTTATGGAGCGAAGCATTGCGACTGGAGCAAAGGTTTCGTCATAGTGAAGACCATGAACTTGAGTAAAACCCTTTGCCACCAATCTGGCTTTGTAGACATCTTTATGTCCATCTATGCCATTCTTGATCTTAAAGATCCACTTACACTGAAGAGGTCTCACCTTTTCAGGTAAATCAACCAAATCCCACACTTGGTTTTCGTGCATAGAGTCCATTTCAGATCGCATGGCTTCAAGCCATTGCATGGAATCACGACTAGATATGGCCGCTTTGTAGGTTGTAGGTTCGTCACTTTCACAAAGTAACATGTCCAACGCATCTTCCTCGACAATACCAAGGTATCAATCAGGAGGATGACTAACCCTCGTGGATTTCCTAGGTTCAAAGGGAACATCAACTGTGTCCGAGGAGGAGGGAACACTTTCCTCCACTTCATTTTCGGTTTGTGGCTCTTGGACTTCATCAAGTTCAAATTTTCTCCCACTCTGTCTTCTAGAAATGAAGTCATTTTCTAGAAAGATAGCGTCACGAGCCACAAACACTTTATTTTCGTGACGATGGTAGAAGTAATAACCTTGTGTTTCCTTTGGATACCCTACAAACAGACATTTGTCGGATCTTGGTGCGAGTTTGTTGTCAGACTTGTTCTAAACATATGCCTCACAACCCCATATTCTCATAAACGACAAATAAGGAACCCTTCCCTTCCATATCTCATATGGTGTCTTATTGGCTGCTTTAGTCGGGCTTCGATTTAGTGAAAATATTGCGGACAAAATGGCAAAACCCCAAAATGAATCAGGAAGCTCAGTGAGACTCATCATGGACCGAACCATATCTAATAAAGTTCGGTTTCTCCTTTCGGCCACACCATTCAATTGTGGTGTGCCAGGAGGAGTCCATTGTGATACTATGCCACAATCTTTTAGGTGTGAATCAAATTCATTATTTAGGTATTCACCACCACGATCGGATCGTAGTACTTTAATCTTTTTATCCAATTGGTTCTCTACTTCACTTTGAAAGTCTTTGAACTTTTCAAAAGCATCGCTCTTGTGCCTCATTAAGTAGACATACCCATATCTACTTAAGTCGTCGGTAAAAGTAATGAAGTAGTTGTAACCACCCCTAGCGGTGATAGTCATTGGGCCACACACATTGGTATGTATAAGGCCCAATACCTCACTTGCTCGTGTTCCTTTACTTGAGAAAGGAGCACGAGTCATCTTGCCCAAAAGACAAGACTCGCATGTGCCATAAGATTTGTAATCAAACGGTTTGAGAAGTTTCGTTGAAACAAGTCTCTTTATGCGTCGTTCGTTTATGTGTCCTAAACGACAATGCCAAAGGTAGGATTGATTAGGTTCACCCGTTTTGAGCTTCTTGTTTTATACATGATATATATCATTAACATTATCTAGAACATAAATACCTCCGATAGACGTAGCTTTACCATAAACCATGTCATTAAATGAAAAAGTACAACAATTATCCTTAATCATAAAGGAAAAACCTTCCATATCAAGTACGAAAATGGAGATAATGTTCTTAGTTAAAGTTGGTACAAAATAACAATTATTCAAATACAACTCAAAACCACTAGCTATAGTGAGTACATAAGTGCCTACGGGTATAGCGGCTACTCTAGCTCCATTTCCCATGCGTAGGTCCACATCACCCTTGGCTAGTGCTCGCACGTCCCTCAGCTCCTTTAAATGATTACAAAGGTGAGAACCACATCCGGTATCTAATACCCAAGTGGAAGTGCAAGTATAGTTAATGTCTATCATATAGAGAGAAGTGAGAACAATACCTGACGGAGTCTCACTCTCGTCTTTCTTGTTCTTCAAATCTTTCAAATATTTGGGACAATTGCGCTTCCAATGTCCCTTGCCATTACAATAATAGCAATCGGCGTCGGCATGTTTGTTAACCTTAGCCTTAGGTTTTCTATTCTCAATAGCTTTCCCTTTGTTCTTGTCTTTTGCTTGTCTCTTGAATTTGGTCTTACCCTTGTTTTTACCCTTTTGAACCCCAAGATTGAGATTCTTCATTTTCATGGAGAGCATGTCTCTCTTGTCACTCCCACTAGCCTCCATGTCCTTCTCCGCTTGGTTGAGGAGTGCATGAAGCTCTTGGAAACTCTTGTCCATGCCATGCATATTGTAGTTCACCCTAATTTGGGAGAACTTGGAGGGGAGTGAGTGAAGAATGCGACCTATCGCAAGCTTCTTGGGAATGCTACACCCTAGACGCTCTAAAGTGTCAATATGCTCAATCATCTTGAGCACATGGGGCCCAACTTTTTGACCCTTTTCTAGCTTACCCTCGAAGAATTTCATCATAGCTTCATATTGACGGATGTCGGGTGATTGAGAAAAAGCCGTCGTAACCCTTGAGAATATCTCATATGCATTAAGGGTAATGTATTGAAGCTTGAGTTTTGGAGACATTGACCATATCAAGAAATTCTTGATATCGTTAGATATCTTCAAAAACTCCTCATAGGCGGTCCTTTGTGCCGCGGTGGCTCTAGGACCGGGTTCATTGGGTGGTGGCTCGTTCAAGTAACGAAGGACGTTGTCTGACAACGCCGCACCTTTTATGGTAGACTCCCACTCGATGAAATTACTTCCATCGTCTTTCAAGATACATTTGTCCATAACGGACCTAAGCCAAGAATCCTTTCAGAGTTGAATGGTTGCATTGGTAG
This sequence comes from Agrostemma githago, assembly GCA_958450325.1. Classification (NCBI taxonomy): domain Eukaryota; kingdom Viridiplantae; phylum Streptophyta; class Magnoliopsida; order Caryophyllales; family Caryophyllaceae; genus Agrostemma; species Agrostemma githago. The sequence goes on from OY288239.1 coordinate 36,465,515, forward strand.
CCATAGCGAATTATAAATACTACAAAAAAATTTAGGAAATATTAACATCCATTGTTATATAATTTACTTGTAAAACAATTTTAACAAGTCACTCATATAATGACCCCTCACGAAATTATATAAGTGATTCCGAGACCCACATTTAGATAAGAACTAACATCGCATGCAATCCTTATGTAAAAACGGTAAGTCATTACTCGACCAATTCTACTCTAGAACTCTCGGTTGACGGATTTCAACCAAATCCATCTCCTAGCCCCGAAATAACTCTTATCTCGTTGAGTCCAACCCAATCTTGGCATGTGATCTTATCACCCTACTTACCCAAGGTAAAAAGGGTCCACGTTGTGGTTGCCCTAATGAACAAGGGGTTCATAGGTGCTTTAATTGGTAAGGCTTAATCTCAATTGATACTATGCATGTGAGAGGTCTTGTCAATATTAAGTTACTAATCACTTATAAGTGAACTAAGTTGGTGATTACGTAAATTGGTGAATTGACAATCGATAAATAAAATGCATGATTGGCGATTTTGGCATGAGCGAATATAAAGCAAGCATCAAACAAAATAAATCCTAGTATGGCCATCTAGCTAATGTAATTAACTAGACTATTACAAAATCGGAAACCAACTCCTTGGTCCCTGGCCTCTTCAAAGGAACACCTCCAAAAGGCACCGTCTTTTGTCCACCGTCTTGGGTAATCTCCGTCTCCATAATAATTAATTAAAAATCATACAAATGAATACATAGCATTCATATTATACATTTGTATAAATAAAACTATTAATTATTACAAACGGGCGATACGAGATCGCAATTAATTACAACCAAATAGATATTCCCATTCATTACGGGTAATACCGATTAAAAGACTAGGCCATACTAGGTACAATCTTGCAAAATAATCAATAAATGACATTCATTCATTCAACAACATTAAAAGAAATAAAATGCTGTAAAAATCATGCCAAAATCGCCCTATAATTTATCAAGTTCATCCTAGGTCAATTTTTATGGAATTTATCGATTTTTAACCATTAAAAATCATTAATCAACACTTAATTCTCAATTAAGCTCAAACTAATTTTTCCAAACCAATTTGGAATTTCAAGAATTAGTCTCCACTAATTTGAAAAATATAGAAAATTAGTTTGAATTGATTTAATTTGCTAATTTAATCGGTAAATGGTCAATTTTATGAAATAAATTCACATTAAATCATAAAACACCCAAAAATAAAAATAAAATTTTTTGTACATTCTGGAACATTTCCAGGAACTCAAAAAATCAAAATTTTGTCCACAAAAATTTCGAATAAATTTGGAACAAATAAATGCACGTTTATCGTTTTTTTTATCCAATAAAAAACAATAAACATCCCAAAAGGACAAAATAAATTTCAAAAATTTACAAATATGTCCTTAAACATATGATGAAATGTACAAAAAAATATCATGCCCAAAAACAACATGCAACTATTTTTAGTTAACTTTTAACATCAAATAGGCATAAAAACTCGGTTTTTAAGGCATAAATGATTATAAATTAGCAAATTAATTCCAAAAATTACCAAACTCGACCACAACCTTTTTGAGGTCATTAGGTATGGATATACCCAAAAATTTCGTGTGAAACAAATTTTTACACAAAATTTTCGGTTTTTACAAAGTTATCATATAACCCAAAAAAATGTCAAAAATCGACATGCATGCAACAACAAAGCTCTGATACCACTTGAAAGGTTCATAAACCTCTAATTAGAATCCTCTAATTAGTTACTAAATTACTTGTTAATTTAGTATATAAAGATCTAGTTACATGCATGACATCAAATGACAAAAACTAGATACAATAAGAGATTTCCTTACATAAACAAAGAGGAAATAATGGGCACAATAAGAAAACTCCTTTTCTTATTGTTCTTGAGCTTATATCAGTATGGATGATCCTCCAAAATCTTGAATCTCCAAAGTAGAAGATCTCCTTCTAGTTGCACCAAGATTCAACCCAAATAATCACTATTATTATTAACTAGATAATAGTAGTGATGAACCTATACTAATATTATGAATATTACTACTTTAGTAATAAAGATGAATATTCGTATGAGAGAGAGTTTTGGAGAAGAGGTCATGCAAAAACTAATGAATGAATGGATGTCAAATGAGAACAAAAATGTTCCCTTAAATGACTCCCGAAACCGGCCACCCCTAAATTAGGGAAGACCATTGCATTATTTTATTTGCATGCATAATGGGTCCATATTATTTTTGCCATTTGTCATACAAATGCTTATGTTTGACATGATCAATTATCTTATATAATTGATCACATCAAATAAATAATATTCTCTTAACTCTTTAAGTAGTACATTACTATTATATCTATATATAATAGGTCCCATAATAATAATTACTTAGCTAAATTTACAACTTCTTGTAAATATTAATGGCTAATTATCACTACCCATAAAAGCATACAAAACCTCAACTAATTTAGTAATTAAAGTTTAAATACTAAATTAGGTCTTATTTAATCGTATTAAAATAAGACGTAAAATTTATTCAGTCAATTATCGTATAATAGACTAATAAACTTAATCAGACTGAGTTCTAAACTCTATCTCCAATAAATAACTCTCATTACAAAGCATATATCAAATATATACGCAAGGAACTGATTAACTGTATCAAATACAAATAATTAGTTTTCTATTTGGGTCTCATCCTATAGGTGTGACCGAAAGGGATCAGTTGATCACCGCCGTCTTACGACAATAACGTCTAACTCTAGTCAGATGAGCGTTATCGATTTACGTTAATCAACTGACGTGGAGTATCGATGTACTAATTATCCCAAGTATATTCCGTCCATGAGATTTAATATATCAATGCACTATTGTGGAGGACACTTGCTCCAACAAACTTTAATATTTATGGTCATAAACCAATTAATATAAAATTTTGATTAAATATTCTTTAATACTCCATAGCAGCCATAAAAATATTTATTTATTTCTTCAATTGTTTGAAAAGTACTCCGTATATGTTTATATATATATTTTTTTAAATCATATTTTTATGACATGATTATTAAAATCATTAGAAAATTAAATGAAATAATTACATTATCTAACGAAACATTAAGTCAAATATTTGTAAAGTGTTGTAAAAATCTATGAGTAAAACAATGAAAGTTTTGATAAATTGTTTAAGTGCAGAGTATAAGTTATTCTTCCATTGATGTAGTGCATCAAGTATGAGGTTGTGAAATTGGTTACGTGATCAATATTTGATGCAAATGACCTGAGTTTGAGTCCCCTATCCAGCAATTTTGTCTTTTCAAAACCTACAATATTTAACCAAAAAAAGGAGCCAACAAGGATCAAACCCCCACCATTTGCTTAGATGACAAAGGACTAAACCATTGCAACACAACCAACATAATGACCTATCTCATTGTTAAAACTTAATTATTTCGAAATGGACGGTTTTATTTTTTTTTTTTAAATTTGAATTGTATTTTCTAATTCGAGTTACATTATTGTTGTTGTTGTTGTTGTTGTTGTTGTTGTTGTTGTTATTATTATTATTATTTTTTTTTGCAAGAAAGTTATGACTCTTATTCATCCATGAAGGGTACAGAAGAGACTAGTCTTACAAAAGTATATCCCCTACAGATCGATCAAAAAAACTTAATGCAACATAGTATAATTAAAAATCCAATCTACTCCCCTTAAGACGAACTAAGACTTCAAACTTTATCTGTTGTACCAAGGATTTGCCATTCCTCTCAATTCCATTGAAAATCCTCATGTTTCGCTCTATCCAAACACGGTAAATTGTTGCCCCTAACAGGCTGCAATACCAATTATGCTTCCAATGTTTCTGATTTTTCCTATCAGCACTCCACATCATCTCCAGTCGTAAGTCATTAGTTCTGCCATTCACACCCAACCAATTCTTCAACTCACACCAAATTTCATTTGCAAATTTGCAATTAAAAAACAGATGGTTGTGAGTTTCATTTTCCTCCTTGCAAAGAACGTATCTATTAACAATATATATGCCTCTTAACTGCATCTTGTCAAGTGTTGCTAGCTTCCGCTGACTCGCCATCGAAGCCACTATTCCTTGTTTAGGAATAATATGTGGTCCCTTAAGAACCCTCAGCCATCGACAAACAACATTCTTCTTTCGGAACCATTCATAAGCAGCAGTAATTTGGTAACCCTGTACATTATGCCAACTTTGAACTCGTGCTGCAGTTGCCCCAGCTGTACCTTCTACTGCCCTAATTTCATCACGAACTTTTAATATACCATTAATGTTATATGTATATCTATCTTGCTTCTTGATATCCCATATGTTTTGCCCGCCAATAATGTAAGTTTGAACCCATTTACCCCAAATCCAACCACCTCCATTCAAAAACTTCCAAAGCCAATGCCTAATCAGCGCTTTATTCCAAGCTACTAAGTCTTTTATGTTAAATCCACCCTCCTCCCACGGAGCACACATACTATCCCAACTTTTGTAATACATACCCTTATCTTCCTGCCCTCCTGACCAAAAATATCGTCGGCATAACTATATGAGCTTCAGGCGCACATTGCCAGGCAAGATTGCATTTGAGCACCAATAGTTTAGTAGACCAAAGTGAGTAGAGTTAATTACTTGAACCCTGCCCGCATATGTTAAGCTCCTAGAAGACCAATGACTGAGTACGCCTTGAATCGCACTAATCAGTCCATTATAATGGATAAGCCTGTTATTGATATCATTTAATGGCAATCCTAAATATCTACAAGGAAAATTGCCCTGTTTGAAGCCAGTTACCTGTAGAATTTCCTGCTGTACCTCAGTATGAACTCCACCAAAGTATAAGTCAGTCTTGTCTCTCTATTAACATGTAAACCTGAAACTTTTGCAAATCTGTCCAACTCTAATAAGACAACCTTCACGGAAGGGACATCACCTCGAGTAAAGATCATTAAATTATCCGCAAAAATTAGATGATTCAAGCCAATTCACTTGCATTTAGAACTACTACTACTACTACTGCTGCTGCTGCTGCTGCTGCTGCTGTTGCTACTACTACTACTGCTGCTGCTACTACTACTACTACTACTACTGCTGCTACTACTGCTACTACTACTGCTACTACTACTGCTACTGCTACTACTACTATTATTATTTTATATTATTTTATATTTTTTTTGTAAGAATGTTATTTCTCTTATTCATCCAATATGGACAATTAAGAGAATGACTTACAAAAGAATACATATCCTTTCATCTTTGTTAGCACAAAGACTATAAGACACTAAACACCAATACAATCCTTATAACAAGAAAATACTAGGATGCTTAGTCGATACTCGTGCCCTTGATTCAGTTTTTATAATAGCCCCCTGCTGCTCCACCGTCCTCTCAACTCCATTGAATAGTCTGCTGTTTCGTTCAGCCCATATATGATACACAAAAGTGCAACCAGGCACTGCAAACCATTCACGTTGCCAAGTTCTAAGAGCCATAAACCTGGCCCTTCTCAGCATACTATTAATATCTTTCACCTGCGTATTTATATGTAGCCAGCTCATGATGAAATTCCAAAAACGTCTTCACATAATAATAATAATAATTTTTTTTAATAAACGGATCTTGCATTAACACCAGAACAAATTACAAGAAGTTAGAGGGGAGCCTAGATACTATCTGGGCCCCCACTCCCTTAGCAATCACAAAACTAATTCTAGTGAAAATATGAATTGCGGCACGCGCTCCAGCATCCTGTGACATAGCGAATTTACGAATCCATTGGAGCAGAGAGACAGCCTCCGTGTCGAGCTCACCGAGAGAGGAGAAGGAGAAAGGAAGGAAACTATACTCAATGGCCGTGCAGCGTGCCTGATACTTGGCACACTTACGACGAGCAGCATCAGCAACGACCCGTCCGGGTTAGAAAGAAGTCAAGTCGGACTGGGTCAAAGGAGAGGACCCAGTCAGGTCAACACAAACATCACGCCCCCTGTCCCACGAGTAGAGCAGAAGGTTGGCAGGTCGCAAGGGCTTGTCGTTATCGTCGCAGAGGCCAATCTCCACCTCCTTACCTGCAGAGATCCCCGACCGAAAATAAATATCCAACAGTGTGTCACGGACAAGGTTATGACGATGTTTAATCCCAACAGTACCAGCGCACGAAACCGCGTGATCACCAAAAATATCCTCTCTGAGGACCCTGGAGCAAGAAGAGCAAGTCCCGGAAAGCGGAAACAAAGGGACTCCCAAGCGGTAACTAAGCACACTGCGATATGCCCGACCGTTTGTGGTTTACCCAAGCCCAGTAATAGGGACAGCCCTCAACCAGTCAGAAGAATGGTCCCCCTGCTGAGATTTCCACAGGGCAACCTGTCGAGGAGTCATGGAGAAAACAGATTCCGCCGCTGAAGCAACTCTCGTGAAATATATATCTGCCAATTTCTTCATAAGTTTTGGGGCAGCGATCTCAGAGGGGTTGCTCAAATAGTCAGAACCGGTTGCTCAATTTTCGCCAATTTCTTCTTCTTCTTCTTCTTCTTCTTATTATTATTTTTTTTGCCGGAAAAGATATCATTTCATTCATTAATTTGAGTGAAATTACATTTGGATGCAAAAAGGAATATCACACAATTATGCCAAAGCATGCAAGGCCCTTAAATGATGTTTTATCCTATCAAATTTAGGATTTGTTTCACTACAGAAACAGACTGCTACTTGAAACTTGATTCTTGAGACTAAAAATTCAACACTTGATTCCTTAGATGAGAAGATGCGCTTATTTCTTTCCTTCCACAGTAGTGCTACAGCTGCTGCAATGCTAGTTTGCATCCACGGATTCTTCCAATGTTTCCTCTTGAATTTAGAGGCCATCCAATTCATTATTATACTGAGATTTAAACTCTGAACATTTACCTTCATCCAGTCTCTAATCTCCTTCCATACCTGTCTAGAAAAAGGACAGGAGAAGAAAAGATGACTATGTGATTCCTGATCTGCCAAACATAGACTGCATCTGTTAGCTAGTTGATATCCCCTCTTACAGTAATGATCCAAGGTTGGTAGTTGTCTCTGCATTACCAAGGATACAAAGATCTTGTGTCCTGGCATTATCCTATCAAAAGCCAGATTTCTACTCCATCTTTTTTAACCCAAGGTCTAAGGAAATGATATATCTTAGACACCTGAAATTTCTTAGAAGTACAATCTTGCATCATCTCTTGTGCACATTGAATGGATCCTGCAACCTGTATCAGCCTGTCTCTTACCTTCAAAATCCCTTTCACGCCTGATGAAAAGAACTCCTTAGGTTCAACAGTCCAAACAGAATTTTTATCAAAGATATACTCATGACACCAATGTTTCCAAAGGCTACTCCCTTCCCCAGAGAATTGCCATAGCCACTTAGATATCATTGCAGCATTCCAAACTTCAATGTCCTTGATGTTGAACCCTCCTGCACTCGAAGGGGAACTTATCTCCTTCCATTTTTTGAACACTAATTTTCTATCTCCTTCTTTAATTCCCCAATAGAAATCCTTACAAAGCTTGTTAATAATCTTCAGAATGGTTTTTGGAAACAGGACACCTGAGCACCAATAATTCTCCAAGCCAAAAATTACAGAGTTAATGAGCTGTGCCTTACCAGCATAAGACAGTAGCTGAGCAGTCCAGTGATGAAAATGATTTTGAATCTTCAGTATGAGACCCTCAAACATAGCCACTGTTAACCTTCCTTCAGAAAGAGGGATTCCTAAGTACCTGAAGGGAAATTATATATACTAGTAGAAAAAGGCCCATTGACATCAATTATTTTTTACATTTACATCAATTTTTGGGCGACGTATATCCAGGCGATGTATATGAGCGATTTGTCATTTACATCGCTTTTGAACCGATGTAAATATTTCCTTATTTACATCGGTTTCAGTCATAACCGATGTATATGTTGTTTCATTTACATCGCTTTTTGTTTTAAACCGATGTTAATCTTGTGTCATTTACATCACCTTTTGTTTTAAACCGATGTTAATGTCGTTCCATGAACATCGTTTATTACATAACCGATGCCAAATTTGTTTTATATACATCGATTTTCACTATAAAGGATGCATATGTTATTTCAACTAAATCGCATTTTATTTCGAACCGATGGCAATATTGTTTCGTTTACATCGGTCTTTAACCACAATCGATGTCAGATGTTTGTTGATGTACGTCGCTTTTTGTTTAACCGATGGGAAAACCAAAGAATTACATCGCTTCTTAATTTACTATTTTCCATGCAATTTAATGCTACATAAAATTTGATAGCACTTCCTTTGTAAATTTTTACCCAAAACAAAACCGGTAAAAGTCAATCCGCCACAACACAAACAATCAGACAAATTAAAAAATTCCAATAATCCATCGAAACCATCGATTAATTTAAAATAATATCTCATATACAAATGCATTCACCGTACAAGTTCAACATAATATTTTATACGGCATAAAATGTATCATGCTATGAAGTTGACATTAAAATCAGTTGTTCAATACATTAAATGTTTTTAAAACAGTAAAGCAACCAAAGCTCTCAAACTTTGTTCATTCGATCAATTGTTAGATCTGAACCTGAAATACACTACATAAACATGAACTATACTTATTGGTATTAAAAAAATTTAGACATACCAGAAATGCAGAAACTAAAAGGAATTCAAGAGAATAGATCGACGAGATACCTTTTCTAAGTCGTCCGGTGATGTTGAGTAGTGAACTGTGATGTCATAAATCTACTTCATCGCAAAATAGCCACACTCATAACTATTTGTTATTGAGGGCACTAAATTAATACAAAACTAAGTGTTAGATAAGGAATCTGGACTCATATCTCCTAAGATAAATAGTTTTTACTAATGCGTACCTTGATCATTTTAAATATCCAAAATTATCAGACATCGAAGTACCTACATGAGGATATCCAACAATATCATTTCCATTCAGTTTGGTCATTTACGGATAAATGATGAATGAAAGATAACTCAGAAAACTGAACACACTTGAACACATTTGAACACTGTTGACATTTTGTAAGCTTTCCCTAGTTATTGTAGTGTTTATTTGGGCTACTTTTTGTTTTATGAGGATAGCATAAAATCATCAACCCACTTCAACAAGAACATTGGAATGAGAGAGGAAAGTAAAGTAGGAACATTACACACTATATTTTTCTTAGGGAACAGTATTACGTAGAGGATACAAAGGGGGTGACGCCCATTGGCCCATATACACAAGCAACATGATTAATACCTCTGCATAAAGTTTGAATCTGAATGGTAGAACGAACATAACAATATGAAGCTTCTGCGCGCCAGATAAGACCTGACCTTCATTTGGATGATACATGATGATCGTCCTAACACCTCAGTTCTTCGAGCATCTAGATCAACCATTTATCCAGCCCTGAGGAAAACCTTAGTCTTACCAATCTGCATTGCATTTTGTACAACTAGACTCAACTCAATGTAAAGATATATATATATATATATGTACGTATGTATTTATGTATGTATTAATTAAGTATTGCTTGAAATATGAAGATACTATCATTTTTACATGAATCAAGCAGTCAGATATTCAATGTGGGTTCTTGCTTACATATGTTAATGTACAATTTTTTTTTCCTTAAATCTAAAAGTGACATCGTTAAATTAAAAATGAAGTACTATCATTTGTTGACTTGATTCGATGTTGCATTTTACATTGAATAACAAGGGAGAAACTCTGTCTAGCCTATCAATGCCATACTTGATAGGCAAACTATATTGACATTTGCCTCTGTCGACTATAAGAACAATCAGCAAAAATATTCTTGGTATAACATTCCCCAAGGATTTATAATAACCTTGCATGTAAAAACCATCGACTCGCTTGTTGTATGCGAAAACTCTTGCTAGACCAAAATGCGCAAGAAGTTTTTTCTCAATCACCATTTTTAAAAAAGTAAGGTCTTGTTTACTGTTGGAATTTTCATTAGGTAACGACTCACCACCTAAGATGATATATATACCAATTCGTAGCCAAAATTTATTGTAAAACATAAGAACCTTAACCAATTTCTCCCTCATTCCCACATCAGTAACTATGGGACAATGTGCTTCCATTTTTAGCCGGCCTTCATCAATATTCTCCAAAATGGAGACAGAAAATAACTGAATTATAGAAAGGTCCTTTCCAAGCACCAGTTTCTACAACTAATCGAGGAATCTAGTACTCCCTATGTCCTAATGAATTGCTTGTGTTTGCTTTACTGTTGGGAAAAAAGCCATAAATTATAACACTTTAGACAACAATTTCATCATACTAGATAATACTCCCTCCATCCCATTTTATTGTCCTCTTTCTATTTTGGAAGATTTATTAGCCCCCAAAATGAAAGGTAATGAATCATGGTTAAAAGAAAACTGGAACAAACCCTTTAACAATGACTGAACTTGAGGCGGGTACATTGTGTTTCTGATAACTACAGAAAGAAGTATTAATTAATGTAAGCAAGAACTAGTATCTGATAACATATGAATCATAGTTCTTTCTCACTTAACCTGGCTCATTATCTATGAATTTAAATTGAAATACTAGTACGACTGAAGTAACCTTTTGAAAGCAGCACACTCATACTGGTTAGAGAATGCAACGCGCTAACTATACTGGAAACAAAAGATACCTAGAAAAAGGAAGAAAAGAAAGAGAGTTTTGGATGAAATTATTGTATCATTCTTCGACTACAGGAAATCACAGAGCATGAAGCAATAAGGTTGATAAAGTAGGTAATGGGAGTAATATAAATGTACGGAGTTTTTTGGTATAATGTTGACACAAAAACAATTAGAGTTTGTTGATCGCATAAATTATACGGAGTAATAAGGTTATGCAGTTAGTGCTTTAATTTTTTTTTTCCATTAATTGCATATGATACCGTCTAGTGTTGTATTAGAGGTCAAATATTAGATCATACGATAAGAGCATGAAACCGTCTATGATAAGAATTTGTGATGTAAAAGCATCTCACGAAAATTGACAATTTGAGTACACAACTTGCACCAAAATCGGTTTTATGGGTCCAATTCATGTAATGAAGTTGAGATTAAGCTCACTTCTAAAATTATTTATTTAAATAGTGATAAGTGTGGTTTGTAGTGCCTATTTTGTAGTGTTTAGGTCCCATTTTCCATGTAGAATCGCTCCTTGGTAGCGGTTTAGGGGCTTCTTATGCTTCCTTTAGTTCGTTTCAGGTTCCCGAGACCGACTTGGAAGAGTTGGAGCGATTCCGACTCTATACATACACATTTTGGAGCCAACGAGATAAAGGAACGATGTCTCGATGCTTTGGAATCGACCCTGAGACCTCGAGACCCAATCCCGAGCCTCCGAGACCCGATCCCGAGTCCCGATAATCGATGAGAAGTCCATGTGAATCAAGGAGAGACCAAAAGGATCATATTGGAGGGATGATGGGTCCGTTCCGGTCGGTTTGAACCCGTCCCGATCGGGACCGTGTGCTGTAGCCCGCATTTCTTTTTCTTTCTTCTCCCTTCCATTTGTAACCCTATATATACTCTTCCCTTGTTTTGTAAAGCTTATGCACTACATTAGACATAAAACCCTAGACTACTTTAGGTTAGATTAGAGTAGATTAGTGTAGATTAGTCGGTAATTAGTAGTTAATCTTAGTTTAGTACTTGTATTAAGGGAATTCTTCAAGATCCTTCCAAGATTGACAACCTTGGTGGTTTGTTTTGGGTTTTCTTCATTAATGCAAGTTTCAATCTTTCTCCTTCACTAGTTTGGTATAATCCTTTCTTCCTTTTACTCTTTATCTTGTTTCTTTAATCAAGTTTGAATCTTTAGTTCTTGTTTATTGTTTTGTTCATCATATTTGGTAGTTTCATTATGTATGTTTTGATGTTTGTGTTGTTTCCTCTTGTTGATGTTAGAATTAGTTTGATAATGTTAGAGTAGTGTTCTTGCTAGGGTTAGTAGGGTGATTAGGGTGTTAATTGGATGATTAAGGGTTTGTTGGAGATGTTGGTGGAAGATTTGGGTTTCTTCTTGAGTGATGCATGTTACATGTTTGTTGGAATGCTTGAATGACTAAGTAGGAAGGAATGCTTGTTTTTCTTGCCTTCCTTTGTCATGTGTGTCGCCGGATGGGTTCCATGAGGAACCTCTAGGTCGGTCTAAGTTAGATTACCTAGATTACCCTACTACCGCCTTCACTCTAACTCCTCCTTGACCATTCCGTTACCCCTTTGACCTCGACCTAATCCTAGCCCGTTTTCCTTGTTTGTTTCTCCGTCTCTTTAGTCTTAGTCTAGCCTTCTCTCCCTCTTATCATTCTCTAGTATTTGGGTGACCTAGTCTAGGCTATACTCTACCGTCCCCGTGGATTCGACCCGACTTGCCCTATCTACCGTAGGAATAGCCGGTTAATTATTTGATCGGTGGGGATCCGCGACAAATCCCTTCCGTCAATTTGGCGCCGTTGCCGGGGACGGTGCTAGTATAGACTTCATTTTCCTAGTTACTTGACTTTGTCTTTGTGTTTGTGTTTTTCTTTTTTCTTTTTGTTACCTTGCTTCTTGTGTGTGTGAAGTTTATTTCTCTCTTGTCTAGTGCCCAAAAAGCACTTGGCTTCTCACGTTTGCTCTTAGTCTACAGTTTGTGCTTAGAGGTGGTGACCATCTTCTTCTTGCAACTTAGAGCCGATTTAACGGACGGTTGCTAGATTGAGAAGTCCTCAACCGGGTATGAGCTACGATTTTCGAGCGAGCATGGGGTTTGATCTAAACTCCCCACACATGGAAGCCGATATGAGCTACTCCTCTTCTTCTATGAAGCAAAGCTATGACATGATGACTCCTAATTACTATCAAGCTCCTTGGGGGGATCAAGACTCTAGTGGGTATGAACTTCGAGGTTATGAAAACGGCTACCAACAAGTGAACGATTACCAATCCTACGATCATGGTGACTATTACTCGAGTTATCAATGTGAACCCACCATGTTCAATCAAGATTCACCTTATGGAAGCCAATACCACCAAAACCCACCATATTACCCTCCACCCCAACCACAATATGAACCCCATGACCCACAATACTACCAATCACCTCAACCTCACTACCAACAATATGATGCCCCACCCCTTGGGCATCATCAAGATTATCAAGGAGCTTTAGAAGACCTCAAAGACCACCAATCGTCAAACTTGGAGTTGTATCATTCGATTCTTCAATTGCAAAGGAGCACACAAGAAATGGCCATTCAAATGAAAAAGGAACAAGATGAAATCATGGCCCGATTTCGAAGGGAAAACGAGGCGAGGGATGCTCGATTAAATGCAATATCGGTTCAAACCGTAATATTTTTATCCCGAACATCACAATTAGATGAAGGGTGCCCACTTGAGAAAGAGGAGCCACCTAACCATGAAGTCGCCGATGTAGTTCCCTTTGGAGGAGAGATTTGCTTTGAAGAACCTCAATCGTCTACCCAAAAAGTGACGAATGAGGATATGACCCTTGGTGAAGACAACATTGGTGAGGAATTGGAGGAATTTAGTGAGTTGGATGGGTTGGTAGAATTTGTGAAGTTGTTGGGTGAAATTGATGAGCCCAAGTTGCCCATGTCCGAGAATGTGGAAAAACGTCAAGAGCCCCTAGCTAGTGAACCAAGCAATGACTTGGAAGAGATTGAAACCGCGGGTAGAAGTTTCGATCCTCTTCTCCAAGATGATGTGGGGCCGAGTGATGAAGATGGGGAACCACAACTTGAGGAAAGTGTGGGGGTGTGCAACAAGGAAATGAGGCCAAAGCCACTTTTTGTGCCTTGTTTCTTGGAAATGAAGCTTGCTAATGATTGGAGGCGATGTTTAGGGAGGAAGTGGTCGGTTAAGCTCGTAGGATGGATAGACCCCGGAGACGACTCGAAATATGACTATGGGTCTTAGGATTCCTACTTCTTGCCTACTCCTTGGAGGCCGTGGAGGTTGGCTAGGCTCGAGCGCTTCTTGGGCCTTCATTATGATGTCGGTAGCGCGTTCGACTTGCTCCTCCATGCTCTTGAGGGCTACGGTTGAAGGAGAGTCCACCATCCTAGGTTTGACGGAGTTCCTAAAGAACCGTCATGTTGTATATTCCCCCTTCCTCTTCTTTAGAGTACTTGTGCTTGTGTTTGTGTGTTTTATCTCTTGATTTTGCTAGTTTTGTGATGTTCTTGTAATTGATTTGGTATTTTGATGAGCGAGGTGAGGGAGTGAATTTGATGTGTACTTTGAGTTTATTGTGATAGGTGAAGTGAAGGTGACTCCTAGAAAGGAGTGGTTAGTGATAGAGCTTGGATCGTGAGCAAGGGAGCGGGTTTTTGGGGTCATGGGAGTCATGAAGACCCTTCCCGATCGGGAAGGGTGTGTCGTCCCGACCGGGATGGGGCCGTCCCGATCGGGATGAGGGTGCCAAAAATCGAGTTCACTGGAGTGTCATCCCGATCGGGAAGGAGGCTTCCCGACCGGGACGGGTATGTCATCCCGACCGGGATGATCCCCTACTCCTTTTTGGTGCCTCTTCTTCGACGTTCAAGCCCACCCAACCATTATATACCCCCACTCAACCTCCCTACCTTCCTTTCTCATATCATACCACCCATGTACCTCATTTACATACCTTAACCTCATTTCCTCCTCACTTTAGACCGATATTCACATCAAATCCCACCCCCTCGCACCATTACTACCTCTACCGTGCGGTTCTATCAAGCTTGAAGCGGGATAGCAATGATGAAGACAAGCAAGTGCCTATATTGATCTATGAGATGATGGAGAGAGTGAGTAGCTAACCTATGGTACGACAACTATCCTTTCTTTTCCGTTTTTGTTGTTGCTTGTTTTTCTTTGTTTATTCCCTTCCCCTTTGAGTCATGGTATCTTAGTGGCCTTCGAGGCCTCGGTTTTGGTTACTCCCGACTCTCGATGATGTGACTACATCGAGAGTCATTTTCAAAATCCAAATTTTACAAGTTTTTCACTCTTTCTTTTTGAGGATTTAGTCGGATTTAGGCGGAATCTGGGCTAGGTGATTTGATTACACCTAGCCCTCCCCTCCCATTTCCTTTTATTTCCTTCTTTTTATTTCTTCCCCCATCCATATCTTTTCTTGTCTCGGCCCATGGTGACTTGACTACACCCCGGCCGGACGCTTTCTACCCTTTTCTCCACTTTTCTTTTTGATTTCTAGCTTTATTTTCGTAGTTTCTTTTGTGCTCCCATGCACTACGGTCGAGCATGAGGACATGGCTCGACTTAAGTGTGGTGGGAGTGATATTCTAGCATAGTTAGCTTTATTTTTGTAGTTTTTCGAAAAAATCTTTAAAAAACCCTAAAAATTTGAAAATTTTCACAAAAATCAAAAAGATTTTCCTTTTGTGTGTTTTCCCTTGTGTCATTGTCTCGTATATTTGTTTTGTTGTGTGTGTTTTGCCTCCCTTTTCCTTATAGGTTGCTTAATCACCATTAGCTTTAGGGAGCTTTCAAGATGTCTGGTAACATCTTCTATCCCTTTTTCCTCTTTGTCTCTTGTGGAGTTTGGAGGAGATTGTGATGTTGTGTGCTCGGGAGGAGCTTTGTAAAGTTTGGTTGATTTGGTTGCTCATTTGGAAGATAGGGGTGGTGTTTGTGTTTTCATTTGTGTTCGTTTTGTGTTGTTTTTGTTTTGTTGCCTTTTGCTTCTTTTTCTTTCGTTCATTTTCGTCATGTCTTTAATTTTGTGTTGTGCTATGTTGTGTGTCTTGTGTGTAAACCGTTTTCGAAAACCCGGTTTAGAGGCTAGTGTGCGAGTGTTTACTTTCCCTTCCTAGTTGTATAAATCGAGTCTTGGACTTTAGCCTAGTAGAATGACCCTAAATCAATGATTTTGTTGGTCCTTTACCTTGAGTCCACCTAGCTTACTAGGGATTTACTACGGGATTTGCATTTTGACCATTATGACCACCCACGGTGTGAAAAGGCCTTGGTTGCCGAGTCCCGTTCCTTAGGTGACCGTGTCTAAGATCGTTTGATTAGTCCAAGTTCTCCACCTTTTTGTGGGTTTGAAAGGGGATGCGCAACCCCGACATACCCGTTTCCCTACCTCTTACACATATCCACACAATAAATTGCAATTTGTGAATTCTTTCTTTCTTGTCATACAAAGAAATGCCAAAAAGACAAATCTTGCCAAAAGGGGCAAAGAAAAGAAAATGAAAGAAAATGAAAGAAAGAAAAGAATGAAGAAAAAGAAAAGGCACAAAAGCCAAAAAGAAAATAGAAAAGAAGAAAAAAAAATGGCATGGCAAAACAAGGCAAAAATGCAAAAGAAAAGAGAAAATGCCAAAAGAAAACCCGATTCACAAAAATAACCCCTACCTCTCAAAATAAGCCTTTTTCCGACTTTTGCCATGAAGAGCCTACCAAAGGACCGAGTCCCTAGGAAGGATGATAGCGGCATTAGTCGGTCTTCCCTCATTTTGCACATTTCCACTTTTTACTTGGACTAGTTAGGCGGTTTCGGACATGGGACGACCCTCTTGGCTCATTGCTAAAGGGGGCGGGGTCTCACTTACCTACAGTGTCGACTAACACCGTGGTTCATCCTTTTTCCCACTCCGCCGATCGTCGCGTAGTACGTTTTTAGAAAGTTAGGAGGACCTAGGTAAGTTACCAACGTTTTTGTTGCTTTATCGTCATACTATTAGAGTTTAGTCCACCTCGGTTTGTATTGCTAGCTTGGAAACGTTGTCACTTACCTCGAGTCCTAAACCGGTGCTTCTTTCACCGCTTGTTTGAGGGAAGCGGTATTTCTTTTCTTTTGGGTGCAACCTTTTGTGTGTTTGTTTGTGTGCTTGTTTGTTTATGTGTTTTGTGTCCGGTTGCATCCGCGGTTTTGTCGCAAGACCCGACTTGCCTTGCGGAGTGCACTTTTCCTCTAAGTGCACTCGCGTGAGTTGAAAGGGCGTAGGGTGCGCTAATACCCATTCGGCTAGTATAGTAGTTAGTATGTGCTTACTCGAGGGCGAGTAAGGGTTAAGTGTGGGGGAGTTGATAAGTGTGGTTTTTAGTGCCTATTTTGTAGTGTTTTGGTCCCATTTTCCTTGTAGAATCGCTCCTTGGGAGCGGTTTAGGGGCTTCTTATGCTTCCTTTAGTTCGTTTCAGGTTCCCGAGACCGACTTGGAAGAGTTGGAGCGATTCCGACTCTATACATACACATTTTGGAGCCAACGAGATAAAGGAACGATGACTCGATGCTTTGGAATCGACCCCGAGACCTCGAGACCCAATCCCGAGCCTCCGAGACCCGATCCCGAGTCCCGAGAATCGATGAGAAGTCCATTTGAAGCAAGGAGAGACCAAAAGGATCATATTGGAGGCCTACAAGACTCATCCCCGACGGGTATGCACCTCACCCCGTCGGGGATGAAGTGCGCTTTTAGAGGTGTTACTGCAAGGCCGTCCCGGTCGGGACCAACCCGTCCCGGTCGGGATGATGGGTCCGTCTCGGTCGGGTTGAACCCGTCCCGATCGGGACCGTGTGCTGTAGCCCGCATTTCTTTTTCTTTCTTCTCCCTTCCATTTGTAACCCTATATATACTCTTCCCTTGTTTTGTAAAGCTTATGCACTACATTAGACATAAAACCCTAGAGTACTTTAGGTTAGATTAGAGTAGATTAGTGTAGATTAGTCGGTAATTAGTAGTTAATCTTAGTTTAGTACTTGTATTAAGGGAATTCTTCAAGATCCTTCCAAGATTGACAACCTTGGTGGTTTGTTTTGGGTTTTCTTCATTAATGCAAGTTTCAATCTTTCTCCTTCACTAGTTTGGTATAATCCTTTCTTCCTTTTACTCTTTATCTTGTTTCTTTAATCAAGTTTGAATATTTAGTTCTTGTTTATTGTTTTGTTTATCATATTTGGTAGTTTCATTATGTATGTTTTGATGTTTGTGTTGTTTCCTCTTGTTGATGTTAGAATTAGTTTGATAATGTTAGAGTAGTGTTCTTGCTAGGGTTAGTAGGGTTATTAGGGTGTTAATTGGATGATTAAGGGTTTGTTGGAGATGTTGGTGGAAGATTTGGGCCTACGCTTCCACTGCTTCTTAGTCCTATCCCACACGTATTTTTGAGTAATCTCAGATAAAAGAAGATCACGCGCATCAGGGTCTCTAGCATTCAACGCAAACCAATCGACAAATTTTGACATAGCAATGCTTGGGTTCTCAAGAACCTCATCAATTGGGTCATCATCTTTGAAGATAACAGATTGCTCACCCGGGACGTGGAATTGAAGTTTTTCAACACCAGGAGTCCTGTAATGGATGTCAAAGGCAAAAATCCTCCAAACAGCTTCACATGCAGACAAATATCGACAATCGTACAACTTCTGAATCTGGTTGAGGTTATTTTGGTTATTGCGACGACTATGGGACGATTCCACTGTAACACGATCAGGCCCTTTATTGATGTACTTGAACAAATATTTAATCGACCTGGCTTGGTTGCACCACTCCACATTTATGTGAGCATGATACTTATTCATAAGGTAGGAATTGTAGGGAACAACATACCGATTATCAATGGGCACGCCGTTCTTGATAATTGTACGCCCATTATCCCTTCTCTGGTAAATAGGGAAATCATTCTTGTCAACTGTGGTCCTGGGGTTGAATCGCTTCGGAAACTTCCGAATGCATGCACCATCTAACAGGCACGGACCATGGATCATCAGCTCTGATACTGCGGCGAACAATATGGGATCCTGGCTTTCGTCGGGAATCTCGGCCGAAATATTCTATCTACGTTTGCCACCTCCGGGAACTTATCATCTCGATGGAGGAAGAGCAGGATGTGTGCATGGGGGAGTCCTCTCTTTTGGAATTCGACTGTGTACACAACTGCAAACAATTTAAATTTAGTAAATAAGTACTCCCTCCATTCAAATCCACTTTTCTCATTTTCTTTTGCACATTTGCCGAGACGCGTTTTACACTAGCGATATCTTTCATTTTACATTAGCAAAAATTATAAAAATTTGATATTCTTAATGTGCTCATAAAGACGAATCAAACAAAATCCCACGTGACTATATTCTCACTTATAGATTGTCGAGAATATCGAAGATTCTCCTCAAGTGTGAATAGTGTCAAAAAGTGAAATGAGACAAGTGGATTTGAATGGAGGGAGTACAAAAGAAAGCAATTGATAAAAGGCAAGGATAAATTAATATAGGATTGGGGAAAAAAACATAAATGCATACCTGCTCTAGTCCTCCCAAAGATTTCGCGAACTTTCAAGTCCTGTATCAACTCATATAGCTTCACTTGAAAAATTCGCGGCAAAATATCTGGACGGTCTTCAGAGCGAAGACCCCTTCTGCTGACAAAGCGTGTAACCTCTGGCCATTTCGGATTACAGGTAAAGGTAATAAACAGATCTGAGTATCCACACCACCTACAAATAGCCATAGTGTCCAGAAACTTTGAACTCATATAAGCATCACCAGATGTGTAAGAGGATGGTACAATATAGCGACTACCAGTCGATGATGGATCAACGTTACCCTCTTCAACTGCATCAACAACATTTTTCTACTTGTCATCCCTTAGTAAATCTTGGTTGAATCGTAAGAATGAAAATCTCTGAGACTCAACCATCATGTATCCATCAACGCAAATTTGTTGGAATAAGTTGCAAGATTGTGACCACGTAGGGAACTCAATTTCCATTGGCCTATCTTGAAATCAAAAGGCAAAGAACTCACGTAAAGTGAGCTCCTCGTGTGGCTTAAGGTTATTGCTTATACCAAGAGATGCTTCATTGTGAGGGATGTGTAGGCGGAATCCATCCTCACCATATGGGAGAAAAATAAGATATTGTAGAGCAAGATATGATGGGTGCAACTCAGAAATGTGTTGCAATTGTCCACATGATTTTTGTACAATAATGTCCCGATGTTCCATGTCGGGACCTATGTCACCTTCAACCACAGCAACAACTTCTGAAGCAGTTGGACGGTTATAAGTTCTCCTATCAGTGCGTCGTCGGGCAATCAGTCTAATACTAACTTCCCCTTCTACATCTGATGACAATATGTCTCTGGCCATCCGGAAGGTCTTTGCAAGAGGGTTATGTTCGTCGATCATCTCCTTCAATAACAACGTAAGTTCCTCGTTGATTTTACTACGCCCGCCACCACTGCTTATATAAAAAGAAGATGTACAGAGGAAGAAACTTCATGAACAGGTAAGTATGAGAAATCAAATCCACAAATTAAGCATCCAGAGGGTACTGACGCTACGGCATTTATTCGGTTGTTAACCTCCTCCTCCGTATCATAGATATACAATTGGCAAAACTTTGGAATAGATCCATCAGGAGGTAACAAGCTGCCAATTCGATGGACATTCTGCCCTACCATCCTAAACGTGTATGGACCTCGACCAACGTTCACTATTTTATCAATAATGCCACCAGTGGATGACCAAGCATACCCACAATTGTAGCCGCGGATATTGCTAATAAATGTAGAACTTAGACGATGTTGTCTTGTCAGAAGTGATTTTAACAATGCAGGTGGTTGGGTTAGATACGACAGAACTACATTCCCATCTAAGCAGCACAAAGAAAATCTTGGATTTGTCGTGCCTTTTCCTTTACCAATCCTTTCCTCATACCACATTTGGGCTTTGCACATCTGACATTTATATTCCGGGTCACCAATATCCCAATAAATTGAACCTGCAGCAATAGTTTACGAAAACAATTATAACAGTAATGGAATATAAAACATGCATATAAACAGGATCTAATAAGCTTACATAGAACTGGTAAGCTCAAGAAAGGGGTAAGGGAAACCTGCACGAATATCTAGAACACCACCGGTGGCATTGTTGGCCAGTCCTTCTTCGAATTGGTGATGTCCGGAAGCGTTTTCAAGGAACATACTATCAGAAGAAGGATTAATATGTGGAGTTGATGAAGTAATGGCGTTATTGAACCCAGAACGCAAACTTGGTGTTGGGTCAGTAGTAAGTGAGTCGTCTGAATCGTCACAATCTGTAAGAGGTGAACATATTGTGTATATATTTTGTTCAAAGGCACCATTCCTTAAAACATAGGGCAAAACCTTAAGAATGACAACTAATATAATGCACGAAACGACATGAAAGTGTCATTATAGTACAAGTTAAAACTGTGAACAAAATATACACGTAAATCACCTGGTCGAGAACGAAGAACCGAGGAGGTGGACCTTCTTCTTTTTTCTGCATTGAGTTCTTTTCTATGGGCCCTTTTAAGTTTTGCCGCTTGTTGCGCCGGTGAAAGAATGATAGGTTCAAATGAAATAACAGAAGAAGGGGTTGCACTAAAAGAAGCAGGAGTTGAAGGACAATGGGGCGAGGCACGACGACGACGTGAGGCAAGTTGTCGTGTAGGTTGATGGACCCGAGCACCTAATAAGAACAGGAAGCATTAAAATGTAGACACATGTAGACACACACATATGTAAGTGTGAGTATGGATACAGAAAGGCGAAAAGGAGGTACCATTGGTAATATCATTTAGGGGAGTACAAACGGGTAGCACTGAGTGCTGAGTTGAGCCAACATTTTCATTAACAAAGCTGCTGCTTTCAGCACCTGAATAATAACACCAATTTCTTGTGGAATTTAGATGCAGAGGTATGTAGAAATGCACATGCATATATCTGTGTAAGAAGCGAGTAAGAGGTACCGTTGGTAATATCTCTCAAAGGATGTAGGATTCCCATAACATGTTGCTGACTTTGTTCGACATTTTCATTTGCAAATCCACTGCTCTCCCCACCTTAACAATAATATTAAATCCACAAAGTGAACATCACTCAATACAACATATTAGCAAACGGGAAAATGTTTATCCAAATATAGTCAGATAGATTTAAAATTTTTGGGATTAATGATAGGAATTAGTAAATGTACAGTGCATGGATATGTTTCGAGTTATATGTGTGTAGTAGTAGTAAGTCTTAGCACCAAAAATAACAATAGTAATAGTAGTAGTAGTAGTAGTAATAATAATAATAATAATAATAATAATAATAATAATAATAATAATAATATTCTTAAGTAATTCATTAGTACTTCCTGTTACTTATTATTATGACTATTATTACTAACCTTTTATATACAAAACAGGCTAGAAGAGCGGATAAGAAAACCGACCCTGTCTGACCCAAATCTAGACACACTAACAAAGCTGGATTGAAAACCGACCCTATCAATTATGGTCAAAATCTAGATACAATAGGAAATCTGATAACAATATCGGAACTGGACCAAAGCTAATACGACCACCAAACTGAGGTTAAAGTCGGAAAAGACTATCAAAACCGGAAACCACAACCAAACCCGTAGACAACAACCAAACCCGACCCAAATGGATAACGAAATACTCCCTAAGAAGACACAAACCCAACAATTAGAAGCCCAGCATAAATGAGGCCCAAACCCAATCCCACCCTAATAACCCCAACCATTTATATAGTACCCTCCCCTAACCGAACCCCCATCCCAAACCCTAATCCCACCCGACGCTCTACCTAACCCTAACCCTAACCCTAACCCTAAATCATCTCTCAGTCTCAGTCTCACTCTCCACTCTCACTCTCACTGATTCCCTAATCTTCCCCAAAAATGTCGTCTCCTGTTCCTCACTTCACCTCTAAGCAACCATTTCTTGAAAAATTAATTGTCCGAGAAAGCGAGATTCTTTGTAAATCGAATTGTGAAGCTGTATCCAGATTCATCGCCATTTTCCTGCTTAATTTGAAGGTCGATCGATATGTATCAACCAAATTCCAGATGTGCGGTGCTTTTAATGAAAAAAGGTATGCCTTTGATTTCTTGTTTTAGTTTTTTAAATCTTGAAATCTTAATTATGTTACTGTATTTAGTCAATTTTGGCTCATTATTGTTTTTTTGGGTGTCTCTGTGTTCTACCATGTTTGCATGTATTTTTCCTGCTGTAAACCCAATCCCAGGTCGACTTTGATGCACACGAAAAAATGGTGAGTCTTATTCATTTTTTTTTAATTTCAAAATCAATATTATGTGACAATGTTCTCACCACTAACCATTTTCTTCTTTCTGTCTCGTTACTTTCTTGCATGCATGTTCTTTCCTGTGTTCTACATCCCTTGCATGCATTTTTCCTACCAGATAGAATTATAGATCTACTTTGCTGTGAACTAAAATGGTTAGTTTTTCCCCCTCTCTCTGTCTCTCCCTTTTTTTTATTACCGAAATCTTTATTATGTAAATATTTTCTCATGACTGATCTTTTTACTGTTCTCCACTGCACATTTTCTGCATGCATACAACTTCTCGGAAACCGAGTTGCAGATATAATGTGCTGTATATGAAAAATGGTGAGCCTTTCCCCTTTTTTACCTATTTTTTCTCTTGTTAAATTTCAGAATAGTAAGAATGTAAAAAAAATATCATCACTAATACTTTTCACTGTGTTGTGCAGATTGTTGGCCCATTTTTTTTAATAACTAAAGAATATATGGATGTACACCCAAATTTGGGGTTTATGGCGTCTGATCTACTATTAAACGTCTGGTTTTTAAAAAATGATGTAACACCAGCTGATTCTGAAAATGAAGGTATACCTTCACTTTTCACCTCCTTACCTTTCTAATATTTTTTAAAAATTGCATGCACAGTAACAATGAAAAATTAGATCTGAATTTTCTAATACTCTTGATATTTTCACTTTTTTTTGTTATATTGGGTGTCTGTTCACAAATCTGACCTAAAAAAACAGAGTAAAATTTTTGTGTCCTACTATGTTTATTCTTACATTTGACGTTTTTTTGTATATAAATCAGTCTCATGAAGTTTTACTGTACCCAATTGTATGCATGTTTGTATAATTCTTAGATCTTGTGATTTGAAGTGTTGCATGTCGAAGATTCATAGATTTCATGATATACAGCTATGCTTTTATCTGTAAAAAATGATGTATGTACCAAGTATGCATACTAATCAATATATATAAAAAAATATTAGGAAAACAGCCATGAAAATCATGATTGTAATACCTATGTTTGTTTATAACTGCATGCATAGTATAAGAAACAGTAATTTCTTAAATTTAAGTTATTATGGATATTTCACATTGTTAAATTCTGTAGTGTGTGTTTATTACCAAGTCTGGGTAAAAACAGAGCAAAAAGAAACAATGTGATTCCTAAGATCCAAACTGATTATTACAAATTATAATGTAGGCTGATGTAGTTGAGTAAACAATTTTTTTAACGAAAAATCAATTTCTATGTTACGTTTAAATAACTCCTATTTTTTGGTGGATTTTTTTGCTCACAAATGATGAATTACTAATTTCACCTAATGGATATTGCTTAACTCTAATAGTAGGCTCTTGTTTTACTATAAAAATCATAGATCTAGTCATTTTAAGTTTTGCACCTTCAAGTTCTGTAAATCTTATGCCGTAGAATCACGTTTTTAGTATAACAGAATCATTTATTAACTAAGTTTTAAGCATTAGTATTTTTTCGTCAGAATCACAGGGAAAATGAAGTAATTGTTGATATACAAATAACAAAACAGTAGACACTTTTCAAAATTACTTAAAACACTTAAACGATAGACATGTACACTTGAAAAATGTAGATTTGGCGATTATCATTTAAAACAATAAAAGGAAAAATGAACTGCCTGGCTAATATTTTTTTAATAATAATGTGAGGCAAAATGCATACTATCACTTACAAATTTAACACTTAGGTTAAATATAAGACTAAAAATTAGATTAATGTCTGTATAGCAGATTCTTTGAAGATAGAAAGAGTATACTCTGTGCTTTATTTTTAATGTGTGAATGTTAATTTTGTATACTATATTAGAAAAGAGAACATAATTCCTGCAGCAATAATTCTCTTAAGTAACAATCACTGGTAATTCTAAGTCTCATAATTGTTACACATAGTGTGGATCTAGGTAATTCTATTTAGGAAGATTTTGGAAATTTAACCTCCAGAAAATGTTAATTGTATTTCTATTTAGCCAAAAACAACACAATCACAGTAACAATGAAGTAATTGTTGATATAGAAATAAACAAAACAGTAATCACTTATAAAAAATATTTAAAACACTCAAATGATAGAAATGTACTGAATACAAAGACTCAGTTACCTTTTCCATGTTTTTGTGTCAAATACTTTAGATTTGCAGATTATCAGTCTCATATACTGTAGATATTAAAGTATATTCCACATAAAACAGTAGAGAAAAAAAATTACATGTTTATACAATCATAAGATGAAAATAATATAAAATAGAGCAACACATACGTTATGTCCTGCAGCGATTTGTACCATCCCTTGTGCTTCTGCTGCTGTTTCTTGTTGAACTTAGATTATCCATCAAAGATTTTCCAATAGCACGATATAAGAATGTATTCTTTGATTAATAGAAGATGCTTTTAGTATCAACTAATTGATATTTTGGTAGATTCAACACCTTGAAAGATTGTGATGTTATTGACTTGAGCAATGTTTTAATGAGGAATTTAAAAAGAGTGTTGCTAACTTACTCTTAACACAACATTTCAACTGCTGTTAGTGGGAAGATATTTTGATAAATTGAGTCAGTTAAACTCAAATCATTGAATCAGTTAAATAAAAGTAACCTTATTCTTTACTTGGATGTTTGACCATATTGTAAGTACCTGCTAGAACTTATACAAAAAACTATCTAGAACTAATACTAATTATGTGTGATTATTTCTTAGTTATTGATTATTGAGTCTGTTGTGTTTTCCATGTATATTACAATTGTATTCGTATTAGAGTTCTCTACAAACAAAAATTGACACACGACATTAAAAGAATTCTATCCATATATTGAAGATAGTAGGTGATATTCCACCAAATAAGATAAAGGGAACTTGCTGAAGCTGTCATTCTTACTTTAAATAAGATATTAAATTTTACTTATGACTGACGTTTACGGTTTAAATAAACTAATGAAATACATCTAAATATGTGAGTATATAATCTTCACATAATCATATAAAGACATATTATCTTGATTGGATCGCAATACTGCTCAAAGTAAATACAGCAACAATAAGCAACAACCGTAAATCAACAATGAATTAAGAATACAGCCAACATATCCATAAAGATTCTGGATTGCATAAGCATGCTCTTAGAACAAATAGACACAATATATTACCTCCCATTCTCTTCAACCCAACTATATGTTCTATATGCATGAATTGTATATGAATAAATAGTTGGGGTCCGAGAATGGGAGGTGCAATAGCTTGTCCACCTAATTGTAGTGATAACTCTATAACTTTTAGTTTAACAGTATTCACTCTTAGAATTGGATAGACTACTTTGTTGTCCATCTATCTAATTGAAGCGTCTTATGCATATGGTCTGAATCTTTGTGGTGCGTAGGCATGGATTCATAACTCATGCTTCTTGGATCGCAATAGTGCTCAAAGTAAATACAGCAACAATAAGTACCGTAAACCAACAGCGTGTCAATAATACAGCTTACATATCCATAGAGATTATGGATTGCATAAGCATGCTCTTAGAATAAATAAACAGAATATATTACCACCCATTCTCTTGACACCAACAATGTCTTCTATATACATGAATTGTATATGAACAGATAGTTGGTGTCCGAGAATGAGTGATGCAATAGTTTGTCCATGAAGGTCTTATTAGGAAAACTGGCAGCATTTATGCACTATTAATACCCGACAGTAGGTCAATTTATATATAAGAAGTAGTGCATCTATTGCACCTACAAATAATCAACCAAACAATATAGGAGTAATTTCCACTACTTATAATATGAGATACTCTGCCAATTGCATATTCATTTTGCTGACTTCTTGTCATGTGTGTTCGGGTTCTTCTGCTCCTGCATATACATTAAATTTAAAAAATATATATACACACACACACACACACACACACACACACACACAGACACACACACACACACAGACACACACTTTTCAACGTAATTTGTCATCGGCAAAATTAAAAAAACCAAATTTTACGCAACATAAAATAATTCAAATTAGTTCACCACACAGGTCAAAAAAAAAACATGACATAGGTAAAAATTTGGTCTTCTCGAACATCAATTAACTTAAAAAATAACATTCCCAACGTCTTCTTCTTTATATTTCAAGGACTTCAATATCTTCATTGGTGGTCTCATCAATAAATTCTGCCCTTGTCCTTTTTCTGCCAATGTTGCTGACTCCACTATGCTGCACATCAATAAAAACCCCTTGATCTGCGTTTCTGTGTTTATATAAATTCATCAGCCACTTTTCAGTCATAAAATAAATAAAATATTAACTGCTGTTTATATTATTTGGCTGACCTTGAAATGAATTCATTCACTTGTGGTATATCTGGCATGATATGTATCTTTGTTGCTTCAGTTGATGATACCCTCATTTCTCCTATTACAAATGATGGGTAATTAGGTTTTTTTAGAGTCTGTTTCAGATATGCACAAAAATTTTAGAAATCATACCTAAGTATGGGGCTCTCTCCAGACACTGGAGTACAATTATGGGCTTCTGTACTAAGAATCTGTCATCAGTTGCAATTGACCTGATCATATTTCCAATTTCTCCCCATATATATACTGGCAAAGCTCTTCCCCTGTGATTAATTTAAAATAGTTAAAAAAAATTTGAACTGTTTTTCCAGAAGTTGAAAATGGTAAGCATAAGAAGAAAATTACTTCAAATCTTGTAGTTCAAGAGTAGTACAGTTGAAAATCCTATTTTCAAGTAGAACAATGTACTTTTCCACCTGCCCAATCACATCTGCATACTTGTCTTTGTTAATAATAATATAAAATAGATACCCAATTTATAACTTCTTGTTCTAAAAGCACTAAATGTACCTATCAAGGATCTCCCCTTTAGGTTGCTGTCATTTACATCTTCAAAATCCATAAAGTTGAAACCGAATGTTGGCATGGTTTCAATTTCTAGTTCTTCAATAATAGTAGATATGATAAATCTTATACGCCAATCTTTATTGGTAGCGGCCTCAGATGTAAAATTGTTTTCAAAGTGAAATTTACTTATTATGTAGATCTGCTCTTCCTTTACCTTTCCCCCAAATTGTGATTTCAAGTCATGCACTATTCTTGCTTGCATTGTATCACCCTAAATTAACCCATTTTGCATTTTGTTAGCATAACAATATTATAAAAAAAAGAGATTCTAAATGAATAAATGATATACAGTGCTTACTTTTATGTCTACCATTAAGACCTCAATTGAGTTGTTAGTTTGATTGAACCTATCAAATAGACCTTCTTCTGCTTTCCAAACACGCACAACTCTAGCCTCAAAGTAAAATTCACTTCCAGATGGGTGCAACTTATCAAAAGTAGAGAACATTGATTTGCTTATTTCTGATTCTCCCATTTTTATGTTAACTGTTCTTCAGGTGTGGTAATGTACATAAAAAATATTGTATTTCTGATGTATTTATAGTGACAAAGCATTAACAGAAGCCTGGACTATCATTCTAGTTGTGGGTAGTTTCATAGGAGAAGTTTTACTTGGTTAAGGAGATAGTGAGTAGTGGTGAAATAAAATATCTAATAACTGTCTTCATAGAGCTGAATTTCTTTATTTTAGTATAACTCTAGAAGCGGTACATCACTAACCTATCTCGATGGAGATGTGATTTATCATAATAAACTGTTTTGATATACTTGGTTGAGAAAAATTCTGTTTGTTTTGATGTGCATTGCTGATAACTGTCGTCCTAAACTGGAAGGTTAAGGAAAACTAAATGAAATGAACAATTTTTTGGAACCTTATTTTAAATTAAGTAACATATCAATCAATTAAACATCTGATCGTTACATAAACATATTGTGGCATATTATCTTGATCATGGCATACATGTAAAAAACTCAATGATGAGCAACTATAACTCAAGTATAAACCATGCATACAGACTATTTACCTACTGAGGTCCTGGATTGCATATTTACACTCTTAGAATTAATGGGCACAATAAACTCCCCCCATTCTTTTAATCCCTACCATATGTTCAATATATGAGAATCATATTTTAATCAAATAGTAGGGCTAACAGAATGGGAGTAGCAGTAGTTTGTCGACCTAATTGTAGTGATAACTCCTGAACTTCTACTTTGTGAGTAATTCACTCTTAGGATCGGGCAGACTTTCATTATTGGCTCATCTACCTAATTGAAGTGTCTTCTGTATATTCTTGAATCTTAGGGGTGTTTATGAATGGAACAAAGTATCATTCCGAAAATAAATTGCCTGAGGGTCACCATTCGAATAATGGTGATTGTTTTTACATGCTAATTTGAGAAATTACATCACATAAACTACAATTGTGGTAGATGTCATGGTGTTAATATGTGAACATTTTTTTTAACAGTGACTTATCTAATAGTTTTTGTGGAGGATACATGGTAACAGTTGATAAATAAGTTCAGTGAGCCAACTGTAAATATTACACTGTATAAAATTATTTATGGAGTAAGATGTATCCAATAATTTTATTCGACAATTGCGGAACTGATATCAGATTACGTCGGCAGGTCTGGAGTGTTTAGAACCTGAATATGTCAAATATATGCATGAAATTTGAGAAACTCAGTGAATCAGGGAATACGAACTGTTAAATAAAAAGAAATAACATAAAATTGTTCAACTAATTGAAAAACATTAGGAACTTAATTTAAAAAACACTAAGTACTTCAATTTAAATTTAGAACTTAGACAAACACATCAGCAAAATAATTCTTGCGACCAATCTTCACTTCCTTGTTTTTTAAATCCTCTCTTGACTGCGGATTCTTCATCCGATGATTCTGATGTTGACACACTTGTTCCACACATGGACGATGATAGTCTTTTGCGTGGCAATTTGCTCATGGGTGTGTTCTCGTCAATTCTATCAGAGAATCAAGCAGGCCGGACAGTGTAGTTAATGAACTTGAGTCCTAGTATACGTGAAAGACTTAACATTACAACATATTTAAACACATGGTTTCTATTCTCATGACCTATTTTCTTATTCTTATACCTGCATTGGCCACAAATAAGCTTCCCTTCTTCGTATGACGTCTGTGTTGGAACATAGATCAATGACCGAGTAGCATCTTGTATCAATCACAACATTAAAGTAGCGACACACTTCCAAATCTATGATAAATTCCTTGCCTAATAGTGTCTTTATTGTGATTGGGATTTCTTTTGAATCAATCTATCATTAAGAATGTTAAACATGAAATATTAAATACAACACATAAGGAAATCATCATAGATGACCTGAGTATTTGTAACGAAATTTTTTAGGATAATTGTACCTGCTGACACATTTCCATGGATTCAGATGCATTGTATCCTGTTTCATCTTCCATTTGTGCATTATTGGTAGTGATATTAATCTTGTCACCGTTCTGATCCTCCATTAAAAAAGTAACATCATATCTTTAATCAAAAAAGACATTAACAAATACTTATTTAAAATTTTATCTTGGAATAATGAAAATTGCCTTTGCTACCGACATTATATCTCGTTCCTCGACACCAATGTCAAGTTTTGGGCAAATGTCATTTATACAATGCCATAAATTATCTTCCTTCATTCCAATTGTATCTGCACAGCTCTTACATTTGTTGCAGTACCACCATTTTTTTGTAGTGTCAACGTCCTTGAGTGTTGTTAGAATGAAATACTTTCCAGGCTGAAAATTAAAATTTCATTGGAAGGAGAAGATAGTATGAAGAAAATAGACCAAAAGATAGGTTCAATGTCTTACCTTGTGAAGTGCAATTAATTCAGAAATGTTATTCATTATGAAAGGACGTTGAGTAGAAGCACTCAAAGAGTTGTGATCTGTTAGTGAAGACATTGAATTTGTTTCCTTTTCAGATGGGTAGAATGTTCTGTAACTTCTGTTTTGCACTGATTGTTTTTAGATACTAACATCTCTTATATATATATTTGATGACATGGGGAGTTGCAATGTACATGAGAGGTAGGGTGGTTGGCACACGAAGGAAGTGGGGAGTTGAAAATATGATGGGTTTATGCGGTTAAAAGATAAGTAAACTTCTACTCTTTTGTATTTGGTTATAGTTATGTTGCACTTTTCTGCTTATTGTTGATTTTATGCTCAAAATTGATGTACTTTTGTGCTGTAAAATTGTTCTCCACTATAGATATTACCATCAACAGCTTCATGAATACCCTTAATTATTAGATTATTATATAAATTTTCAGATTTGGGTATAACTATGCTGTGATTTTGTTCTTACTGTTGATTTTTTGCTTTATATTGATTCAGTTATGTTATGCAACTGAACTGTAATATAAAAAACATTAGCTTCAAGGTTACCATTAGCTTCAACAATACCATTATCGTCCCTTCACAGTGTTCTAAAAATGACTATGTGTTCTAACTGGCTGTAAATTGATTAGCTTGTTTCTACAATAAATAACGTAACATACCATTGGAATACGCAACGTAAAATAAGATATCCATATAAAAATCTGATAATTGTATTCCGATACTAATAACGAAATTTAAGTAATTGAAATAATAAAGAAGTGTACAACAACTTGAAACTATTTAGATAAAGTGACATACATATGGAATACGCAACGTAAAATAAGATATTCATATGTGTTATAATTGTGTTCCGATACTAATAATAAAATTTAAATATTTGGGTCAAAAAATAAGTGTTCAGCAACTTCAACATATTTAAATCCTGGTAATCTTAGACATAACATTAAGTAATGAAACAAAGAGTACAAATGACTGAAATGAAAAACAACAGTAGTCCGGGAAAAAGAAAAAAAATGAATTAAAACAGAATTAAAAGAAATTTAAAACATAAGTCAACACTCTACGAAATCTCTATTGTGCAGTTGCATGTATTTGTTAATCCCATTTTGCATGAATCACTTTCCTTAATCCTCGGGAATGCCGGTAATCTGCAACTTCAGAGATCATTGGTTGTATATACAATTTAGTTACTTTCGTGGAATCAAGCCTTACAAAATCTGCAAATATACATAAATCCAAACATTAAAATTTCGTAAGAAATTAACATTTATGACATTAAGTGAACCCTAGCTTTTCTTACCTTGGCACTTAACTTTTAGACATTGAAAAACAACTAACGCTTTTTCTGAAATATAAGTCTCAGCTGTAGAAAGTGATGAAAGGTGACAGCCAATATCTTCCCATATGTGCACCATAATCTTGTGGCCACTATAAAGTTTTACTCAAAAAAAAGTCAGAATATATTTTGAGAAAATCAAATGAAGTCACAAAAATCAACACATACTTGTTGTCCACCCAATTGCAAGCGTATGCATTGCAACACAGTGTCCGGATAGAGAACCTTGTACTCGTCCACCTCGGCAATTAAATCTGAGCAGAATAAAGAATCAATTAGAAGAGAACCAATTGTTGCAGGATATGAAAATTCTGTAATAAATTGAAAAATTCACCTATAAGAGTCCTATCTCCATTAATCAATTGTGGTATTTCAGCAATTGGTACGAAGTTGAAACCATGTAACGGTATCGGCACTAACAGTTGACGGTTGACAACAGTTGCTGAAGTGAACACTATTCTAATTGGGTGAGGTGTTGCAACATCCCACCCCTTGTTCAACCCACAATCAAATTGGTTTATCTTACATGTGGTGCCCTCCATTAACAAACCTTCAAACTGTGCCATAAATGGACGTGGGATCGAACATTGGATAACCAATCCCTATATAAACCAAGGAAAGTCAGAAAATGAAAAGTAAGTAGTAAGAAATTGATTTGTGGGGTGCATTGGTGTATAATAATATGACAAAAGCCAAAGAAATACCGTTTCGTTGACCAATAACATCTCTAGAGAAAGTGTCTCTTGCACCTGTGGGCGGAAAAGTGGTGCCTTGCCATGCCAAACTATTAAAATACGTCCCTCTATGTGCTTGTTTTTTGAGATACTGTTGAGAATCTGATTCTGCTCCATTGAAAAATCAATTGTAGAATTTGGAAGCATGCTTTTATTGGTTGGGTTTATGCTAATAACAGGCTAATGACAAGGGAGAGATTGAAGCGGTATGGGTACCTTACTCGAGATCTATACTTTGAATGTGACTTCAGTAGGAGATGTTTCAGGCTATTACAGCATTGGCTTAACATTGATTTACCTGTGCATTGTATACTAGATTCGTGTGCTACTTGGCGGGATAGGTCTGCATTCAAGAAACAGATT
This sequence comes from Agrostemma githago, assembly GCA_958450325.1. Classification (NCBI taxonomy): domain Eukaryota; kingdom Viridiplantae; phylum Streptophyta; class Magnoliopsida; order Caryophyllales; family Caryophyllaceae; genus Agrostemma; species Agrostemma githago. Next base: position 36,498,973 of record OY288239.1, read on the forward strand.
GTGTTTGCAGCGGTGATGGGATTAATTTACAGGGTTTGGTAAGAGCACAATGTCTGTAGGATTGAATATAAAATGGTGCATCCGTCTTCCGTGCTGGCAGATGTTAAGAAGGTTTTATGGTATAGGATTAATACTAGATTACCTCTTATTAAGTCTAGAGTTGACAGTAATTGGATGAGGCAAATTGGCATTGTATTGTAAAGAGTATAGAAAGTAAGAATGGGGATAACTAAGTCAAGGATTGTATGAAAATTTTGCATCGATATTAATATAATTACATTTTACCAAAAAAAAAGAAAAAGAAATTCAGTGCAGTTTGATGGTGTTAGCAAACAGTGTTGGTGTATATAAATAGTAAACAGTAGTGGGAGGTTATTATGAAGAGGTGAGAATGAAGAAGTGGGTAGAGTGCTGTTTTACTTGCTACATGAAATATGCCTATAGAAGTCCCTAGTAAATCGTAGGGCATTACCTAATTTCTGATTCCCCATCAAAATACCGTCTCATTACCTAACAACACAGATTAACACCACAGATTCATTCAGTGGTGGTTCATTGTTCATTATGTGTTTCCTCTGAGTTGTCATTTTCTTACACTTTATTCCGGACACTTTGGAGTGGTTCAATACCTCATATATAGACCATAGAATACGTAACCTCTGCTTATATAACTCATACTCATGTTTAAATTTGGCTATGCAGGTTTGACTCAGCTGCTTGTTTGGGATAATGATATGAAAATGCATATCAGATTATGCGCAAATTTGACAGAGAGACCCATGATCATAGATCAAACCCAGCCAAGTAGCTGGTGGAAATACCTCACAACACTTGTTGCTTACTGTCTTGGGTTTATTAATAGAAGTAGCTTGTCTCCTGTTCTATTTTAGTTGCCAATTAGTTGTACACCTACTGCGTCTCGACTCACTAATAGGGTAGCCTAAATATACACAGCTTGACAACTGAAACTGAGTGAAAATGATGGAGCACAATGGTGATGTGAAATCTCAATGATGAGAAGTAATTGTAAAATAATTGTGACGTTATGAGTGCGGCCCATTTCTCCACAAAAGTTGTTGTTTAAGAGGAAGATGCTCTTAGATATGAGAAGAAAACAATAGTCTATCCTTCTGGTTGAAGTGTTAACTCTATCACTAAATCCGAGTGAATGAGTAATATGCTCCTAGAGTGAATGGGTAGACTACAATACCTTCTCGGTCTAATTGAAGCGACACCTCTGTCAGTAAACTGTAGTGGAGCTTCTGAGCGAGCATTCAGATGTCACGTTCAAAACAATTGCTCCAGAGATACCTAAGAGCTGATTACCATTAGGTCTCTATGATGTGCAGTAATAGTTAAATCAACTGTGACGTCATGAATGTGGCATATTTCTCTTCTAATGTTCCTGACTAAGAGGAAGACGCTCTTAGGTATGTGAGAAGTGAACAAAAGTCTGTCCATCTGGTCAGAGTATTTACTCTATCACTAAATCTTAGTGAATGAGTAATGTATGCCTAAAGTAAATGGGTAGACTGGAGTCATTTCTCAATCTAATTGAAGCGACACCTCTGTCAGTGAACTATAGTGGAGTTATTGTGCAGGCATTCAGACGTGATGTTGAAATATTTGCCTGAGAGATTAGCTGTTTGTGTGTCAACAACAAATAACACACCAAATACTAAACGAAAACTTTCCATGTACAATTTGAAGTGAACACAACAGCAAATAAAACACTTTATGCTAAAAGAAACCCTGTGAATAAGTGACTAAAATCCCTGAACAGATAAAATAAGCAAATAATCTGAAGATAGAATAGGCAGCTCTCAGATTGTAGTGAGAACGTCTGCCTGATAGAAAGTCTGGTCGCATGATCATAAAAAGTGAAACACCTAGTTTCTGTTAAGAGCATCCCATTTAAAAACCAAATTGAACCGTAAAAAAACAAAATATAATCCTCCAAGCAAACCGAAACATGAAATAGTATGTTATATGAGGGGATAATCTGAGCATGAAATAGTAGATGTCTTTAGGTAATAATTAGTTCCCATGAGAACGCTTCCTTAACCTTGATGATGGGTTGATGGTCTCCGGTGGCTCCTCAGTCATCGAACTATCACTTGGAAGTACCTGGTTTTAGTAGCATTATGGAATGCGTCAGTTGTTACCCAATATAAATTAATTGGAAGTGCAAATCATGGTTGTCTCAATGCTTAGAGTTCCTACTGATTACATACTCAGAATATCTACCTGAGTAGAGAATGTGATAACACAATGTAAAGGCATATCAGTTTGGCAGTAGATGAGAGATAGGGTGAATTGATTTTCTAAACTCGTACCTCCATGCTGTTAGTACTCTGCTGAACACTACTTGCTGCTGTCTCATTAGCATTCTACATAATGTAGTTCGTAGGTAGTTAGCTAGTAGACTATATGAAAATAATAGTGACTATGGTGGGCAGCAGGAAATTGGTATTCCATACCTCGAGTGGCAAGTGAACCTCACTTGTTCCTGAAACCGGTCAATGGTGACCGTGCTTCTTTGCATGTCTTTAACAACCGTAGAATTTGATGAAATCTAAGGCGTTGCCGATTAGAGCTAGTGCAATTAGGTACTTATAAACCATGTTGGCAGTAACAATCAACTGAATCGTAAATAGTTCATACCTCACTTAACTTCATAACATCTTTCCATTCCTTGATCTCGGCCTCATTGTCCGACATGCCTGTGACGGTGTAGCATTGTGAGTTTTTTTAATGTTAAACGCTTGTGTTACCCGTAGTTTGAAAAGATACTCCTTGTCTATGAGGGCTCTGAAATTTGGTGGTGGGGGACCTCCTGGCCTAGCATCCTACAAATAATAGTGCAACATTAGTCATGTTCAACAATTCTTATGATTTCAAATAATAGTCCAGCTAAACACATGAAGTGAAGAAATAAAAAACAATTACCTTCTGCTCTTCCAAAATTTTTGCTACTGACTTTGACAGTAGCTTTCTCATATCTTCATCCCATATTATGATTTCAGCAAACTCGCATGCGTCATCCATAATCAAAAACTTTGCTTGGAATCAGTACACAGTAAACTGTATTGTTAGTGTACTGTATTCGTTTGAATTTGGTGGGAATGATGAATGATTAATGGTCACCTGATTTTTGGCTCTCGCTTAGCGGCGTTGTATTGTTTGCACATTTCTTTCTTGCAGTACCACATATTGTTGTCACTTGCCATTAACTTGGATCTGCATTTTTCACATGAATTGTAGCACCACTCCTTCGACGTGTCCATTTCTTAAAATATTGCTAAGGTTACAAAGACTCTGGCCTTTTAAGTGAACGATTTAATGGTAGTAAAATTAGTTTGTTGTTTACAATGGTGGACAGTAATAAAGATAGAAATGATAATGATATCAAAGGGCAATGAATCTACGATAATATGTTTAACTGCTGAAATAGGTAATTGTACCTTCTTGATGATCTTCCTTCAAAGAAAGACATTTACTTCCGTTAAATATACTAGCTGATTCTGGAGTTAGGGTCGGTGGGTAGCGTAACTTCCACCGATCAGGGCTCTTGCTAAGAGTGTACCTAACAAAGCATCGTTGTAGTATCATTAATTTTGGAGTTAGGGTACTATCTTGTTTCACGTGGAATCAGTCTTACTGAACTTACATGCTATTGAAACGCTTTACCTCTTCCATTTTTGGATTAACAATAATCAATGTTGCATCTCTTGACACAATGCTGATTTTGTCTTTGTAAATGAGATAACAGTAGTTCGGGTTAGAGTAGAAGCAAAACAGTGTAAATGTGATGTTGGAAAAGGGTTACACATACCTCTCCATTCATTTCTCTTGACGTGTCGCAACACTAACACCGGTCTAGCCTTGTCAATGTAGTTGCTAATAATGTGTACAATGTCTGATATAAATTCACTAAATATGGAACAGGATAGCTGGTCTTTCCTGTATGAATGTGTAGAACAGACTAAGAAATATATTCTAACATATGGTTGCAGATCATTAGTAGATGAAAGTAGAGTTCTTACTGAGCATTTTCGAGTGTAATAGTTGTCCAGTGAAAGCCTTTTGTAGATTTTTGAATTGCTTGATACTCAACGAACTTGCTTATCACATCTGTAAGTTACAATAAGAACTGTAAATTTTTGGCCACGCGGAATGAAATATTTTATTATTGTTGGATCTGCCATACATGTACTTACCAAAATATACATTAGCATCAACATTGCCGTGTATTATATCCTGGTAATCGACAAAGTTATACATACATAAAGGAATGTTTGGGTCAGGATGCATCTTCATCACTTTCGTGCTATATTCGAACCAAATACGACACTTGTGAGAGGTTGCTTTTTCTTCCGCAACATTTGATGAAATTGAAAATTTAGAAATAGTATAGATTTCACCCTCTGTGAAACCTGAATTGTAGAACTTCACCAATTTTTGTCTGACTGTCCCTTGAATCGTTGCTCCTTGAACATCCAAAAAATCAAAATCAATAACGATGTTCAAATATCATGTATAAATTCCATTGCTTATTTGAATGATATTCTTACCGAGCTATCGACAAAAATAAGCTCGATGCCAATTATGATATCATTAGACTTAGCATTCTGGTTTACGTTGTGTGGCTGCTTCTTCATTCGGATCCACTTTCGCATAACCCTAACCGTAATGGAAACTGCATTCATGCGTTCGGTAATCTCGCTGATAGATTTTGGTTGGAATTGGAACGCCATATTGAATATTGAAACAGTGAAAAGAGATATATTGAATTCAATTTATTTGTGAATTTGTTGAAATCAGTAAATAGAGAAAATAAACAATTACATAAACCTGTAAAATATATATAATGTGTTATGAGGAGTTAAATGAAGTGGGAGGTTAATTAGATGTGGGAATTAACGTGAAGTGGGTAGTTGAATTTAAGTGAAAGTTGAATTTAAGTGGAGAGGTAACTATTTTTGGTTTGCAAGCAGTTTTTTTTTTATAAAAAAAACAGCCACGTCGGATCCATCATGGCGCCAATTAGGACGATGATGTGGCAGCTGACGTGGGTGAATGTGGTGCAAGGATTTTCTTCAACATTAATATATAAGAGATGCTTATTCGTATAAAAATTCGATTTTAAAATGATACTGTAGACACCCACATTTTGACCGCCACGTGTCTATAGCAGTTTCCAAAAAACACCCGATGATGATCAGACGCAAACATGACTTAATACACTCGAGTTTTGGACTCGGAATCAATAGTAGTTGGCACGAGCTTTTAGCGGAGTAAAAATCTCACAAAACAGACCTCAAATCCAGGCCCAGTGGGTCGTTTCCAGTCAAATGAGACTAATTTGGGTCAAAACCGACACCAAGGGCAAAACCGTCTTTTAGCAACCGGGTCAAACCCCGGTCAAAGACATTTCCGAGACATAAATATCTGTCACGCCACTTCAAAAATCTGACTCGAAGTCAAATACTACACAAATATCAGCTACAAAGTAGAAATCCTACTCTATCTAAACCGGGTGTTTCATCCCATGCAACTAACCTTTTCCTATCCAAAGACGGAATCCCACTTCATCTCAACCGGTTGTTTTCTTCCTTTGCAAGATATCAATCTCCTATCCCAAGTCGGTATTTCATCCTATAAATACCCCACCCTTGCACAAACAATTCATACACACAATTCCCGACATCAATTACAACATCAACACAACAATTCCAATCCCGACACACAAATTACAACCCAGAATTCCAACAATACTAGGTATATTATATTCCAATCTTTCCTCTAGAAATCCTATAGGATTCCCGACCATTCACAACCCAAAATTCTAGGCAATTTTAGGCAAACCGTATACAAACCCGAGAGCAAAACTCGCCAAATCCCTAACCATACACACCATAACTCATCTATATACATCTTAATGCTCCCGCGCCTAGGCCGCTACTACGAGTCCGTTTTCGAGATAATCAAGCATGCAAGTTGAGGGTGTTACAAATCCCGACTTCTCCCTTTTCTTCTCTTTCTCTCGTTCGTCTGTCTTTTTTTTGGGTCATCGTCACATTTTTTTTCTCCATTTCTAATATCGATACTACAATATAATTTTCTATATAAAATAAATGTTCTTAAAAATACGATATCGATTCCATAGTCGAATATCGTATCAAAAGGAACTAAATAAATCTCTTTGATGCTAAAAAATCGTCATATGGTCTTAAAAACAAATATGACGATTTCAACGCGGAGAGAACTAACATTATTTTTTTTAAGTTCGATTTTCAAAACGATTTCCAAAACATCTTTTCTAAAAATCATTCCGAATACTTGATATCAATTTCATAATCGAATATCGAATATAACGAATATCGGAAATTTAAGTCGAGTATAAATTATGCTATATTTGTACGCGATTTAACAAAATTGTTGATTTTCGAAAAAAGGGTCCCGAGAACAGGCAGCCACGTGAGTTGCACGAGTCCTGTGCGAGTCGCATGGCCACGCGAGTCGCACCTCACCCGCGCGGGTCGCGTAGTCTCCTGAAAACCGTAACACCGAAAAGCGATCCTGTCTTATTTAAAAAAGTATATATCTTTTCCTTTTTTATAAAACAGCGGGCTTTTCGGTATATTTCAGGTCTCGATAAATCTTTTCAAAACCATGCATTGCATTATATTTACATCCTTTATTCAATTTACAAATCGTTACTAACCCGTTTGTTCTTTGTCTTTGTATCTTATTTTCGTTGTTTTGTTTTATTATACTAAAACGAACCCTGCATGCTAAAACAACTTTGACGTTAAATTTAGATGCATTAAACCGACCTAGCAATCCATTCAATTATTCGCATGTTTAGTCGAAACACTTTTTGCATATCATTCAACCGTCGAACTAACGCGTGTACACCAAAAACGAACGATATCTTAGTAAAGGCTGCTAAATGCGGGCGGGGTTGGGTGTTCTTTGTGAACTTCCCAACACGTACCCTCACCCCTTACTCAGAACAAGGGTTTCCGGATGTCCGAATCCATTGGCATACGAGAGTCATTCAATACCCGATTATCGTTAATGTCGGTATCGGTATCGCAATGCTAAGGGACGAACCCAATAAACTCTGAAATCGGAATGGGCCGTACTTTGTGCACGGCCCACTACGACATAGAGTGGGTTCGAATGGGCCTGAACTCCCACAAAGTTTGGTGGCGACTCCTTCTTCGATTTAAATTTCAACTCGAGATCCGTTTCACATGAGATTCATTCGCCTCCCAAAACCCGCGCGTGGCCGCGCCGGGGTGGACCTATGTCATGTCCACAATTTGGCGACTCCGCTGGAGATTCCTGATGTACCACTAGTCATCGGGGTTCCTAGGGTGAGACTCGAAAAGAAATCGTTCGATTAGTAATGTATGCTTTTTAGTTCGATGGTTCATGCATAACCCAAATCTTTCCCGGGCCGGTTACTTGTGACCGACGTCCCACTATACCACGGTGCATTCTTAAATGGGTGCACTAAAGACTTTGGTGGCGGAACTCGCATGGGCCTTACGGCATGTTCTAAGCCCAATTCGGCTTAGGAAGTCCGTCCTGATTTGCGAGAAAGCCATCGTTGTTGGTATAGACCCTATTTCGACCGACCGAAACTTAGATTAAGAGCATACATGGCGTCATTATACTACTTCCATGTCTACATGCTACTTGGTTTACATGTCATCTTTTTCAAAAATCGTTATATTAAAAACTTGCATCTTTTCAAAATTATCCATTTTTCAAAAAACTCTCGGAAAGCTGCCAAAATTTAAACTTAAGATTTGACTCAAAACAAGCCTATTTTCTAGCCGACATGCTATCCGTTTCAATATTCAAATTCCGTTCCTCATTCAATTTTCAAAATTCTATTTCAATTTTCAAATCTTCGAGATGCCATTCTCGATTTTCAAATCTCCGAGATGCCGTTTTCGATTTTCAAATCTTCAGGATCATATTTTTGATTTTCAAATTTTTGGAAATTTATTTTCAATATTCAAAATTCAAAATATTCAACTTTTCAAAAAAATCCGGGACGCTGCCGAATTTAGGACTTACGATTTTACTCAAAATAGCCTATTTTCAGCCGGTATGCTACCCGAACATTTTCAACCATCAAAAATCTGGCCCGATGGCCCTTTGCCGATTTTAAAAAAAAATAGGGCCGTCCATCCGACCTTTTTTCGTTTTTTTCCTAAAGTCCAAATTTCCCTTTTCAAAACTTTCATCTTTTTACGACTTCCCGTATTTAGTAGTGTCGGGTCTTGTCATAATTGTCAAATTCTCTAGCGTCGAAACTCCGTCGATCCTACATCACAGGTTTCCTCCCTATCACAGTCCGCCTTATTTGACTAAGGCATGGCCCACCTACGTAGGACATACTCCTACAAGGGAAGGCCCGTTTATACATTCAAGTCCAAAGTCTAGGGAGTATCTCACGTGGACCTTCCTTCGAGCGGGACTCGGCCCACATAGCCTAATCCTAAGGGAGGCCCACCTTTCACGAGTCACACGTCTAGGTGTTTAGTCTCAGGCCGTTTTCTCGTCCAGGATTTTCCTCACTCGAGGGCTACCCTTCAGCAGAGCGGTCAATCACGGTTGCTCTAAGGGTCATGTCTTACACGTGTTGTCTCACATATCCCACTTTCGAGTCACTTAGATGTCACACCATCTGAGTCTTATCAGAGCCTTTAGTCTCACTCGAGGGTTGTCCCCCAACCGAGCAATCGACCGCGGTCACCTTAAGGGGTACCTTACGTCCATCCTGCACCGGCGTCCTTACAATGCCTTCTTCGAGTCGTACCAAAGCTACGAATACTTGACTCACCTAGGTTTAGGTCGCCACGGTTGGTCCGAGCACACGTCGCGGTCAAACACGGTCGCCCCATTTTCGGACTCACCCGCATGCAGCTCAGATCTCATGGTCGAGTCCGAGCCAAGGTCGTTACCTTGTCTAGGTCAACGTTTGAGTATCCCGGTCTAGGAGTTTTTTGTCAACCCGTTACCCCGGACCGTGTCTAGTTTGACTCCCTCTCTTGCATTTGCGCAAAGTCAAGTTTAGGCGAGTCATGGCACCAGTCATTTTCTCCAATCAGAGACCTTACCAAAAAAGAAACAACCAACCGAGCGTCCGTAAGTCCGAATTTGATTCGAGTCTAAGTTTGAGTCCGAGTCTAGGATACCCTACATCCTCATTTCCAAATCAGAGTCAGAGTCTTTTGCATTATGTCCTCTTTTCAAAATTCAATAAAATCAGCTTTTCCATTTTATATACTTTCCCTTATGCGTTTCCGAGAACATGATGAACACCATCATACACTGTGAGCACACGCACGTGACTATTATAGGCACATCTATAATGACTGCAGGAAGTCGAGGCCCGTGTTTTCCTTTACCTGTTCCATGTCTGACATAGAAAGCCACATAACAACCCTTAGGGAGCGGTATCGAATCCTATGACAAATCTAAGTAGTCTTCTAGTTTGGGTTCAAGACGGGAGGCATGCCCATTTCCCACAATAAACACCCCTCTAATAAGACTAACCGATCCCTACCTTAGGTATTAGTCTAACCAACAAAAAAAAAGAAAAAAAGTTGGCCGAAAAAAAAAAAAGCAAAAGTCCAAGAAAAAAGCAAAAGGCAAAAAAAAGCAGGTCATCATCAAAAAAGAGGCATCCATGACCGAGGTTAAACGGTCAATCCAAGTGAAGAATCCCAAAACCGGGGCTAAGAGGTCAACCAAAAAATATTCAAAAACCCATGACTGTAGTGAAAATGGTCAATTCAAAATTATCAATACTCATACCATCCAATAAGGGAGAAACAATCAAATTGGTCAGATAACACCACATCTAGCTTTCCCACATTACAACCCTCAAGACCTTCTCGAGACCTAGGCTAAGAGACAGCCCAGATTTTTGAGGATTCAAGCTCCATAGGATACCCCTAACCATTAGGGTAAGACATGGAAATCAGATCCCGCATTATCAACCTACCCCGATCGAAGTTCGAGTCATTTTTTTTCCCACCACATTACAATACCTTACTCTCGAAGCCTTAGCTTCACAAAATCGATCTCCAGATGTCAGAACACCAAAGCCACTTACTTCCTAGCTCCACATTTCCAAAAACACTCAAACCAGTTACCAGCCCCAAACACGGGAACTCAACCTGTGGTCGGCATAGAACATGCCCAAATAGTTCACACCACTTCTGGGGGCTACCCCGGAGAATGCTCACAGTCACAGGATTATCATCCTAACTATTCTAACCCTTTGATCAAGACATTATTGGGAATGCACCTAGCCTATACCATCACTATGGCTAGTTACACACAAAGCCCTAATAAACTAGGCATCATAATATATTTTCAACACTGAACTACGGCAAGGTTTGATTTCACTACACGTGAATACGTAGGTAGCCTTTCAACAGAGGCACAACCACCCACATTGACACACATTCAAAAAGAGGCACCATCATTCCGGTCACGACACTGTCATGTTCTCAACAACTAGCTTTGTCGTCCTGGGGGCTTCTCCTAGGCAGAAGTTCTCCATCAACTCACATAATCCAAATACTTACAAGCACCAGCCTCCTTTCATTTCTATAGAGTGTCCTAGTACTCGGCTCAGTCGAAGACAAGAATTTGTCAGGGACTCGAAGAAGCACCTACCTTAGGAATATACCCCGAAACCAAAAGATCCGAAAAGAGCATCGGGCTATAACATTGCTACTACTAAGTCCTGTCGTTACAGTCCCATTACTGACTACTGCAACCCCGTATAGCACATCCTTCCCATTTCGACGTTCGACCATGTTGCCACTCGCCTAGGCTACGGAATAGCGCAACTTAAGAGTCTTGTCATAGTAGGCGGCCCACCCTCTACCGAGTCACGGTCCAACCCCTAGAAAGTCCAGTCGTGTCTGTCAACTTGTCTTGTCGCGTCTAGTGTCAAGTCTGTCGGTAGGCCTCTCTCTTCAAATTCTCGTTTTAAAAATTTGCAAAACTTAGCCATTTGAGAAAATCCTTTTTGGCAAGGTCAAATTTCAGTCTATTTAAACTGCAAATTTCTTTTCTACCTCCACTACAAAAATCAAGCCGGAATTGCGTCGGACAAATCCGACGCAATTTGAAGATTGCGTCGGATTAATCGACGCTAACGGCCGCCATTATAATTTGATGCAAAATTCTTTTTTTGCATCGGCTAATCCGACGCATGTGCATTGCGTCGGCTAATCCGATACCAGGTTTTGCAGGTCAATGCCCCTGTCAATGGGCTTTGCGTGGGATTAGTCGACGCAAAGTCGAACATCCTGTCGAGATTGCGTCGGCTAATCCCACGCAGAGTCCCTCAATCAATGGGCTTTGCGTGGGATTAGCCGACGCAAAGTCCAACATCCTGTCAGCATTGCGTCGGCTAATCCCACGCAGAGGCCCTCAGTCAATTGGCTTTGCGTGGGATTAGCCGACGCAAAGTTGACAGAATGTTCGACTTTGCGTCGGCTAATCCCACGCAGAGTCCCTCAATCAATGGGCTTTGCGTGGGATTAGCCGACGCAAAGTCAAACATCCTGTCAGCATTGCATCGACTAATCCCACGCAGAGTCCCTCAGTCAATTGGCTTTGCGTGGGATTAGCCGACGCAAAGTTGACAGAATGTTCGACTTTGTGTCGGCTAATCCCACGCAAAGTCCATTGACTGAGGGCCTCTGCGTGGGATTAGCCGACGCGGGTTGTATAGAACATCATTCCCGTGTTTTCAGCTCCCCATATGCGCGAAATAAAAAAATCTGCAATTAAACCCAATCCTACAACAATCCACAACAGCAACACATCCCAAACAAACAAAAATCCATCAATAACTCCAGTCAAAGCTCTCGTACATATCTTCTTCACAAAACTCCACAAAACGAAACAAACATAAACCAGTGTACTGTTATAGAAAATGAAAATACATTACAAAGACAACCAGCGCTAGGTTCAGAATTCTATCTAGGAGTTGGTAAAATATATATATACACAATGCAACCAAAGTCTAAAGAAGTAACATAAAACAGATAACTACCTACGAAAGGGACTCAATCAGGTCCGACCCATGGGGATGGCCATCGTTGTTGTCGTCATCGTCGCGCCTATGCATCCGTGGTCCTCCGCTGCATCGATCGGTCTCCATGGCGAACCGTTCCCTCATAAACTGAATAAACTCGTCCTGCTCTTCGCACTTCTTCTCCATTGTCTTCAGGCGCTCTTCTTGTCTTTGGAATTTATCTTCCATATGCTCGTTAAGTGCGCGTTCCTGCGAGGAGGCGGTAGGGAGGTATGTGTCCGCAGATACCTTCTTGCCACGGTTCAAGCATGGGCGAAAGAGCTCTTTCGCCGCATTACCTATCCCGGAGAACTGTTTCTTCTGGTTGTAGCCGCCCGTCACATCATGGAAGATCTTCAATGTGTTGGGTGCCTGATCAGAGGTGTGTGCCTCTTCCACCGCCTTCACGTAGCTCTTCTAAAACAGGGTAATAACTTTTTGAACAACACATACTATCACATCGTAATTTTCATGCCTAGTATATTTTTGAAAAACATTACTACTACTCACAACTATCTCCGGTCCTCGTGGGTCAATCCACTTGCCGTCTTTCCCCTTCTTTGTCTTCTCCAAGAGCTGGACCTGGGATGCAGTTGGGCCCTTCATATAACAGTGATAAAACTTTCAGCATTTATTTACCAATAGTATATTTTAATTATACTCAAATTTTTTACTTGTGTTATAAGCACTTACCATCTGCGCGAACGCTATTGCTGCACTCCTACTTCCAAGGCAGCTGGTGGGTTTGGCCACCCCATTCACTTGCCCACCTCTCCTGTTCGACGACTTAATCGACGATTTCTTCTTGAAGTTTGGGTCGGCAGCGTTCCTCTTCAGTGCCTCCCACTTCTCTTGCGAAATCCACTCCGCCTTCTGGACCCTCGGGACAGCTCGCTGAAATATGTTGGTTATTTTTTTCTTAATCCGACTCTCATAGTCCGACCTGAGGTCGTACCCCAAGTCTATACGCACTCTCTTCTGTTTTTCAAAAAAAAGATTCGTTAGCTACAATTGAATGTATAAATCGTGCAACGAAAACATTAGGAAAAAAAGGCGAGGTAATTACCGCGAAGTGCATATACATAGCATCCCGAGCTTCCTGTGGCGCCTCCGTCCAGCTACGGCAGGCGCCTGGGGTAGACGCATACGTCATGATGATGAAATCCCGCATATAATCTGAGTACTTCTTGTCCTCCCACCTACACAAGTAATTTATGATACTGTGCATCAAATAAATGAGTGAAAATATAGAAAACAACTGGTTACAACAACTTAAACTCACCAAGTAGCGGTATTCACATTCTGCCGTGATAGGAAGGGTTTCCCGGGCGTTGCAACGTACACCCTCGCCCCGACTTCCTGGACAGCGTCCACACCTAGGACGACAGGCACGTCCTCCTCCATAGCGTCACCATGGCTGTTGCTCCCCGTCACCATCCCATTGCCACCTGACATAATCACGTCTACAAAATATGTTTGCGCAAAGTTAAACTATAGAGTACGTTTGTTTAGGGTAAAGCAGGAATTACATTGATTACCAAAATAATCTTCAATTACAAATAAATAAATTACAACTTATACGAATAAGATACAAACAACTACAAAATTGCTAATTATCGTCACTGTCACTGTCACTGTCCGCGTCGGTGTGCGCTTCAATGAACCCCTCCTCCCCGTCTTCATCGTCGTCGTCCCAGTCAGTATTCACCTCATCACCGTCATCTCCATCGACGACCAACTCATCCTCATCACCCTCTCCCTCAGGAACAATCCAGACGGCAAATTCGTCGTCCTCCCCTTCAGCACCAACAATTTCAACTACATATTCTTCTTCATTGACGTCATTGTCTTCGATCAGAATTGATGACATTGGCTGATTATTACCAGCTACACTCTCTTGGTAGACGTCATCGTCGATGATAGGATTATCAACTTGTGATCTTGCCTTGATTTTGAAAACCGCAGACCAATTCGTACTCATTTTTCCCTTAGGGTAAGGTGCATAGCAGACTTGATCGACTTGATACGCCAACACAAAAGGGTTGTGCCCTCGCAGTTTTCTCGTCAGGTCGACATCCACAAGTTTGTACTTCTCATGAACAGTGACTCCGTACGGGGAATTGTCGATCCAATCACATTTGAACAGTACGGCCTTGCAGTTTTTGTGGCTGTCGTAGTAGTCGAGCTCGATCACCTCGACTAGTGTTCTGTAGTAATCTGACCCTTCGGTGGACAACACACATACGCCGTTACTTTTGGTCAGTTTTGGAACGTCAACACCCTCGACAAACGCACGGAACTTGTACCCGTTAATTGTATATCGCCTACAAGTTCTAACTCGTGAAGACGGCCCAGTGACTAGAGGTCTTACAATGGGATCCTCCAACGCTTCAGGCTGTTGTCAAGATAAAATTCGTCGAAAAACAATGCAATTAAATTTTCTACCAAACACATACACAATTTGTAATGATCAAGCACGTAGCAATTCAACATACTTGAGTACGTAGCCAGGAGGGAAACAGTTACTCATATTCGACCCAAACGTCGTCAGATGTTGTCACTTCCGCGTGTTCTGCCATACTGAAAGCCTCGAATTTCATGCAATGGTTAGCAGTTGTAGTTAAGCACACCTACTACCAATTATGAGGAGGTTATGTTGTAGGTGAGTTACTTACTCCTCATACGGTCTGATGACAGTGCCACAGTTTCTCAGAACGTAGGAGTGTGCCTGCTTGTACTCAACATCGGTCAACCACCTCTCCTTACATTTTCCAGTGCTGCTTCCAACGTCAGTCTGAAAGGGTTCCACCTCTATTTGGTGGTCTTCACTGACATGCACACCCACGTCCAGGTCTTTGGCTTTTGTGTCAACGTGCTCTTCGAAGTAGAAGGAGGAGAAGTTTGATGTCTCCTCTAACAAATACGCGTTGCATATTGAACCCTCAACACATGCTTTGTTGCCAAATTTTTTTTTCAAATGGTTTAAGAACCTGCAAATTAAAATGGTGACGGCTCATGTTAGACTTACTTAGTAATCAATACATGGGAAGTCATACTTAGAAGAATTGAGGACGTCACCTTTCAAATGGATACATCCACCGGTACTGAACTGGACCGCCAACTCTTGCCTCATACGGCAAGTGAAGTGGGAGATGCTCCATCGAGTTGAAAAATGACGGAGGAAATATTTTCTCCAACTTGCAAAGGATCTCGGGAATATTGTTCTCCAGCCGATTCATGGACTCGACAGACACCGTAGTGGAACACAAATCACGGAAGAACTGACTAATCTCTGTCAATGCATTCCATGTGTTCATTGGCACCAACTGCTTCAAAGCTACTGGCATCAAGCGCGCCATAAACACGTGACAGTCGTGGCTTTTCATTCCATGCAAAATTAACTTCGACTGGTCCACACACTGGGATAAGTCGGATGCGTAACCATCCGGGAACTTTAAACCAGCCACCCAATCACACAAAGCCTTCCTTTCATTTTTGTCCCTAACAAAGGACGACGATTTGGGTCGCCCAAGACACAGAGACTTGAAATCGCCTTTGCCTTTTGGTCCGAAAGCTGTCTTGTTCGGTACATCCATCACGGTGTTGATAATCTGCTCAAAGAAATTCTTCTCGATATGCATAACATCAAGGTTGTGTCTGATAAGCAGAGTGTGCCAGTACGGAAGTTCCCAGAATATGCTCTGCTTCCACCAACCTTCTTTCTTGTCCTTCAATTTTTTCAACTGTTGGTGGGTAGCGTGTACTATTGTAGGGTACTGCTGCACATCTGTCCATATCTCATCGCCTGTTAACCGTTTACATACGATTCTAGTTTCATTGGGCTGATCGTTCCGGAAACTCTTACAGTTATGCCTAAATGGATGGTCGGAAGGTAGAAATTGTCTGTGACAGTCAAACCAAGACACCTTTCCGCTATTTTTAAGCCAAAAGGATTTTTGATCCTTCGCTTGGAAGTAAGGACAAGCACGGTAACCCGTTGTACTCCAACCAGACAACATCCCGTAAGCTGGGAAGTCGTTGATGGTCCACATTAATGCAGCCCTTAAATTGAAACTACGCTTCCTCGACACATCGTACGTGTAAACCCCATTATACCACAAACTCTTTAACTCTTCAATAAGAGGTTGGAGATACACGTCCATATTGGCTTTCGGGTTCCTAGGGCCAAGAACAATAAGTGACCGGAGCATAAATTGTCTCTTATTGCATAACCACGGCGGTATGTTGTACGGTGTCAAAATAACAGGCCAACATGAGTACGACTTGCCGAACTGCCCATAGGGTGAGAAACCATCTGTGCACAAACCCAAACGTACGTTGCGCGACTCTTTCGAGAACTCGGGATGTTTGACATTAAATGTCTTCCAAGCTTCACCGTCGCTAGGGTGTGTCATCATACCACTAACTCTGATTTTGGAGTTACTGTGGTGCCAACTCATCTCGGCCGCAATTTTCTTTGTCGTATACAGTCTTTGCAGCCTCGGACCTACTGAGAAGTAAGTCAAAACCTTAGTTGGTACTCTCTTCCCCCTAGTATTTGCAGTTGGGCTCTTGTACCTCTCGGATCCACATTTCCTACACGCGTCGAGGTCCGAATCTCCCTTCCAGAACAGCATGCATCCATTCGGACATGAGTCTATCTTTTCATGGGGGAGTTGGAGGCCCTTCAACAAATTTTTAACCTCGTAGAAATTATTTGACATGACATTCTCCTTAAGGCCTCGTAGAAGGTCAATCATCAGTTGGATCCAACCGTCTAAATGTCTTAAGGCCATGTTGCTCTCGCACTTCAAAGTCAGAATCCTTGAAGCGAGTTGCAACAGACTCATATGGCACCCGCCGAAAACTGGGAGTTCAACATTTTTAAGCATTTCAAAAAAGGAAAGGACTTGTGGGTTGGGTTCATGTTGCACTTCTTCGTCGCTTAAGTTGTCTGGGTTACGCTCCTCCTCCATGATGTCCTCAACCGTCATACGCAGTGCGTACTCCACGAAGTCTCGGTACGGATTTTCGCGAACCGGTTCTTGCAGGCGACTATTTTCATTTTCACCATGGTACGTCCACACGTAGTAGTTCTCAACAAAACCGTGCTTGTATAGATGCTGTTTGACATCTACTTCATGTTTTAAGGTAGGGTTTTGACATTTTCTACATGGGCACCTAAGTTGCTCGCTGGTGCAGTGGGGGTTATTATCTAAGGAAAACTTGATGAACTCCTCGACACCGTCTCTAAATTCTGTTTCTGGCCGCTTATTGTCGGCCAATCTCTCGTACATCCAACTCCGTTCTACTCTATTCATTCTATATGGATTGAACTATGAATGATTAGGGTACGTACACATGAACAAAATCGACGTGGGGAAAGAAGTCAGCAACACAGAATTTCAAGTAGGCGACAACAAGGGAAATGCACATTATCAGTTCAAACTCTCACACCCATCAATTTAGAAGCGATTCATCACCGGGTACCTTATCACTCCAACTTAAACCCATTCTTGTGCTTCCATGTCACTGATAAACACGAAATTGTGTAATGTCGATAAGAGAAAAATTCGGCAGCAATTCGCCTCAGTTCTCCAAAAGCGCGATGTGGAATATTTGAAAACTCCACATATGCAATCGAAGAACATTGAGGGAATTGACACCAAATTTTCCTCTTACCAACACAACACAATTTCATGTTTACCACCTAAGTGACATGGAAGGCACAAGAACAGTCCCAAAACGGGGACTGTCCAAGAATTACTCCTAATGAGTAACTCTTGAACGGGCACTAGGTAGGTCTGAGTAGATTTCAAACAATGCTCATGCACAGTACACAACGACAACAAATAACAACAACAATCATTTTTGGTCGGCTCTTGAGAAGATCGAGCTTGCGAGGCCGAACGCGCCTCTAAAGCTTTAAGTCTAGCTCGATTTGACGCATTTTCTTTCAATAAAAATTTGATCGTTTGTTGAATGTCATATAAAGGTTGGGAGTTACCTTGAAAATGCCTTGGAGGACCTTGATTATATTGAGGATAGGTTCCAAATGGAGGGCCATAGTTTGGTCTAGGCGGTCCTTGAGGATAAAATTAACCTTGATTGAATTGATTTGTGTGGGGAGGTCTCGGTTGATAGTTGAACCATATGAATTAGGATAAACCCTTTGATTGAGGGCTCTTGGAATTGCACGATCTTGAAAAGGATATGATCCTTCAGTCGGCATGGAATAAAATCCGGTTCCCAAATTAGGATTATTCGTTTGAGACTTTTCATGGGTTCCTTGGGTGTTGGCTTGATAAGCATTCTCCTTTCTCATACACAAATCAGAGTCGTGGCCATATCTCCCTCAATGATCACATGGAATTTCAATGCGATACAATTTGGGTAGTGAAGTGGGTGATCGTCTTGGTGAACTCACCCTTCTTGGTGGAGAGGATATTCTTGGAGATGTTCTAGTCTTGGGTGGAGAATTGGCTCTAGCAACATACACTTCAAATTGCTTGACCAACTCCTCGACTCTAGCTTCAAGATCGGTTCTTCTTTCAGTTGACGACGTTGACTCACCACTTAGCTCTCCACGTTGATCATTTTTGGAATATTCATCATTCTTGGCTATCCTTTCAATGAGTTTCGTAGATTCGATTTCATTAAGCAAAAAGAAATAGCCTTTTGCCGCCACATTGAGATTATCTTTGGCATTATCCAATAACGAGTGGAAGAAAATATGAAGTAGAAGCCAACTAGGAATGCCGTGGTGCGGACACTTCCTTTGCAACGTTTTAAATCGGTCCCAAGCTTCACCTATGCTTTCATTTTCTTGTTGTTGGAATGTTTGAATTTCCCTTCGGAATTTGTTGGTCTTGGATGGTGCGAAGTATTTTTCGAGGTAAAAGCAGGGGTACCATGTGGAATGTGACATAGTTCGAGGATACCATGGGACTTTTTCCTTGTTATTGTTGTTGTTGTTGTTGTTGTTGTTGTTGCTGTTATTATTATTATTATTATTATTATTATTATTATATATATATATATAGAGAGAGAGATGAGATCAAGTAAGTCCCATCCATAATCATAAGTCCATAAGTCTTTATATTGACCCTTACATCAAATTTAAACAATGGCTGAGATTGAAAGGATTATATTTATTTTTTCTAAACCACATTAATTTCACGTATCCCACCCTCCTATGATTTCCCACCCTCATTATTCTCTCACCCTCATTATTTTCACCCTATTCATTAACCCTCCACATTCTCATCATCACCTATTATTTTAATTTCTCTCTCTCTCTCTCTCTCTCTCCCCCCCTTTTCTATCTCTATGTCTCCATCTAATTAAATTAACATCACCATTCTTTTTACTCATTTGCTGCCCAATTTCATCTCTCTTTTTAGCAAGTAGTCTCTTGTTTTTTATGTTCCATGTCGTTTTTTTCCATCAAAGGTATGTTTTTAGTATTTTTTTTCTTTCTAAAAAAATAATGAGTTTGTATTTTACATTGATCAATGTTTAAATTTAAGTTGGATTTAATTTTTCTTAATGTTTAATAATTTTTTAAGTTGGTTTTGTTGGAATCATTGGTGAGATATTTGAAATAAAATTTACATTGTAATATAGTGTTTTTAGTTGATGGTTGAGATTATTTGAAATGATTTTATATTGTAATATTTGAAGTTTAAAATAAATTGATTTGTACGATTGTTTTTTTTTTGAATAATATCTATATTTTCAGTTGTTAATTGCATATTTTTTAATGAGGATGAAGAAGTGAAAATGAAGACAAAGATGAAGATGTGGGAAGATGATGAGACAAGTGACACTTTATGTATCTTCAACCAATATCCGTGTAACTTTAATCGGATATAGTGTAATTTTAATCACATTTAGTGTAATTATAATCGGATATGATGTATCTTCAAAACAATATGCTGTATTTTTAATCAGATATATAATGTAACTTCTAGGTAAATTTAGTGTAACTTTAATCAGATATGATGTAACTTTAGATACATTTAGTGCAAAAGGATTCAAATGTTATAATATGATGTATTTCAAAAAAATATAGTGTATTTTTAATAAGATATATAATGTAACTTCTAAGTAGATTTAGTGTAACTTTAATCAGATATGATAGTAACTTTAGTAGATTTAGTGCAAAATGATTCAAATGTTATATTATACGGAGTAGTGTTTACAATATGTAATTGACTCTTACAATATGTAACTTAATTACTTAAAGTGTTTAATTTATTTAATAATTTATTGTGTAACTTTAATAATTTATTGTGTAACTTCAATCACATTTTGTGTAACTTTAGTAATTTATTTAATTACTTATTTAGTAAGTTTAATATAATAATGAGTAAAATTAACAAAATATTGAATAACTTTGAACAATAATGGGTTACTGTGTCATTCAAATAACTCAATAATATAGTGGAGTACATATTTTGGTTGACCATAATTAGCCATGAAAAAAAAAATAGTGATATTTCCATAATCAATACACTCATTTTTTTCCCTTCTATTTAAGCAATTAGTATTGGGGAGAAGAAACTCCTTAAATGCTAGGTTTTTATTTTATTTTATTTATTTTATTTTGCATTGAACATCCCCCACTACACATCAAATCTTGGTCCTTCATTTATTATAATCCAAGGGTTAACATGAGGACTTATGCACTTAAAAAAATTGGTGACCTTATGAGAACTCCACTCTCTCTCTATATATATATATTATAAAAACCGAACTTTCACTAACACCAGAACAAATTACAAGAAGTTAGAGGGAAGCCGAGATATTATTATTATTATTATTGTTGTTGTTGTTGTTGTTGTTGTTGTTGTTGTTGTTGTTGTTGTTGTTGTTGTTGTTGTTGTTGTTGTTGTTGTTGTTGTTGTTATTATTGTTATTATTCTTGTTATTATTGTTGTTATTATTGTTGTTATTATTGTTTTTATTATTATTATTGTTATTATTGTTATTATTGTTGTTGTTATTATTATTATTATTATTATTATTATTATTATTATTATTATTGTTATTGTTATTATTATTATTATTATTGTTATTATTATTATTGTTATTATTATTATTATTATTATTATTATTATTATTATTATTATTATTATTATTATTATTATTATTATTATTATTATTATTATTATTATTATTATTATTATTATTATTATTATTATTATTATTATTATTGTTCCGGTCACGGAAACAATTTACCCGGCCTAGGATCCGGGCTGTATAATCGGGTTAATGGTGAACAACTGATCGTTTGATTTCCCTTGGTCTCCCCTTTCTCTCACTCCCTAGATCGGACCTTCCCGGCGGAAATGGCCTACTCCCTGCACAATGAACGCACAGGGCCTCGGAGGTTGTCCGAGGAAACCCTCTCCGATGCCTAAGTCAGTCCGTGAAATGCCTTGACGAACCTAGCTCGTGAGGAACTAGGTGGCGTTTTTAGTAGTAAGAGTCTAGAGAGAGATAATCCAACCCCTCTTATGTGGGAAATAGGTAAGTATTTATACCTTCCCACAAGAGAGAGGAAAAGAGAAAGAAGAGGAGGGAAATGGGTGGATGTTGGCGCGACACGTGGACTCACCTCATCCACCCATTTCTCCTTACCTTAGGCAAAATGACGGATGGGTCCTCGGTTCTCCTTCGGTTCTGTTCAGGCGGGAACGCCCTGAAAGCAGGCGGGAGGCCTGGTTTGCTCTGTTTGGCGGATGGCTCAAGGGATTAGAGCCACACTTGGAGATTTCAATGACTTTGATGGAAAGGCTGCTGGGCAGACCTTTCCTCCTTCTGGGACTGGTCGCCCTGGGGCCTGATTGGCAGGCGGCCAAAGGCAGGCAACCGACTCCCATCAATTGGCCCTCGCCGGCTGAGGAGGAGCGGGGTTCCTGCTCGGCAGGCGACGTCTTGCTTTGGGACGGCGGGAGGTTGTCTCCTTGGATATTTGCATTAAATGTGTCGCATGTTCCCGAGGGAACATGCTTTAATTTCTCTGGGCACGCAGGGAGTTCAAACGTCTTTTGTTATGATTACCCTCCTTTGCCTAGAGAATTTTTGGGCAGTGTGCCAGTTCGATGATTGGCTCTCTTCCCTGCGGAAGTGGTTGGGGCACCATTAATGCCCTGCTTCTGTTTTCTGCATAAATTGCATCCTCCTTCACTATTTTTATGACCCATCTCCAATCTTCATTCTTTGTCTTTAATCATGGCTTGGATCAAAAAAAGTGTAACTCGTCGTGGAGTTAGGCATGTTACTTTCATCTTCAGAGGTTTTTGGAGGCTTCGATATGCTCGTGCTGCTTACCTAGCTGTTCGCCGGAGTCGCCGTTCACGACTTCATTTTCGCCAGAGGAGTCACAAGGCCTCTGTTAGGATGGGTAAACGCCCTAGGAGGTCCTCGCCTCCTGCTGCGCCTAGGTTTAGGCGTTGCTCCCAGGGAGGGGGCTGTTATGACAGGGGATGCCATGAGTGCTTTCCATGGCTGCACCCTAAGCAATTTGACCCCAACTCTGACACTGATTCCTCCTTGGCGTCAGGTCCCTCTTCGCCTGTGAAGAAGACAGGCTGTCGCACCTGCGACGAGTCCCGGGCCGTTCCCTTTGGAAGGGACTGGGA
Organism: Agrostemma githago; assembly: GCA_958450325.1. Taxonomy (NCBI): domain Eukaryota; kingdom Viridiplantae; phylum Streptophyta; class Magnoliopsida; order Caryophyllales; family Caryophyllaceae; genus Agrostemma; species Agrostemma githago. The sequence continues at coordinate 36,521,749 of OY288239.1, forward strand.
AGATAGCAGCCATGACTCTGATGACAGCGAGGGTCTTGGTTGCCTGAGCGACAGGGATGAAGACGGAGCTTCTGATGACCCTTTCCAGGGCTCCCCAGACTGGGACTGGGGTTCGGCTCTCGGGAGTCCAGGCAGCCCTGGGGATTGTTCCCCAGATTTGGGCGATGACTAGGCCTGCGTGGCGGGGCGTTTGATTTCTGTCAGGCCGGAACTTTTGTGCCTTATGTATTTTTCTTTTCGTATCTGTCTTAAGATGTAACTTTCCTTTGTAAGGCTTAATGAAATGAAGATCAGGCGATGCGTTTGTGTATTGCGATATTTTTTTTTTTTTTTTTTTTTAGGGGGGACGTCATAGGGTGACCAATCTTCTGACACCCTTTGGTCCTCCCGAGGTTTTTCTTGGGAAGCTGCCTAGAGCAAACCTTCCTAGGGGCGACACGTGGACCGCAGCCCTTGGGTGAATTCCTGAGGGTTGGGCGACTCTTGGCATGCCTTTCTTTCTATAAAAGCGATCAGTCATTCATTCTTTCACTTTTTCCAATCTTTCTTTTCCTTCGACATTCCCTCATTCTCTTTGTCTTGTCAAAAACCCTTGAGTATTGACGGATCGTATCCTACCTTGCACCCCCATTTCCCTGAGAGACTCTTTCTTCGGGCTTGTGACGTGCTGTCAGGCGATCTTAGGTCAGATTTTCATTCTCCATTCTTTTTCTCTCTTCGATTTCCTTTTTTCCGCATCTTTTTTAGAGTAACATGTCTAGAACCCGTGAAAGGATTTTGCCCCTTATCGACCCATCAAAGAGGGGAGAAGGGATGGATTTTGCCTCCTCCTCTAGGGAGGTTGGTCTTGAGGAAGAACACTCGGCGGGCAGTGGGGGCGGTAATTCTCCTGACCCCCCTTCATTTGATGCTATCGACTCGGACGACGAGGCGTTGGAAGTTAACCCTTCCCGAACTTCCGGCCCCCTCGTTCGTCGGGAAAGGGGTAGGGTTTACTATTTAGACAAGGCTAAATACCGCATCCCTCTGAGTACTTTCCCTGACCCGAAAAATCGGGAGACGATCCTTGCTAAGAACGCCGCCGTTGTGATTGAGCGGCTCTATAACTTCGGGGAGGGGTATACAGTTGTTGTCCCCGGCGAAAAGGATACTGTATGCAACCCCCCGGATGGGTGCATAGCGGTTTACCATAAATGTTTAGAGTTTGGCCTTCGCTTTCCCCTCCATCCTGCTTTAGAGGAGATCTTCAGGCGCATGAACGTCGCCGTCGCCCAGCTGACAGCCACAGCTGTCAGGGCGCTGATCTCATATGTCTGGACATGTCTTTTCCACCGCATGGAGCCTTCCATCGACGCCCTGCGGTTTATGGTGGGTTTACAGATGGTTTCTTCTGGGAGTACGGGCTCCCCTGGTTATTGGTCCCTCTTGAGGCAGAAGGGACATTGTTTGGTGTGGCCTGGTACGGACAGCTTGAGGGACTGGAAGAACAACTTCCTTTAAATACACAGCATCCATGGGTGGAGGATTCCTCGTCATTTCAGGAATCATGTCCACACCAGGATGGAGACCTCTGAGGAGTACCACCCTGGCGTGGGTGGAAAGGCCTTGGAGGTTAAGCTAAGTGAGAAGGAGAAGGAGTTGACGGCCTACTTTGCTGGCCACACTAACAAGTATGGGGTGTATGGCCCCACCTTATGGCTCCCTCATGCGGAGCTTATAGCGACTGACAATTATTTGACCCGGTTGGGCATGAATCCGGGTCTAGATAAAGGTAGTTCAGGAGTGCTGGTGATTCCTTCTTATTCTTTTTTCTTTTGAAAATGCCTTGACAGCCTATTTGTTTGTCCTGCAGCTCTTGCCACTTTTATTTGGAGAAAAGGGGAGGTGAGACGCCTGGGCTTGGACGAGAATCTCACTGTTATCCAAAGTCGCCCTTCTCTTCCCCCTGGTTTTAAGAGAGGCGAGAAGAATCTGATGAAGCATTTGAAGGGACTGTCATTCAGTAGGCCAAGGCTTCCCCCTCCTCCTCGAGTCACGCCTGCCAAGACGGCGGTTTCTGAGGCCACCCCCTCTCCAGCTGCGAAGGCGATTGCTTTTGAGGCTACCCCTTCGCCTGTTGGCAGGCAAGAGGGACTTTCAGCAGGGGTTCAGATTCCCCCGGGGTCGCGGGCCGCAGGTTCCGAGGAGACCGGGGAGAGTACTCCCCGGGCACTGACTAGAAAAAGGAGTCGGGAGGCTCCCGGTGCTGACCAGGTGGTGGACTTGGAGACTTCCACGCCTGAACCCAAGCGTTTTGCTCCGGAGATTCCCGCCACCCTTTTCTCTGAGGAGAACGTTGAGTTCCATTATAATGCAGGCGACAGCCAAGATGTTTCCGCCCTACTCTCCGACTCAGGGGCAGTTCTAACAGACCATCTTCTCAAGACTGTCAAGTCTGCTACCAGTCAAGTGACCCAGTACATTAAGCGCACCTCCCGAATTATGCAGGCTTCCGCGGAGCTGGCTGCCCTCAGTCGCCTGAGTGATGAGGAACTGGCCAACTCTGACCGCCTTTCTGCAGTCGAGAGGGACGTTGCTCTCATTGCCAGCCTGAAGGATCAGCTGGCAAAAAAGGAGACTGAGCTAGAAGAGGCCAGGGGTCAGGCGATCCACTGGAAGTCTGAGAGCGAGAAGGCTACCAGGGAAGTGTCTCGCCTGGGGGAGGAGTCCAAGAGAGCACAGCAGGCCTTTGCTGAATTGGAGCAGGCCAGAAAGGCTTTGGCTGAACTGGACCATGCTAAGAAGAGCGTTATTGACCTCGGGGAGCGCCTTTCCAAGGCAAACTCTGATCTGCAGGCGGCCCTCGGCGATCTGGCGGCGAAGACCGAGGATTGGGAGAAAGAGAGGGATGAGATTCTTCAGGAGGTTGAAACGGCTGTGTCGGCGGGCTTCGTTAATGGTGTTAATTCCTGCCTGGGGGTTTTCATGGAAGATGTCAGGGAGATGTTCCCTGGTTTTGACGAAGATGCTTTCCGAGCCCTTTACACTGCTAAGGATGAAGCTCAAATGCGCAGGCTGTCTGAGGGAGCTGCTGCTTCCGGCCCAGACGCTCCCCCTGCTTAACATGGAGGGCAGTCTTCCTCAGAGGGCTCTTGCTCGTCCCCTGCTGCGCCTGTGCCAACGTTTTAATTTCCTTACTTCTTTGCGCGCCGAGCCCTTTGGTGGCCGACTGCCGTACTCTTGATTGTAACCATTTGTTTTGAAAACTCTTGTCCTGTATTCCTTTTGACACTACTTTTTCTTTTATATGTGAATTTTCTGTTTGCTTTTGTATATTTTGATTCCTCATGAACTTGATACGCAGTCTGCCTGCCTGTAGGTAGGAAGGTTCCTGTTTGTTTCACTTTTATATAAGGTTGGGGGGCCTGCCCCCAGTCCTTGTTAGTCTGGCCTGCCCCTGGCATTTGTTTAAAGTCCAGGGAGCCTGCCCCCTGCCTGCCCAGAGGCAAGCAGGGTGGCTTTTTGTGTTTTTTATACAAGGTTGGGGGGCCTGCCCCCAGTCCTTGTTAGTACGGCCTGCCCCTGGCTTTTGTCCAAAGTCCAGGGGGCCTGCCCCCTGCCTGCCCAGAGGTAAGCAGGGTAGCTTTCGTGTTTTTTATACAAGGTTGGGGAGCCTGCCCCCAGTCCTTGTTAGCCTGGCCTGTCCCTGGCTTTTCGTTCAAAGTCCAGGGGGCCTGCCCCCTGCCTGCCCAGAGGTAAGCAGGGTAGCTTTTCATGTTTTTTATACAAGGTTGGGGGGCCTGCCCCCAGTCCTTGTTAGTACGGCCTGTCCCTGGCTTTTGTCCAAAGTCCAGGGGGCCTGCCCCCTGCCTGCCCAGAGGTAAGCAGGGTAGCTTTTGCGTTTTTTATACAAGGTTGGGGGCTTGCCCCCAGTCCTTGTTAGTACGGCCTGTCCCCTGCTTGCCCAGAGGTAAGCAGGGTGGCTTTTGATTTGCGTTGGGGGGTTCACTTTTCCCAATTTCGGCAACAGGGGGGCCTCCCCCTATTGCCCCCTGCTCGTTTGTGTGTGAAAGACGCGAGTGTGAACAGGCAACGAGTATAAATCTGTATCTTCTCATTTCTCTTAAAAATTTTCTTTTTGACATTGGGGTGGTCGGAGCCGTCTACATTTTTGACCGTCCTCCGCCTTTTTTAGTAAAAGTAAAAACTGCCTGTATTCTTGTTCAGACGTAATATTTCTTTAGTGTGTCTGCATTCCAGTGAGCATGTAGCTCTTGTCCTTCAAGGTTGGCGATTTTGTATGTGCCTGGTCCCAGAACCCGAGTTACTTGGTATGGGCCCTCCCAGTTGGCACTCAGCTTTCCATGTTCTCTTGACTTCCCAATCGCCTGCGTCTTTCTTAGAACCAGCTCGCCCATCTGGAAATTCCTCTGTCGTACTTTGCTGTTGAAAGCTTTCCTCATTCGCTGCTGGTAGGAAGCGATGTTGGTACTGGCTTCTTCCCTTAACTCATTCACCAGGTCCAAGGCTTCGACCATTGCAGCTTCGTTTTCAGCCCGGTCGTACTGCAGGGAGCGCAGAGAGGGGATCCTTGCCTCAATTGGCAATAGTGCCTCTGCTCCATATACCAGACCAAATGGGGTCTGGCCTGTAGACTCTTTTCTGGTAGTTCGGATTGACCAGAGTATACTGGGGAGTTCGTCAGCCCACCTACCCTTGCAGTCATCCACCATTTTCTTCAGGCCGTTCAGGATTTGTTTGTTGGCTGCTTCCGCCTGTCCGTTGGTTTGAGGGTGACAGACAGCTGAGTAGGCGACTGAGATGTTGTGGCTTTCCAGCCAGATTCTCAGCGGATCATTATCAAATTGCCTGCCATGGTCAAATACCAACATCTTTGGTAGACCGAATCTGGTGATGATATTTCGCCAGACCACTTTCCTGACCGCCGGCTCGGTGATGTTGGGCACTGCTTCGGCCTCCACCCATTTGGTGAAGTAGTCTATGGCGACGATTAAGAATTTTCTGCCCCCTGTGGCCACCGCGAAGGGTCCCAGAATGTCCATCCCCCATTGAGCGAAGGGGATGGGAGATAAGATTGGCCTGAGTTCCTGGGCCGGGGCATGGATTGATGGGGCAAAGAGTTGGCATTTCCTGCATTTCTGGGTCAGGCTCTTGGCATCTGCCAGCATGGTAGGCCAGTAGTAGCCTGCCCTGAGGGCTTTGTGGGCCAGTGATCTTCCACCAATGTGATGTCCACAAATCCCTGAGTGGATATCCTCTAATACCTCAGTGGCCTGATCCGCCCGTAGGCATTTGAGCAGGGGATAAGTAAAAGACTTTTTGTAAAGTTCTTCATCAATGAGTATGAACCAGGCTGCTTTAGCCTGTATCTTCCTTTTTTTGTAACGAGTCCGATGGTAAGATACCATGCTTCTTGTACTGGATGAAGGGAGTCATCCAGCTTTCCAGCTCTTCTTCCACGGTATTGATCGTTTGACAGGGGTTAGTGGACTTCTCGTGTAAAACGTCGACCCACACTGATCTCCGGATGTCCTGTAGACTGGAGCTTGCCAGTTTTGACAGGGCATCTGCTCTGTTGTTCTGGGATCGAGGGATTTGTTTGACCTCATACGATTTTAGGCCGGATAACTCTCCCTTCACCATCTCCAGGTATGTGGCCATTGCTTGGTCTCTTGCTTCGTATTCTCCATTGATTTGGTTGGCGATGAGCTGGGAGTCTGTCGTCAGGACAATTCGTTCTGCTCCTGCGGCTTTAGCTAGCCTGACGCCTGCGAGTACTGCTTCGTACTCTGCTTCATTGTTTGATGCTGGGAAAACAAATCTGAGAGCATGCTCAAAGTTAGCCCCTCCTGGGCTGGTTAGCACGACGCCTGCGCCTGCGCCATTGGCTGTCGAGGATCCGTCAGTATACACGATCCATTCCTTGGCAGGGGTTTCTTCCTCCCCTGAATGGGAGAACTCAGCCAGAAAGTCTGCCAAGGCTTGGGCCTTGATGGCCGTTCTCGGCTGGTAAGATATACCTAGCCCACTCAGCTCAATTGCCCACTTCAACAATCTCCCTGATTTTTCAAATTTTTCCAACACCTTTTCCAGGGGTTGGTCGGTGAGGACTACGACTGGATGCGCGTCAAAGTAAGGTCTGAGCTTCCTGGCAGCAACTATGACTGCGTAGGCGGCTTTTTCGACCATCGGATAATTCTTCTCAGCTGCCCCCAGCGCATGGCTTACAAAGTATATAGGTTGCTGGGCGCCTGCCTCTTCTCGTAAGATGACCGCGCTGACAGTTATATTGGTCACTGCAATGTAGAGGAAAAGTTTTTCTCCTGCTACTGGTCTTGCCAGGGTGGGGAGCCTCTTAAGATGGTCCTTCAATTGCTCGAAGGCCTCTTTCTGCTCGTTCTCCCACTTGAACTGTTTATTCCCTTTCAGTATCTTGAAAAAAGGAGTGGCCTTGTCTGCTGATCGGGCGACGAACCGTGCTAAGGCGGCCATGCGGCCCGTCAGGCGTTGGATGTCTCTAATGGTCTTGGGCTCAGGAAGGTCTAGAACTGCCTGAACTTTTTCAGGGTTGGCGTCTATCCCCCGAGAGCTGACCAAGAACCCCAGGAATTTGCCGGAGCGGACTCCAAATGTACACTTTTTTGGATTAAGTTTCATTTTGTAGGTGCGCAGGGAGCAGAAGGTTTCCTGTAGGTCTATCAGGTGCTCTCTGTCTTCTCTGCTTTTCACGATGGCGTCATCAACGTAAGCCTCGATGTTTCTGCCTTTTTGTTTCTCGAACACTTTATCAACTAACCGCTGGTATGTAGCCCCCGCATTTTTGAGCCCGAATGGCATCATCTTGTACATGTAGGTGCCTGAACTGGTGATGAACGCACACTTCACCCTGTCCGGCTGCCACAAGTATACTTGATGATACCCTGAAAAGGCGTCTAGGAAGCTCAGCATGGAGTAACCACTGGTGGAGTCTACCAGTTGGTCGATTCTGGGGAGCGGATAGCAGTCTTTCGGGCAGGCCTTGTTGAGGTTTGTAAAATCTACGCACATTCTCCATGCGCCTGACGACTTTTTAACCATGACTACATTCGCCAACCATTCTGGGTAGTCACAGACCTCAATAAAATCTGCTTTCAAGAGTTTGTCAATTTCTTCCTTGATTGCTGCGTCTTTTTCCGCAGACATGTTTCGTTTCTTCTGTTTTACAGGGCGAGCATCCATGCTTACATTCAGCTTGTGAACGATGCATGATGGATCAACGCCAGGCATCTCGTCTGCAGAATAGGCAAATACGTCTTTGTTTTCTTTTAGCAGCTTGACCAGTTCAGCCTGGTAGGATTTTTCCAGGTCAGCTCCTATCAGGACCTGTCTGCCTGGTTCCAAATCTACCAACATGCTTTCGCCCCCTGGCTCCAGGTGGTCGGGCGCCGGTTGTTCGGCCGGGATCTCGCCCTCCCTGCTGGGGGAACTGTCAGCCTTCCTTTTCCCTTTCCTTTCTTTTTCGTGTTCTTGCAGGGCTACGGAGTAGCATTGTCTGGCTGACTCCTGGTCCCCACGCACCTTTCCTTCTAGCCCGAAATCAGTGACATACGCTATGGTGAGAGCCCTGATGGAGATGGCCGCCTCTATTTCGTCCAGGGTGGCTCTGCCAATTAGGGCGTTGTAGGCAGATCTTGCATCCACAACAACAAAGGTTGCCCTGACATTTCTGGCAGTAGAGCCTTCTCCAAAGGTTACGGGCAGATCTATGACTCCCATGGGCAGCACGCCTGCCCCGCTGAATCCGTATAGCGATCCGGGAGCAGGTCGCAGGTGCCTCTTTTCCAGGCCCATTTTCTCGAAGGCGTCCTTGTACAGCAAATTCGTGTACGCGCCTGTGTCCACCATACACCTCCGCACAATGTGGTTGCTGATCTCTAGGGACAGTACTAAAGGATCACTGTGCGGATATACCACGCGCCCTGCATCATCAGGGGTGATGCTCAAGGTCACCCCCTTTGGACTCCCTGCTTTCTCAGCATAGCAGATCTGGTTCCTTAGTTCGCGCATTTGTCTTTTTTGGCCTCTTCGACTTAGCTGGCCCTCAGTGCCCCCTGAAATTACATGGATCACCATGCGGTTCTGCACAGACCCTTCGGGTTTTTCAGACACTTCCTTCTGAGACTTATTCTTAGCTGCGTAGTTGGCTAACCATCCGTTCCTGATTAACTTCTCGATTTCGTCCTTCAGGTGACGGCATTCTTCGGTGGTATGGCCTATACAGTCGTGGAAAGTGCAGAATTTCTTGGGGTCTCCTTTTGGGCTGCGAGGTTTGTTCGGGCGGTTCCATTTAGCAGTTTCTTTTTCCAGTTCGAAGATCTCCACCCTGGATTTATTCAGAGCAGTGTAACTGTCGAATCTGGGCTGGTAGACTGTGCGCTCCTTCTTGGGAGTGTCTCCCTCTTCCCTTTGCTTGCCTGGCTCACTTCTGCCCTTTCCACCCTGCGGTCCCCCTTGAGGCCTTGTTTGGCCTGCAGGGGTATCCGTCAGGCCGTGGAACTCCTCCTGCAGAATGAACCCTTCCGCAATCTTCCTGGCCATGGCCAAGGTTTCTGGCTGGGCCCTGATCATCTGGTTTTTCATTTCCCCTGGAAGTAGGGAGATTGTCAGGGCGTAGGCGGCAGTGGAATCATCGATCTCCCTGACCTGCTGGTAGGATAGATCAAACCTTCTCATGTATTCTCTCACACTCTCACCCTTTTTCTGTTTCAGGGTCATGAGATCGAAACGGGTAAGGCGTCTTCTCTTATTTCCGGCATACTGTTCGAGGAAAATTTCAGCCAACTCTATGAAGAACCTGACTGACCCCTGGCGGAGGTCTCTGAACCATCCCTGTGCGAGTCCTACCAGGGTGGTTGGGAAAACTTTGCACCAGATGGAATCATCTACGTCATACATGCCCATGTGGCTCTCAAAGGCTGCCAAGTGGTCTTCAGGATCTGTCGTCCCGTCAAATTTGATGGTGGGCATTTTGATTTTTGGAATGGGGTACTCTTGTACCTCAGGGTGCAACGGGGTTTTTGTGGGCCTGCCTACCAGTCGTGACCTGCTTTCCCCAGACTGGTTACCGTGAGATTCCCATTGTTTATGGGTCGGTTTCCTCGCACTGGGGGAGCGGTACCCTGGTGGCGGCCTACTGGCTGCTTCATCCTCTGTTTCCGGGGAGGTCTGTCTGGGCCTCTTCCTCTGAGAGTGGCAGAGGTTCTCACCCTGATGGTACCTGGACTCGAGCGGTTGTCCCCGGTTGAGTCTGGATTGCAGGCTTTGGGATAAGCCTGGGGCCGACTGTTCCTTGGCTGCAGGCGTTAGCCTGGAGAAAACTCCGCCTGGTCTTTCTCCCAAGCGTTTTGACATGGGCTCCCTGGGCCTCATGCGCTCCTGTAATCCTTGGGATAAGCTCCCCTGTTCTCCAGACGCTGATTCTGTTGTATGAATGGAGAACGCCTGCTGAACAGGTGGCTCTGGATTGCCAGCAGTAATGTGCCTTTGTACATGCGCATACGCTTGAGCCGTCCTCTTTGCTTTCCTCTGGGAATTCCTGGCGGCGGTCCGCCTCGTGCCCCCGGCCTCATCCCTTCTAATTGGGGATGGTTGCCTGGGAGCCGATGCGACCCTGCCTACCAAGTCCTCAGGAGTGAAATCCTGGTTCAGCATCGCAGAGAAGAAAGCGGCTGCCTGCGCCATCTGAGCAGGGGTCAGATTAAGAGCGTGTCGTGGGTGTGCCCCCAGCTCAGGCGTCACCGCAGTGTTAGGTCCGCCGAGGAGACTGGTTCCCCCTATCCCTAAGATCGTGGCAGGAGGAACTCTCTCCGACTGCGGCATACCATACAGGGGGGTCACCGGTGGGACCGTCGGACCCGTTCCTGCACTGGCATCGACGATTTCTGGCATAATTGTTTTAGTTTTGTGATTATGAGTGGTTGATTTTAGTGGGTAACTCGTGAGCACAACCGTAAGTTCCCCACAGACGGCGCCAAATTGTTCCGGTCACGGAAACAATTTACCCGGCCTAGGATCCGGGCTGTATAATCGGGTTAATGGTGAACAACTGATCGTTTGATTTCCCTTGGTCTCCCCTTTCTCTCACTCCCTAGATCGGACCTTCCCGGCGGAAATGGCCTGCTCCCTGCACAATGAACGCACAGGGCCTCGGAGGTTGTCCGAGGAAACCCTCTCCGATGCCTAAGTCAGTCCGTGAAATGCCTTGACGAACCTAGCTCGTGAGGAACTAGGTGGCGTTTTTAGGAGTAAGAGTCTAGAGAGAGAAAATTCAACCCCTCTTATGTGGGAAATGGGTAAGTATTTATACCTTCCCACAAGAGAGAGGAAAAGAGAAAGAAGAGGAGGGAAATGGGTGGATGTTGGCGCGACACGTGGACTCACCTCATCCACCCATTTCTCCTTACCTTAGGCAAAATGACGGATGGGTCCTCGGTTCTCCTTCGGTTCTGTTCAGGCGGGAACGCCCTGGAAGCAGGCGGGAGGCCTGGTTTGCTCTGTTTGGCGGATGGCTCAAGGGATTAGAGCCACACTTGGAGATTTCAATGACTTTGATAGAAAGGCTGCTGGGCAGACCTTTCCTCCTTCTGGGACTGGTCGCCCTGGGGCCTGATTGGCAGGCGGCCAAAGGCAGGCAACCAACTCCCATCATTATTATTATTATTATTATTATTATTATTATTATTATTATTATTATTATTTTTATTTTTTTATTTTTTTATTATTTTATTTTATTTTATTTTATTTTATTTTATTTTTTTTAAAACGGAACTTTCATTAAACACCAGAACAAATTACAAGAAGTTAGAGGGAAGCCGAGATACTATCTGGGCTCCCACTCCCTTAGCGATAGAAAAACTAAGACGAGTAAAAATAAAAGCAGCTGCCCGAGCTCCCGCGTCCTGAGAGATAGAGAATTTCTGAATCCGCTTGAGTAAAGCAGCGGCCTCCGCGTCGAGCTCCCCTAGGGAAGAGAAAGAGAAAGGTAGGAAACCATACCCAATCTTTATTATTATTATTATTATTATTTTTTTTTTTTTTTTTTTTTTAGAAGAACGGAACTTTCATTAAACACCAGAACAAATTACAAGAAGTTGGAGGGAAGCCGAGATACTATCTGGGCTCCCACTCCCTTAGCGATAGAAAAACTAAGACGAGTAAAAATAAAAGCAGCTGCCCGGGCTCCCGCGTCCTGAGAAATAGAGAATTTCTGAATCCGCTTGAGTAAAGCAACGGCCTCCGCGTCGAGCTCCCCTAGAGAAGAGAAAGAGAAAGGGAGGAAACCATACCCAGTCTTGGTGCACAAATCTGCATACTAGGCGCACTTGCGCTGAGCAGCATCAGCGACTGCGCGGCCAGGTAGAAAATCAGACATCGCAGACTGGGTCAAAGGGGACGACCCCGTCAAATCGACACACACATCACGGCCCCTATCCCAGGAATAAAGAAGCAAATCCGCCGGGCGTAGGGGCCTGTCGTGCCCATCAATCAAACCGACATCTACCTCCTTACCGGCCGAAATACCAGATCGGAAACAAATATCCAAAAGGGTGTCACGAACCAAGTTATGTCTATGCTTAATACCAACGGTACCAGCACATGACACAGCATGATCTCCAAAAATGTCCCCCGTAAAAACTCGGGAACAAGCAGAACAGGGCTTGGGTACCGGGAACAAAGGGACACCCAAACGATAGCTAAGGACAGAACGATAAGTCCTCCCATTCATAGTCTATCCCAGCCCGGAGATAGGAACTGCGCGCAACCAGTCAGACGTGTGAGCACCCTGCAGAGACTTCCACAAAGCCACCTGTCGTCGAGTCAAGGAGAAAACCGATTCTAAAGAAGCAGCAACCTTCGTGAAATATATATCTGCCAATTTCTTCATGAGTTTGGGGGCAGCGACTTCACTAGGATTACGGAAAAGGTCGGAACCGGTGGTCTCGCTAAACAAAGTCAAGGCCGCATCGAAGGTCGGCCCGGGAGTAGAGACAGCTGAAGGCCGAAGGAGCGTAGCCTGCAACTCGGAGGTTTGAAGGCGAGAAGCCAAAAAGGCATAGTGCACGACATCCCCGGCGCTATACACACCCAACCCCCCGAGATTAAAAGGCAGTGTGGAAAGACGCCACTGCCAGTCCCCGAACCCGGGGCCAGACGCGGTGACAATGCGTTCCAGGCTAGACCGCAATGCCGCATCAAAGGTCTTAGCCGAGTCGAAGACCGTAGGGGGACAGGTTCGCAGAGAGAAAGAAAGCTTAGAAATACCAGCTTATTATTATTATTATTATTATTATTATTATTATTATTATTATTATTATTATTATTATTATTATTATTATTATTATTATGGTTATTATGGTTATTATTATGGTTGTTATTATGGTTGTTATTATGGTTATCATTATGGTTATCATTATGGTTATCATTATTATTATCATTATTATTATCATTATTATTATTACTACCCCTACCTATAGCAAAGCTAAGTCTGGTAAAAATAAAAGAAGCAGCGCGTGCTCCGGCATCTTGTGCTATAGAAATTTTTTGAATCCTCTTGAGTAAGCAGATAGCATCCGCCTCCAATTTCTCAGCGAAGAAAAGGAAAAAGGCAAAAACCCATACCCAAACCCCGAGGATAGGCCCCTGTACTTAGCGCATTTGCGCCGAGCAGCCTCGCACACAACACGGCCTGGCGCGAAATCAGAGAGCCCGAACTGAGTCAAAGGAGAAGACCCGGTAAGATCTACGCAAACATCACTCCCCCTGCCCCACGAATAAAGAAGCAAATCGGCAGGACGCAAGGATCTGTCATGATCATCAATCAAGTCAATATCGATCTCCTTACCAGCCGAGACTCCGGAACGGAAACAAATATCCAAAAGAGTGTCACGAACAAGGTTATGTCGATGATTAATACCGACAACCCCCGCGCTAGACACGGCATAGTCCCCATAAATATCGCCGCCAAAAACCCGAGAGCAGACAAAACACGGTCCAGGCACAGAAAACAAAGGAATGCCCAACCGATAGCTAAAGCACACATCGGTATGTCCGACCGTTCATAGTCTGGCCAAGCCCAGGAATAGGGACAGCGCGGAGCCAATCAGAAGCATGACGGCCTTGCTGAGACTTCCATAAAGCAACCTGGCGGGAGGTCAAGGAAAAATCTGATTCCGTAGTAGCCACGACCCTCGTGAAATATATGTATGCCAAAGACTTCATAAGTTTGGGGGCAGCGATCTCACTTGGATTACACTCAACTGAACCAAGAACCTCCTTAAGCCTACACAAGGCCGCATCGAAAGCCGGGCCAGGGGTCAGTACGCCCGCGGCACGATGCAGCGTATCCTGCAAACCCGCAGATTGCAATCGGGATGCCACAAAAGCATAATGTAGGACATCTCCAGCGGCATACAACCCAAGCCCCCCAAAGGAAAAGGGAAGGGTGGCAAGCCGCCACTTCCAATCCCCAAACCCCGGCCCAGACGCAATAACAACACGCTCTAAATGAGAACGAAGAGCCGCGTCAAAAGCAAGTCGAGCCGACTCAAAAACAGTCGGCGGGCAAGTACGCAAAGCAAAATAAAGTTTGAAGATACCCCTACAGGCCCGGAGCAACAGCAACTCACACTGCAGATCATCAAGCAGAGCGACGGAACCCATAAGTGCGATAGTTCTGGTCACTCTACTCATCACAAGCTCACTGCTTAAATCATGAATCGCACTAACAGGCCCACCAAGGACTTTGACACCATGCATCGGTCTGGCGATAGTAGGGGGAAGACACCAGGGAGCCCGCTCCTAGGATCTTCTGAAGGCCAAAAAACCTCGGTTTTACTGACATTAAGATGAAGTCTCGAACGAGGATCATCATCCAAAATCAGCTCCAAAACCTTCCCCAAAATCAAGGTATCCCCAACTATGGTGCCATCATCCAAGTTCCAAGCCTGCACCCTCAAATCAAAAGAGTCCCGGATCTTACAAATCAAGGGATGTAACACCAAAGAAAAAAGCAGAGGACCCAAAGGATCACCCTACTGGACCCCCTAACAAGACCACAGGCTGTGCTCACCATAATATAATCGGGCAGGACTAGAATAACAAAATTCCACCCATCGTGAGAGAACAGGGCAGTGGTAACGAACCTCTCGTAACATGATTTCTCGATCGACCATGTTAAAAGCGTTCTGAAAATCCACCAAGAGCATGGAAAGACCCACCTCATCACCCCGGTCCTCACCAAGCCGGTTCAAGGCATGTAAAATAGCCTCGCCCCCCCAGATACCCCAACTCCAAACTGAAGACTTGAAAAATAGCCACTCAGCGTCGGACCGATAAGGAAAGCACCAACCTTATAGACAAGCCGTCTCCCAATCGTACCAACAGCAATGGGACGAATACCGCCACCTGGCTTAACAAGCGGGGTAAGCGGACCACTAGCAATGTACTCCCTGAGGACCTGCGGGCAGCTGCCCTCGAGAAAGAGATTAACCACCCGAGTGACAAATGCGATCAAATCATCCGAAACAGCAACTGCGACACCACTTAAACAATCCAAAAGGTGTTGGGCACGAAAACCGTCCCTCCCACAAGAAGTGCCGTGAGGGAACCCTCTAATCATATCCATAACCACCGACGTGGATGCGACGTGAGAGTGGTGATTCCTAGGTGAGGGTGGCAAAGCGGGAGAAGGGACGATGGGGTGCTTATCCTTCAAAGCCACTAGAGTATCATCGGTGTAAGGAGCAACACCAGAAGAAGAAAGAACACGAACAACAGCATTGTAGTGCCCTGAAGGGAGGGATTTGTCGACTATCCTACCGATCAAATAATAACCAACGAACCTAACTGGGTAGCTAGGGCAAGTCAGGTCGAATTCACAGGGACGGGGTGTCGGACTAAGGTGGGCTACGGTCTAAGACCAGGTTCAAGGCAAACTAAACTAGGGTGATGGCTAAGGTCGACTAGGGACTAAGCTAAACAAACAACTAATGACAAAAAGAAGCGAATTAAATCAATAAGAAGAAACTAGGGCTAGGTCAGGTTCATGGATGCCAAGGAGATCAAAAAAAGGAAACGGGGGTTACTAGCATGCTTTCGTAGCCTAGGTTACGATCGGGCTCTCGCTACTTAAACGGCCTAGGGGTCATCCTCACCACGCTCTCGCCCATAATGAAGGAACCAAACCAACCAACCAAACAAACACATACAAGAGAATAGGCAAGAAAAACAAGGATTGATCATCTCAAGTCTCACAAGCATTTCATCAAACATGTAGAGTGCAAGGTAAAAAGGAAACAACAAAAACAACAACTAGTACCACCCATCACTCTTTACCAATTAAAAAGCTAACTTTTTCTTATTCATATTATTCATGTTGAGTATTCATAATATTATTATATTAATCAAATACTTGTTGAAAATAAAAAATTTAATATATATATATATAGAGAGAGAGAGAGAGGTAGGTTCAAATAAGGTCAACAATTTTTTTAAGTCTATATTAAAGTTACAGATGACATACGTTAAAGTTGCATTTGTTCAAAATTGATATGTAACTATAACATTCAGCACTTTTATCACTTCAAGTGATAAAGTGCAACTTTATCACTCATCTCGTGTAACTTTAAGCACTTTTTGTGTAACTTTAACACTGGAACTTAGGAACTTAAAAAAGTTGTTGACCTTATTTGAACCTACCTCTCTCTCTCTCTCTCTCTCTCTCTCTCTATATATATATATATATATATATATATATATATACAAGCTTACGAAGTACTCCGTATAATATTATGAAGTATTTATGAACATTTTATTACTAACTAATATAAAAATAATAATTCATGTAACTTTTTTTGAATTAATTTTTCAAACATGTTAAATAATAACTTTTTAATTATTATTTCAAATATAATATAGGGTTATTTAACGACAATAATACCAACTATAGGGCGTCTTCCCAAAATAATACCAATTTCAATTAATCTGAGAATAATACGTATTATTGGAGTAGTTAAACCAGAATGGTATTGGTGACCGGTTACCTGTAGAACCATTCCACCTTCTTTTTTCACCTTTAATTTTATTTAACAACAATAATACCAACTATAGAGCGTCTTCCGAAAATAATTCCAATTTTAATAAATCAGAGAATGATACGTATTTTTGGAGTAGTTAAACCATAGTAGTACAAATGACCAGTTAGCGGTAGAACAGGTTCATCTTCCTTTTTTGCCTTTAATTTATTTCATATTACTTAATTTCTTTTCACGTACTCAGTGTACGGGGCATTAAACGTCATTAATGTCCTTCGTCTTTCTCTTCTTTCGAGTTTTCAACCTCACCAAATCTTGCTAACAACACAATCCTACACCAAAATCAACACGTTAATTTAAAAGAAACGTATAGAAAAAAATTGAAGAAGGATGAAGGGTAATGGGGAGAGAGGATGACGGAGCGAAATAAGGAGTAGACCTGACAAAACTGACCCGACCCGAATAAGCCAAATCGAACCCGATCCGACACCCGAATCGAAGACCTGATTTTAATTTGACCTATAATCCAAATTGACCCGAGCTAACCAGAAACTGACTCGACTATTGTTATAGAAAATGAATCGATATTTCTAAAAAAGTTGAAAACAACAAACTCGAGAATGACCCGAACCCAAAATTATCGGACCTGATCCGAAGTCAACCCGAATTTTATAACCGAAAAGTGGTCCGACCCAAAACTGACCCAACACGGTTCGCCCGTTATCCAGGTCTAAGGTGGGGGATGGAGGATAAGTAGCAGGTTAAATATTAATTTGGTGACCTGATGTAGCAGGTTATAAAGTCACTTATACTACTCTTGTTTAACTATTTCAATAATACGTATTATTCTCAGATTAATTGAAATTGATATTATTTTGGGAAGACGCCCTATAGTTGGTATTATTGTCGTTAAATAACCCTATAATATATTAATGGTTCAGGTCTCAATCCTAAATTAGTAGGTTATTTCAGGTTCGGGTCACACGGGTCGCATGTCAAATATTTTAAGTCTCTAAAATAACTAGCTCGAGTTTACGATCGGGTCAAAATTTATTATGTCTAGTATCTAACGGTGAGGAATTGAGGATGGTGATAGTGAGGTAATGAGGAATGGAAATCTAAACCCTAGGGGGGGTGGGGTAATGAAGATGGAGGAGTTTGGGATTTTGAAGAGGAATGAAAGGGGAGAAAGGGAATGGAAAAATGGTAAAACAAACGACAACAAAGGGAATGAAACAAGTTGATTCCCTTTCCCTTTCCTGTAGACCCCAAACCAAACGGCCCCTAAAGATTAAGAGTAAAGGGATGGGAAATATTATACCCAACTACAAAGGAGATGAAAAGATGAAAACTTGCATAGAAGAAAACCCAAATACATCCACCAAGGTTGTCAAGCTTGATAGACTCTTCAAGAGATCCAATATTACAAGAGTAACTAACTAGATTAAGGAGTAATTAAGGACTAATCTACACTAATCTAAGCTAATCTAACCTAAAGTAGTCTAGGGTTTAGTGGGTAATGTAAAAGTAATCAAAAGTCTTTAAAACCATACAAGAGGGGGGGGGGGGGTATATATAGGGTTTCACGGGTAAAGGAGTTGAAAGAATGACGAAGCGGCTGAACTGGGCCCTTCCCGGTCGGGAAGGGGTTGATCCTGACCGGAAAGGTCATGGTCCCAGCCGGGATGGACCCCCAGAGGCTGCTGTTTGTTCTGCTTCTCGTCCCGGTCGTGATGGATGTGATCCTGACCGGGATGGGTCATGTAGGCTTCAAATATGATCTCATAGGTCCCCACTTGCTCTTCCTAGGCTTCTTATCGATTCTCAGTGCTCGAGAATGGGCCCCAAGGAGCTCGGGATCGAATCTAAGGCACCGAGTCATCGTCGCTTCTCTTCGTTGGCTCCAAATGTGTCGGAAACGAGTCGGAATCGTTCCATTTCTCCAAGATAGGCCTTGGGAACCTAAAACAAGCTAGAAGAAGCGTTAGTAGCCTCAAAACCGCTCCAAAGAGCGATTCCACAAGAGAAACCGGGACCAAACACAAGAAATAAGCACTACATAACACACTTATCATGCCCGTCACAAATATTCCTACGACATTGCTTAACATTGACCTCACTCAAGTCGAGATCCTCATTCACACTAAAAGAAGGAGCAACCTCAGCCAGAGTATCCTGGAGGAGCGACAACCGACCACCCGGCTCATCCCAACAACGAATGGCACTAGAAATACTCTCCTCCTGACACTGCCGCCGAATAACAGATCGACACTCAAGGTTACTCCGAGGGGAGAAAGTCTTAAGTATGCAAAGAGGCAACGCAAGCAAGGTGACCCAACACGTGAGATCACAAGGAGAGGAAGCCACATCATGAAGAGCCCCCCGAAAAACCCGAGAAAACCCTAAACGACACTTTGGAGGGATGGATTTAACAGTACGTAACACCTTAGCCAACAAGTGATCAAGAGAAGTCGCGTTAAACCCAACAACCGGGGGATCAACAACACCACTAGATGACGAAACTGTAGAGGCAGATGGTCGGGGAAAACCGTAAAGAACATAGCGGATAACACCATCACCACAATTAGGGGCCTCAACAAAAGACTCTGCATCGTGCCGACAACCTTTGTTATGAGTATGTGTCCGAAAGCAAACCCCACACAGCCAAATACACATCCGCCGAAAAGTAGACTCAACAGCCAAAAAAATAGGTAAAGAAGCAAGAGATTGACGCGTGATGTCTCGAGCACCCTCCTTACAGTGATGATCACGGAGATGAATGAGCAGAG
Organism: Agrostemma githago; assembly: GCA_958450325.1. Taxonomy (NCBI): domain Eukaryota; kingdom Viridiplantae; phylum Streptophyta; class Magnoliopsida; order Caryophyllales; family Caryophyllaceae; genus Agrostemma; species Agrostemma githago. Next base: position 36,540,608 of record OY288239.1, read on the forward strand.
AATTTTGAACAAAACCCTTATCCCAACCATCCCTACACCTACCGAGGCCCACAAAAGGACAGTGAAACCGCACAATGTCAGACATGCCGAGACGGAAGCAAAATCGACACGCTGAAGCAACCCAAAAATAGAAACCCGGACCAGCCGAAAACAAAACCGAGAAGCAACGCAAACTAGAAGGCAAACAAAAACCAAAAACGAAAAAGGAAACAGAATAAACCTAACCACCACAAAGAAGGAGCCCGAGATCAGCCCGGTGAAACCGAACCCGAAAGACCCACGCCCATCATGCCAGGAACGGCAACAACCACCACCAACGAACAGCACCTGACGACGCAGACAACACACAGCAACCAACGTGACGTACAGCAACACAGGTCACCGACAGCAATGACACTACCAGATGTGTGACTGGCAACGTCAGCGTTGTTTCGCCGGCGACGTCAGCGTTGTATGGCCGGCGACGGCAGTATAGACGTCAGGGGGTAGTCGGAGCAAGAACCCACCACGCTGAAACCGGAGAAGAAGTAGCGCAGCGGAAACAGCCACACCACGAAACCCCCCAACCAGGCGCGAGACCAACCACGCACAGCCGGGACGAAAGGTCCGATGACCGGCGCGAGAATGGCGGCGGTGAGCCGGCCAATGGCGGCGCGTGAGGGCAGCTAGCGAATGCCCTAACCCCAACCCTAAAACGCACCCCTAATCGCACCCTCTAAACGATCTCTCTCAAATTATTATTATTATTATTATTATTATTTTTATTTTTATTTTTATTATTATCATTATGAATATATGATAAAGTATATATATCCGAATACATAGACCGACGTCATTATTTTTAGTAAGTAGTATAATTATAATAATTATACGTTATTATTTTTATTAATTAATTAGTATGCTTCATTGATTAATCGAAGATTGCGTCGAGATTAGCACTGCCGGGTTTACTATTATTTTTTTTTTTTTAAAAACCGGAGCTTGCATTAAAAGGGAAACAAATTACAAGAAATTTATTATTATTATTATTATTATTATTATTTTTATAAACGGAACTTGCATTATTATTATTATTATTATTATTATTATAACGGAAATCGCATTAAACACCAGCAAATTACAAGAAGTTAGAAGCCGAGATACTATCTGGGCCCTCACTCAATTATTTATTATTTTTTTTATTTTTATATATTAAACGGAACTTTCATTAACATCAGAACAAATTACAAGAAGTTAGAGGGAAGCCAAGATACTATCTGGGCCTCCACTCCCTTAGCGATCGCAAAACTAATTCTAGTGAAAATATGAACTGCGGCACGCGCTCTAGCATTCTGAGATATAGCGAATTTATGAATCCGCTGGAGCAGAGATTAAGCATCCGTGTCGAGCTCACCGAGAGAGGAGAAGGAGAAAGAAAGGAAACCATACCCAATTATTATTATTATTATTATTATTACTACTACTTCTACTACTACTACTACTACTACTACTATTTTTATAATTATAATTATTATTTGTTTTTTTTTTTACAAAAACCGGAACTTGTATTAAGATCGAAACAAATTACAAGTTAGTGGGTAGCCGAGATACTATCTGGGCACCCACTCCCTTAACAATAGAAAAACTAAGTCTAGTGAAAATAAAAGCAGCTGCGCGTGCCCCCGCGTTCTGAGAGATAGAGAATTTCTGAATCAGCTTGAGCAAAGCAGCGGCATCCGCGTCGAGCTCCCCTAGGTAGGAACCCATATCCAATCCTAGTGCACAAATCTCCATACTTGGCGCACTTACGCTGAGCAGCATCAACGAGCGCGCGACCAGGCAGAAAATCAGACATCGCGGACTGAGTCAAAAGGAACGACCCCGTCAGATCGACACACACATCACGCCCCTTATCCCAGGAATAAAGAAGAAAATCCGCCGGGCATAGGGGCTTGTTGTGCCCATCAACCAAACCAACGTCTACCTCCTTACCGGCAGAAATACCAGATCGAAAGCAGATATCCAAAAGAGTGTCGCGAACTAGGTTATGTCTATGCTTAATACCAACGGTACTAGCACACGACACATCATGATCTCCAAAAATGTCCCCAACAAAAACTCGAGAACAGGCAGAACAAGGCTTAGGTACCGGAAACAAAGGGACACCCAATCGATAACTTATTATTATTATTTTTTTTTTGCTAGAAAAGTTATGACTCTTTTATTAATCAAAAAGAGACAATCTTACAAAAAAAGTATACCCTCTAGTATGTGTAACACATAACTAGTCCCTATAATTCACCTTAAAAACTCCCTATATATCGTATCCTACCAAAAACATCCATTTTGACCTGTCTAACTATAATATTGTGCTGTCTATAATTGTTTGAAAATAGTCTTGCGTTTCTTTCTGTCCATATTTGATAAACCACTGTCGCTAACATGCTACTATACCACTTGTGAGTCTGGTGCTTCCTGCTTCTTCTACTCATACTCCATTTGAGTTCAGTAATAAGGTCATCACTCCGACCCGTGACCTGAAGCCAATGAGTCAATTCATGCCAAATAGATGCTGAAAATGAGCATGAAAAGAACAAATGGGATCTGCTCTCCATATTTTGCTTGCATAATATACATCTATTCACCATTTGGATGCCTCTTTTCTGCAAATTATCCACTGTAGGCAGCCTGTCTTGACATGCCAAGAAGGTAATAATGCCTGTTTTTGGAATAATATATACCTTGCTCAATCCCTAAAGCCATTTCCCCCTGACCCCTTTAGGAAGAAACCAATTATATGCATCTTCAACACTAAATTTTCCGGCTCGTCCCCATTGCTGTAATAGCTTGATTGCGTCTTCTCTAGACCCTGCTTTCTCAATGATTTCATTTCTGACTTGTAAGTTGCTTCTAAAAGAGGCTGTATGGAGCTCCTTTTTGCAGATCCCCCATATTCCAGACTGATCAATGACATAATGCCTATGCCATTTATTCCAGACATCCGTCTCTTCTCCCAATAGCCTCCACAATCGTTTGTAGATGAGAGCCTTATTCCATGAGGGAAGGTGTTTAACGTTGAAGCCACCTTCCTCCCATGGAGAGCATATGCCTTCCCATCCCTTAAACACCATTTTGTTAACAGTTGAGCCCCCCCAGAAAAATCTCTTGCAATCCCTTATAATACTTGCCAAGACATTTACTGGAAGGAGTACAATGTCACTCCAGTAATTCATAATATCAAACACAACGGAATTTAGTAGTGTAGACACCCGCATTTTGACTGTCAGGTGTCTATAGTAGTTTCCAAAAAATACCCGATGATGATCGGACGCAAACATGCTCTAACGCGCTCGGATATGGGCTCGGAATCAGTAATGTCCGGCATGGGCTTTTGACGGGATACAAATCTCACAAAACCAACCTCAAATTCAGGCCCAGTGGATCATTCCGAGTCAAACAAGACTAATTTGGGCCAAAACCGACACCAAAGATAAAAACCGTCTTTTAGCGACCGGGTCAAAACCCGGTCAAAGACGAATCCGTCACATAAAGTCAACCAGGTGCGTTTCTAGAACATTGCGCTCAAATACAAAATTCAAAAATATCCAAAGTCAACCATTTCCTAAAATGGCTCGTTCAAATTGACCCACTCCGTCGAGTGGAGCCTCAAAATCCAGAACATACCCGTTTTTAAAGACACTCGACCGAATGCACTAAGGCCACTCGATCGACTGACCCTAGGTCGTGGGGTTTTCCTATAAATACCCCATCAACCCACCACATTTCACAACTTTTCCTAAGCATTCATCACCTTCAAAAAGCTAATATTTTCAGTCACTCATCATCACCATCTCGACATCATCAAATACACACCCGTCTACATACATTCCGAGATCAAAACTCGTAAAAAACAAACTAAGAAGCAATCCTCCATACAAACGCACATACACACCATCAACTCTTCCTACGTATTTCGACATTCCCACGCTATTGCCGCCATTTGACGAACCGTATCCCGAGAAGCAAGAGCATGTAGGTTGAGAGTGTGACATTCAACACAGACATCTCCTTTCTCTTTTGTTTTCATTTTTTTATTTATGTTTATGTACCTATATATCAAAATTAGTCGATAGTAACGACAATGCTAACATCGAACATTTTTTATTCATCGCATCTAACAACCTAACATTTAATTATCGTTATTTATCTTTCGTCTTATTTATCGCGTATACGTAGTAATAATAAGTTTCGGTTTAAAATCCGTTTAACTATGACGATCATCCAAAGTCCGTCTAATCCCTTTAAGAGCAACGACGGAGGTGACACCCTTTCGAGGAGCGCCGCCCCAATGTACTCAAGGGCACGACGTGATCGTGATCGATCATAGTTGAACGCATTTAATTCCATTTCTAAAATTAGCGCGAAACCCGTTGATGCGAAAATCGACATCACATAATCCGTTAGGATTAATACAAATGTCGTGACGCGGAGGACTACAATTTCGTCGCTAATCAAATCTTTTAATAGCATAATAGCATCCTCTATAAAATTCCGACGACGGTATTATAGTCGCATAATACACGATTATAGTATCGAAAAACCGGGTTAAATCTAAATCGTCAATATTTTTATTTAACTCGGCAACAATTGATTTTAAACAAATAAAACGAAACGAGCCATGTCTCGTACAGGGGGCACTCGACCGAGTGCCATGAGCCACTCGATCGAGTGCCATGAGCCACTCGATCGAGTTGCACCCTCAAAACCGGGCAGTAGCCACCTTAAAGGTGCACTCGATCGAGTCCTGACCATGACTCGATCGAGTGGGTCATGTAGCCCAACAAACCGAGAGCTCTAATGCATCATTCGAGCCTCGTTATTTTCCTACAACTTTAGTCGTCGCGTGTAAAGTCGATCACGTGATCTCTTCTTCCAAAAATCATGCATATCACTACACCTAAACGACTTTGATCGACGATCTCGCACTATTAATCGTGTGTCGACGACTCTTTAGTCGTATCCGACACATGATTAATTTAGACTCTATTTCTCGATGTGATAAGTCGGGACAAGGCATCGAGATTCGGGATCGGGCTAGCACCACGCCTAGGTTCTCTATCCCCGTCCTTTGGTTAATAAACAAAATAATGTCTATTTAATCAAAGTTCGTCCATTTACACGACTCACGGTCTAGTTTATATTTATTATATACGGGTCCGTTTCTAGTTAACGTTTACCTTTTCCTATTCGATTATTCTATTTTATTGCTCGTTGTATTGTGAATTCCGGGTTGTATTTCCGCCCGTGTAACTTGTAATCGATTTATATTGCTTTGCTTTATTTATTTGTGTTTTACTTTTTATAAATGAACCTTCGCATGCTAAATCACCTCGACAATAATTAAGATGCATTAAAATGACGTAGCAACCCATTCAATACTTATATCTCGTAAAATGTTGTTTGCATATCATTTTACCGGATTACTAACGCGCATATTAGAAAGTCAAACGATGTCTTAGTAGAGGCCGCTAAGTGCGGGCGGGGTTGGGTGTCCTTTGTGGGCTTCCCAACACGTACCCTCACCCCTTACTCAGAACCTCGGTTTCCGGATGCCTGAAACCGTTGGCGCACGAGTCATTCTATACACGATAACCGGTAGTGATGGTATCGGTATCGCAATGCAAAGGGACGAGCCCAATAAACTCTGAAATCGAAGTGGGCCATACTTTGTGTATGGCCCATAACGACATAGAGTGGGCTCGAACGGGTCCGAACTCCCACAAAGTTCGGTGGCGACTCCAATTCGACTTAAATTTCAATTCGATCCATTCTCATTTGGAGATGCATTCGCCTACCCAAACCCGCGCGTGGCCGCATCAGGATGGACCTACGTCATGTCCACAATTTGGCGACTCCGCTGGGGATTAACTGATGCGTGACTAACCATCGGCATCCTCAGGGTGAGACTCGAATAGAAATCGTTTGACTAGTACAATACGCGTTTTAGTTTTACGGTTCATGCATAACCCCATTTTTACCCGGGCCGGTACTGGTGACCGACGTCCCACTATACCACGACATATTCCGCCTTGGATAAGTTAAAGGTGTTCATAGCCGATTCGTATGGGTTTCGCGGCATGTTCTAAGCTCAACTCGACTTAGGAAGTCTGTCGCGATTCTCGTCTAGGCTATGTGCACTGGTATAGACCCCATTTAGACCGACCGAGACTTAGTGTAAAGCATACTTGGCGTCGTTATAATGCTTGCGTGACTATGTGCTACTTGGTTTCCGTGTCGTTTTCAAAAATCGTCATTTCAAAAATGCATCTTTTCAAAAGTATTCAAATTTCAAAAACCGGAAAGCTACCGAATTTAGGACTCTTGATTTTTACTCAAAATAGCCTATTTCTAGCCGGTATGCCGCCCATTTTTCAACTCAAAATTTTTTTCAAACTTTCAAAATTGTGGTCCGATACACTTTCTGATTTTCGAAAAATCGGCCCTTTCCGAGAGTTTTCTCGGATTTTCCAAAAATAACCCATTTTCAAACCTTCCTCCCCTTAGGAATTCCCGTATTTAGCAGTGTCGGGTCATGTCATAAGTTGTCGAAGTCTTTAGCGTCGAAATCTGTCGATTTTACATCACGGGTTTCTTCCCTATCCCAGTTCGCCTTATTAGACTAAGGCAAGGCCCACCTACATAAGACATACTCTTACAAAGGAGGGTCCGTTTACACACTCGAGTCTAAAGTCTGGGGAAACCTCACGTGGACCTTCTTTCGAGCAGGACTCGGCCCACATAGCCGAATCCTAAGGAAGGTACACTATTCACGAGTCACCCGTCTAGGAGTATTTGTCAAGTCACATTTAGTCTTTTCCCTGCTCGGGATGTACTTTTCTTTCTTTGGTTCCGAGGTCCGGTTTCGGTTTCTGATTGCGCGGTGTTCTTACAGACAGGCCACCGTCCACCAGACACAGCCGCAAAATGGAAGCAGCTCTGAACAATCTGAAGGCCTCCGTGGATGCCATGACCGCCAAACAAACTGACATTGATGCCCAACTGACAGAAATGAGGGCTGGTTAAGTTGCTATCGTTGTTGGCGTGGCTGCAGTGGAACAAAGGGCCCCTAATGTCGAGGCTACTGGGTCTCTAGCTGAACTAGTTAGCGCGGTACGCCGACTAGAAGAACAAGTTCATTTGACCGGAAGTAACAATATCCATCGGGAAAATAGCCGGGAGTACTCCCCGGTGAGTGACAAGCTGCCCGCGAACCTGAATCTCACGGGCTTACCCATGTTTGAGGGGACCAAAGACCCGTTACTACATGTACGGGCCTTCAAAGAATTCATGGCTATCAAAGGGGTAGATTCCTCAATGTTCAAGAATCTTTTTGCTGCATCCCTTGAGAAGCACCCACGGGCCTGGTACTATAGGCTAGACCCGAAGAAATACCCAACTTGGGATGATGTGGCTACGGAATTTGCTTGGAACTATGCTGATAACACCGAGATCCAGACCACAATGCGGTCTCTAGAGGTTATGGCCCAAGAACCTAAGGAAGGTTTTACTAAGTACCTTCAACGCTGGAGGGCCGAGAGTGTAAAACTAGTCGATAAGCCCAGTGAGAAGACTTCAGTGGAGGCTTTTGTCAAGAACCTCCTTCCCTCCTACCGGGTCCACCTCCGGTATGCTGTCATACCCAATTTCACCACTCTTACTGAAATGGGTATGAGAATTGAAGATGATCTTAGACTAGAGAACCTTACTAAGGCCTCTAGCAAGGGATACCAAGGGGCTTTCTCATCCACTGCCAAGCCCATGGCTGCAACCCGCAGTATCTTTGACGCGGTTAATCTACTAGATGCCCCTTCCAAAAAGAATACCCCTCCTAGGGTGTTCACTGATATAGGGACTACCTATACATATGCCTTACAAAGACTATCTTCCAAGGGCCTGGTTCAACCGATAGGCCCAACTCCTGAAGTCCCAGTTGAAAAACGCTCCAAAAGCTACAATGCCCAAGCCTATTGCCAATATCATCGGTGCAACGGGCATGATACCGAGAAATGTTGGAAGTTGAAGCATTTGATTCAGGACTTGATTGAGAGCGGGAAAATACCGTTGCCCGGGGATAAGCCAAACAACAAGGACAACCCCTTTAGCTCTCATGCTATCTTCACCGGGGAGGTGATCGACTGTTCTCACCTTATCTCTCCTTTCATCCCACAAATCAATGGGATCTGGTTCGATGATGAGGAAGATGTGTACCTCACCAAAGGGGAAGCTGTCCCTATCACCCCCGAAGAAATCCGGAAGTCTAAGTCCAAGGTCTTAGCCAGTAACCACCTCGCCAATGCCAGTCGTCCTTACCAAGCTACTAGCTCTGAGGACATCCTAATCCCAGCAACCGTCACTGAACCTGCCAGGATGGAAGAGGCTATTGAAGAGCCAAACACTGACACGACTCTTGTCAAGCAACTGAAGAGAGCTCGGGTTGACCTCACTATATGGCAACTCTTGGTCAGCTCGCAAGAACATCGAGAGGCACTTACTAAGGCTCTCGACCAAATCAAAGTCGACTCCCAGGTTACCCCTACTGAAATGGTAGCCACCATCATGCCCTACCTCAAGGGCAAGTCCATGGAAGAAGGCCCATTAATCACCTTCTCGGAGTCCGACCTACCACCGTTCGGGGCCTCTCACAATCTGGCCCTGTACATCACGGTAATCTGCCTGGGTAAGTATCTCCCGATGACCCTAGTTGATGACGGGTCTACTGTGAATGTCGTCCCTCTAAGGGCTTCCAAAGCCCTCTGCATCACCGAGGCCGACTACATACCGACTGCTCAAACTATCCAGGCTTTTGATGGAAGCCCAAAGTCGGTTTCTGGGGCCGTTAAGCTGACAATTATAACGGGTCCGATTGAAAAGGTGCTAGAGTTCCAGGTGATCGATGTCACCTTTTCTTTCAACTTGCTTCTAGGAAGGCCTTGGATTCACGCCGTAAAGGCGGTGTCCTCTACTCTTCACCGAAAGATCAAAATGCCCCTGCAAGACAGTATTATTACTCTGGAGGCAACCGCTATGACCGTGGCTAGCTGCAACGCCACGGACCGTGCCGACCTTTGGGGGTTCGATTTTGTGGGGATGATTGAGGAAGAATACCTTTTCAGGCCCTATTTCACCACGAGCATCGACACTATGCTACAGAATTTGGGGTATCTACCGGGGGCTACTTCAAGGCCATATTTTCCAGCTGGGAAGATTATTGAAGTCCTGAATGACGGGGAATCCCACTTCGGCCTAGGGTACGCTTTGACCCCGGGAAATGTGATCCGAGCAGGAATTGAGAAGGCCTGCAACATCATTAAGGGTACCTACTTGGGCCCTTATAGCCCAAGGTTGGCTGACTACTTTGTCACACCGGTGTTTGGGGCTGTTCGAGTTGGTTTGTACCAACCCACTATCACATATCCCGAGACTAAACTAGCTCGGGAATGCAACTATATTCCGGATGACATATTCGCCCTCATCCAATCTGAATCCAAGGAGGGTTCTGACAATGCTGAGCCCGTGCTGGGGCTCTTGTTTGGGGAAGACAAGGCTGTCCCGACCCCTAAAGAAGACATGGTGAACCTGATCCTTCGAAGCAACAGGTTCGATCCTTCAAAGCTGATCTCAGAGCTCGGTGCTGACGCCGGGAAAAGAGCATGGAGAAAGACCGTCAAGTGGACCGACGACCAGGGCCGAGTCTACAAGCTGACCACCGGTGAAGGAGACATGTCGGACACCGATTTCGAGTCTGAGTCTTAGTCTGAGTCTGAGTCTGTATTCGAGTCTAAGGGGTCTGGTGCTAGAGTCCAAACTGTAACCCCCCTCCCTGCAGTCACTACCACTGGAGCCTCGGGGTCTGTCCCGAAAGCGCTCCCAATCCCGCCTCTGACCAATGATCAGATGGCCGCTCTCTTCGAGCTATTTTCCAAATTTTCTATCAATAATAACGATAACCGTTCTGCTTACGACTTGCCTTATTTTCAAAATACTTTCAATTTCAAATATATTTTGTGCAATGACATTGAGAAACCCGACGAACCGGTATCCTTACCTCCGCATCTGATCGAGCAACTGGAACAGAGGGAATCCCGAGACCCGGTAATCAGAGAAACCGAGTCTATCAATGTAAGAACAACCTTAGAGCCCCAGATGCTTAAGATAGGGTTATCCTTAGATCCCGAGGAGAGACAACAATTCATGAACCTCCTCCTAGAGTTTAAAGACGTCTTTGCATGGTCCTACAAGGACATGCCGGGGATAGACCGGGGATAGACCGGGAAATAGCCGAACACCGTAAACCCATCAAGGATGGGTGTAAGCCGGTAAAACAGAAGCTCCGTAGAATGAGGCTCGAGTGGTCCCTCAAAGTCAAAGAAGAGGTCGACAACCAATTCAAAGCCGGCTTCATACAGGTGTCTGAATATCCAGACTGGGTCGCAAACATCGTGTCGGTACCCAAGAAGGACGGCAGGGTGCGGGTATCTGTAGATTTTCGGGACCTTAATAAGGCCAGCCCAAAAGATGACTTTCCACTACCACACATCGATATACTAGTGGACAACACGGCCAATCATGCCCTTCTATCATTTATGGACGGGTATGCTGGGTTCAATCAAATCAAGATGGCAGAGGAATATATGGGTAAGACCACCTTCACTACACCTTGGGGTACTTACTGCTATACCGTCATGCCATTCGGTCTCATTAATGCCGGGGCCACGTACCAACGGACCGCTATGACCTTATTGCATGATATGATGCATAAAGAAGTAGAAGTTTATGTGGACGACATGATCGTCAAATCCAGAGAACGGGACGGTCACGTTACCGCCCTAAGAAAATTCTTCACCCGACTGCGCAAATACAACATGAGGCTAAACCCTCAAAAGTACAGTTTCGGGGTGACGTCAGGCAAATTACTGGGCGATATTGTTAGCCAACGTGGTATCGAGGTCGACCCAGCTAAAATCAAAGTCATTACCGAGATGCAACCTCCCAAAACTGAAAGAGAAATAAGGGGTTTTCTCGGGAAAGTCCAATATATCAGTCGGTTCATTTCCAAACTGACCATGGCGTGTGAACCAATTTTCAAGAAACTGAAAGTAGGGGAACGGATACTGTGGGATGACAAGTGCCAAGCTGCTTTCGAAAAAATTAAAGATGTCCTGTCTGTCCCGCCAGTCTTAATGCCACCTCAACCCGGTCTGCCTTTGTTGTTATACCTAACAACGACCGAGACAGCCATGGGGGCTATGCTGGCCGAGACAGTCGATTCTGAAGAACGAGTCATTTACTACATCAGCAAAAAATTCCTAGAGTATGAGTGCAAATATACCATGCTCGAAAAGACATGCTTAGCTCTTGTTTGGGCCACTAAGAAGCTCCGACATTATATGCTCAGCTACGAGGTTCAGGTACTATCCAAAATGGATCCAATCAAATACCTCTTCGAAAAGCCTATACTCAACGGAAGAATTTCTAGATGGACTTTAATTTTAGCAGAATTCGACCTTAAGTTCGTTCCACTAAAAGCTATCAAAGGCCGAGTGGTAGCCGAATTTCTTGCCGATAGTCCCGTAACCGAAGAAGGGCGCATCGATACTTGGTCTTTCCCAGACGAAGATATATTCCATACTGACACCGAAACATGGGATTTATATTTCGACGGGGCATCCAATTTTCGAGGATTCGGAGTCGGTATTCTCCTAATATCACCCAAAGGGGAACATACGTCGTTTTCCATCAAACTGGATTTCGACGTGACCAATAACGCGGCCGAGTATGAAGCATGCATCCAAGGGTTGCAAGCTGCCGCTGATTTAGGAGTTACAAATCTCCGGATTCACGGGGACTCATCTCTAGTTATCAATCAAGCCCTTCAAAAATGGAAAACTCAGAATGCCAATCTCGTGGCTTGCCAAGCGCGAGTAAGGGTTCTAGAAAAGCAATTCCAGAAGGTAGAATATATCTATCTACCACGGGAAGAAAATCAGTTCGCGGATGCACTCTCCAAATTGGCTTCCTTACTAAATATCCCAGATCACATGACCAGCATGCCGATTTGTGCCGAAAGACGGTCCGAGCCGGCATATATCAACGCCCTTCAAGATATCGAGATAACTGACCCGGAACCTTGGTACCAGGCTATTCTAACCTATTTGACTACGGGAGAATATCCCCCGGGAACTGAAAACCGGGCCAAGAAAGCCCTGCGAAGATTGGCCACCCAATTCATTCGTACGGACGATGGTCAGTTATACAAAAAGACGGCACATGGGGCTTTACTCCTATGTATCGACAAAACCCAGGCCGGAAAGGTAATGGCCGAGGTGCACGACGGCGAAAACGGCTCGCATATGAACACCCATATGCTAGCCCCAAAAATCATGAGGCTCGGATACTACTGGAACAATATGTAAACCGATTGTCAGTCATATGTCAAACACTGCCATAACTGTCAAATTTTTGCCAACGTTCAACATATGCCATCATCCCTACTATACACCATGACATCGCCATGGCCATTTTCGACGTGGGGTATTGATATAATTGGAAAGTTAAACCCTTCCAGAACGGGAGGTCACTGTCTCATTTTGGTGGTAATCGACTATTTAACCAAATGGGTCGAAGCCGAGTCATACCGGATCCTGAATGCCAAGCATGTAGCCAAATTTATCCAAAATAAAATTATATGCCGGTATGGGATCCCGCACGAGTTCATTAGTGACCACGGGACCCATTTCCAAGCCGAAACCGCCACTTTGCTAGCAAAATACAAAATCCAAAGGCATACATCTTCGCCTTACCGTCCCCAAACAAATGGAGCAGTAGAAGCTGCCAATAAAACAATTGTCACCATACTTAAAAAGATGGCTGATAATTATCGGGACTGGCCCGACAAAATACCCTTTGCCCTATGGGGGTACCGGACATCGATTCGTACTGCAACTGGGGCAACTCCATATTATTTGACATACGGAATGGAGGCAGTCCTGCCAGTCGAATTAGAGGTACCGTCCCTCAGAATTCTGCTAGAAAGTCAAGTGCCCGAAGCGGATTTGGTTCAAGCTCGATATGACTCATTAGTTCTTTTGGACGAACGGCGGTCTCGGGCCCTCAATAACATCCAAATATATCAAAAGAGGATTCAACGGGCTTTTAATAAAAGAGTTAGGCCCAGAAATATCGAAGAAGGGGATCTGGTTCTCAAATCAGTCCGCGCATTGCTACCAGTCGACCCAAGAGGAAAATTCAAACCCAATTGGGCTGGGCCATATCTAGTAAAGAAGGTTCTATCAGGAGGAGCAGTGATGCTGACAGACCTGGACGGGAATGAATTTGTCAACCCGACCAACTTGGACCAGCTGAAGCGCTACTACCCCTAAGCCTTATCTCAATGTCATTTGCAAAATTTATTAAAATCATTCTTTTCACAATTTATAAGCAAGTCAATAAGTTAGAATTATTTATCCTACTGTCGCACATCTTGAACTAATGGTCTTGATGTATTTCGAAATTGCAAAAATTCTATGCCCGAACTACGTTTGGTTTGATTCCACTAACTGTGGATACGTAGGCAGCCCCTCAAAAGGGCACAACCACCGCAATAACGAAAAAGACAGGAACGGTTTCACTAATAAAATACTTTTATTATTCAAAAAAAAAAACCGATAAACTCGGTAATTCCAAATTACAAAAAAAACCACGAAAAGCCACAAAAAAAACGACACAACAAAAATAGTAATAATATCCCAATAATAATAATAGATGGAGACAATTATCTAGGGCATCTTGCCCTTGCCTTTGTCTTTCGGGTCACGAGGAGCCCGAGGACGTCGAGGCGGGGAGGAACGTTCCCGGATGACAAGGGGAACCTCTTTAGCTCGGGTCCGCTTCTTTGGCAGCGGGTCTTCAGCAATTGTCACGGGCTCAAGTCGATCCCGTACATGCCCCGACAACCTATCCTTAGGACCAAGTCGGTCCTGGACCGATAACCTAGGCCCTAGTCTCCTCTCCAAGTCTGTCAGTGGGCTCACTTCCCCCCAAGCACCTCTAGCGCTGGACCCCTCAGTTCGAGTCCTAGCTCTTCCTCTCTGACCCGACGTCAAACGAACCAGGGTGGCCGGAGTCTCACCTTCATCGAGGAAACCCCGGTTGTCTTTAACCTGCTCTCGGCGAAGCAGGTCGAGGGCTTCATCGACCTTCAAAGCAGCGCGAGCTTCGGCAGTCTCCGCTTTGGTCCACCTCTCATAAGAATGGGACACCCAGGTGGAGTGAAGTGACTCGAGAACAGACCAAGTAACTGGAGTATACCACCTCTATATCCAGGTGTCGCACATGATGTCGATCAGCTTGGTAGGTTCACTCACAACTGCCTCGTTCTCAGGGATACGCTGGGACCACCCATACTGCCTGAGTATGCGGTCGGGATAGAGGTGAACTGTCTGGCTGAAAGACAAGATCACCTGGTAGGGTGCCTTATCTCTGGGCGCCAAACCCGTCTAGGAGTAAATAGGCCACCACGGGACCACCCATCTAATCAATCGACCACGATGGAATGATAATTCTTCTTCCCAGTATTTCTGATCGACAAGACAGGAGGAAGCAATAGCCCGTCTCCTCGACATCACCTGGTTGAACCAATATTGACTCGGGTTGAGGGGAGGTTCACTCACAACTGCCTCGTTCTCAGGGATACGCTGAGACCACCCATACTGCCTGAGTATGCGGTCAGGATAGAGGTGAACTGTCTGACTGAAGGACAAAATCACCTGATAGCGTGCTTTATCTCTAGGCGCCAAACCCGTCCAGGCGTAAATGGACCACCATGGAACCACCCATCGGATCAATGGACCGCGATGGAATGATAATACTTCATCCCAATATTTTTGGTCGATAAGGCAGGATGAATCAATGACCCGTCTTCTCGTCATCACTTGGTTAAACCAATATTTACTCGGGTCGAGGGGAGGCTCGATAATCGATAACCTCTCAAATAGCCAAAGCTGAAAAGAACACAAAGCTCATGAGATCTCGGGGCGATTTAGACATCTGCCAGAGGGCACTCGACCGAGTGCCGGGGTCACTCGATCGAGTGACACCCCTGAAACAGGACAGTAGCCTCGTCACGAAGGCACTCGACCGAGTGCCGGGGTGACTCGATCGAGTGCCCCCCTGCAGCGGGATATCGCGAAAAAAATCGAAAAAAAAACGAAAAAAAATCAAAAAAAAAAAGAAATCAATCAGAAAAAGGAAAAGCGATATACCTGCAGCAAACGGGTGCTCCCAGTCAAACGGGCTGACTCGTCCCTTTTGCGGTTGTCCAAGCCCTAAATGATTTCCCCCGTGATCAGCCACGCAGGACTATATTCCGTCTCCATCAGGTCAGCAACGACAAGAAGACGAACGCTTCCCATACATGACAGCAAATCAAGATAGCCTTCGAAAGCATACACATGAAGCATGCAGAACACGAACGCCCTGCGGCTATAAATGGGCAAAATCCGGATATCATATGGATTCATGAACTTCTCAGCTAAGGCAAGCAGAGAAACAGTATCCCCTTCGATCATGCGGGACACTTCAGCGTGGGAGAGCCCAAAAAACTCCCGTAACTTCTTCCTTGGGTCTGGAACCGAGAAGGGGACAGCAGGACGGAGTAATGGATTCCACCCTCCTATGGCAGCAATCTCCTCGGGGAGAGGACAGATTTCGCCCCGAGGAAAGGCGAAAACGTGGTAGCTTTCGTCCCAGAAGGACAGACAAGCGTCAAGAAAGTATCGATCCACGTGCATTTGGCGGAACGAGAACAGTTGAAATATGCCCGAGTGCTTTAGGGCTACCTTGTTCGTGTCCCTAAAGCGGTGGGACCAATCTTGCAACATGCCAGTTAGGCGCTCAATACCCATAACTAAGTTTCTTAAGAAAGACAAAGTTTTCTTGAGGAAGAGAAGATTTGAGAATTGTGAGAAGGAAGGAGCCAGGATGATGTATTTATAACATCAAAACCCTGGTAGCTCCCCTGCTGCTGTGCCTCCTTGGCCTAAGCGGGCCTAAAGCATACAGGCCCGACCCTTTGTCTTCTCCTATGGACGTGGGAATTAAGTCATCCCGAGCAGTCTTTTCAAAATTCGAAAAACATATGTTCTAAAAACTTTACAAAATTTTCAGCCGTCCAAATTTTTTTTTTCCCAGCGCGAGTCATATTTTTACCTACATGTTGCATGCAAAACTTTATGTAACTGATACAGGTACAACTCAAGGCTTCGGACGCAAGCCCACACAGCTCACATATCTCCCCAGCGGAAAGTCCGAGGCGGCATTTCCCCCGGAGCGGCACGGGATGAGCCCACATATAGGAGCACCCAGGACTTATGCGACAAGTCCAATTCCCCAAGAAATTATCATCATCAGCTCAGGTATGACCTCTATCTTATGGCTGGCGGGCCCTTCACGCGAGTCTAACGGACTATAAACGACCCGATCGGAAGTCTGCCAGGTTTTAATCTTTGATTGGCTTGGCAGCTACTCTGACTTTCGCCCTGTCCAAGCCTCGGTTAGAGTGAGGGCTCTGTAGACACCCGTATTTTGACTGCCAGGTGTCTATAGCAGTTTCCAAAAAACACCCGATATGATCGGACGCAAACATGCTCTAACGCGCTCGGATATGGGCTCGAAATCAGTAATGTCCGGCATGGGCTTTTGACGGAATACAAATCTCACAAAACCAACCTCAAATTCAGGCCCAGTGGGTCATTCCGAGTCAAATAAGACTAATTTGGGCCAAAACCGACACCAAAGATAAAAACCGTCTTTTAGCGACCGGGTCAAAACCTGGTCAAAGACGAATCCGTCACAAAAGTCAACCCGGTGCGTTTCTAGAACTTTGTGCCCAAATACAAAATTCAAAAATATCCAAAGTCAACCATTTCCTAAAATGGCTCGTCCAAATTGATCCACTCGGTCGAGTGGATTGACCCACTCGGTCGAGTGGAGCCTCAAAATCCGGAACAGACCCGTTTTTAAAGACACTCTGTGGACATGACATAGGTCCACCCCGACGGGGCCATGCGCGGGTTTGGGGTGGCGAATGAATCTCCATGAGATGGTCAAATGGAAATTTAAATCGAAGTCGGAGTCGCCACCGAATTTTATGGTTATTCGGAACCGTTCGAGCCCACTCTATGTCGTAGTGGGCCGTGTACAAAATACGGCACATTTCCGATGTCAGAGTTTATTGGGCTCGTCCCTTTTGCATATCGATATAGATGCCGACTGAAGCGGTTAATCGTATATTGAATGACTCTCGTTGCCAATGGTTTCGGACATCCGGAAACCACGGTTCTGAGTAAGGGGTGAGGGTACGTGTTGTGAAGTTCACTAAGAACACCCAACCCCGCCCGCACATTAGCGGCCTCTACTAGGATATCGAATGACGTTTTAATGCGCGCGTTCGTTGAACGATGAATGATATGCAAACATTGTTTTCCTAAGCATGTGAGGAATTGAACGGGTTGCTAAGTGGTTTAATGCATGCAAAATTAATTGATGTCAAAGTCAAATTTAACATGTGAGATTCGTTTTAGTATAATAAAACAAATGAAATAAAAAAGGATGAATTTGCTACAAAACAAACAAACGAGTTAGTATCGATTTGTAAATAATAATATAGTAAATAAAATAGACGAGATCGAGAATATATATATTAATCGAAATCTGAAAAATATTGTTGAAAAGAACGTTGTTTTGTATAAAAAATGAAGTTCGAAAAAATAATAAAAAGGACGGAAAAGGCCGCGGCATAACAGCCGGCCGCGCGACTCGCCCGGGACGCCGGCGGGTCGCGTGGTGGTCCGTTTTGGTGCCGGTTTTCGAAAACTCGATGTTCGTATTAAATCGCGTATGAATATTGCATGATTCGTGCTCGACTTAATATTTTTGATATTCGTTGTACTCGATAACTGACTACGAAATCAATATCAAATACTTGGAATAGTTTTTAGAAAAGATGTAATTTTAGAAATCGATCGAAGAATAAATAATAAAACGAACGAAAAAGTCAAAAAAAAGGGACTCGGATTTCAGGCCTGCGCACGAGTCGCCTGGGCACGGCGCGACTCGCGTGCGGGTCTGTCCGTTCTTATTTTTGTTCGAAAATTGTTATTTTGATGGATCGCGTACAAATTATGAATTAACTTGTATTCGATCCATGTTTTCGATATTCGTCATATCCGATATTCGATTATGAAATCGATATCGAATATTCGGAATGAATAAAAAAAAAAGTTTTGTAAAATAGTTTGTTTTGAACGAGAGTAAAAAAAAAAAGAATTTTGAACGAAAAAGAATGTAACGATTTTTAGTATCGTCGAAATCTTAATATAATTCTTTTCGATACAATATTCGATTATAGAAAAATCGATATCGTATGTTTAAGAATATTGTTATGAAAATAGTTTTTCGTTAATAACGATATTAGAAATAAAATAAAAACGACTCTTGACCCGTAAAAAGACAAGACGGACGAAGGGGAGAAGAGGAGAGAAAGGAAGAAATCGGGTTTGGTACACCCTCAACCTACATGCTTTGTTTACTCGGATCGGGGCTCGTCGGAATGTGGCTAGGGCACGGGAGCGTCGAGTTAATGTTGGTGAGTTATGGTGGTTTTTGGTTTGGAGGTGACGGGTGAAGGTGTCGGGTATCGGGACCGGTTTCCTTCGAGTTTTGGACGTATTATCGGTTTCTCGATGCTAAAGGTTGATGTTTTTTTTCAGGAATTATGTATGTTGGGGATAGTATGAATTAATTGTTGATAAAATCGTGTCCTTTGTGTTGGATGCAAGGGGCTATTTATAGGGAATTCCCGACCTTGGCTTAGGAAAGTTTGACTACCGCTTAGGATAGGAAACGTAGGAATTTGAGGGAAATAAGAATTCCGATTTCTTGTGAAGGAAGAAAGAGGAAACCGGCTGATTTGGGCTGTTTTGGCCGAGTGTTTTACACTCGGTCGGGTGCTCGAATCGGTTTTTGAATAGGATTCCCGTTTGAGCTAGAATTACCGCTTGAGTAAGAAGCTGAGGAGAACGAGAATTCCGTTTTCTTGTGAGGGAAGAAAAGAAGGAAAACCGGCTGGTTCATACTACTTGGCCGAGTGGTTTACACTCGGTTGGGTGTTTGAATCGGTTCTCGGATAGGATTCCTACTCGAGATCGAATTCTACCTTAAACGGAATCGTTTATTGCTTTATGTAGCTGATTTTTGTAGAATTGGAGTCCGAATAGGACGTGTGAGAATTACGGTCAGCTCGTATGTCTTGGGAAATATTTTTGACCGGGTTTTGACTCGGTCGCTGAAAGACGGTTTTACCCCTGGTGTCGGATTCGACCCAAATTAGTGTTATTTGACTCGAAACGACCCACTGAGCCTGAATTTGAGGTTGTTTTTGTGAAATTTGTACTCCGTAAAATGCCTAAGCCAAATGCCATTGATTTCGAGCCCATTTCCGAGTACGTTAAAGCACGTTAGCGTCCGATCATCATCGGGTGTTTGTCGGAAACTACTATAGACACCTGGCAGTCAAAATGTGGGTGTCTACAGAGCCCCCACTCTGGCTGAGGCTTGGACAGGGCGAAAGTCAGAGTAGCTACCAGGTCAATCAAGGATTAAAACCCGGTAGCTTCCGGTCGGGTCGTTTAAGGTCCATTAGACCTGCGTAGAGGGCCCGCCGGCCATGGGCTAGAAATGTACCTGAACTGATGATGATAACTCCTTGGGGAATTGGACTTGTCGTATAAGACTTAGGTGCGCCTATATATGGGCTCATCCTGTTAAATGCCGCTGGGGAGTTATGTGAATTGCGCTGTTGTGATTTGTACCTGTATAAGTTACATAAATTTTGCATGCAACACGTAGGCGAAACAAATATGACTCGCGCTGGGGAATAAAAATGATTTTTTCTGCATTTTGAAATCGACGTCCTGAAATCAACTCACGAGCTAGGAAATAGGTTTTCAGAATTGAAAGAGGTGGAAAAGAAATTTGCAGTTTAAATAGATTGAAATTTGACCTTGTCGAATTTTTTTTTTTCAAATGGCAAAGTTTTTGCAAATTTTAAAATGAGAATTTGAAAAGAGAGGCCTACCGGCAGACTCGACTCTGGACGCGACAGGACGAGTTGACAGACACGACTTATATTCTTTAAGGGTTGGACCATGACTTGGTAAGGATGTGAGCCACCTAAGATGACAAGACTCTTAAGTTGCGCTATTCCGTAGCCTAGGCGAGTGACAACACGGTCGAATCCTCAGAATGGGAAGGATGTGCTATGGGGGGATTGCAATAGTCTGTAATGAGACCGTTTTGGCATGACAGGACTTTTAGCAGTAGCAATGCCGTAGTCTAGTGCTCTTCTGGATTTTTGATTTTTTTGGGTACATTTCTAAGGTGGGTATTGCTTCGAGTCATGACAGATTCTTGTCCTCGAGTGAGCCGAGTACTAGGACACACTGTAGAAAGGAGGCTAGATTTTGAAAGTATTTGGATTATGTGAGTGGATGGAGAACTTCCGCCTAGGAGAAGCCCCCAGAATGACAAAGCTAATTGTCGAGAACATGACAGTGTCGTGACCGGAATGATGGTGCTTTTTGAATGTGTGTCAAAGTGGGTGGTTGTGCCTCTGTTGAAAGGCTGCCTACGTATTCACATGTGGTGAAATCAAACCAAGCCGTAGTTCAGTGGATTGTGGTGCCTAGTTTATTAGGGCTTTGTGTGTAACTAGCCATAGCGATGGTGTAGGCTAGGTGCATTCCCAGTGATGTCTTGATCAAAGGGCTAGAATGGTTAGGATATTGATCCTGTGACTGTGAGCGTTCTCCGGGATAGCCCCCAGAGGTGGTGTGAACTATTTGGGCATGTTCTATGCCGACCGCAGTTTGAGTTCCCGTTTTCGGGGTTGGTAGGTTTGAATGAGGAGAATTGGGATAGGATTTTAACGAGTTCTGCTCTCGGGGATTTTAACGAGTTCTGTTCTCAGGGATTTTAACGAGTTTTGCTCTCGGGGATTTTAACGAGTTTTGCTCTCGGGGATTTTGACGAGTTTTGCTCTCGGGGGGATTTGACGAGTTTTGCTCTCGGGGGGATTTGACGAGTTTTGCTCTCGAGGGATTTGACGAGTTTTGCTCTCGAGTTTGCGTATGGTGATTGTGAATTCTGTTATGTAAAGGGGAAGTCGAGTAAAATGGCTCGAACTTTGATCGGGATAAGTTTTGATAATGTGAGATCTGATTTCCATGTCTGGCCCTAATGGTTAGGGGTATCCTATGGAGCTTGAATCCTCAAAATTCCGGGCTGTCTCTGGCCTGGGTCTCGGGAAGGTCTTGAGGGTTGTAATGTGGGAAGACTAAATGTGGTGTTAGCTGACCAACTTGATTGTTTCTCCCCTATTTGATGGTATGATAATTGACCGTACCCTGGTCATGGGGCTTCCACTTGAATTGACCGTTGATCATGGTCATGGGTTTTTGGGAGTTCTTTTTTTATCATGGACAACTCTTTTGTTTTGGGCCTTTTTCTTTTTCCTTTTGGACTTTTTTTTTGTCCAGTTTTTTTTATCATGGCCAGCTCTTTTATTTTGGCCTTTTGCTTTTTTTTTTCGGCTGGTTAGACTAACACCTAAGGTAGGGATCGGTTAGTCTTATTGGATGGGTGTTTTATTGTGGGAAATGGGCTTGCCTCCCGTCTTTAACCCAAACTAGGAGACTACCTAGATTTGTCATAAGATTCGATACCGCTCCTGCTAAGGGTAGTTATGTGGCTTTCTATACCAAACATGGAATAGGTAAAAGGAAAACACGGGCTCGGTTTCCTGCAGTCATTACAGATGTGCCTATAATAGTCACGTGCGTGTGCTCACAGTGTATGACGGTGTTCATCATGTTCTCGGAAACACATAAGGAAAGTATATATGAGAAATAAAAAGCTGATTTTATTGAATTTTGAAAAAGATGACAGAATGCAACTGACTCTGACTCTGACCTTGAAATTGAAAGAAATAGAACGTCCTAGACTCGGACTCAGACTCGGACTTAAACCAAATCTAGACTCTCGGATGGTGTTGTCAATTCAGCTTCTAAGGACTCAAGTTGATGTCCAGTATAGCCTCCAATAGACGCTTCATCCAGATCTTCATTTTGTCGAAGATCATCTTCAATCCTAATGCCCATCTCGGTAAGCACTGCAAAGTTTGAAATGCCGGCATACCTAAGATGGACGCGGTAGGAAGGGAGGAGGTTGTTGATGAACGCCTCCACTAGTGTCTTCTCGTTGGGCTTGTCTACCAACTTCACACTTTCGGCTCTCCACCTTTGAAGGTATTTGGTGAAACCTTCCTTAGGCTCTTGGGCCATAATCTCCAGAGTACGCATGGTAATCTGGATCTCAGCATTATCCGCGTAGTTTCGCGCGAATTCCGTTGCAACATCGTCCCAGGTTTTGTATTTCTTGGGATCAAGCCTGTAGTACCAGGCTTTCGGGTGCCTTTTCAGAGAGGAAGCGAAGAGATGCTTGAACATGGTCGATCTGACCCACTTAACAACCATAAAGTCCTTGAAAGCCCGAATATGGAGTACCGGGTCTTCCGTCCCATCAAACATTGGTAAGCCCGTTAAGTTGAGGTTAGCGGGCAGTTCATCGGTCAAGGGCGAGTAGGTACGGGCATTTTCCGTGAGGATGGTGTTTCTGGTGGTCGAGTGGACCTGTTCTTCAAGTTTGCGAACGGCGCTGACCAGTTCAACTATGGGCCTAGTAGTTTCATTCCTGACCCTAAGAGTCCTTTGTTCCACGGCACTCAAACGGGTGGCAATGGTCGTTTGTTCGGCCCTGATAACCGCCAATTGGGCTTCAAGCTCAGCTAGGGAGGTTGTCAATTGGTCCAAAGCTTCTTGCATTTTCTGGCGTCTGGTTACCGGTGGCTTGTCTGTAAGAATACTGCGTAATCAGAGAAGTTGCTTCGGAACTCAATTTCACCGAGGCATAGGAAATAGCGCGAGAGGAGAGACGACTCCAGTTTGACTCGGGTTAGACTCTCCTAAGACAAATGTGTAGGGTACGATTCTCGTAGTGACTGTGATTTAATCACTCCGTCGAAGAATATCCCCCAAGTGAGACTAAGGACTTTGATAGGACCCAGATGGTGTGGCACCTAAGTGACTCGAAAGTGGGGTACGTGAGACAACACGTGCAAGACATGATCCTAAGAGCAACCGCGATTGATCGCTCTGTTGAAAAGTAACCCCCGACTGGGACTGAAGACTTTGTTAAGACTCGAGTGAGTGACCCTTAGACGTAAGGACCGTGAACCTTTTGTTATAGAGATATGCCTTGTAAAAGGTTGACTCGGAAAAGACACTTAGACGGGTGACTCGTGAAAGGTGGATCTCCTTTAGGATCCAGCTATGTGGGCTGGGCCTTGTTCGAAGGAAGGTTCACGTGAGACATTCCCAGACTTTAGACTCGATTGTGTAACTGGGCCAACCTTTGTAGGAGTATGTCCTACGTAGGTGGGCCTTGGCTTAGTAAAATAAGGCGGACTAGGATGAGGGGAAAATCTGTGATGTAAGATCGATAGAGTTTCGACGCTAGAGACTTCAACGACTTATGACACGACCCGACACTGCTAAATACGGGAAGTCTAAGAAGAGGAAGTTTTGAAATATGATTTTGAAAAGGCCCGAAAAAATCGGGGAGAACCGGTCCATTTTCGAGAAAAACGGAAAAGATGGGCCGGGTGATGGTTTTGAAAATTTCGAAAATAATTTTGAGTTTTGAATTGGGCATAATACCGGCTAGAAAAAGGCTATTTTGAGTAAAATCATTGATCCTAAATTCGGTATATGACCCGGGTTTTGAAAATTGGATATTTTGAAAAGAATGCAAAATTTTGAAAAATGACGGTTTTTGAAAAAGATATGGATCAAGTAGCATGTAGTCATGGAAACAGTATAATGACGCCATGTATGCTCTTAGTCTAAGTCTCGGTCAGTCTGTAAGGGTCTATACTAGTGTACATAGCCTATCAAGAATCGGGGCGGACTCCCTAACTCGAGTTGAGATTAGGACATGCCGTAAAACCCATATGAATCGGCTAATGGACACCTTTGACACAACCAGTTTGGACTATATCAATGGTATAGTGGGACGTTGGTCACGAGTATCGGCCCGGGAAAATGGGGTTATGCATGAACCGTAAAACTAAAACGCGCATTGTACTAGTCAAACGATTTCTATTCGAGTCTCACCCTGAGGACACTGAAGGTTATTAACTCATCAGAAAATCCCCAGCGGAGTCGCCAAATTGTGGACATGACATAGGTCCACCCCGACGCGGCCACGCGCGGGTTTGGGGAGGCGAATGAATCTCCATGAGATGGTCAAATGGAAATTTAAATCGAAGTCGGAGTCGCCACCGAATTTTATGGTTATTCGGAACCGTTCGAGCCCACTCTATGTCGTAGTGGGCCGTGTACAAAATACGGCCCATTTCCGATGTCAGAGTTTATTGGGCTCGTCACTTTTGCATATCGATATAGATGCCGACTGAAGCGGTTAATCGTATATTGAATGACTCTCGTTGCCAATGGTTTCGGACATCCGGAAACCACGGTTCTGAGTAAGGGGTGTGGGTACGTGTTGGGAAGTTCACTAAGAACACCCAACCCCGCCCGCACATTAGCGGCCTCTACTAGGATATCGAATGACGTTTTAATGCGCGCGTTAGTTGAACGATGAATGATATGCAAACATTGTTTTCCTAAGCATGTGAGGAATTGAACGGGTTGCTAAGTGGTTTAATGCATGCAAAATTAATTGATGTCAAAGTCAAATTTAACATGTGAGATTCGTTTCAGTATAATAAAACAAATGAAATAAAAAAGGATGAATTTGCTACAAAACAAACAAACGAGTTCGTATCGATTTGTAAATAATAATATAGTAAATAAAATAGACGAGATCGAGAATATATACATTAATCGAAATTTGAAAAATATTGTTGAAAAGAACGTTGTTTTGTATAAAAAAAGAAGTTCGAAAAAATAATAAAAAGGACGGAAAAGGCCGCGGCATAACAGCCGGCCGCGCGACTCGCCCGGGACGCCGGCGGGTCGCGTGGTGGTCTGTTTTGGTGCCGGTTTTCGAAAACTCGATGTTCGTATTAAATCGCGTATGAATATTGCATGATTCGTGCTCGACTTAATATTTTTGATATTCGTTGTATTCGATAACTGACTACGAAATCAATATCAAATACTTGGAATAGTTTTTAGAAAAGATGTAATTTTAGAAATCGATCGAAGAATAAATAATAAAACGAACGAAAACGTAAAAAAAGGGACTCGGATTTCAGGCCTGTGCGCGAGTCGCCTGGGCACGGCGCGACTCGCGTGCGGGTCTGTCCGTTCTTATTTTTGTTCGAAAATTGTTATTTTGATGGATCGCGTACAAATTATGAATTAACTTGTATTCGATCCATGTTTTCGATATTCATCATATCCGATATTCGATTATGAAATCGATATCGAATATTCGGAATGAATAATAAAAAAAAAGTTTTGTAAAATAGTTTGTTTTGAACGAGAGTAAAAAAAAAAGAATTTTGAACGAAAAAGAATGTAACGATTTTTAGTATCGTCGAAATCTTAATATAATTCTTTTCGATACAATATTCGATTATAGAAAAATCGATATCGTATGTTTAAGAATATTGTTATGAAAATAGTTTTTCGTTAATAACGATATTAGAAATAAAATAAAAACGACTCATGACCCGTAAAAAGACAAGACGGACGAAGGGGAGAAGAGGAGAGAAAGGAAGAAATCGGGTTTGGTACACCCTCAACCTACATGCTTTGTTTACTCGGATCGGGTCTCGTCGGAATGTGGCTAGGGCACGGGAGCGTCGAGTTAATGTCGGTGAGTTATGGTGGTTTTTGGTTTGGAGGTGACGGGTGAAGGTGTCGGGTATCGGGACCGGTTTCCTTCGGGTTTTGGACGTATTATCGGTTTCTCGATGCTAAAGGTTGATGTTTTTTTTCAGGAATTATGTATGTTGGGGATAGTATGAATTAATTGTTGATAAAATCGTGTCCTTTGTGTTGGATGCAAGGGGCTATTTATAGGGAATTCCCGACCTTGGCTTAGGAGAGTTTGACTACCGCTTAGGATAGTAAACGTAGGAATTTGAGGGAAATAAGAATTCCACTTTCTTGTGAAGGAAGAAAGAGGAAACCGGCTGATTTGGGCTGTTTTGGCCGAGTGTTTTACACTCGGTCGGGTGCTCGAATCGGTTTTTGAATAGGATTCCCGTTTGAGCTAGAATTACCGCTTGAGTAAGAAGCTGAGGAGAACGAGAATTCCGTTTTCTTGTGAGGGAAGAAAAGAAGGAAAACCGGCTGGTTCATACTACTTGGCCGAGTGGTTTACACTCGGTTGGGTGTTTGAATCGGTTCTCGGATAGGATTCCTACTCGAGATCGAATTCTACCTTAAACGGAATCGTTTATTGCTTTGTGTAGCTGATTTTTGTAGAATTGGAGTCCGAATAGGACGTGTGAGAATCACGGTCAGCTCGTATGTCTCGGGAAATATTTTTGACCGGGTTTTGACTCGGTCGCTGAAAGACGGTTTTACCCCTGGTGTCGGATTCGACCCAAATTAGTGTTATTTGACTCGAAACGACCTACTGGGCCTGAATTTGAGGTTGTTTTTGTGAAATTTGTACTCCGTAAAATGCCTAAGCCAAATGCCATTGATTTCGAGCCCATTTCCGAGTACGTTAAAGCACGTTAGCGTCCGATCATCATCGGGTGTTTGTCGGAAACTACTATAGACACCTGGCAGTCAAAATGTGGGTGTCTACACACTCGACCGAGTGCACTAGGGCCACTCGATCGAGTGACCCTAGGTCGTGGGGTTTTCCTATAAATACCCCATTAACCCATCACATTTCACAACTCTTCCTAAGCATTCATCACCTTCAAAAAGCTCATATTTTCAGTCACTCATCATCACCATCTCGACATCATCATATACACACCCGTCTACATACATTCCGAGATCAAAACTCGTAAAAAACAAACTAAGAAGCAATCCTCCATACAAACGCACATACACACCATCAACTCTTCCTACGTATCTCGACATTCTCGTGCTATTGCTGCCATTTGACGAACCGTATCCCGAGAAGCAAGAGCATGTAGGTTGAGGGTGTGACATTCAACACCGGCATCTCCTTTCTCTTTTGTTTTCATTTTTTTATTTATGTTTATGTACCTATATATCATAATTAGTCGATAGTAACGACAATGCTAACATCTAACATTTTTTATTCATTGCATCAAACAACCTAACATTTAATTATCGTTATTTATCTTTCGTCTTATTTATCGCGTATACGTAGTAATAATAAGTTTCGGTTTTAAATCCGTTTAACTATGACGATCATCCAATGTCCGTCTAATCCCTTTAAGAGCAACGACGGAGGTGGCACCCTTTCGAGGAGCGCCGCCCCAATGTACTCAAGGGCACGACGTGATCGTGACCGATCATAGTTGAACGCATTTAATTCCATTCCTAAAATTAGTGCGAAACCCGTTGATGAGAAAATCGACATCACATAATCTGTTAGGATTAATACAAATGTCGTGACGCGGAGGACTACAATTTCGTCGCTAATCAAATCTTTTAATACCATAATAGCATCCTCTATAAAATTCCGACGACGGTATTATAGTCGCATAATACACGATTATAGTATCGAAAAACCGAGTTAAATCTAAATCGTTAATATTTTTATTTAACTCGGCAACAATCGATTTTAAACAAATAAAACGAAACGAGTCATGTCACGTACAGGGGGCACTCGACCGAGTGCCATGAGCCACTCGATCGAGTTGCACCGTAAAAACCGGGCAGTAGCCACCTTAAAGGTGCACTCGATCGAGTGGGTCCTGTAGCCCAACAAACCGAGAGCCTTGTTACTTTCCTACGACTTTAGTCATCGCGTGTAAAGTCGATCACGTGATCTCTTCTTCCAAAATTCATGCATATCACTACACCTAAACGACTTTGATCGACGGTCTCGCACTATTAATCGTGTGTCGACGAATCTTTAGTCGTATCTGACACATGATTAATTTAGACTCTATTTCTCGATGTGATAAGTCGGGACAAGGCATCGAGATTCGGGATCGGGCTAGCACCACGCCTAGGTTCTCTATACCCATCCTTTGGTTAATATACAAAAGAATTTGTATTTAATCAAAGTTCGTCCATTTACACGACTCACGGTCTAGTTTATATTTATTATATACGGGTCCGTTTCTAGTTAACGTTTACCTTTTCCTATTCGATTATTCTATTTTATTGCTCGTTGTATTGTGAATTCCGGGTTGTATTTCCGCCCGTGTAACTTGTAATTGATTTATATTTCTTTGCTTTATTTATTTGCATTTTACAGTTTATAAATGAACCTTCACATGCTAAATCACCTCGACAATAATTAAGATGCATTAAAATGACGTAGCAACCCATTCAATATTTATATCTCGTAAAATGTTGTTTGCATATCATTTTACCGGATTACTAACGCGCATATTAGAAAGTCAAACGATGTCTTAGTAGAGGTCGCTAAGTGCGGGCAGGGTTGGGTGTCCTTTGTGGGCTTCCCAACACGTACCCTCACCCCTTACTCAGAACCTCGGTTTCCGGATGCCTGAAACCGTTGGCGCACGAGAGTCATTCTATACACAATAACCGGTAGTGACGGTATCGGTATCGCAATGCAAAGGGACGAGCCCAATAAACTCTGAAATCGAAGTGGGCCATACTTTGTGTATGGCCCATAACAACATAGAGTGGGCTCGAACGGGTCCGAACTCCCACAAAGTTCGGTGGCGACTCCATTTCGACTTAAATTTTAATTCGATCAATTCTCATATGGAGATGCATTCGCCTACCCAAACCCGCGCGTGGCCGCGTCGAGATGGACCTACGTCATGTCCAGAAGTAGTTGCACCCTACCGGGATAAGTCAGAAATTGGGAGGACCATCCCATTATAGCTGATCTTATTTTCCCAAAAAGAGCACCATAATCCTCCCTTTTATTACCAATAGCATTCAAAGGTAGCCCAAGATATCTGCAAGGAAAAAAACCTTGTGTGAACCCTGATTCCTGCAAGATTTGCTCTTGTATCTTGCTGTGCACTCCTCCAAAGAATACGTTAGACTTATTTTTATTTGCTTGTAATCCTGACACACAGGAGAATTGATCCAAAGCTGTAATTGCTGCTCGAACCGAAGGCACATCTTGCCGTACGAAGATCATAAGATCATCCGCGAATACCATATGATTCAGATTTATCCCCCTACACTTTGGATGGTAGGAAACTTGAGTCTGCATGTTAATGAGTCTGAGATACCGTGATAAGACTTCCATACTTAGAACAAAGAGGTAGGGGGAGAGGGGATCCCCCTGCCTAACTCCACTCTTACCCTTGAAGAACCCATGAGCTTCTCCATTAATCTTTAAGGAGAGCCATGATCCCTTGATACACCCCAATATCCAAGAGATAAACTGTGCAGGAAAACTAAGACCCACTAACATGTCCTCAATAAACTGCCACTGCAATGAGTCAAATGCCTTTCTCAAATCGATTTTCATTAAACATCTTGGGGTAATTAGCTTCCTGTTGTAATTCTTGATCAAAGCTTGGTGTAATGCTATATTATCATGTATACTTCTACCTTCTAAGAAAGCAGCTTGTTCGGGTCCAATAAGTTTCTGAACCACTCTCTTCAGCCTTGTAGTAAGAAACTTGCTAATTGTCTTATACAATATAGAGCAACATGAGATAGGTCTGTAATCTAGAACCGATTGATAGACCTCTTTCTTTGGGATTAGAGAGATTAAGGTAGAATTAGCCTGCTTCAACACAGCGGCACAAAAATCCGTCTTGATGATAGATGCCTTAAAAAACCCTGAGGAAAAACCATCAGGACCCGGACTTTTGTCAGAGTGAATACCAAATACAGCTTTTCTTATCTCATCTTCATCAGGCTTAGTTTGCATCTGCCCCCAATCCTCTCGACGCACCAATTCCCCCTGGCTGAGAATCTCTTTATTTATCCTCTGAACTTGCCTCTCTTTTCCAAGTAACTCCTGATAGTACTCAATGAATCCATTAACCACATCTGTTTGTCCAATTCTATCCCTTCCTGCAACATCCTTAATAGAGTCAATGACTTGTTGATGTCTTCGCTTCTTAATTCTCGAGTAGAAGTACTTTGTGGCTTGATCATCATGCACTATGTGCTCCATTTTAGCCTTTTGCTTTAATATGTCCAATTCTGCCTTCCTGAGATCCAAGCTCTTGGCAGCTAGAGCCCTTTCATCTCTTATTAAGTCTTCAGAGAAAGGACAATGTTGAAGTTGCTGTTGACAGTTAGCCCAAATCATGTCCACCTCTTGAATTCTGAGATTTATTGTTGTATAACTGTTCTTATGCAACTCTTTTAATGCTCTTTAGACATTTTTGAGTTTAGCAAACAAAACGCAAGCTGCAGTCCCCTTTTCTTCTTTAGACCATGCCCTTTCTACAATGTGTTGAAAAGATGGATGAGATATCCAACAATTCAAAAAACTAAACCTCTTCTTAGTCTTCATTTCATTCAAGATATTCACCAAGAGTGGTGAGTGATCAGAAATCCCCGCAGGGAGGGCTTGAACATGAGAGTCAGGACAATCCTCAATCCAAGTATAATTAACAAGTACTCTATCCAATCTTGACCAGACCCTAGTTTGAGCGTCCTGAAGATTAGTCCAGGTGTACTCACACCCTTGACTAGTAAGTTCCTGCAATCCACAGTCCTCCATACAATCATTGAAAGCGTCAGTATCATTTTGATCAGGACAGTCTCCTCCTATCTTCTCCCTCCCATTTCTGACGACATTTAAATCCCCTAAGACAATTCATTTGTGAGCATTGAGATTCATATCTCTCAATTTTCCCCACATCCCCTCTCTTATCCCACCATTATTGTTACCATAAACCATAGTAATGTAAAAACGGATGCCTGATGCAAAGTGATATGCCAAGGTATGCATAAACTGAGCATTAACAACAAGAGTAGTGACCCTAATCGTGCTAGGGTTCCATATAAGCCAAATCATCCCATTATGATGACAAGAGTAATTATAATCCACTAAGTATTCTGAAAATTTGTTTTTAATAATCTTCTTTGCCTTTCCCTCCTTTATTCTTGGTTCAAGAAGCCCCAGTAAGTCTATCCCATTCTCCTTAATAAGCTGCAAGACACCATTCTGCTTCAGCACTTCATCCCCCCCCCCCCCTTATGTTCCACGAGGCAATCTTCATACTAAATCAGGTGGAACAGGCTGCACTACTGAAGCAATCATCTCCTCCAAATATTCATTCAGTTCAGTCTGCAGCAAACTATATTTATTTGGTGTATGCATCTCCTTCAGACTTAATAACTCCTCTTTACCAAATACGACCGTCCTTAATCAACCCGATCTTTTCACTGGCATGAACCCAGCAGCATCAGCCGTGATGATCTGATTGGGGTCCAGGCCTCCCCTCCCTAATCCACCTAGTACAGAAATAGATAAGGCAGCCCCAGGTCCAGCCTCAGCATCTCCAATGTCATCTTGCTGCACAGCCGCCTGCTCTATCTGCCTCTGAACTAGATTGGGGTCCGGGATCTCCCTAGCTTCCTTCAATGCCCCTTCATTCATGTGCAGTATACGAACTGGTTTGTTCGTTTTCTTCTTCTCCCATTTGCAGGTATGCAACAAGTGACCTAATTTACCACACCCAGTGCAGTAATAAGGCAACCATTCATAATTGACCCACTGTACTGATCTACCAGAGAAAGGGTTAAGGATCGTAACTGTATCAGGGACCTCCTTAGATACGTCCACCTCTATCATCACCCTGGCAAAAGACAGACGATCCTTGAATGTTGTAGTCGCATCTGCATACATAGGCCTTCCAATTTTACTCGCCATTTTACTAAGCACATTCTCCATCCACATGTAAGGATCCAAATCAAGGAAGATATCCTGTCCATTTCCTGAGAAAAATTTGGAGTCCACTGCTTCAATATCAAGGTGTTGTTACCCACTCGCCATGGCCCACCCTTCAAGATCGTGTCCATGGCCTCCTTGCTTCCAAAGTTGAAAGAGAACCATCCTTTCTTAAAATACTTAACCCCTACTTGAACATGGTTCCAGTTTTTCCGTACGAATTCTTCCATCTTCTTGAGTATTGGTTTTGCACCCAGCACATTACCCATCAGAGTATGTCTCCATAGCTGCAATTTCGTCTCAAAGTCCTCCTTATCAATTTCTACCTCCTCCATTGCTGCACTGTACTCATCAAAGTACAGCCCCATCCCTTTCTTTGAATCCTTCGCCTTACCAGCCCAGGATGAACCAGTGTTCTGCTCCTGATTACCCTGAACATTTCCCTCCACCAATTCATTACCCCCCCTGCTCAGACAGCTCACCTCCAACCTTCAGAGGATCTTCCACAGACTTTTTACGATTCTCAGATCGTCCAGTATTCAAGGTCATAGAAGAATTCAACGCTAGATCAATCAATTCATTAAGAATGTGCTTACCCGGAGCGCTTTGAGTCTGACTTTCATCTTGTTTCTCCAATGGTGGCATTTCTATGGTGGATTCAGCACCCATAGCATCTTCCTTAGTGTTCACAGTGTTTTGAGCTATCTTCCGAGGCCTTCCCCGACCTTTTCTGGTGCTTGCAGTGGCCATCAGAGTGGCGTAACCGTTTTCAGCGGGAGAGAAAACTTCTCTAGAGAGAGGTTAGATTATTATTATTATTATTATTATTATTATTATTATCGAACTTTCATTAACACCAGAACATTACAAGAAGTTGGAGGGAAGCCGAGATACTATCTGGGCCCCCACTCCCTTAGCGATTGCAAAACTAATTCTACTGAAAATATGAACTGCGGCACGTGCTCCAGAATCCTGTGATATAGAGAATTTACGAATCCGCTGAAGTAGAGAAACAGCATCTGTGTCAAGCTCATCGAGAGAGGAGAAGGAGAAAGGAAGGAAACCATATCCAATGGCCGTGCAGCGTGCCTAATACTTGGCACACTTACGGCGAGCAGCATCAGCAACGATCCGTCCAGGCTCAAAAGAAGTCAAGCCGGACTGGGTCAAAGGAGAGGACCCTGTCAAATTAATACACACAACACGCCCCCTATCCCAGGAATAAAGAAGCAAATCCGCCATGCGTAGGGGGTTGTCGTGCGCATCCAACAAACCGACATCCACCTCCTTACCGGCAGAAATACCAGATCGGAAACAGATGTCCAAAAGGGTGTCGCGAACCAGGTTGTGTTTATGCTTAATACCAACGGTACTAGCACACGACACAGCATGATCTCCAAAAATGTCGCCAACAAACACCCGGGAACAGGCGGGACAAGGTCTAGGTGTCGAGAACAAAAGGACACCTAGCCGATAGCTGAGCACAGAGCGGTAAGTCCTCTCACTCATGGTCTGCCCCAGTCCGGAGATAGGCACTGCGCGTAGCCAATCAGAAGTATGAGCACCCTGCAGAGACTTCCACAGAACAACCTGTCGCTGAGTCAATGAGAAATCTGATTCTACCGAAGCAGCAATCTTCGTGAAATATATATCTGCGAATTTCTTCATGAGTTTGGGGGCAGCGATCTCACTAGGATCACGGGGAAGGTCGGAACCGGTGGTCTTATTAAACAGAGCCAAGGCCGCATCGAATGTCGGCCCGGGAGCTAAGACAGCTGAAGGCTGAAGGAGCATAGCCTGCAACTCAGAGGACTGGATGCGAGAAGCCAAAAAGGCATAATGCAGAACATTCCCAGGCCAGCACTATACACACCAAAAAGGCATTATTATTATTATTATTATTATTATTATTATTATTATTATTTTTATTATTATTATTATTATTATTATTATTATATTATTATTATTATTATTGTTGTTGTTGTTGTTGTTGTTGTTCTTATTGTTCTTGTTACTACTGCTACTACTACTACTACTATTATTATTATTATGCCCCTCCCTATCCTTCCCATTACAGTCTTTGATGCTTCCAATTACCTGCTGTTTCCTTCACTCTTTGATTTTTGCATAAAAGAACTTTGTAGAATCATCTCCAAGAATTAAATTGTCCATCTTTGACCGTTGTTGAAGAATACTAAGTTCTGCTTCCTTCAGCTTTTTGTACTTCTCCAACAGTTCCTGCTCTCTTGTCATTAAGATTATGGAAAAGGGATCCTGTTGGAGATCAACTTGACAAGCATTTAGGTCTCTACTAATCTCTCTAAGTCTGCCATCAATGCAAGTATAGTTATTCTTATGCGTGTGTTGCAAAGCTTTCCTTACATTCCTAAGTTTCCAAAAGAGTTTAAACCCAGGAGTTCCATTTGCCTTCTTTCCCCAGGCATCTTGGACTAGTTTATTATAAAGAGGATGTTTGGTCCAGCAATTTAAGAAGCTAAAGCTAGTCTTCCTTCTACTACCTCCAGGGATAGTGATTAAAATCGGGGAATGATCCGAAATACCTGGCTCCAGGACACAAGCGTGGGATTCAAAAAAGGAGTTACTCCAATCTTCATTCACCAATGCTCTATCTAGCCTTGACCAAACCCTAGAAAGGGTGACGGACGGGGATTTGTCGCGAATCCTGGTCAATCAAAGTAAAAAAAAAACAACTAATCCTAAACTTGGGTAGTCGAGGGTAAGTCGGGTCAAATCCACGGGGACGGTTTAGTTAAAATAAGGGTCTCGGTCTAGGTAAGGTAATAGTCAAAGGAAGAGAATAATTGGTTGGAAGAAGGTTCTAAACTACTCAACTAAGCGAATAAAACAAAAGCGAACTAAACAAGGCAAACAAACAAATGAAATAAATACGATAAAAAGGACTAGGGTCAAGGTCAACGAGGTAGTCTCAAAGGAGTTATCATAGTTCGCAAACTAGTCGAATATGGTCGGTAATAAGGAAAATAAAGGGTCTCTCTCGAGTCTCTATCTACCCGGGACGGTCCTAATAACGGGCTCTCGCACTTATTACTAGGTCGACCCACCCCAAAGAAAGCTCGAGAATATAATTCACCTATCAAGGCCAAGACAAGCGAATCATACAAAAAAACGCAATCAATGGAGACTACCAACAATAATACACAAAGTTCATAAACACACAACAAACCCACAAAACGAGACAAACCAATCCTTTCTCAACCCTAGAAATTAACTACTCAAGCATGATTAAAAATAAACTAATTAAGTTACCCATTACTCTAATCATAATATTAAACATGAAAAACTAATAAAGATGCAAGATTTAAACTAATTAAGCATAAAACAATGTAAAACTCATAAACGATGAACAATAATGAAAAGGGGAGAAGAAATTTGTACCAAACTTGAAGGTAAATTTGCATAAGTCGAGAATAAAGTTTCGAAAATTAACCCAAATAATTAAGACTAATAAAATCTGGATTAAGAACTAATAATATGGAGGATTAAGATAGAAAAAAAAAAAATTAAACCTAAAATAATCTATTGTAATGCTCCTACTCTCCGTTCTCCATTCCTGCGGCACGTTGCTACTCCCTCTCTCTATCTACCCTTGCCGCTTTTTTTTCTCCGTACCTCCTCTTTCCTTCTTTTTCTTTCTCTCCCACTCCACTCCTTCCTTTCCTACGTGTGGCCT
This sequence comes from Agrostemma githago, assembly GCA_958450325.1. Classification (NCBI taxonomy): domain Eukaryota; kingdom Viridiplantae; phylum Streptophyta; class Magnoliopsida; order Caryophyllales; family Caryophyllaceae; genus Agrostemma; species Agrostemma githago. Next base: position 36,576,450 of record OY288239.1, read on the forward strand.
GCTGGTCCAGCCCACCAACAGCCCCCAATCATTCCTTTTCTTTTATAGTGGGCCGGTCCACCCTTGATTGGGTCCTAATTTTGTTTTGATTCAATAGCTGCTGTATTGTAGCTCGATTATGACCCACGATCTAAGGGAATTGAGTCTCGCTTCCTTCTACAAACTTTTAGGTCTCAAACTTAGCTTTCCGACGCATCTTGAATCACTTAATTCCGATGTCGTATGAGTGAGATATCGTCAATTCAAGACAGTCCGATCAAGTAGGCCTTTAACTTTAATTCGCTTGACCCGCTTTGTTAATTGACCCGATTTTTTCTCTTCTTTACTCGATCATTCCTTCAGACGGTACCTACAAAAATACACACGAGACAAGGCAGTACCAAGTTCTCGGAAAATAACAATTATTACGATAATTATAACTAAAACGACTAATTAACACTTAATATCGTATAATAACCTATATTGAGCTATAATATCAATTAAACACACAAAATCGACCCGAATAAGTAAATAAATGTGGGTAAAATAATCACTAAAATGACGTTTATCAACTCCCCCACACTTAAACCTTACTCGTCCTCGAGTAAGCTCAAATAGTCTACGACAAAAGCAACTTATTCACCAAATAAGTAAATACAAAACATAATAGCCGATACGAGACAATAAACGGGCTCGCTCCGTCCCTTCAACTCACAACGAGATACTATGAGGAGAGTATCCCCTTGCACGGCAAGTGGGGTCTTGCCAAAATTGCGAGACAACCAACAATAAAGCACAAAATTCGATCATGATATGGTCATCTCTAGTAAAAACGAGTCACTTCCCTCAACAAGGCGACTAAGCAAATCCCAAATCGATAATCAAAATTCTAAAATCCAACTAAAACATAAAGAATGACTAAGAAATACTTCACAAGTTGCATATTCTTATTGTACATCTACTCATCTATAATTTCGATAAGCAAAATAGGGTGTATGGCGGAGATGGAGTGAACTAACATGGCGTTGTAACCGAAATGATATACAAAGTCCCTCCTTTCACATAGTAAGAATTTCGGATCGTCCCGGTACCAACTTGGTGACTAGAAAGGAGGCTAAATTTATTAATGAGATGGATAAGGAAATAATAAAAAATGCATAAGCTCACTTATTTGAACAACTTTCTTTTCTTTTGATTTTCTTCATTTTCTTCATTTTTCTTTCTTTTCTTTCTTTTCTTTCATTTTTTTTTCATTTTGAAACACTTCGAATTATTTGAGAAGTGACTTTTTTTTTTCTTTTGATTTTTGATTTTTGTCACTTTGAATTGAAATGTGAGCAATTATTAAACACTTTATTTTTGTGTTTTCTTGGGATTTTCTCATTTTTGTGGATTTTTGTGATTTTCTAAGGGATAATGTCACCAAGTCGAGATTCGGTCACCATAGGACAAAATGGTCATAAGGAAACATCACACCATGAGATGAATAAGTGAACAATAATGATGGTATACACCCTAAATCACTAATTAAAGCAAAGATTAGTCGATTCACAATACTAATATGCAACCATAAGTATTTCCAAATCATTCTTTTCATCAAAGTTGAAATCTAGAAAATCGACTAAACTCTTAGGAAAATGCAAAACATCTTTTTGGATTTTTCAATTTTCAAATTTTTAGGTGTTTTTGAAATTTTTTCGACAAAAAGAGACAAAACTAACACAAAAAAAAAAGAAATGAAAAAAATCCACAACACATATTCACAAGTATAACATAACCAAAATACTTCCAACATTCCAACACCACATATCCACAAAAAAATTACACCTCCAAATCCACAATTCCACCAAAATCGATCCAAGTATGATCAAACAAGCAACAAACTCTCCCTCACACTTAAATCCAAACATTGTCCTCAATGTTTAAGACTAGGGAGGGAGAAAAGAGAGGGTGGGTGAAGAATTTACCATTTCAAGCTCTATCTTTCATCACTTGGTGAGTAATTCTTGATCTTTTCTCTTTTATCCACCATCTTGTTGTTGCTTCTTCAAGATCACAAGTGGACTCCTACACACAATAATAAAACAACACAAAAACACACAAAAAAAAAATATATATATACACTAAACACAAATGAAACAAGTGAGTCATCTAAATACCCTACCAAAGATCTCATTAACTTATCATAAGCATTTGAACAATCCTCACCAACATGATCATAGTGAGGCAAACAAGATAGTCCACAAAACCAAGATATAAGAGTGGTAGTGAAGGGTTTATGGAAAGGATAGGTACTCGAAATCTCAAATTCCCAACATTTATCACTCGACTCTAAATTCACAAGAGGAGAGGCACTCACACAATCATTCTCCCCATTATCACTCATATCAGGGGTATTAATCATCTCTCCATCCTCAAGTGTCTCAACCAAATAAGCATCAAGTGACAAATCAAGAGTCAACACAAACTCTTCTAAAAGAGTTTCAAAATCTTCATCTATAATCATATGCTCATACAAAGGAGTAAGAGAAATAAGATCCAAATCATCAATGGGTGAAAGAGACTCAAAATCCATATAAGGGAAGGGCTCAAATTTCTCAAAAATTGGTTCCTCAAAGAAATCAAACTCACAATCCCAAGTATCCTCGATCTCCACAATCTCATCACTTAAACTATCATCAAATATTTCATTATCTTCTCTTTGCTCCTTCCTCTCAACCTCAAAAGTCTCTCTTTTCCTCAACTCCCTTTCCAAGCTCTCATAATCAACCTCAAAAGATATGCCCTCCAACTCACACAAGCTAAGACCTTTGTGGTTTTCCTCTCTACAAAGATCATAAAACTTATCCAAGCACACATTTTCCTCAAAAAGCACACATTCCAACTCACAATCATTAACATTCACAACAAAAGGTGCAAGTTGGACAAGGGGATGCGGAATTTGTGTTGAAGGAAGGCAAGTCGATTCACAAGAGTCAATAGCATGCAAATCATCATAAATAGCATTCACCACGTTAGCATTCAAAGGGGTTTGGGGAACATATGGAACAACATGCAAATCATCATCATCCTCCTCATCATCATCAATAAGAGGTGGAAATGAACAAGAAGGAAGAGCATTAAGAGTAATTCCCAAATCACCACAAGAAGCATAAATAGATGAAATAGCATGCATAGCATTCACATTCATAAAGGGATGAGAAACTTGACAAATAGGAGAATCATGCACAATATCAAGAGAATAAGAGTTTACCCTAGCACTCAACTCATGTTGCAAAGAAAGAATAGGTGGGTTAACTCCAGGTTCTCTAAATTGAGGTCTCACTCTCCTAAATCCCCATTGGTCATTGACATTAGCCACTCTTTCAATTAAACCCGAAACTTCATCATCCTTCAAATCATTGAACTTTCTCTCGGATGAAAAAATGATCAAGTTTCTATGGTGAGGAAGCAAACTTTGTAGGAAGGTCGAAGTGGTTAGCCAAAGTGGGATTCCATGAATTGGACAAGCTCTCAATAAACCCTTAAACCTATCCCAAGACTCACTCAAACTCTCAAACTCGCCTTGTTCAAAGCTAAGAATCTCATCTCTAAACTTGGCGACCTTCGAGGGAGGAAAAAATTTCCTAAGAAATGCAAGGGCTAGTGGGTTCCAAGAGGTGAAGGTGTTAGGAGGGTGTGAACGAAACCATCTCTTAGCTTCATCCTTAAGAAAAAAGGGAAACAATATAAGCTTAATGGTATCAAGGGGCACTCCATCCCTTTTAAACACACAACACAAGTCCACAAAATTCTCAAGAAGACCATAAACATCCTCACTCTCAAGCCCATGAAAGGCATCCCGCTCCACCAAGTCAATATAATAAGGCTCAATATCGAAGTTAGGACCCTCAAAAACACCAATGTCAATTGGTGAGGCAAATAAGTCAGGGTTTGGTCTACTATGGTCAGCTAGACTAGGCATTCTAGATAAGAAGAGATTAAAGAAAAGAGATAAGAGAAACACAAAAACACACAAGTATATACAAGATAAGCTAGCAACTAATAATTAAAAAAACAATGAAAGACTAATTACAAAACTAAACTAAGACAAATATCTAACTAAGCACCATCCCCGGCAACGGCGCCTATTTGACGGACGGGGATTTGTCGCGAATCCCGGTCGTTCAAAGTAAAAAACCAACTAATCCTAAACTTGGGTAGTCGAGGGTAAGTCGGGTCAAATCCACGGGGACGATCTAGTTAAAATAAGGGTCTCGGTCTAGGTAAGGTAATAGTCAAAGGAAGAGAATAATTGGTTGGAAGGAGGTTCTAAACTACTCAACTAAGCGAATAAAACAAAAGTGAACTAAACAAGTCAAACAAACAAATGAAATAAATACGATAAAAATGACTAGGGTCAAGGTCAACGAGGTAGTCTCAAGGGAGTTATCATAGTTCGCAAACTAGTCGAATATGGTCGGTAATAAGGAAAATAAAGGGTCTCTCTCGAGTCTCTATCTACCCGGGACGGTCCTAATAACGGGCTCTCGCACTTATTACTAGGTTGACCCACCCCAAAGAAAGCTCGAGAATATAATTCACCTATCAAGGCCAAGACAAGCGAATCATACAAAAAAAACGCAATCAATGGAGACTATCAACAATAATACACAAAGTTCATAAACACACAACAAACCCACAAAACGAGACAAACCATGCCTTCCTCAACCCTAGAAATTAACTACTCAAGCATGATTAAAAATAAACTAATTAAGTTATCCATTACTCTAATCATAATATTAAACATGAAAAACTAATAAAGATGCAAGATTTAAACTAATTAAGCATAAAACAAGGTAAAACTCATAAACGATGAACAATAATGAAAAGAGGAGAAGAAAATTGTACCAAACTTGAAGGTGCATATGCATAAATGGAGAATAAAGTTTCGGAGATTAATCCAAATAATTAAGACTAATAAAATCTAGATTAAGAACTAATAATATGGAGGATTAAGAGAGAAAAAGAATAATAATCCTAAAACTAATCTACTGTAATGCTCCTACTCTCCGTTCTCCATTCCTGCGGCACGTTGCTACTCCCTCTCTCTATCTACCCTTGCCGCTTTTTTTTTCTCCGTACCTTCTCTTTCCTTCTTTTTCTTTCTCCCCCACTCAACTTCTTCCTTTCCTACGTGTGGCCTGCTGGTCCAGCCCACCAACAGCTCCCAATCATTCCTTTTCTTTCATAGTGGGCCGGTCCACCCTTGATTGGGTCCTAATTTTGTTTTGATTCAATAGCTGCTGTATTGTAGCTCGATTATGACCCACGATCTAAGGGTATTGAGTCTCGCTTCCTTTACAAACTTTTAGGTCTCGAACTTAGCTTTCCGACGCATCTTGAATCACTTAATTCCGATGTCGTATGAGTGAGATATCGTCAACTCAAGACAGTCCGATCAAGTAGGCATTTAACTTTAATTTGCTTGACCTGCTTTGTTAATTGACCCGATTTTTTCTCGTCTTTACTCGATCATTCCTTCAGATGGTACCTACAAAAATACACACGGGACAAGGCAGTACCAAATTCTCGGAAAATAACAATTATTACGATAATTATAACTAAAACGATTAATTAACACTTAATATCGTATAATAACCTATATTGAGCTATAATATCAATTAAGCACACAAAATCGACCCGAATAAGTAAATAAATGTGGGTAAAATAATCACTAAAATGATGTTTATCAAAGGGGGTCTTGTTTATTAGTCCAGGTGTACTCACATCCTTGCCCTACAATTTCCATTAATCCACTATTTAGTATACAGTCATTGAAATCACCCATATCTCCCACATCTGGTGGTGTGCCCCCAGTCTTTTCATGCTCAACACGAATAATATTGAAATCCCCTAATGCTATCCAATTACCAACATTCTGGCTAATGCCTCTCACTGCTGACCATAGACCTTCTCTATCTTTCCCCTCATTTTTCCCATAGACAACAGTCAGGTAGAAGTCTTGACCAGTCTCAAAAATCTGGACATGACTATGAATAACTTGCTCATGAACTTCAATCACTGTGACTCCTAATAAAATTGCATTTCAGACTAATCAAATCCTGCCATTATGATGGCATTCATAGTTGCATCGAACAGCATAACCCCTAAATCCGTCTCTAATGATATTTTTACTTTTATTTTCTTTAATTCGAGTTTCTAATATCCCCAACAAGTCAATTCTTCTGTGCTTCATAAACCTAACAACCTCTTTTTGCTTAATTTCCTCATTCCCTCCTCTAATATTCCAAGTGGAGAATATCATGTGGATTTATCAGGGGGAACTGGTATCCCTGGCGAGACGATTGTCTCTTGAACATCCATAGTTTCAGAATCCTCCTGCTCCTGTAACAGAGCAAATCTGTTTGGTGTATGGAGATTACTGAGTTTCTTATCTTCCTCCATGTTCATACCCAATTCATCGAGCTGACCACTGGATCCCTTCGCCTTTAGGCCTATCCCATTGCATCATGAGCGCTTCACTACAGTGGTAAACTCAAGGAAAATATCAGTAGGAGGATCATGGCCTAGCCCTTGGCATTCTTGACCCACCTCTATACTGTCTCCCCTTTGCTTCCCTGCAGTATCAGCGCCTAGCACATGGGGTCCTGAGCCAGCGAGTAAGCCTCCAGGGCGCTCATCTTCCAGGAGTCTTGAGTGCATTTCAGCATGGGAATCCCCAAGGTTAGGCACTGCCTCAACCCTAGTGATCGCCGCTAAGGTACCACCTACCCCTGAAAGATCCTTCTTCTTCGGAGTATAACGAGAAACAGTCTGAACAACTCCTGGTTTACCTTTCTTGCGCTCCCACTTACAGTTGGTCTTAAGATGGCCCAGTTTGCCACAACCCTCACAGTAAAATGGAGGCCATTTGTAATCTATGCGTTTCACAGATTTCTCACAGTATGGCGTGTTGATGATGACTGAACTGGGCAGTTCCTATTATTATTATTATTATTATTATTATTATTATTTATTATTATTATTATTATAACAGAGAATTTTATTGATGAATCAAAAAGCAGTTTACAAAAAATTGGTGGGTAGCCGAGATACAATATGGGCCCCCACCCCCTTAGCTATAGCAAAGCTAAGTCTGGTAAAAATAAAAAGAGCAGCGCGTGCTCCGGCATCCTTTGCTATCGAAAATTTCTGAATCCTCTTGAGTAAGCCGATAGCATCCGTCCTCCAATTCCCCCAGCGAAGAAAAGGAAAAAGGCAAAAACCCATACCCGAGCCCCGAGCATAGGCCCTTGTACTTAGCGCATTTGCGCCGAGAAGCCTCGCACACAACACGGCCTGGCGCGAAATCAGAGAGCCCGGACTGAGTCAAAGGAGAAGACCCAGTAAGATCTACGCAAACGTCACGCCCCCTGTCCCACGAATAAAGACGCAAATTTGCAGGACGCAAGGATCTGTCATGATCATCAATCAAACCAATATTGATCTCCTTACCAGTCGAGACCCTGGAACGGAAACAGATATCCAAAAGAGTGTCACGAACGAGGTTATGTTGATGTTTAATAACGACAACCCTCACGCAAGACACGGCATTGTCCCCATAAATATCGCCACCAAAAACCCAAGAGTAGGCAGAACACGGTCCAGACACAGAAAACAAGGGAATGCCCAACCGATAGCTAAGCACACATCGGTACGTCCGACCGTTCATAGTCTGACCCAGCCCATAAATAGGGACAGCGCGGAGCCAATTAGAAGCATGATGGCCTTGCTGAGACTTCCATAAGGCAACTTGACGGGAGGTCAAGGAGAAATCCGATTCCGCAGTAGCCACAACCCTCGTGAAATATATATCTGCCAAAGACTTCATAAGTTTGGGGGCAGCGATCTCACTTGGATTACACTCAATAAAACCCAGAACCTCCTTAAGCCCACACAAGGTCGCATCGAAAGCCGGGCCAGGGGTCAGTACGCCCGCAGCACGAAGCAGCGTAGCCTGTAAACCCGCAGATTGCAGACAGGATGCCAAAAAAGCATAATGTAGGACATCTCCAGCGGCATACACAATAAAGTTTGGAGATACCAGTACAGGCCCGCAGCAACAGCAACTCACACTGCGGATCATCAAGCAGAGCGACGGAACCCATAAGTGCGATAGTTTTGGTCACTCTACTCATCACGTGCTCACTGCTGAAATCATGATTCGCACTAACAGGCCCACCAAAGACTTTGACACCACGCATCGGTCTGACGATAGTAGGGGGAAGACACCGATGAGCCTACTTCTAGGATCTTCCGAAGGCGAAAAAACCTCGGTTTTACTGACATTAAGGTGAAGTCCCGAACGAGGACCATCATCCAAAATCATCTTTAAAACCTTCCCCAAAATCAAGGTATCCCCAACTATGGTGCCATCATCCAGTACCAAGCCTGCAGCCTCAAGTCAAAAGAGTCCCGGATCTTACAAACCAAGGGATGTAATACCAAAGAAAAAAGCGAAGGACCCAAAGGATCACCCTGCTAGACTCTCTGACAAGACCACAGGCTGTGCTCACCATAATATAATCGGGCCGGACTAGAAAAACAAAATTCCACCCACCGGGAGAGAACAGGGCAGTGGTAACGAACCTCTCGTAACATGATTTCTCGATCGACCATGTTAAAAGCGTTCTGAAAATGCACCAAGAGCATGGAAAGACCCACCTCATCACCCCGGTCCTCAACAAGCCAGTTCAAGGTATGCAAAATAGCCTCGCCCTCCCCCCCAGATACCCCAACTCCAAACTGAAGACCAGAAAAAGTTCTGATGGGATCCGGTGCATTAGTGCTGGTATGATCGCACCCGATTATATTATGGTGAGCAGAAAAAGTTATTATTATTATTATTATTATTATTATTACTTTTTTTGCAGAAAATTATCATTTCATTTCAAAAGATGTGAAATTACAAGGTTTAGCTAAAAAACTATCACACTAGGGAATACAATTAACCTACTAATTCAGCTAAGATCCTAAAATATTTAGGATAAGTAAAACCATGAAAACATGCTACAACAATGAATTTCACTTGAAGAAAGAGCTGCTCAATAGGAATGCACTTGCCAGTAAAAATCCTCTTATTTCTCTCTTTCCAGATCACACTAACAAGAAGTAGCTTTGGTACGTTATTCACAACAATCAGATTTTCGTCGAGATCTGACAAAAGGGTCCATGTGGGTTCAAAGACGTAAAGTTTGGAAATTATTTCAAGCAAATATACATTCACCAATTTTTTTAAACAGACAAGAAAACTTGTCATTATTTTATTATCACATTTCAACGTTAATTAAACGGATTTTAAAAAATTATATAGAAAAAAATAAAGAATTTGAAATCCCTGATTATTATAGCGAAGAAGAAAAAACCGAAGAAAAACAACAAAAAGAAAATAAATACAATAAATACAAAGAAGAAGATGGTTAAAAGATGGTATTCGGATAAAGATTCTATTTCCTTTCTGTCTAAAACCTTGGCACGGATCGATGCCAAGACCTTCTTATCAATATAAAACGAAAAAATGATAATTCTCTTTTTTTAACAGTTTGGGGAATAGAAACTGACGTTCCCTTCGGTTCCGCCCGAAAAGAATCCGATTTTTTTCAACCTATTTTTACTGAACTCGATAAAAAAATTCTAAATTTTAGAAAAGAATGTTTTCGAGTTTTAAAATTTGCCAAAGAAAAATTCGAATTTTTTCTAAAGGTTCTAAATAAAAAATATATAAAAAGGCTTATATTTTTAAAAGAAATAATAAAAAAAAATTTAATGCTAAGTCCAATTCGAGTATTTATAGACGAATCAATTGAAATAAAAAAAAGAAAAAGATTGGACAATCAATAAAAATTTGGTTCTTGAATCATCCATTCAAGACGGATTCATGAATCGGGCAAGCTATTCAGATTCAGTGTTAGAACAACAAAAAAAAGAATCTGGCTAATCGAACAAGGACAATAAAAAACCAAACAAAAAAATTTTCAAAAGAAAAAAAAATTCAAAACTTTAAAATTAATTAATAGGCCTAACAAAACACGTTATGATACTACAATTTTTAAATCACAGAAAAATGTCAGTGAGATATTAAAACGACGAAATACTCGATTAATTTGTAAATCAAATTATTTTACAAAATTTTTATGGAAAAGTTATTCGTAGATATAATTCTATATATTATTAATATTCCTCGAATTTATATAGACTTATTTCTTGAATCAACAAAAATTTTTAGTGAAAAACCCCTTGACAATAATGAAAAAACTCAAGAAAGGATTGAGAAAAGAAATAAAAACAATTAAATTCATAAAAACACTTTTGTATTTTATTAAACATATTAATAAGAATTCAAAGATTGTTTCAGATTTATCTTTTTTGTCGCAAGTCTATGTATTTTATAAATTATCACAAGCCGAAGTTCTGAATTTATACTTATATAAATTAAAATCTGTCTTTCAATATCGCGGAACGTTTTTATTTCTAAGAAATAAAATTAAAAATGATTTTGGAATACAAGGAATAACTTCTACTAAGTTAAATCCTCAAAAACTTCCAAATCATGGACGAACTCAATGGAAAAACTGGTTAAAATTAGAAAGTAATTATCAATATGATTTATTTCAGTTAAAATGGTCTCAATTAGGACCACAAAAATGGCGCAATCGCGGCACTGAATATTGTGAGGTTGAAAATAAAAATTTACAAAAAAAAAGAATTCAGATAAAAAAGACCAATTACTTAATGCCAGAAATATAAAAAAATCCTAAAACTATTTATTGTTCGATCAAAATTATAATTTAAAAAAAACAAGAGATATAGTATTGTAGGATATAATTTTATTTTTTTTGAAGATAAAAAGGATTCATATAGTTATGGTGAACAATTACAAGGAAATAAAACCAAGAATTCTTTTATACTTATAATTATCACATATCTAAAGAAAAATTAATTGATATGTGGTGGAGTATCCCTATCACTAATTATTTAGGAATAAAACGTATTCCGGATATAGATAAAAATACAAATAGAAAATATTTTGATTGGAAAATTTTCAATTTTTGTCTTAGAAAAAAATGGATATTGCGGCTTGGATCAATATTAGTAGTATGAGTACTGAAAATACTAAGACTGAACTGAAAAATTATAAAATTGTTGATCAAATTGAAAAGAAAGATCTTTTTTACCACACAACTTATCAAGAAATCAAAGAATCCCATAAAAATAAGATATATTTTGATTGGATGGGAATGAATGAAGAAATACTAAATCGTGGTATATTGAATCCAGAATTTTGTCTCTTACCAAAAATTTTCGTGCTTTATAATGAACTAGTTTTGACCCGTGCAAATTGCACGGATGGTTTTTGAGAAAAAATAAAAATTGTAATAGTTCTCGAAATTGTGTTATGGTAAATTCAGTAGTTTACAATTACCGTCTACTTAGTTATTGTACGTCTATTAAAGCGAAGAAGCATAATTGTTACTGATAACAATGTAACTGTGAATGCGAGCACAACAATACACAAATGATTAAATTTTTTTAATATTACAAATATTGGAACACTTCATGGTAGACAACATTAGTAGTAGTGTTAGAAGTACGTTTCTCCGTATCGTAAATAAGAATCTTTAATCCGCGTTTATTGGTGACCCTTGACAATGCAACATATATTTGACCATGCGTAAAAACCGGCTTGGGGAGGTAGATACCAACATGAGACAGTGACTGTCCTTGACTCTTGTTAATAGTCATGGCGAAAGATATTGAGATCGGGAACTGTCGTCTTGTAAACCGTATTGGAAATTTGCTTGAATCGGATGGAGATAGAGAGAATCGAGGGATATAGACTGTATCACCTTTGTGGCTACCCGTTAGGACCCTACAACGAATAACTCTTGCCGCTAGGGCGGTAACAATCAAGCGCGTTCCATTACATAACCCACGGAATTGGTTAATGTTCCTGATGAGCATGACCATAGCACCCACCTTTAATCGCAGCTCATGGTTAGGCACCCCAGAGCACTTAATGCTGTTAAGAAATTCAGTTGAGTGCAGATCAGGTTGACATGCATGTGATTTGATTGAACTAGGATCAGGTGTAGGTGCAGGTGCTTCATCCATACAGGGCTCGTCAGATTACAAATAGACATGCTCTGGTTCGGAAAGAAGAGATAATACGTAGTCGTTAACCAACTCCAAGAATTCGTGTGTAGGTGCTAGAATCGCTCTTTCTCGTAGGTAGTCATCGTCCGTCAAATGGTCCAAAAGGTCAGGGTACGTGGAGGAGACAATTGACGAAATTGGATCGTCGACATTATGAATAAGAATTTCCTCTGGGAAAGTAATAGCAACCTCACCATCGTTTGTACCACCTTCTTTTCCATCACCAATTCTTAATAGCCAGTAAGAGAATTCGCTTATCTCACGTGCATTAGTAGAAGAACTCCCAACACGTAATCGCATGTTCTGAGTCAACTCGAGGACCTGTTTGAATTTGTTAAACAATTGTAATAATGGAAACGGAATATATAAGCGCACATACATTTACGACTTAATATGGAAACAATTCTTTGTGATGAAATCGAAAAATATTTTCACAAATAGGTGAAAACAAACCTTGCACGATGACCATAAATATGATGAACACAGGGCTGCATGAACGATATCTGCCCTACTGCCTTTAGGCACAACCGGGAGTATTTGCCTAAAGTCTCCTCCAAACACAACAATCTTCCCACCAAAAGGTAGGTCAGCATTACTTGGGGCAACAGCACGCATGACATCTTTCAAGCTACGATCAAGCGCTTCAAAGCTATGCCAATGCGTCATTGGCGCCTCATCCCAAATTATGAGACTGGACTTCATTATCAGCTCTGTTAAGTTTGTACCTGGCTTAATATCAGAGCAGGTGGATGTCTCAACTACGTTGATGGGGATACCAAATTTGGAATGAGCAGTACGACCACCAGGGATTAACGTGGCAGCAATTCCGCTCGATGCGACTGGGAGAACAATCTTACCCTGGCTACGCAAGCCGGCGCATAAAGTCCTCCATATAAATGTTTTACCTGTTCCCCCATAACCATATACGAAGAAGGCGCCACTGCGGTTCGCTGAAACCGCAGCAACGATTTCATCATATACAAAGCGTTGTTCGGCAGTCAGCATAGGCAGTGCGTTTTCATGCTCACGACGTAAAGCGGCCCTATCGTACGCTAACTCGTCTCTTAACAGTGTGTTCGTAAGATATTCAACGATTGACGCGTCAGGGATAAGCATGCTTGGAAATCTAGCCAAACTACTGCCGTTGCTGCGTAGTGATGCTTCAATCTCAAGGAGAACTAAATTTTGAAGCTCATCGTCGGACAACTCCAAATCTAAGATGCAAAACAATGTAGTGCGGACATATAAATAATGGCTCCAAAATGGTCTGATGGTTAATTCAAGTGGACACGAAACTTTAGAAGGTACTGTCACAATGACCAAAATATGGTTGACTAACAATTCATCAAGTACAAAAAGAGAAAATTTAAACAACAAAACTTACCTGGATTCTATAAAAATCTGCGTGGCTTATAAAGAATATCGTCAGAAAGTAAAGGCCACGTCTTCTCCCAGATAATGTGAGGCGTCGACATCGACTCAGATATCAACAACGATGTAAATAGATGCCTCAGGTACACTCCTCCTTCCCAATAGTTGGCTTCAATAATGGCATCAATGTACTCTGTGTCATCCCCAACCAAGCCAAGGACATAACATGCTTCGCGAAAAGTTGGATACACGACATCACCAATCTTTTGAATATCCTCATAACTCCTGGGACCTCTAATGTGGTTCAACATCACCCTCATATAGAATAACTCACTACATTTTGGAGACACGTGCTGTAACCTACCAATCGTAAGCCCTCTTTGCCTACGCTTCCACATCTTCTTTGTTCTATCCCAGACGTACCTTTGTGGGATTTCGCATAGCAATAGGTCACGTGCATCATGATCTCTCTCATTTAACTGCAACCAATCAAGAAATTTTGACTTGCCGACACTGGGGTCCTCAAGAACCTCATCAATTGCATCGTCGTCCTCAAAGATCACATATTGTTCCCCAGGGAGGTGGAATTGCAACTTCTCCACAGCAGGCGTCCTGTAGTGGATATCTAAAGCGAATATCCTCCATACAGCTTCACATGCAGAGATGTATCTACAATTAAACAACTTCTTAATCTGGTCGAGCTGATTGTTTTTATTACGCCGACTATACGATGATTCCATCATGGCACGATCGGACCCCTTATTAATATATTTGAAGAGGTACTTGATTGACCTGACTTGATTGCACCACTCGACATTAATGTGTGCCCAATATTTGACAATTAGGTCGGCATTATAAGGAACGACGTACCTATTGTCAATAGGAATCCCACTTTTCAAAATTATGATCCCATTATCTCTCCTTTGATAAACAGGAAAGTCGTGCTTGACAACGCGTGTCCTTTCATTGAAAGGCTTTGGAAATTTTCGTATGCATACACCATCTGACGTGCACGGTGAGCTTGGATTTGCAACGCCGCAGGGACCATGAATCATTAACTCGGACACAGCAGCATGCAATGTCGGGTTTTTTCTTTCATCAGGAATCTCTGCTGAGATAATCCTATCAACATCTGATACCTCCGGGAACCTATCATCTCGACGTAAGAAAAGGAGAATATGTGCATGAGGGAGACCACGCTTCTGGAATTCAACTGTGTAGACCACTGCAAGTCGTTATAAGAATAATTTGCATGAGTTCAAATGCACATCTTAAGATAGGTAATCTACCATGATTAGTAATACTATTTGTTTAGTTCACAAACCTGCTTTAGTTCTACCAAAGATTTCACGAACTTTTAGGTCTTGAATCAACTCATACAGCTTCACCTGAAAGACACGAGATAAAATATCTGGTCGGTCTTTAGCGGGGAGACCCCGACTCGAGACAAATCGTACGATTTCTGGCCACTTCGGGTTGCATGTGAAGGTTATGAATAGGTCTGGATAACCACACCACCTACAAATAGCAAGCGTGTCTAGATACTTTGCTCTCATGAAAGCATCACCAGATGTGAAAGAAGCGGGAACAATGTAACGGCCACCAGTGGAGGACAGGTCAACATTACCTTCTGCCGTTGCGTTAGCAATAGTGTTTAGTTTCTCAACGCTAAGCAACTTTTGGTTGAATCGCAAGAATGCTAAACGCTACGACTCAACCATCATGTACCCGTCAACACAAACCTGCTGGAATAAGTTTCCAGCCTGCAACCAAGTTGGGAACTCCAAGTTTCGAGGCCTATCTTGAATGCGAAAGGCAAAGAACTCACGCAACGTTAGCTATTCACGCGGTGTTGCACTCTTGCTAACACCAAGAGAACCCTCACTATGGGATATATGAGGTCGAAAACCGTCCTCGCCGTAAGGAAGCAAGATGGGGTATTGTAAAGCAAGATATGATGGATGGAGCTCAGAAATACGTTGCAATCCGCCGCACGTTTTCTCAACAATTACATCTCGTTGTTCCATCTCCGGGCCAATATCACCTTCGATCAAAGCAGCAACCTCTGTCGCAGTTGGCCGATTATAAGTTCTACCATCGGTGCATCTCCTTGAAATTAGTCTAATACTTACGTCACCCTCTATATCCGAGGACAACCTATCCATAGCTCTTCGAAACGTCTTCGCTAGAGAGTTGTGTTCGTCTATCATTTCCTTCAATAAGTACATAAGCTCCTCGTTGAATCCAGTACCACTGCCGGAACTGCAGGAAAGTAAAATGACACATGTCAATAATACTTAGCTATAAGAAATGGATGATGGACGTTATACGATATAGATAAACCATACAATCGGGAAATGTCAAAGAAATGGGTACATAAAAGAATTGAAGGTAATTACCTTAACTCATTTATTCGGTTGTTAATCTCCTCCTCTGTTTCATAAATATATAGTTGACAAAACTTAGGAGTTGACGCGTTAGGGGGCAATAAACTACCAATTCGATGTACGTTTTGCCCGCCCATCCTGAATGTGTACGGACCTCTTCACTGTTTTATGAATAATACCGACTAGAGATGACCAGGTCCAAGCACAATTGTATCTCCGAATATTTGTAATGAATGTGGAACTGAGGCGATGCTCACGAAGTAAAAGCGACTTCAACAATTCGGGCGGATCGCTTAAATATGGCAACGTTACTTTACCATCCGAGCAACATAGAGAGAATCTAGGAGTAGTCGTGCCGCGAGCTTTACCGATCCTTTCCTCATACCACAATAGTGCTCCACACATTTCACATTGGTACTCCGGGTCACCAATATCCCAATATTTTGTCGACGCTGTGTATTGTGAAAGTACAATTAAGTTAATTTTGTTAGTACTAACATAATACATTTTGGATGTCAATAATGACTGCGTGAGAGTGAAATTTCAAATGAATCAATTACTGAGGTAGATACATCGTGTTTACAAACCTTCATCGGGAAATGGAATAAACGGGACGACAACACTACTTGATCCAATTTCGAAATGGGGGTTGTGAGCCGCAATTTCCATTCTACCTTCTTCTGTTTGAGTGCAATAAGGTTGAGGTTGTCCTGATTCAGTGTCTCCAGTGGGTGAATGCATGTCTGTTACGTCACTATGGGAAGGTGTGGTAGACAATAGTTGGCCTAATTTTACAAAATGGATAAATGTTTAAATGTTCGTGAGAAACTATTTGTGGAAAGGAGAGAAATGTGAGACAGGAATGAGTAATCAAGTATATAAATGAATTTGAATAACAAACAGAAGTTATATTACATATGGCTATTATATGAAGAAGATAGAAAAGTACCACTATTAGCAGGAGCTCGTAAATGCCTTGACATCCTCTCTTGATAAAGCAAAAATCGTCGCCTAGCTCTTTTTAACTTAGCCGTCTGTTGGGCCGGGGTGAGGATAGGTGGAGCAAATGTGAGTGCAGTCAACGGAGTAGAGGTAAATGTATTGGGAGTGGAGAAGGGAAAGGGTGGAGCAATATTAGATGAAGAAGACAACACCGAAGATTGATGGAATTGACCATCTGCAAATAAGTAGTACGACAATCATTCGGAAGTACAATGTTGTAAGAATTAATAATTTATGACCAAAAATAGTAAACTGTAGTGTCTAATGCAATTAAAAGAACCAAATACGATTACAGTTAACAATTGTATGCACAGACGATAACTAAAATAGAAGCAAACTATGTAATTATTATTTTTTTTAAAAATTATTATGTACTCCATAATGACGATTATATGACTAAGAATGTCATTATAATTTCTTAATAATTATTGTACACGTTGAGACCAACTAAACTTATTTTGTGGCTAGAAACCATAAGATTGTTGAAAAAATGATCCAAACACGTGGCTAGAAAGTATGTATATTGTAGTGCTAATAATTTAGTAAAATAGTGCAAATAATGTCTCAAACCCGTAAAATACGGAAAATACGACGGCCCATTATGTAAGCTTACACGACGGTCCATCCTGTAAAATACGGAATATATAACCCAAACCGAACCCAAACATTTGATATAAGGGCTATATAATGAAATTCAATTGGCCCATTATACAATAATTAGGTAGTAAATTTCAATGGACTGAAGGCAAACAGATTTATTACCCGATAATGGGCCAGTAATTCGAAACCCACATTCAAAGGGTGATGGGCTGCTACATTAGCACAATTCCAAACTCATATTGAGCTTACAACCCACAAAAACCTCAAAATACTAATCCCCAATTCTCCTTAACATGTTCACCCCAATTCCCCTATCCTCATATATATTCATTTAACCCTACCACCCCCAAAACCCTACAACCCTTGGCCAATTCCGCCGTTGTACGCTCTCTCTCTCTCTCTCTCTCTCTCTCTCTCTCTTCCATCTCTCTCTCCTCTTCATTACCACCCTCATCCTCCCACTTTATTACAACCTCCCTTATCCTCTCGCCATTTCATTACAACGATCCTTCATCCTCTCTAACATTTATTGAAAAATATTGTCCATTTGTTCAGAAAAATTAAGAATTAAGCAAGAACTCAAAAATGGCGATTCTGTGGCGAATCTTGGTTATATTTGCTTTCTGCCTTTGGTCAAGTTAAATGAAGTGGTCTACTTACATGGAGCGGGTTTATATATCGTGGATCTGGGTTTATATATAGTGGATCTGAGTTTTTATTCCTAATTCGGGTCGAAAAAAGGAATATATATCTTCCGCCATTCAATTATATTTACAGTAAAATCACGTTTTTAATTTTCTGATTTAAATAAGTTATAATGTTATACTAACTTTATAAAATACCCTGAATGTTATTAATCTCTTATTATAGTTAGAAATCTGCATGCATGTTGATTTTAGGTTTCGAAATCTGATATTATTGAATCCTGGTTTTTTTAATTATTATGAAATTATTGATTTTTGATATTATAAATCTCTTATTCAAGTTAGAAATCGGTAATGAGTCTTCATTTTAGAAAACGAAATCTTTTAATTAAAAGTCTGGATGCATGCATGATATAGATCTATTGTTCTTTTATTGAGAAATCTTGATTTCTTATATTATTTGATTTATGCATATACATAATCTGTAAATCTCTATTGATTGATACATAATCTGTAAATCTGTATTGATACATGCATAATAACAAATAATATTGAAAAATCTTGTGTTTTTTAATATTGTAAAATTATTAAATATTGGTATTATAAATTCGTTTTAAACTATATTTTGATTTTTGATATTATTTTTTTTTGATTTTTGATTTTATAAATCGTTTAAAATTTTTTTATATTAAATTTTTTAAATTTTTTCGGTTTTTTTTTTTAAATTTTTGATATTATTATTTTTTTAAATATGTTCGTTTGTTTATTTCGATTTTTGTTATTATTATTTTTTTAAAATTTTCGTTTATTTTTTTTTTTCATTTTTGATATTACTTTTTTACAAATTTTTGTTATACTTTTTTTTTTTATATATATTTTTTTTAATATTTTCGTTTAAATTTTTAAAAATTTAAAATCTTTTACAATATTTTTCATTTTTGATTTTCTACATATTGATTTGAATTCAGATGATTTACTAATTTTAAAGATTAAATCAGTGAAACTAATTAAATAGATAATTTAACTATTACCTATTATTAATTAAACAATATAATAATGTAATTAATTTATTAAAAATAGTCAGACTGATTAGTTTAAAAGTGAACTGGATTAGGGCTTTAATTGGTTTATTATAATTGAACTTTAACCATTACCTGTTATTAATAATGTAATTAATCTATTAATAATAGAATGACAAATTAATTTAAAAGTGAACTGGATTAGTAAATTGGTTATTAATAAGTGAACTTTGATACAAATACCCAACCCGGTCAAAACCTGACCCGACCCGGTCAAATCCGACCCGACCCGGTCAAACCTGACCTGACCCGGTCAAGGTTACAATTGACCTGATTTAGGTCAGAATTTTAAAAAAAAATTGAAACTTATTATTGTGGACATGACATAGGTCCACCCCGACGCGGCCACGCGCGGGTTTGGGGAGGCGAATGAATCTCTATATGAAACGGATCGAATTGAAATTTAGGTCTATGTGGAGTCGCCACTGAATTTTGTGGTTATTCGGAACCATTCGAGCCCACTCTATGTCGTAGTGGTCCGTATACAAAATACGGCCCATTTCCGATGTCAGAGTTTATTGGGCTCGTCCCTTTGCATTTGATACCAATACCGACATTATCGGATATTGTGTATTGAATGACTCTCGTGCGCCAACGGTTTTGGGCATCCAAAAACCGAGGTTCTGAGTAAGGGGTGAGGGTACGTGTTGGGAAGCCCACGAAGGACACCCAACCCCGCCCGCATATTAGCGGCCTCTACTAAGAATTCGAATGACTTTCCAATACGCGCGTTAGTTAAACGGGAAAATGATATGCAAAGGTTATTTTCCCTAAACATGTGAATGGAATTGAAAAGGATTTCAAAGTCAATTTAATGCGGTTAATTCTACGTCAAAGTGGAATTTTAGCATGTGGGTTCATTTTAGTAAAATAAAACAAACGATGGAAATTGACAAAGGAAACAAACAAACTGTTAGTAACGACACGACGAATAATAACGGTTTGTGCAAATATTGAATTGAGTTGAATGATGTAAACGAGATGATGCATGGTTTGAAAAGATAGTATACACGTGATTAATTAGACACGTGTTGACCTAAATCATAAAATACTATCGAATTTGAAAGAAGAAGAATGTTCGACTCGCGGTTTTGGTCGTGATGAGGCCACTCGATCGAGTGGTCGATAGACTCGATCTAGTGGACCCTAAAAAGAAGTTTCTGTTTCTCATTTCGGACCATACTCGGCCGAGTTATTAGCCAACTCGGTCGAGTACATGCCCACTCGACCGAGTGGGGAGTCGTAGTAAGCATTCTGATCCGACTTTGGGGCGCCACTCGACCGAGTGGGCTAGGCACTCGGTCGAGTGCCCCCTGTACGAATTATAATTCGTTTGCAATTTTATATTGATTCCGAAATTGCTTTTGATTTTTGATAATTCGACAATTTTATCGAATTGAGCATAAATATTGTATGACTTATGCTCGATTCGGGTTTTTTACAAATCATAAATTTGGTTGAACCGAATATAAATATTGTTTGAATTTATACCCAATTCCAATTTGAAATGCTCGTCGTATCCCATATTCGATTATGGAACCGATATGGAATACTAGAGCGGAAAAAAGAAAGAAAATTGATTTGAGTCATCTTAAGTCAATCAAAACGACATGAATTTCTTTCCGCGTTTGTGGTGTCATAATCATAACATGACATCTACGTTAGGATCAACAAGAAAAACGAATTGATTGAATTAAATTGACTAGATTTGCTAGATTAGACATCCAATTATGGAATTGGTATCTAACCTAAAATCGACGCTTTACTTGAATAATAAAAAAACTTGATTCCCTCGACTTCTCCGACATCGAAATAAATCCCTAGGGATTGTGATGTCGGATCCGTGTCAATGGGTTTCGACCCTTATTTAAAATACGATGTTTGCTTTTGAAAATCGATGCGATTATGTGACTCGAATAATGATGAAGACGAAATAAAAAGATTATTGTTTAAGTTGACTTATCTCAATAATCAAATAGTTGGGATATTGGAATAAGCGACCGTCAACGCTGTGTGCAGTACACTTGTATATTCGTGTTTTCTTATTCCGATATCCCTCTTATTCGACACAAATTGATAAGTATTTTAATGCTTTGATATTGATACTATCGATATTAGCGATATTAGGATGCGATAATAACGATAAAATAAAATAAAAAAACGCGACCCGTATGAAGATAACGACGACGGAGGAGAAGAGAAGAAACGGGGTTTTGACACCCTCAACCTACATGTTCTTGTCTCGGAACGGACTCGTAACCGTGGCTTTAACACAAGAGTCTTCAAGGTTTTATGAAGATTAAGTTATGGTGGCTCGGGATTGGTTCCTAAAACTAGGTTTAGGGTTTTTGCTAGTGTAGAATTGCTAGGGTTTGATTAGGGTTGTATGTGTAAAAAAGTTGTGAAATCAGGGTTTTTTTAAAAGTGTCTTGAAGTGTGTGCAAAGGGTTGCTTATATAGGAAAAGCTAGGGCACCCGGTTTAGGGTTACTCGACCGAGTAGGTGGCTAAATCGGTCGAGTGGCCCGTTATGCCTGCCGCCGGGCTCGAAACAGGCCCACTCGATCGAGTGGGTCGGGCACTCGATCGAGTGGCCCAACGGGTTGCACGGGTCCATTGACTTGGACCTTAATTTTGGATGTTTGATGGGTTTTGTGTTTGACTTGGACTTTTGATGGTTGTATGGCTGTTTTTGTGTGTCTCGGAAACGACTTTGACCGGGGTTGACCCAATCGCCAAAAGTCGGTTTTAACTCCGGTGTCGGTTCTGGCCCAAATTAGCCTTATTTGATTGGAAACGGCCCACTGGACCTGGATTTGGGGTTGATTCCGTGAGATTTGTACTCTGTAAGTGTGTTAGCCAGCGATTAATGGATTTGAGCCCGTATCCGAGCGAATAGAAACACGTTAGCGTCCGATCATCATCGGGTGTTTTTTTTTGGGAAACTACCATAGACACCTGGCAGTCAAAATACGGTTGTCTACAATTATCAACTCATAGCCTTTATTTTTTGTGTGCCCTCGTAAAAAGTCCCTTGTTTGTGTTCAGGAGTACCACTCGACCGAGTGTCCTAGGCACTCGACCGAGTGGCCATAGGCGGACGCCTAATTCACCTCGGGAACTCATGGTTTTGTTTCCTTTTTTTGCAGATTTAGCTTTATGAGAGGCTATCAGTGATAGATCCTCCCCTTGATGCGGGCAACTATCGTCATAACCAGGTGATGACGAGGAGGCGGGCCATTGATTTCTCTCGTCATATTACGCAAAAGTATTGGGACGAGGTTTTGTCTTTCCATGGTGGTCTGCTAATTCGGTGGGTCGTTCCGTGGTGGCCCATCTACCTTTGGAGTGGCTTGGACCCGAGGGACAGAGCCCGCTATCAGGTGATACTATCTTTCAGGCAGATGGTTCATCTTTACCCAGATCGCATACTAAGGCAGTATGGATGGACCCAGCGAATCCCTGAAGTTGAAGCAGTTGTGAGTGACCCTACCCAACTGACTGATGTGATGTGTGATACCTGGATACAAAGATGGTACACACGGCATACTTGGCCCATTGTCAAATCTGGCCACTCAATCTGGGTTTCAGATTCTTACACGAAGTGGACCAAAGCAGCTGACGCTAAAGCCCGAGCTGCGCTGAAGGTTGACGAAGCTTTTGACCTGCTGAGAAGGGAGCAAGCTAAAGACAACAGGGGATTCTTCGATGATGGTGACACCCCGGCTACCGTGGTTCGTCTACTGTCAGGTCACGAAAAGAAGACTAAGACTCAAGCTGAAGGGTCTAGTGCTAAAGGTGCTTGGGGGAAAGTGAGCCCCCAGACTGACTTGGGAAGGAGACTGGGCCCAAGACTACCCGTGCAGGACCGACTTGGCCCGCGGGATAGGTTACCCAAGCACGTGCGGGCTCGCATTGGACCGAAGACCGTGATAGAAGACCCGTCGCCGAAGAAGCGGGCTCGTGCTAAAGAGGTTCCACTTGTGATTCGGGAACGCTCGCCACCACCCCGAAGACCTCAGGCTCCACGTGATCCGAAGGACAAGGGGAAGGGGAAGATGCCCGGATATTAGTCTCCGTTATTATTATTTGAATATTACTATTATTTTTGTGGTGTGATTTTTTTTGGTGTGTGTATGCCGTGTCCGGCGTTTTTTTTTTGGTAATCAATATAAAAAGACATATTATTGAACACCGTTCCCGTCTTTCGTTTATTGCAGTGGTTGTACCCTTTTGAGGGGTTGCCTACGTATCCACAAATAGCGGAATCAAACCAAACGTAGTTTAAATTTTGATTTGATTGATTTTTTTTTGCAATTTTCGAAATACATCAAGATTATTAATTCGAGATGTGCGACAGTAGAATAATTAATTCTAGCTTATTGACATGTCTATAATTTTTGAAAATTTATAAAAAGACAATTTTTATAAATTTTGCAAATGACATTGAGATGGGCTTTTAGGGGTAGTAGCGCTTCAGCTGGTCCAAGTTGGTTGGGTTGACAAATTCGTTCCCGTCCAAGTCTGTCAGCATCACCGCTCCTCCTGAAAGGACCTTCTTGACTAAGTATGGCCCAGCCCAATTGGGTTTGAATTTACCCCTTGGGTCAACCGGTAGTAAGGCACGAACCGATATCAGGACCAAATCCCCTTCTTTAATGTTTTTGGGCCTAACCCTTTTGTTAAAAGCCCGTTGGATCCTCTTTTGATATATTTGAATGTTGTTGAGGGCCCGTGATCGCCGTTCGTCCAGAAGGACTAGCGAATCATATCGGGCTTGAACCCAATCTGCTTCAGGTACATGGCTTTCAAGTAAAATCCTAAGGGATGGTACTTCTAGCTCGACCGGTTGGACCGCTTCCATTCCGTATGTCAAGTAATACGGGGTTGCTCCGGTCGCGGTGCAGATCGAGGTTCGATATCCCCATAGGGCAAAGGGTATTTTGTCGGGCCAGTCCCGGTAATTCTTAGCCATTTTTTTAAGTATGGTGACAATTGTTTTGTTGGCCGCTTCTACCGCTCCATTTGTTTGGGGTCGATAAGGTGAAGATGTATGCCTTTGAATTTTGTATTTCGCCAGCAATGCAGCGGTTTCAGCTTGAAATTGGGTCCCGTGATCACTGATAATTTCGTGAGGGATCCCGTATCGGCATATTATCTTATTTTGGATGAACTTGGCCACGTGTTTGGCGTTCAAGACACGGTATGACTCAGCTTCGACCCATTTGGTGAAGTAGTCGATGGCCACCAAGATGAAGCAATGTCCTCCCGTCCCAGAAGGATGCACCTTTCCAATTATGTCTATACCCCATGTCGAAAATGGCCATGGTGATGTCATGGTATATAATAGGGAAGATGGCATATGCTGTACATTACCAAAGATCTGACAG
The DNA here is from genome assembly GCA_958450325.1 of Agrostemma githago. Taxonomy (NCBI): domain Eukaryota; kingdom Viridiplantae; phylum Streptophyta; class Magnoliopsida; order Caryophyllales; family Caryophyllaceae; genus Agrostemma; species Agrostemma githago. The sequence goes on from OY288239.1 coordinate 36,601,096, forward strand.
TTATGGCAGTGCGTGACATATAACTGGCAGTCTGTTTCCATGGTGTTCCAGTAATACCCGAGCCTCATGATTTTGCGGGATAGCATATGCGCGTTCATATGCGGACCATTTTCACCATCATGGACCTCGGCCATGACCTTTTCGGCTTGTATTTTGTCGATGCATAGGAGGAGAGCCCCCTGCGCCGTCTTTTTGTACAATTGCCCGTCATCAGTTCGAACAAATTGGGTCGCTAATCTTCGTAGGGCCTTTTTGGCCCGATTTTCAGCTTCCGGGGGATACTCTCCCGTTGTCAGGTAGGTTAAGACAGCTTGATACCAAGGTTTCGGGTCAGTTATCTCGATATCCTGAATGGCGTGGATGTAGGCCGGCTCGGACCGCCTTTCGACACAGATTGACATGCTGGTCAGGTGATCCGGGATGTTCAGTAAAGATGCTAATTTGGAAAGTGCATCTGCAAACTGATTCTCTTCCCGGGGCAGATAAATGTATTCTACCTTTTGGAATTGTCTCTCTAGAACCCTTACCCGTGCTTGGTAAGCCACGAGATTGGCGTTCCGAGTTTTCCATTTTTAGAGTGCTTGATTGATGACGATGATGAATCACCGTGGACCCGGAAGTTTGTTACCCCTAAATCAGCGGCGGCTTGCAATCCGTGAATGCATGCTTCGTATTCGGCTGCGTTGTTGTTCACGTCGAAGTCCAACTTGATGGATAAGGGAGTGTGTTCCCCTCGGGGTGAAATTAACAGGATTCCGACCCCAAATCCTCGGAAGTTGGATGCCCCATCGAAATATAGATCCCACACCTCCGTATCGGTATGGAATATGTCTTCATCAGGAAAGGCCCATGTATCAGTGTGGCCTTCTTCGGATATTGGGATGTCAGCGAGGAACTCGGCAACTACCCGGCCTTTGATGGCTTTTAATGGTACAAATTTTAGGTCAAACTCGGATAACATTAAAGTCCATCTTGACATCCTGCCGTTGAGGATGGGCTTCTCGAATAAGTACTTGATAGGATCCATTTTGGATAACACATGTACCTCGTGACTGAGCATGTAATGTCGGTGCTTTTTAGTGGCCCAAACCAATGCTAGGCACGTTTTCTCGAGCATTGTGTATTTGCACTCGTATTCGAGGAACTTTTTACTGATGTAGTAAATAGCCCATTCTTCTGAATCAACTGTCTCGGCCAGCATAGCCCCCATGGCTGTCTCGGTCGTTGTTAGGTATAACGACAAAGGCAGGCCGGGTTGAGGTGGCATTAGTACTGGCGGAGCAGACAGAATCTCCTTGATTTTATCGAAAGCCATTTGACATTTGTCGTCCCATAGCACCCGTTCTCCGATTTTTAGCTTTTTGAAGATGGGTTCACACACCATGGTTAACTTTGAAATGAAACGGCTGATGTATTGGACTTTCTCGAGAAACCCCCTTATTTCCTTTTCAGTCTTGGGTGGTTGCATCTCGGTGATGGCTTTGATTTTAGTTGGGTCGACCTCGATGCCGCGTTGGCTAACGATATGGCCCAGTAATTTGCCTGACGTGACCCCAAAACTCCATTTTTGTGGGTTTAGTCTCATGTTGTACTTACGTAGCCGGGTGAAGAATTTTCTTAGGGCCGAGATGTGCCCGCTTCAGTCCTTGGATTTGACAATCATGTCGTCCACATAGACTTCCACTTCCTTATGCATCATGTCGTGGAGCAAAGTAGTGGCGGTCCGTTGATAAGTGGCCCCGACATTGATAAGCCCAAATGGCATGACGGTGTAGCAGTAAGTCCCCCATGGTGTAATGAAGGTGGTCTTACCCATATCCTTCTCTGCCATTTTAATCTGATTGTATCCGGCATACCCGTCCATGAATGATAGAAGGGCATGATCGGCCATGTTATCCACAAGTATGTCGATGTGTGGTAACGGAAAATCGTCTTTTGGGCTTGCTTTGTTGAGGTCTCGGAAATCCACACATACCCGCACCTTGCCGTCCTTCTTGGGTACCGGCACGATGTTTGCGACCCAGTCTGGATATTCAGACACTTGTATAAAGCCTGCTTTGAATTGCTTATCGACCTCTTCTTTGACTTTGAGAGACCACTCGGGCTTCATCCTTCGGAGTTTTTGCTTTACCGGTTTGCACCCATCTCTGATGGGTATTTGGTGTTCGGCTATTTCCCGGTCTATACCCGACATGTCCTTGTAGGACCATGCAAAAACGTCCTTGAACTCCTGGCGGAGGTCTGTGAATTGTCTTTTCTCCTCTGGATCTAAGGATAGGCCCAACTTAAGCATCTGGGGCTCTAAAGTGGTTCCCACGTTGATGGATTCGGTTTCTTCGATTACCGGATCTCGGGAGTCCCTTTGTTCGAGCTGCTCGATCAGATGCGGAGGTAGAGGTACCTGTTCGTTGGGTTTCTCAATGTCATTGCATATAGAAATTGAGAAAATTTTGGAAATAAGACAAGTCGTAAGCAGAACGGTGTTCGTTATTATTATTGATGGTAAATTTTGAAAATAGCTCGAATAAAGCTGCCATCTGATCATTGGTCAGTGGCGGGATAGGGAGAGGTCTTGGGACAGGCCCCGAGACCTCAGTGGATAAGGGAAGAGGGGTTACAGACTCGACTTTAGCACCAGACCCTCTAGACTCGGACTCAGACTCGGACTCTGACTCTGACTCTGACTCGGACTCTGACTCTGACTCAGACTCGGTATCCGGCATGTCTCCCTCACCGGTGGTTAGCTTGTAGATCCGCCCCTGGCTGTCGGTCCATTTGACGGTCTTTCTCCAGGCCCGCTTCCCTGTATCTGCACCAACTTCGGTGATCAGCTTCGTTGGGTCAAACCGATCGCTGCGAAGGATCAGGTTGACGAAGTCGTCTTTCGGAGCGGGGACGGCCCTGTCTTCTCCAAATAAGAGCCCCAGCACGGGCTCAGAATTGTTTTCATCCTCCTGGGATTCGGCCTGGACGACGGTGAATATATCGTCAGGGATGTAGTTGCATTCCCAAGCCGTTTTGGTGTCGGGATATGTGATGGTGGGTTGGTAGAGGCCCACCTGGATCGCCCCAAACACGGGAGTGACGAAATTGATTGCATATGCCCGGCCCACGTTTTCCGAGCTCATAGTATATCCCAGACCGAGCCGAGACTCTCCGTTGTCCAGGACCTCGATGATCTTCCCTGCCGGAAGGTACGGCCTTGAGGTGATTCCGGGTAGGTAACCCAGATTTTGTAGCATCGTGTCGATGCTAACGGTGAAGTAAGGCTTGAATAGATATGCCTCATCAATCATGCCCACGAAGTCGAATCCTCGTGGTTCGGCCCGGCTTGTGGCATTACAGCTAGCCACGGTCATCGGGGTCGCCTCCAGCGTGATGACACCGTCTTTAAGGGGCATCTTGACTTTTCGATGGAGGGTAGATGACACGGCCTTGACTGCATGGATGCAAGGCCTTCCTAGTAAGACATTGAATGATGAGGTGACATCTATCACCTGAAATTCCAACTCCTTTTCTATTGGGCCCGTTATGATCTTCAATTTCACGGCCCCGGCGACAGGTTTCGGGCTTCCGTCGAAAGCCTGGATAGTCTGCGCCGTCGGAAGGTAATCGGCATCGGTGATGTCGAGTGCTTTTGCGGTCCTTAGAGGAAGGACGTTCGCGGCTGATCCATCGTCGATGAGGGTCATTGGGAGGTATTTGCCCTTGCAGATGACCGTGATATATAGGGCCAGATTGTGATTGGGCCCAAATGGTGGTAGGTCAGTTTCGGAGAAGGTTATGAGCGAGCCTTCTTCTTTGGACTTGCCCTTAAGGTAGGGCATAATGGTGGCTACCATTTCAGCAGGGGTAGCTTCTGAATTGACCTTGATTTCATCGAGAGCCTTAGTCAGTGCTTCTCGATGTGCTTGTGAGCTAACCAATAATTGCCATATAGTTAAATCAGTTCGAACCCTCTTCAGTTGTTGGACTAGAGCCGTGTCATTGCTCGGCTCTTCGAGGGTAGCTCCCGTCCTGGCAGGTTCAGGGACGGGTGTTGGAGTGGCACGCCCAGTAGTGGCGAGGTGGTTGGTGGCCAAGGCCTTGGACTTGGCTTTTCGGACCTCTTCAAGGGTGATGGGGACAGCTTCCCCTTTGGCTAGATACACGTCGTCTTCGTCATCGAACTATATCCCATTGATTTGTGGGATAAGAGGAGAGATGTGGTGAGAACAATCGACTACCTCCCTTGTGAATATAGCATGGGCGCTGAACAGGTTTTCTTTGTTGATCGATTTGTCTCCAGGCAACAGGATTTTCCCGCTCTCGATAAGATCTTGAATCAAGTGCTTTAACCTCCAACATTTTTCAGTATCATGCCCGTTACCCCGGTGATACTGACAGTAGGCTTGGGCATTGTAAGTTTTGGGCCTCTTATCTACTGGAGGTTCTACAGTTGGGCCTATCGGTTGAATCAGGCCCTTTGAGGATAGCCTTTGTAAGGCATAAGTATAGGTAGTCCCTATATCTGTGAATACCCGATTTGGTGTATTCTTTTTAGATGAGGTGTCAAGCAGGTTTACCTCGTCGAAGATGCTGCGAGTTGCAGCTGCAGGTGTGGGCTTGTTTGTAGATGAACTAGCCCCTTGATAACCTTTAGTAGAGGCCTTAGTCAGGCTCTCCAGTCTCAAGTCATCCTCGATTCTTGTGCCCATTTCAGTAAGGACAGTGAAGTTGGGGATGATGGCATACCGCAGATGGACCCGGTAGGATGGGAGGAGGTTCTTGACAAAAGCCTCCACTAGGGCCTTCTCGCCGGGCTTGTCGACCAATTTCACGCTCTCGGCCCTTCATCTTTGCAAGTATTTTGTGAACCCTTCTTTGGGCTCTTGAGCCATGACCTCCAGAGTACGCATTGTAGTCTGGATTTCAGTGTTGTCGGCGTAGTTCCGAGCAAATTCGGTCGCCACATCGTCCCAAGTCTTGTATTTATTGGGGTCGAGCCTGTAGAAGCAGGCCTTGGGATGCTTCTCCAAAGAGGAAGGGAATAGGTGCTTGAACATGGCGGACTTTACCCCTTTGACTGCCATGAAATCCTTGAAGGCCCGGATATGATGGACCGGGTCTTCGGTACCCTCAAACATAGGAATTCCCGTCAAGTTGAGGTTGGCAGGTAGCTCGTTATTCAAAGGTTAATAAATACGAGCATTCTCGGTGTGGATTGAGTTGTTCGTCGATAAGTGGACTTGTTCCTCGAGCCAGCGAACAACACTGACCAATTCGGCTATGGGCCCAGTGGGCTCAGCTCCTGCAACAGGGACCGTCTTCTCCACAGTGCTCAGGTGAGTGTCCAAGTTGGCTTGGTTAGCAAGGATGGAGGTCAGTTGAGTCTCGATCTTGGTTAGGGCATCTTTCAACTCTTCCATTTTGCGTTGATGTCGGGTTGCGGGTGGCCTGTCTGTAAGAACGCCGCATAATCAGAAACTAGCCCAGAAATCCCGGAATAGAAAGTACATCCCGAACAAGACTAAAAGGGAAATGACTCTAGGAAAGACGCCTAGACGGGTGACTTGTGAAATGCGGGCCCTCCTTAGGATTCGGCGAGTGGGCCTAGTCCTGTTCGAAGGAAGGTTCACGCGAGACATCCCCAGACTTTTGGACTGGATTGTGTTGACGGACCCTCCTTTGTAGGGGTTTGTCCTACGTAGGTGGGCCTTGCCTTAGTCTAATAAGGCGGACTGGGATAGGGAAGAAACTCGTGATGTAAGATCGGCAGAGTTTCGACGCTGGAGAAACTTGACAACTTACGACATGACCCGACACTGCTAAATATGGGAAGTCCTAAAAAGAGGGAAGTTTTGAAAATTGATTGCTTTTTGAAAAGTCCGAGAAAACTCGGTTGAGGGCCCAATTTTCGAGAAAAACGAAAGAGCATTGGGCAGCGGGTTTTGAAAGTAATTTTGAGTTTTGAATTGGGCAGCATACCGTCTAGAAAACAGGCCATTTTGAGTAAAATCATAAGTCCTAAATTCAGCATGTCCCGGGTTTTGAAATCGAATGTCTTGAAAAAGATGCAATTTCTGAAAAGTTGACATTTTTTGAAAACGACTCGGAAACCAAATAGCACGTAGTCACACAAGCATTATAACGACGCCATGTATGCTCTACACTAAGTCTCGGTCGGTCTGAGAGGGTCTATACCAGTGTACATAGTCTAGACGTTGATCGGGACGGACTCTCTAAGTCCAATTGAGCTTAGAACATGCCGCGAAACCCACTCGAATCGACTATGGACACCTTTTGACATATCCATGTTGGAGTACATCAATGGTATAGTGGGACGTCGGTCACCAGTACCGGCCCGGGAAAATATGGGTTATGCATGAACCGTAGAACTAAAGCGCGTATTGTATTCGTCAAATGATTTCTATTCGAGTCTCACCCTGAGGATGCCGATGGTAAGTCACGCATCAGTTAATCCCCAGCGGAGTCGCCAAATTGTGGACATGACATAGGTCCACCCCGACGCGGCCACGCGCGGGTTTGGGTAGGCGAATGAATCTCCATATTAAACGGATCGAATTGAAATTTAGGTCTATGTGGAGTCGCCACCGAATTTTGTGGTTATTCGGAACCATTCGAGCCCACTCTATGTCGTAGTGGTCCGTATACAAAATACGGCCCATTTCCGATGTCAGAGTTTATTGGGCTCGTCCCTTTGCATTTGATACCAATACCGACATTATCGGATATTGTGTATTGAATGACTCTCGTGCGCCAATGGTTTCGGGCATCCGGAAACCGAGGTTCTGACTAAGGGGTGAGGGTACGTGTTGGGAAGCCCACAAAGGACACCCAACCTCGCCCGCACATTAGCGGCCCCTACTAAGAATTCGAATGACTTTCCAATACGCGCGTTAGTTGAACGGGAAAATGTTATGCAAACATTGTTTTCCCTAAGCATGCGAGAAATTGAAAGGGTTTCTATGTCAATTTAATGCAACTAATTCTAACGTCGAAGTTAAATTTAGCATGTGAGTTCATTTTAGTACAATAAAATAAACAAAAATAAATTGAGAAGAAAATAACAAACTTGTTATTAGTAACGGTATAACGATAATAAAAGTTTGCGAATAATGTAGTATGATGCATGGTTTTGAAAGAAGTGTTTCACGTGATAGATTAGGCACGTGTCGACTTAAGTCACAAAAACGATTAACGAGACTCGAATGTGATGTGTAGGACTCACGGTTTGATGTGATTAAGGGCCACTCGACCGAGTCATTGTGTGACTCGGCCGAGTGAACCTCTGAAAAGCGGTCTGTCATGTCACTCGATCGAATGGTGTAGGCACTTGGTCGAGTGGCACCTGTACGAACCGTGTCGTTTGCAATTTTAAATATCGATTTTGAAATTGCTTTTGATGTTTGATGACTTGACGAATTGGGCATAAATATGACGGAACTTATACTCAATTCGGGACTTGAATACTCGTCGTACCCCATATTCGATTATCGAATCGATATGGAATACTAGAGTGAAAACAATAGAAGATTATTTTAAGTCGACTTAAATTAACTATCGCGATATGGTAGATTTCCTCCGCGTTAAACAATGTCGTAATTCTATTGAATTGTATTGACAATTATTTTAGCATCAACGGAAAACCGCATTAGTTAACTCACGTGACTAGATCGTTGGATTCGACATCCAATTAAGGAATTGGTATCGAATTTAATAGATCGACGCTTTGCTTAAATTGAAAGACGTGATTCCCTCCGCATCCCAACGTCATAATTAATTCTCGCGAATCGTTTGACGTCAGATCCGCATCAACGGGTTTCGACCCTTATTAAGATACAATGTTTGTTTTTGAAAATCGATGTGATTATGAATAATGATGATGACGAAATAAAAAGAAGATTATTGTTTAAATTGACTTATCTCAATAATCAAATAGTCGGGGTACCGGAATAAGCGACCGTCAACGCTGTGTGCAGTACACTTGTATATTCGTGTTTTCTTATTCCGATATCCCTCTTATTCGACACAAATTGATAAGTATTTTAGTGCTTTGATATTAGTAGTATTATCGATATTATGATGCAATGAACGAAATAATAAAAAAAACAAAAAAACGCGAAAAAAGATGAAGATGACGCGAGGAAGAGAAGAAGGAGAGAAAGGGTTTTGACACCCTCAACCTACATGTTCTTGTCTCGGAACGGACTCGTAACCGTGGCTTCAACACAAGAGTCTTCGAGGTGAATGAAGGTGAAGTTGTGGTGGCTCGGGATTAATTCCTAAAACTAGGTTTAGGGTTTTTGCTAGTGTATTGCTTAGGGTTTGCTTAGGGTTTGTAAAGATGTTGTGTATGTGTGTTTAGGGTTGCTCTAGGGTTTTTAAAAGTTGTCAAAAAAGTTGTTCAAGATGTATGCATGGGGGTTGCTTATATAGGAAAAGCTAGGGCACCCGGTTTAGGGTTACTCGACCGAGTAGGTGTCTAACTCGGTCGAGTGGCCCATTATGCCAGCCGTCGGGCTCGAAACAGGCCCACTCGATCGAGTGGGTGGGTCACTCGATCGAGTGGCCCAGCTGGGTCGCGCAGGTCATTCTTTTGGACCTTGACTTTGGGTGTTTGATGGGTTTTGTGTTTAACTTGGACTTTTGATGGTTGTATGGCTGTTTTTGTGTGTCTCGAAAACGACTTTGACCGGGGTTGACCCAATCGCAAAAAGTCGGTTTTAACTCTGGTGTCGGTTCTGGCCCAAATTAGCCTTATTTGATTGGAAACGGCCCACTGGACCTGGATTCGAGGTTGATTTTGTGAGATTTGTACTCTGTAAGTGTGTTAGCCAGCGATTAATGGATTTGAGCCCGTATCCGAGCGCATAGAAGCACGTTAGCGTCCGATCATCATCGGGTGTTTTTTGGAAGCTGCCATAGACACCTGGCAGTCAAAATGCGGGTGTCTACAGATTGTATTCTGGTTGACGGTAGGGGATGGGTCTGCGCTGTCATTGACTACGTTTATAGGTTGTAGTCACATTAGTTATGCTTCCGCTGCTGTAATTGTGTAATAGTGTTCTGTAGATACGAGATTGTAACAATTCATTATTTAGTTTTAAAGGGTGGGTTTCGGATTTGTATTGTAATGGACTAGTACCTCGGGTAATACCGAGATGGTAACACCTTCATTTACTTGGAAATGTCTTGATAAGGCTTCTGGGTAAATGGGGGTGTTACAAAGTGGTATCAGAGCTATCGATCTTGGAGCCTGAATAAGTGAACCTAGGAAAATAAAATGAACCCCGGTGATGGACCATCAGGAGCCCCTCTAAAACTCGGTTGAGAAGACGTCCTTATACCAACCCCGGCCCTCCTGGTCTTGACCCGGTAACCGCGTGTGAGAAATGAGATGGGCTATATATTAGGAAGGGATACGTTGTGATGCAATGAATGTTTTGTGATGACTGCTTGATAACCGATTGCGTTGTTTGACGTATGAGATGTAGTGATCGAACTGTATAAGCTGAGATGTGACTAGTACGTACCTACGGTATTCGCATGTTATAGTAAATAGTACGAGGCCGTATGAGGAATATGTTACAGCATGTAAGGATGAGGTAAGAGTCAATCACCCCGAGTGAGAGTAAGTTCATAGTCAGAGTTGGTAGTAACATTAGACACAACATCGAGGTGTTTGTACGTAGTAGTGTCGTAAGCGATAAACGAGTTTTAATTAGTAGATTTGGTGGTAACCTGTGTCTGTCTTGTTGAAGTAATATAATGGAGTCGTGCACATTACTGGAAAGGGATTGTTCTTTGGTAATGGTACATGTATCGCAATATGTTTAGAGGGTCGATAATTTATGTGGTTTAAGTGTGTCGTAACGGGAATGTTATTCAAAAGTACTTGAATACTTGTGTTCCGTTTGTAGTGTTATGTGCTTCCTTGTCGATATAATTTATTAGCTGTCTTCACGTTAATTAATGAGGATGTATGGTTAGAAGTATAATGGTTCGTAATGTGTCCATGAAGGGTGTCATATTGCGAATAAAGTACGAGTTAATGAGCCTAATAGTCAAACAATGTAAGAATACTTGAGACCCATTTCGAGTTAATGTGATTTACTTGCTTTATATGGATTCAAGTGGTGTCCTTGTTGGTCCTCATTCTTCTCTCGTAATGGCGTAAATGAACTTGTCTATCAATTTGTTCTTGAAAATGTATGCGGTATGTGAAATTATGTCGATCAGTTTATATTATAAGGAGGAACAATGTATATAAAAATGTGTCATTTCTATTTCACACTGATTAAGACAATGTGTGATTTACAAGATAAAGTGTGCAATCGAAATCTGTGTACTACTTGAATTTGGGTGCAACATGTTATTAAAAGGATACATCTATGGTGTCGTATTTGTTAATGTGAATTTTTGTCAAAGACACTTGGATAATTGTGTTTCGTTATGAGTTTATATGCTTTCCCGTCAATATGATATTGTGGACATGACATAGGTCCACCCCGACGCGGCCACGCGCGGGTTTGGGGAGGCGAATGAATCTCCATATGAGATGTATAGGGCCAGATTGTGATTGGGCCCAAATGGTGGCAGATCAGCTTTAGAGAAGGTTATGAGTGAGCCTTCTTGTTTTGACTTGCCCTTCAGAAAAGGCATAATAGTGGCTACCATTTCAGAAGGGGTAGCTTGTGAATCGACCCTGATTTCATCGAGAGCCTTAGTTAGTGCTTCTCGATGTGCCTGTGAGCTAACTAGTAGTTGCCATACGGTTAAGTCAGCTCGAACCCTCTTCAATTGCTGGACCAGAGCCGTGTCCGGGCTTGGTTCTTCAGGGGTAGGCTCCGTCCTGGCGGGTTCAGTGACGGATATAGGGGTAGAACGTCCGGCTGCGGCGAGGTGGTTGGTGGCTAAGGCTTTGGACTTAGCCTTTCGGACCTCCTCAAGGGTGATGGGGACAACTTCCCCTTTGGTTAAGTACACATCATCCTCGTCATCGAACCATATCCCGTTGATTTGTGGGATATAGGGAGAGATGAGGTGAGAACAGTCAATTACCTCACCCGAAAATATAGCATGGGCGCTGAACGGGTTTTCTTTGTTGCTCGGTTTGTCTCCGGGCAACGGGATTTTCCCGCTCTCGATAAGATCTTGGATCAGATGTTTTAGTCTCCAACACTTTTCAGTATCATGCCCGTTACCCCGGTGATATTGACAGTAGGCTTGGGCATTATAAGTTTTGGGCCTCTTCTCTACCGGAGGTTCTGCAGTTGGGCCTATCGGCTGGATCAGGCCCTTAGAAGATAGCCTTTGTAAGGCGTAAGTATAGGTAGTCCCTATATCCGTGAATACTCGATTTGGTGTATTCTTTTTAGATGAGGTGTCAAGCAGGTTTACCTCGTCGAATATGCTGCGAGTTGCGGCTGCAGGTGCGGGCTTGTTTGTAGATGAACTAGCCCCTTGATAACCTTTAGTAGAGGCCTTAGTCAGACTCTCCAGTCTCAAGTCATCTTCGATTCTCGTGCCCATTTCAGTAAGGACAGCAAAGTTGGGGATGATGGCATACCGGAGATGGACCCGGTAGGATAGGAGCAGGTTCTTGACGAAGGCTTCCACTAGGACCTTCTTGCCGGGCTTGTCGACCAGCTTCACACTCTCGGCCCTCCATCTTTGCAAGTATTTCGTGAACCCTTCTTTGAGCTCTTGGGCCATTACCTCCAGAGTATGCATTGTAGTCTGGATTTCAGTGTTATCGGAGTAATTCCGAGCGAATTCGGTCGCCACATCCTCCCAAGTCTTGTATTTCTTGGGGTCGAGCCTGTAGAACCAGGCCTTGAGATGCTTCTCCAAAGAAGAAGGGAATAGGTGCTTGAACATGGCGGACTTTACCCCTTTGACCGCCATGAAGTCCTTGAAGGCCCTGCTTGAACTTGTTCCTCGAGCCTGCGAACAACACTGACCAATTCAGCTATGGGCCCAGTGGACTCAGCTCCTTCAACTGGGACCGTCTTCTCCACAGTGCTCAGGCGAGTGTCCAAAGTTGCTTGGTTAGCAAGGATGGAGGTCAGTTGAGTCTCGATCTTGGTTAGGGCATCTTTCAACTCTTCCATTTTGCATTGATGTCGGGTTGCGAGTGGCCTGTCTGTAAGAACACCGCATAATCAGAAACTAGCCCAGAAATCCCGGAATAGAGAGTACATCCCGAACAAGACTAATAGAGAAATGACTCGAGGAAAGACGCCTAGACGGGTGACTTGTGAAATGTGGGCCTTCCTTAGGATTCGGCGAGTGGGCCTAGTCCTGTTCGAAGGGAGGTTCACGTGGGACATCCCCACACTTTTGACTCGATTGTGATGACGGGCCCTCCTTCGTAATAGTATGTCCTACTTAGGTGGGACTTGCCTTAGTCTAGTAAGGCGAACCGGGATAGGGAAGAAACTCGTGATGTAAGATCGACAGAGTTTCGACGCTAGAGACCTCTACAACTTATGACATGACCCGACACTACTAAATACGGGAAGTCCTGAGAAGAGGGAAGTTTTGAAAATCGATTGTTTTTTAAGAAGTCCGAGAAAACTCGGTTGAAGGCCCAATTTTCGAAAAAAAACGAAAAAAAAGGTATTGGGCCGAGAGTTTCGAAAGTTCGAAATGCTTTTCGAGTTTTGAATTGGGCAGCATACCGTCTAGAAAATAGGCTATTGTGAGTAAAATCATAAGTCCTAAATTCGGTATGTGTCCCGGGTTTTGATATCGAATGTCTTGAAAAAGAAGATGCAATTTTTGAAAAGTTGACATTTTTGAAAACGACTCGGAAACCAAGTAGCACGTAGTCACACAAGCATTATAACGACGCCATGTATGCCCTACACTAAGTCTCGGTCGGTCAATAAGGGTCTATACCAGTGTACATAGTCTAGACGTTGATCGAGACGAACTCTCTAACTCGAATTGAGCTTAGAACATGCCGCGAAACCCACTCGAATCGACTATGGACACCTTTTGACATATCCATATTGGAGTACATCAATGGTATAGTGGGACGTCGGTCACCAGTACCGGCCCGGGAAAATATGGGTTATGCATGAACCGTAGAACTAACACGCATATAGTATTTGTCAAACGATTTCTATTCGAGTCTCACCCTGAGGATGCCGATGGTAAGTCACGCATCAGTTAATCCCCAGCGGAGTCGCCAAATTGTGGAGACATAGGTCCACCCCGACGCGGCCACGCGCGGGTTTGGGTAGGCGAATGAATCTCCATATGAAACGGATCGAATTGAAATTTAGCTCTATGTGGAGTCGCCACCGAATTTTGTGGTTATTCGGAACCATTCGAGCCCACTCTATGTCGTAGTGGTCCGTATACAAAATACGGCCCATTTCCGATGTCAGAGTTTATTGGGCTCGTCCCTTTGCATTTGATACCAATACCGACATTATCGGATATTGTGTATTGAATGACTCTCGTGCGCCAACGGTTTCGGGCATCCGGAAACCGAGTTTCTGAGTAAGGGGTGAGGGTACGTGTTGGGAAGCCCACAAAGGACACCCAACCCCGCCCGCACATTAGCGGCCTCTACTAAGAATTCGAGTGACTTACAATACGCGCGCTAGTTAAAAGGGAAAATGATATGCAAAGATTATTTTCCATAAACATGTGAATGGAATTGAAAAGGGTTTCTAAGTCGATTTAATGCAATTAATTCTACGTCAAAGTGGAATTTTAGCATGTGGGTTCATTTTAGTAAAATAAAATAAACGACAAAAATCGACAAAGGAAACAATCAAACCGTTAGTAACGATGTAACGAGTAATAGATTGAATAAAGATATAGATGTGATGAATGCACGATTTTGGAAAGAATAGTAGGTCACGTGATGGATTAACACGTGTTGACCAAGGTCAAGGGAAAAAAAAATATATCGGGATATAAAAAAAATGTTTTGTCTAAAAAAAATGATGTTCGAAGAATAATAATAAAAAAGAGCGAAATTGTTTTCTTCGGAAAATTGATGATTTTATTAAATCGCGTACAAATATTGCGTAATTTGCACTCGACTTAATATTTTCGATATTCGTCCTATTCAATATTCGATTATGAAATCGATATTAAATACTTGGAATAATTTATACTCGATTTTAATTTTGATGTTCGTCATATCCCATATCCGATTACGGAATCGATATGGAATACTAGAGTGAAAAAATAAAGAAAATAATATAAGTCGTTTTAAATTAACTAGCACGATATAAATTTTCTCCGCGTTTATTAATGTCGTAATTAATCCAATTGAATTAGAGGACATCTATATTAGCATCAACGAAAATCGTGTTAATTAATTTATTTGACTAAATCATTAGATTCGACATCCAATTATGGAATTGGTATCGAATCTAATAGATCGATACTTTAATTAAAAAAAACTCGACTTGATTCCCTCCGCATCCCGACATCATAATTAATTCTTGCGAATTGTTTGATGTCGGATCCGCATCAACGGGTTTCGACCCTTATTAAATATAATGCTTGTTTTTGAAAAATAATGTAAATATACGACTAATGATAATGATGCAAACAAAATAAAAAAGTATTGTTTAAGTTAACTAATCTCAATAATCAAATAATCGGGGTATTGGAACAAGCGACCGTCAACGCTGTGTGCAGTACACTTGTATATTCGTGTTTCCTTATTCTGATACCCCTCTTATTCGACACAAATCGATAAGTATTTTAATGTTTTGTATTAGTATTATCGATATTATGATGCAATAAAGAAATAAAAAAGGTAAGAAAAAGCGAAGAAGATGACGAGAGGAAGAGAAGAAGGAGAGAACGGGGTTTTGACACCCTCAACCTACATGTTCTTGTCTCGGATTGGTGGCTCTCCTCCCAGGGTGGTTGGAGCGTTCATTAATGCGGTGTTTTCCTTGGTATAAAATCCTTAGCTTCCTTCGTAACCGTGGCTTTAACACAAGAGTCTTCGAGGTTTTATGGAGGTTAAGTTGTGGTGGCTCGGGATTGATTCCTAAAACTAGGTTTAGGGTTTTTTTGCTAGTGTAGAATTGCTAGGGTTTGATTAGGGTTTGTAATAGATGTTGTATGTGTGTGTAGGGTTGCTCTAGGGTTTTTTTTTCAATGTGTGAAAGTGTGTTGCATGGGGGTGTTTATATAGGCATGGTCATGCACTTTGGTGTCTAGGGTTTTGCCTTGACGGACTTGACCTGATGGCCCGTCGGAAGATGGACTGTTGGTTTTGCTTCTTGAGTTGGACTTTTGATGTTGTGAATGGTTGTTTTGTATGTCTCGGAAACGACCTTGACCAGGGATTGACCCAATCGTGACGAGTCGGTTTTAATTCTGGTGTCGGTTTTGGCCCAAATTAGCCTTGTTTGATTGGAAACGGCCCGCTGGGCCTGGATTCGAGGTTGATTTTGTGAGATTTGTACTCTGTAAGTGTGTTAGCCAGCGATTAATGGATTTGAGCCCGTATCCGAGCGCATAGAAGCACGTTAGCGTCCGATCATCATCGGGTGTTTCTTGGAAACTGCCATAGACACCTGGCGGTCAAAATGCGGGTGTCTACAGAGCCCCCACTCTGACTAAGGCTTGGACAAGGCGAAAGTCAGAGTAGCCACCAGGCCAATCGAGGATTGAAACCTGGCAGACTTCCGGTCGGGTCGTTTATAGTCCATTAGACTCGCGTGAAGGGCTCGCCAGCCACAAGCTAGAAGTCATACCTGAGCTGATGACGGTAACTCCGTGGGGAATTGGACTTGTCGCATAAGTCCTGGGTGCGCCTGTATGTAGGCTCATCCCGTGAAATGCTGGGGCGGTGTAGCGGGTTGCACGTCCCTGTTTGAGTCATACCTGTATAAGTCACATAAAATGCATGCAACACGTAGGTAGTAAAATGACTTGCGCTGGGGAAGAATGATTTTTGAATTTTTGAAAGTTTGTGTTCCGGTCACGGAAACAATTTACCCGGCCTAGGATCCGGGCAGTATAATTGATTTAACGGTGAATAACTGATCGTTTGATTCCCTTGGTCTCCCCTTCCTCTCACTCCTTGAATCGGACCTTCCCGGCGGAAACGGCCTGCTCCCTGCACAATGAATGCACAGGGCCTCGGAGGTTGTCCGAGGGAACCCTCTCCGATGCCTAAGTCAGTCCGTGAAATGCCTTTACGAACCTAGCCCGTGAGGAACTAGGCGGCGTTTTAGGAGTAAGAGTCTAGAGAGAGAAAATCCAACCCCTCTCATGTGGGAAATGGGGAGGTATTTATACATTCCCACAAGAGAGAGAAGGGAAAGAGGAATGGTTGGATAGAGAAGTGACAAGTGGCGGCTTCTCATCCATCCATTCCCAATTACCTTAGGCAAAATGACGAGAGGGCCCCTGGGGGTCCTGACCCTGTCGGCCAGGGATTTACCCAGGGCAGACGGTCTTCAGGCAGGGGGCTGCCAAGCTCCGACAGGCTGGGTTGGCCCGTGCTCTCAGCAGCTGACGGCCAACCTTTAGCGTTTCATGCTTTGTTCCAGGTTCTTGCTGGGGGCTAGTCTTTCGACTCCTAGGCAGGAACCGCCTCGGGGCCTGCCTAGCAGGCGGCTGATTGACAGGCGGCCCACCCCAATCAATTGGCCTTCGTCAGTAGGAGGGAAGTGAGACTTCTCCTCTGCTGGCGACTCTTGCTTGGAGGGGGGTTGACTTCCATGTCTGTTGCAGCATTTAATGCTTCGCACCTTCCCAATGGAGCTTTGTACTGCTCCTGTCAGGAATGCAAAGAGGTGAGAGCACTTTTGTAATGATTGCCCTTTTCTTCTGGGCGGATTTTGGGGAACCGTGAAGAGTTCCTGATTGGTGGCTCTCCTCCCAGGGTGGTTGGAGCGTTCATTAATGCGGTGTTTTCCTTGGTATAAAATCCTTAGCTTCCTTTATCATTTGTGTTTCATCCCACCTTCAATCTTTCCATTTTCTTCATTTTAAACATGACTTGGATCAAGAAAAGTGTAATTCGCCGCGGAGTCAAACATGTTTCCTTCATCTTCAGAGGGTTTTGGAGGCTCAGATATGCACGGACCGCTTATTTAGCTGTTCGCCGGAGTCGCTGTTCACGGCTTCGCCTTCGCCGGAGGGGTCGGAAGGCCTCCATTAGGATGGGCAAACGCCCTAGGAGGTCCTCTCCTCCTGCTGCGCCTAGGTTTAGGCATTGCTCCCAGGGAGGGGGCTGTTATGATAGGGGATGTCATGAGTGTTTTCCATGGCTGCACCCTGAACAATTCGGCCCCAACTCTGACACCGATTCCTCCCTGGAGTCGGGTCCTTCTTCGCCTGTAAAGAAGACAGGCTGTCGCGCCTGCGACGAGTCCCGAGCTGTTCCCTTTGGAAGGGACTGGGAAGACAACAGCCACGACTCTGATGACAGCGAAGGTCTTGGCTGCCTGAGCGACAGGGACGGAGATGGGGCTTTTGATGACCCCTTTCAGGGTTCCCCAAGTTGGGACTGGGGCTCGGCTCTCGGGAGTCCAGGCAGTCCTGGGGATTATTCCCCAGATTTGGGGGACGACTAGGCCTGCGTGGCAGGGCCTTTGATTTCTGTCAGGCTGGAACTTTTTGAGCCTTATGTAATTTTCTTTTATTTCTGTCTCACGATGTAGCTTTCCCTTGCAGGGTTTTCAATGAAATGAATATTTTGTGCGTTTTGAATTTTTTGATGAGTTATTATTTTATTATTATTATATTATTATTATTATTATTTTTTTTTTTGAATGAGGTCGTTGATTGACCTTTCTCTCTGACGTTTCTGTTTACCGAGGCTCTTCTTGAAAAGGGTGAGCAGTTGGTGTTCAGTATGTGACACGTGGATGGTCCTCGAAGGTTTTGTCAGGGATTCCGCCTTTCGAACTTCTTTGGGCTTTATATAAACACTTCTCCCCCTTCATTCTCTTCTTTTACTCTTCTTGATTCCTTACTCCCCATAACACTTCTTGAATCTCCTTCATTGAGCGAGCGTTTTCTTTTTGAGGAGCAAGGATCACTTCTTGTCGCCGTCTCTGGCAACTTCATCGGCGTTTTTTAGGTTAGAACTTTCGAATCTCTCGCTTCTTTTCTTCCCTTCTATAGCCTAAATGTCGCGAGTCCGCCCCCTTTCCTTAGATTCTTTGCTCGGAAGAACTGGCGGTGGTGACGGTAGTCGTCATGACGTTGCTTCTTCCTCTGGGGTTGGCCCCAAGGAGGAGGACGATCACAGGGGAGAGGGTGCTGAGTCACCCGACCCAGCTCCCTTCGATGTGATTGATTCTGATGACGAAGCCCTGGAGGTGGACCCTGCCAGGGTGGCCGGTCCTCTTATCCGCAGGGAGAGAGGGAGGACCTATTTTCTGGACAAAGAAAAATACGCGGTTCCCTTACAGACCTATCCCGAGGCTAAGAATAGGGACCTGATCTTGGAATGTAACGCGGCTGAGGCCATCGAGCAGTTTTATAATTTTGGGGAGGGGTACACAGTGGTGATCCCTGGGGAAAAAGACACAGTATGCTGTCCCCTAGAAGGGTGTGTAGCCGTCTTCCATAAGGCCCTAGAATTCGGCCTACGATTCCCGTTACATCCCTTCCTGGAGGAAACTTTCAGGAGGATGAACGTCGCCATCGCTCAGTTAACTGCAACGGCCATTAGGGCATTAGTGGCCTATACTTGGACCTGCCTGTTCCATGGCGAGGGGCCTTACATCGACGCCCTTCGCTTTATGGTTGGCCTCCAAATGGTGTCTTCATCTGGGGGGGATGGCTCCCCCGGCTACTGGTCTCTACTGAGATAGAAAAAATACGCCTTGGTCTGGCCGGCCATGAGCAGTCTCAAAGACTGGAAAAACAATTTCATATATGTTCATAGTGCGTCGGGGTGGAAAATTCCTAGACATTTTAGGAACCATGTCCATACCCACATGGAGACGCGTGAGGAGTATCATCCTCGTGTTGGGGGGAAGGCTCTGGAAGTCAAGCTGAGCGATAAGGAGAAGATTTTGATAAAAAAGTTTGAGATCGTGACGGATAAACATGGGAATTTTTGCCCTATTTTCTGGCTCCCTCATGCGGAGCTCATCACGACAGACGAGTACCTGCTCCCCCTGGGCCTGATTCGTGGCCTTGAAGGTAGATTTAGGGTTTTCTTGTTGTCACGATTTTCCAGGGATTTTATTTCTCCCTGCTTTTTAAATGACCGCCTTTCCTTTCCTGCAGATTCCTACTCTTGGACCTGGACCAAGAAGCAGGTCAGAAGGTTAGGCTTGAGCGAGGAATTGCACGTTCTTTCAAAGCGTCCTTCTCTTCCACCAAATTTTAGAAAAGGAAGCAAGGCCCTCATGAAGCTTGTGAAAGACTTCGCCGCAGGTCGAAGATTGCCTCTTCCCCCCCGGCTGCCTTCGTCGAAGCCGGCGACTCCTACTCCCAGTATTCATGAGGGGGAAGCGGAGGTTACTTCAGGGGCTACTCCTTCCCCTGGTCAGAAACAGGGTGCTTCTCCGGCTGGCCCTCGGATCTCGCAGGGAACGCAGCCTGGAGATTCGGAGGGGACTGGGGAGAGTGTTCCTTTGGAAGCGAGGAGGAAAAGGGAGAGGGAGCCTCCTAGTGCCGACGTGGTGGACCTGGAGGCGGATGTCTCCACCCCTGAGGCGAAACGCCCTGCACGTGAGCCCTCTAGTATTCCCTTCCCAGAGGAAAATGTGGAGTTCCACTACACGGCTGGTGATAGTGTAGATGTATCGGGCCTGCTTTCTGACTCTGGGGCTGTTTTGGCCGACCGCCTTACAAAGATGGTAACTTCCACCTCTCATCAAGTGCTTCAATATATCCAGCGTACCTCCAAGGTCATGTTGGCATCTGCGGAACTGGCGGCTCTCAGCCGCCTGAGTGATGAGGAGCTAACAGTTACCCCTGGGGCTCCTCCTCCCGACCGCCTGGCCATGATAGAGAGGGACGTCTCCTTGATAAGCTCTTTGAAAGATAAAATGACAAGGCAAGAGGGGGAGTTGGAAGAGGCCAAGAAGCAGGCTGATCGCTGGAGGCTGCAGGGGGAAATGGCTGTGAAGGAGGTTTCCAAGTTAGAGGCCGAACTGAAGGAGAGCCGGCAATCGTTGGATCGTGCTTACATATCTTTGGCCGAGATGGGGCATTTGAAAGGGAGAGTGACTGTCCTGGAGGAGCAACCGTCACAGGCAAAGTCGGCTTTTGACCAGGCCAAGGGGGAATGGACGAAAGAGAAAGAGGCCCTGGCTGCGGAGACTGAGGAAGCGGTGGGTGCCAGTTTCGTGAGTGGCGCCAATTCTTCTCTGGAATTGGTCATGGAGGTGATAGGGGAGATGTTCCCTACTTTTGACGAGGACGCTTTCCGGAGCCTTTATTCTGCCAAGGACGAAGCCCGAGTGACCAGGCAGCCGGAAGCAGACGCCAACGCTCGCCAGGATGCTGCGTGACGCCCCTTCTATTTTATGAAAGCTTTTTATTTTCTTGTGCTGAACCAGTGTTCATGGTTTTTCTGTAATTTTTTGCTACTCGGTTTTTTCTTCAATTTTGTAAAGACCTTTCCACCCTTCATGGGTTTTGTTTGTAGAATATTTCTTTTGGCTTTCTTATGGCATAACTGTTTTAAAATTTAGGGATCCTTTTCTCGTCTGTTTGATCGCGCCTGTCATAGCCTGCCCCTGGCTTTCGTTCAAAGTCCAGGGGGCCTGCCCCCTGCCTGCCCGGAGGTAAGCAGGGTGGTTTTTGCGTTTTTTATACAAGGTTGGGAGGCCTGCCCCCAGTCCTTGTTAGCCTGGCCTATACCTGGCTTTTCGTTCAAAAGTCCAGGGGGCCTGCCCCCTGCCTGCCTGGAGGTAAGCAGGGTGGCCTTTGCGTTTTTTATACAAGGTTGGGGGGCCTGCCCCCAGTCCTTGTTAGCTTGGCCTGTCCCTGGCTTTTCGTTCAAAGTCCAGGGGGCCTGCCCCCTGCCTGCCTGGAGGTAAGCAGGGTGGCTCTTTGTGTTTTTTATACAAGGTTGGGGGGCCTGCCCCCAGTCCTTGTTAGCTTGGCCTGTCCCTGGCTTTTCGTTCAAAGTCCAGGGGGCCTGCCCCCTGCCTGCCTGGAGGTAAGCAGGGTGGCTCTTTGTGTTTTTTATACAAGGTTGGGGGGCCTGCCCCCAGTCCTTGTTAGCTTGGCCTGTCCCTGGCTTTTCGTTCAAAGTCCAGGGGGCCTGCCCCCTGCTTGCCCAGAGGTAAGCAGGGTAGCCTCTGGTTTGCGTTGGGGGGTCCATTTTACCCAATTTTGGCAACAGGGGGGGCTCCCCCTATTGCCCCCTGCTCGTTTGTGTGTGAAAGACTCGAGTGTGAGCAGGCAACGAGTATAAATCTGTATCTTCTCATTTCTCTTAAAATTCTTTTTGACATTGGGGTGGTCGGAGCCGTCGACATTTCTGATCGTCCTCCGCCTTTTTACTTTAGTAAAAGTGAAAATTGCCTATATTTTTGTTCAGACGTAATATTTCTTTAGTGTATCTGCATTCCAGTGAGCGCTTAGCTCTTGTCCCTCCAGATTGGCTATCCTGTATGTGCCTGGCCCCAAAACCTGAGTTATTTGGTATGGGCCCTCCCAATTGGAACTCAGCTTTCCATGCTCTCTTGACTTCCCAATCGCCTGTGTCTTTCTCAGAACCAACTCGCCCATCTGAAAACTCCTCTGCCGGACTTTGCTGTTGAAAGCTTTCCTCATTCGCTGCTGGTAGGCAGCGATGTTGGTACTGGCTTTCTCCCTTAGCTCATTTACCAGGTCTAAGGCTTCAACCATCGCAGCTTCGTTTTCAGCCTGGTCGTACTGCAGGGAGCGCAGAGAGGGAATCCTTGCCTCAATTGGCAATAGTGCTTCTGCTCCATATACCAGACCAAATGGGGTTTGGCCTGTAGACTCTTTTTGGTAGTTCGGATCGACCAGAGTATACTGGGGAGTTCGTCGGCCCACCAACCCTTGCAATCATCCACCATTTTCTTCAGGCCGTTCAGGATTTGTTTGTTGGCTGCTTCTGCTTGCCCGTTTGTTTGAGGATGGCAGACAGCTGAGTAGGCGACTGAAATGTTATGGCTTTCCAGCCAGATTCTCAGCGGATCGTTATCGAATTGCCTGCCATGGTCAAATACCAACATCTTTGGTAGACCGAATCTGGTGATGATGTTTCGCCAGATCACTTTCCTGACCGCCGGTTCAGTGATATTGGGCACTGCTTCGGCCTCCACCCATTTGGTGAAGTAATCTATGGCGACAATTAAGAATTTTCTGCCCCCTGTTGCCACCGCGAAGGGTCCCAGAATGTCCATCCCCCATTGAGCGAAGGGGATGGGGGATAGGATTGGTTTGAGCTCTTGGGCTGGGGCATGGATTGATGGGGCAAATAGTTGGCATTTCCTGCATTTCTGGGTCAGGCTCTTGGCGTCTGCCAGCATGGTAGGCCAGTAGTAGCCTGCCCGGAGGGCTTTGTGGGCCAGTGCTTTTCCACCAATGTGATGTCCACATATCCCTGAGTGGATATCCTCTAATACCTCAGCGGCCTGATCCGCCCGCAGACATTTGAGCAGTGGATGAGTAAAAGACTTTTTGTAAAGCTCTTCATTGATGAGTATGAACCAGGCTGCTTTAGCCTGTGTCTTCCTCTTTTGTAACGGGTCTGATGGTAAGATACCATGCTTCTTGTACTAGATGAAGGGAGTCATCCAGCTTTCCAGCTCTTCTTCCATGGCATTAATCGTTTGACAGGGATTGGTAGACTTCTCGTGTAAAACGTCGACCCATACTGATCTCCGGATGTCCTGCAGACTGGAACTTGCCAGTTTTGACAGGGCATCTGCTCTGTTGTTCTGGGATCGGGGGATTTGTTTGACCTCATATGATTTTAGGTCGGACAATTCTCCCTTTACCATTTCCAGGTACGTGGCCATTGCTTGGTCTCTTGCTTCGTATTCTCCATTAATCTGGTTGGCGATGAGTTGGGAGTCTGTAGCCCAGATAATTCGTTCTGCCCCTGCGGCTTTAGCTAGCCTGACGCCTGCGAGTACTGCTTCGTACTCTGCTTCATTGTTTGATGCTGGGAAAACGAATCTGAGAGCATGCTCAAAGTCGGTCCCTTCTGGGCTGGTTAGTACGACGCCTGCACCCGCGCCATTAGCCGTCGAGGACCCGTCAGTATATACGGTCCATTCCTGGGCAGGGGCTTCCTCTTCCCCTGAATGGGAGCACTCAGCCAAAAAGTCTGCCAAAGCTTGGGCCTTGATGGCTGTTCTCGACTGATAAGATATACCTAGCCCACTCAGCTCAATTGCCCATTTCAACAATCTCCCTGATTTTTCGAATTTTTCCAACACCTTTTCCAGGGGTTGGTCGGTGAGGACTACGACTGGATGCGCGTCAAAGTAAGGCCTGAGCTTCCTGGCCGCAATTATGACCGCGTAGGCGGCTTTTTCAACCATCGGATAATTCTTCTCAGCTGCCCCCAGCGCATGACTCACGAAGTGTATAGGTTGCTGGGCGCCTGCCTCTTCTCGCAGGATGACCGCGCTGACAGTTATATTGGTTACTGCAATGTAGAGAAAAAGTTTTTCTCCTGCTACTGGTCTTGCCAGGGTAGGGAGCCTCTTAAGATGGTCCTTCAGTTGCTCGAAGGCCTCTTTCTGCTCGTTTTCCCATTTGAACTGTTTGTTTCCTTTCAGTATTTTGAAAAAAGGAGTGGCTCTGTCTGCTGATCGGGCAACGAATCGTGCCAAGGCGGCCATTCGACCCGTCAGGCGCTGGATGTCTCTGATGGTCCTGGGCTCAGGGAGGTCTAGAACTGCCTGAATTTTTTCAGGGTTGGCATCTATACCCCGAGAACTGACCAAGAACCCTAGGAATTTTCCGGAGCGGACTCCAAACGTGCACTTTTTTGGATTTAGTTTCATTTTGTAAGCGCGCAGAGAACTGAAGGTTTCCTGCAAGTCTGTCAGGTGTTCCCTGTCTTCCCTGCTTTTTACGATGGCATCATCAACGTAAGCCTCGATGTTTCTGCCTTTTTGTTTCTCAAACACCTTATCAACCAACCGCTGGTACGTAGCCCCTGCATTTTTGAGCCCGAAGGGCATCATCTTATACATGTAAGTGCCTGAACTAGTGATGAACGCACACTTCACCCTGTCCGGCTGCCACAAGTACACTTGGTGATACCCTGAAAAGGCGTCTAAGAAGCTTAGCATGGTGTAGCCACTGGTGGCGTCTACCAATTGATCGATCCGAGGGAGCGGATAGCAGTCTTTCGGGCAGGCTTTGTTCAGGTTCGTAAAGTCGACGCACATTCTCCATGCGCCGGACGATTTCTTGACCATGACAACGTTTGCCAGCCATTCCGGGTAGTCGCAGACTTCAATAAAGTCTGCTTTCAAGAGTTTGTCAATTTCTTCCTTGATTGCTGCGTCTTTTTCTGCAGACATGTTTCGTTTCTTCTGCTTTACAGGACGAGCTTCTATGCTTACGTTCAGCTTGTGAACGATGCATGATGGATCAACGCCAGGCATCTCGTCTGCCGAATAGGCAAATACGTCTTTGTTCTCCTTCAGTAGCTTGACCAGTTCGGCCTGGTAGGATTCTTCCAGGCCTGCTCCTACCAGGACCTGTCTTCCTGGTTCCAAATCTACTAGCATACTCTCGCCCCCTGGTTCCAGGCGGTCAGACACCGGGTGCTCGACTGGGACCTCACCTTCTCTGCAGGGGGAATTGTCGGCTTTTCTTTTTCCTTTTCTGTCTCTCTCGTGCTCTTGCAGGGCCACGGAGTAGCATTGTCTGGCTGACTCCTGGTCCCCACGTATCTTTCCTTCCAGCCCGAAGTCAGTGACATACGCGATGGTGAGAGCCCTGAGGGAGATTGCCGCCTCGATTTCATCCATCGTGGCCCTGCCAATCAGGGCGTTATAGGCAGACCTTGCGTCCACAACAACAAAGGTTGCCCTGACATTCCTGGCTGCGGAACCTTCCCCGAAGGTTACAGGCAAGTCGATGACGCCCATGGGCAGCACGCCTGCCCCACTGAATCCATACAGCGATCCGGGAGCAGGCCGCAGGTGCCTTTTTTCCAGGCCCATTTTTTCGAAAGCATCCTTGTACAATAGATTCGTGTATGCGCCCGTGTCCACCATACATCTTCGCACAATATGGTTGCTGATCTCTAGGGACAGCACCAGAGGATCACTGTGCGGATATATCACCCGTCCTGCATCATCAGGGGTGATACTTAATGTCACTCCCCTTGGACTCCCTTCTTTCTCAGCATAGCAGATCTGGTTCCTCAGCTCGCGCATTTGCCTTTTTTGGCCTCTTCGACTGAGCTGGCCCTCAGTGCCCCCTGAAATTACATGGATTACCATCCGGTTCTGCACTGACCCCTCGGGTTTCTCAGACACTTCCTTCTGAGACTTATTTTTGGCCGCATAGTTGGCTAACCATCCGTTTCTGATCAACTTTTCGATCTCGTCCTTTAGGTGACGGCATTCCTCGGTGGTATGGCCTATACAGTCGTGGAAAGTGCAGAACTTCTTGGGGTCGCCCTTTGGGCTGCGAGGTTTGTTTGGGCGGTTCCATTTGGCAGTTTCTTTTTCCAGTTCGAAGATTTCCGCCCTGGATTTGTTCAGAGCGGTGTAACTGTCGAATCTGGGTTGGTAGACTGGGCGCTCCTTCTTGGGAGTGTCTCCCTCTTCCCTTTGCTTGCCTGGCTCACTTCTGCCCCTTCCACCCTGCGGTCCCCCTTGAGGCTTTGTTTGGCCTGCAGGGGTGTCCATCAGGCCGTGGAATTCCTCCTGCAGAATGAACCCTTCAGCAATCTTTCTGGCCATGGCCAAGGTTTCTGGCTGGGCCCTGATCATCTGGTTTTTCATTTCCCCTGGAAGTAGGGAGATTGTCAGGGTGTAGGCGGCAGTGGAATCATCGATCTCCCTGACCTGTTGGTAGGATAGATCAAACCTTCTCATGTACTCTCTCACACTCTCACCCTTTTTCTGTTTCAGGGTCATGAGATCGAAACGGGTAAGGCGTCTTCTCTTGTTTCCGGCATATTGTTCGAGGAAAGTTTCAGCCAAATCTATGAAGAACCTGATCGACCCCTGGCGGAGGTCTCTGAAACATCCCTGCGCGAGCCCCACCAGGGTGGTAGGGAAGACTTTGCACCATATGGCATCATCTACGTCATACATGCCCATGTGGCTCTCAAAGGCTGCCAGGTGGTCTTCAGGGTCTGTCGTCCCGTCAAATTTGATGGTGGGCATTTTGATTTTTGGAATAGGGTACTCTTGTACCTCAGGGTGCAACGGGGTTTTCGTGGGCCTGCCCACCAGTCGTGACCTGCTTTCCCCAGACTGGTTACCGTGAGAATCCCATTGTTTATGGGTCGGTTTCCTCATACTGGGGGAGCGGTGCCTTGGTGGTGGCCTGCTTGCTGCTTCATCCTCCGTTTCCGGGGAGATCTGCCTGGGCCTCTTCCTCTGAGAGTGGCAGAGGTTTTCACCCTGATGGTGTCTGGACTCGAGCGGTTGT
This sequence comes from Agrostemma githago, assembly GCA_958450325.1. Lineage (NCBI taxonomy): Eukaryota > Viridiplantae > Streptophyta > Magnoliopsida > Caryophyllales > Caryophyllaceae > Agrostemma > Agrostemma githago. The sequence goes on from OY288239.1 coordinate 36,627,676, forward strand.
CCTCGGTTGAGCCGGGATTGTAGGCTTTGGGATAAGCCGGGGACCGTCGGCTCTTTGGCTGCAGGTGTTAGCCTGGAGAAAACTCCACCCGGCCTTTCCCCTAAGCGTTTCGACATGGGCTCCCTGGGCCTCATGCGCTCCTGTAATCCTTGAGATAAGCCTCCCTGTCCTCCAGACGCCGATTCTGTTGTGTGAATGGAGAATGCTTGCTGGACAGGTGGCTCTAGGTTGCCAGTAGTAATGCGCCTCTGCGCATGCGTATACATCTGAGCTGTTCTTCTTGCTTTTCTTTGAGCGTTTCTGGCGGCGGTCCGCCTCGTGCCCCCGGCCTCGTCCCTGCTGACTGGGGACGGTTGCCTGGGAGCCGACGCGACCCTGCCCACCAAATCCTCAGGTGTGAATTCCTGATTCAGCATCGCAGAGAAGAACGCGGCTGCCTGTGCCATCTGAGCTGGGGTCAGATTGAGAGCACGCCCTGGGTGTGTCCCCAACTCGGGTGTCACAGCAGTGTTTGATCTATCGAGGGGATTGGTTCCCCCTACCGCTAGGATCGTAGCAGGAGGAACCCTCTCCGACTGCGGCATACCATACAGGGGGGTCACCGGCGGGACCGTCGGACCCGCTCCTGTACTGGCATCACCGATTTCTGGCATGATTGTGTTTGATTTTGTGATTATGAGTGGTTGATTTTAGTGGGTAACTCGTGAGCAGAACCGTAAGTTCCCCACAGACGGCGCCAAATTGTTTCGGTCACGGAAACAATTTACCCGGCCTTGGATCCGGGCAGTATAATTGATTTAACGGTGAATAACTGATCGTTTGATTCCCTTGGTCTCCCCTTCCTCTCACTCCTTGAATCGGACCTTCCCGGCGGAAACGGCCTGCTCCCTGCACAATGAAGGCACAGGGCCTCGGAGGTTGTCCGAGGGAACCCTCTCCGATGCCTAAGTCAGTCCGTGAAATGCCTTTACGAACCTAGCCCGTGAGGAACTTGGCGGCGTTTTAGGAGTAAGAGTCTAGAGAGAGAAAATCCAACTCCTCTCATGTGGGAAATGGGGAGGTATTTATACCTTCCCACAAGAGAGAGAAGGGAAAGAGGAATGGTTGGATAGAGAAGTGACAAGTGGCGGCTTCTCATCCATCCATTCCCAATTACCTTAGGCAAAATGACGAGAGGGCCCCTGGGGGTCCTGACCCTGTCGGCCAGGGATTTACCCAGGGCAGACGGTCTTCAGGCAGGGGGCTGCCAAGCTCCGACAGGCTGGGTTGGCCCGTGCTCTCAGCAGCTGACGGCCAACCTTTAGCGTTTCATGCTTTGTTCCAGGTTCTTGCTGGGGGCTAGTCTTTCGACTCCTAGGCAGGAACCGCCTCGGGACCTGCCTAGCAGGCGGCTGATTGACAGGCGGCCCACCCCAATCAGTTTGGATTTTTGAAATTTTGAAATTTTGAAATTTTTGACTCCTAAAGAATTTTAGGAAAGAAATTTGCAGTTTAAATAGACCGAAATTTGACCTTGTCGAAAAGGATTTTCTCAAATGGCTAAGTTTTGCAAATTTTAAAATGAGAATTTGGAGAGAGATATACTGACAGACTCGACTCTGGACGCGACAGGACGAGTTGACCGACACGGATTGGACTCTCTAAGGGTTGGACCGTGACTCGGTAGGAGATGGGCCACCTAAGATGACGAGACTCTCGAGTTGCGCTATTCCGTAGCCCAAGCGAGTGGCAACACGGTCGAACATCGAAATGGGATGGATATGCTATAGGGGACTTCAGTAGTTTGTAATGAGACTGTTTTAGTCTGGTGCTCTTCTGGATCTCTGATTTTAGGGTACAGTCCAAAATGGGTATAACTTCGAGTCCTGACAGATTCTTGTCTTCGACGGAGCCGAGTACTAGGACACACTACAGAAAGGAGGCTAGTTTTTGAAAGTATTTTGGATTTTGTGAGTGGAAGGAGAACTTCTGCCTAGGAGAAGCCCCCAGGATGACAAAGCTAGCTCTTGAGAACATGACGGTGTCATGACCGGAATGATAGTGCCTTTTTAATGTGTGTGAATGTGAGTGGTTGTGCCTCTGTTGAAAGGCTGCCTACGTATTCACGTGTAGTGAAATCAAACCAAGCCGTAGTTCAGTGGACTGGAAGATGTATTATGACGCCTAGTTTATTAGGGCTTTGTGTGTAACTAGCCATAGCGATGGTGTAGGCTAGGTGCATTCCCAATGATGTCTTGATCAAAGAGCTAGAATGGTTAGGATGTTAATCCTGTGACTGTGAGCGTTCTCCGGGGTAGCCCCCAAAGGTGGTGTGAACTATTTGGGCATGTTCTATGCCGACTGCAAGTTGAGTTCCCGTGTTTGGGGTTGGCAACTGGTTTGGATGGGATTTTAACGAGTTTTGTTCTCGGGATTTTTAACGAGTTCTGCTCTCGGGATATTTCATGTTTTTGGAAATGTGGTGCTAGGAAGTAAATGGCTTTGATGACTCGAAATCTGGAGCTCGGTTCTGTGGAGCTAAGGCTTCGAGGGCTGGTTTGATAATGTGGGATCTGGTTTTGATGACTCGAAATCTGGAGCTCGGTTCTGTGGAGCTAAGGCTTCGAGGGCTAGTATGATAATGCGGGATCTGGTTTCCATGTCTGGCCCTAATTGTTAGGGGTATCCTATGGAGCTTGAATCCTCAAAATTCCGGGCTGTCTCTGGCCTGGGTCTCGGGAAGGTCTTGAGGGTTGTAATGTGGGAAGGCTGAGTGTGGTGTTAGCTGACCAGCTTGATTGTTACTCCCCTATTGGATGGCATGGATAATTTTGAATTTGACCGTACCGCGGTCAAAGGATTTTCACTTGAGTTGACCGTTGACCACGGTCATGGGTATTTGATTTTTGATTGACCTCTTAGTCGCGGTCATGGGTTTTGATAATTTTGACCGTACCCTGGTCGTGGGGCTTTCCCTTGAATTGACCGTTGACCACGGTCATGGGTATTCTGAATTTTTTTTGATGATGGCCTGCTTTTTTTTTTGGCCTTTTGCTTTTTTCTCATGGACTTTCGATTTTTTTTTGTGTCCAGTTTTCTTTTTTTTTTTGAGCCTTTTTTGTTTTTTTGTCAGTCAGACTAACACCTAAGGTAGGGATTGGTCAGTCTTATCGGATGGGTGTTTTATTGTGGGAAATGGGCTTGCCTCCCGTCTTGAACCCAAACTAGGAGATTACCTAGATTTGTCATAGGATTCGATACCGCTCCTGCTACGGGTAGTCATGTGGCTTTTCTATACCAGACACGGAATAGGTAAAAAGAAAACACGGGCTCGGTTTCCTGCACTCATTATAGATGTGCCTATAATAGTCACGTGCGTGTGCTCACAGTGTATGATGGTGTTCATCATGTTCTCGGAGACACATAAGGAAAGTGTATATGAGAAATAGAATATTGAAAGCTGATTTTATTGGATTTTGAAAAGGAGGACAAAATACAATTGATTCTGACTCTGACTTTGACTTTGACTTCGACTTTGAAGGGAATAGTACATCCTAGACTTCGACTCAGACTCGGACTCAAATCGGATCCGGACTCTCGGATAATGTTGTCATTAGTCGTCGGCTTCTAAGGACTCGAGTTGATGTCCAGTATAGCCTTTAGTATCAACTTCACCCAGATCTTCATTATGTCGAAGATCGTCTTCAATCCTAATGCCCATTTTGGTAAGTACGGCAAAGTTTGAAATGCCGGCATACCTAAGATGGACGCGGTAAGAAGGTAGGAGGTTGTTGATGAAGGCCTCCACTAGTGTCTTCTCGTTGGGCTTGTTTACCAACTTTACACTCTCGGCCCTCCATCTTTGAAGATATTTAGTGAACCCTTCTTTGGGCTCTTGGGCCATGACTTCCAGAGTACGCATTGTAGTCTGGATCTCGATATTATCGGCGTAGTTCCGAGCGAACTCTGTTGCCACATCATCCCAAGTCGGGTATTTCTTGGAATCGAGCCTGTAGTACCAGGCTTTGGGGTGCTTCTGGAGGGAGGAAGGGAACAAGTGCTTAAACATGGTGGACTTTACCCCTTTGACTGCCATGAAGTCTTTGAAGGCCCGGATATGATGGACCGGGTCTTCGGTACCCTCAAACATAGGAATTCCCGTCAAGTTGAGGTTGGCCGGTAGCTCGTTACTCAAAGGTGAATAAATGCGAGCATTTTCGGAGTGGATTGAGTTGCTTGTTGATAAGTGAACTTGCTCCTCGAGCCTGCGAACAACACTGACCAGTTCGGCTATGGGCCCAGTGGACTCAGCTCCTTCAACTAGGACCGTTTTCTCTACAGTGCTCAGGCGAGTGTCCAAAGTTTCTTGGTTAGCAAGGATGGAGGTCAGTTGAGTCTCGATTTTGGTTAGGGCATCTTTCAATTCTTCCATCTTGCGTTGATGTCGGGTTGCGGGTGGCCTGTCTGTAAGAGCACCACGTAATCAGAGAGGTTGCTTCGGAACTCAAACTCACCAAGGCATAGGAAATAGCGTAAGAGGAGGGACGACCCCAGTTTGACTCGGGTTAGACTCCCCTAAGACAAATGTGTAGGGTACGATTCTCGGAGTGACTGTGATTAGTCATTCCGTTGGAGAATAGCCCCCAAGTGAGGCTGGGGACTCAGATGGTGTAGCATCTGAGTGACTCGAAAGTGGGTTATGTGAGACACGTGTAAGACATGACCCTTAGATCAACCGTGATTGATCGCCCTGCTAAGGGGTAATCCCCAAGTGGGATTGAAGATTTTGTTAAGACTCGAGTGTGGGACGAGTGACCCTTAGACGTAAGGACCGTGAACCTTTGGTTATAGGGCTATGCCTTCTAAAAGGTTGACTCGGAAAAGACATCTAGACGGGTGACTCGTGAAAGGTGGGCCTTCCTTAGGATTCGGCTATGTGGGTCGAGTCCTGTTCGAAGGAAGGTCCACGTGAGACATCCACAGACTTTTAGACTCGAGTGTGTAGACGGGCCTTCCTTTGTAGGAGTATGTCCTACGTAGGTGGGCCTTGCCTTAGTCTAATAAGGCGGACTGGGATAGGGAAGAAACTCGTGATGTAAGATCGACGGAGTTTTGACGCTAAAGACCTTGACAACTTAAGACTCGACCCGACACTGCTAAATACGGGAAGTTCTAGAAGTGGAAGGTTTTGAAAATTGATGATTTTTGAAAAAGGACCGAGTGGACTCGGTGAATGGCCCAAATTTCCGAAAAAGAGGACGAAAAGTCATTGGGCCGCGAGTTTTGAAAGTTCGGGTTTTGATTTGGGCAGCATACCGGCAAGAAAATAGGCTATTTTGATTAAAATCATAAGTCCTAAATTCGGTATGTGTCCCGGGTTTTGAAATTGAATAGTTTGAAAAGGATGCAATTTTGAAAAGTTGACGGTTTTTTGAAAACGACTCGGAAACCAAGTAGCACGTAGTCACACAAGCATTATAACGACACCATGTATGCTCTATACTAAGTCTCGGTCGGTCTATAGGGGGTCTATACTAGTGTACATAGTCTAGACGTTGATCGGGACGGACTCTCTAAGTCGAGTTGAGCTTAGAACATGCCGCGAAACCCACTCGAATCGACTATGGACACCTTTTGACATATCCATGTTGGAGTACATCAATGGTATAGTGGGACGTCGGTCACCAGTACCGGCCCGGGAAAATATGGGTTATGCATGAACCGTAGAACTAACACGCGTATAGTATTTGTCAAACGATTTCTATTCGAGTCTCACCCTGAGGATGCCGATGGTAAGTCACGCATCAGTTAATCCCCAGCGGAGTCGCCAAATTGTGGAGACATAGGTCCACCCCGACGCGGCCACGCGCGGGTTTGGGTAGGCGAATGAATCTCCATATGAAACGGATCGAATTGAAATTTAGGTCTATGTGGAGTCGCCACCGAATTTTGTGGTTATTCGGAACCATTCGAGCCCACTCTATGTCGTAGTGGTCCGTATACAAAATACGGCCCATTTCCGATGTCAGAGTTTATTGGGCTCGTCCCTTTGCATTTGATACCAATACCGACATTATCGGATATTGTGTATTGAATGACTCTCGTGCGCCAACGGTTTCGGGCATCCGGAAACCGAGGTTCTGAGTAAGGGGTGAGGGTACGTGTTGGGAAGCCCACAATGGACACCCAACCCCGCCCGCACATTAGCGGCCTCTACTAAGAATTCGAGTGACTTACAATACGCGCGCTAGTTAAACGGGAAAATGATATGCAAAGATTATTTTCCCTAAACATGTGAATGGAATTGAAAAGGGTTTCTAAGTTGATTTAATGCAATTAATTCTACGTCAAAGTGGAATTTTAGCATGTGGGTTCATTTTAGTAAAATAAAATAAACGACAAAAATCGACAAAGGAAACAATCAAACCGTTAGTAACGATGTAACGATGTAACGAGTAATAGATTGAATAAAGATATAGATGTGATGAATGCATTATTTTGGAAAGAATAGTAGGTCACGTGATGGATTAACACGTGTTGACCAAGGTCAAGGGAAAAAAAGAATATATCGAGATCTAAAAAAAATGTTTTGTCTAAAAAAAATGATAATAAAAAAGAGCGAAATTGTTTTCTTTGGAAAATTGATGATTTTATTAAATCGCGTACAAATATTGCGTAATTTGCACTCGACTTAATATTTTCGATATTCGTCGTATTCAATATTCGATTATGAAATCGATATTAAATACTTGGAATAATTTATACTCGATTTTAATTTTGATGTTCGTCATATCCCATATCCGATTATGGAATCGATATGGAATACTAGAGTGAAAAAATAAAGAAAATAATATAAGTCGTTTTAAATTAACTAGCACGATATAAATTTTCTCCGCGTTTATTAATGTCGTAATTAATCCAATTGAATTAGAGGACATCTATATTAGCATCAACGAAAATCGTGTTAATTAATTTATTTGACTAAATCATTAGATTCGACATCCAATTATGGAATTGGTATCGAATCTAATAGATCGATACTTTAATTAAAAAAAAAACTCGACTTGATTCCCTCCGCATCCCGACATCATAATTAATTCTTGCGAATTGTTTGATGTCGGATCCGCATCAACGGGTTTCGACCCTTATTAAATATAATGCTTGTTTTTGAAAAATAATGTAAATATACGACTAATGATAATGATGCAAACAAAATAAAAAAAGTATTGTTTAAGTTAACTAATCTCAATAATCAAATAATCGGGGTATTGGAACAAGCGACCGTCAACGCTGTGTGCAGTACACTTGTATATTCGTGTTTCCTTATTCCGATACCCCTCTTATTCGACACAAATCGATAAGTATTTTAATGTTTTGTATTAGTATTATCGATATTATGATGCAATAAAGAAAAAAAAATAAAGAAATAAAAAAGGTAAGAAAAAGCGAAGAAGATGACGAGAGGAAGAGAAGAAGGAGAGAACGGGGTTTTGACACCCTCAACCTACATGTTCTTGTCTCGGATCGAACTCGTAACCGTGGCTTTAACACAAGAGTCTTCGAGGTTTTATGGAGGTTAAGTTGTGGTGGCTCGGGAATGATTCCTAAAACTAGGTTTAGGGTTTTTTTGCTAGTGTAGAATTGCTAGGGTTTGATTAGGGTTTGTAATAGATGTTGTATGTGTGTGTAGGGTTGCTCTAGGGTTTTTTTTTCAATGTGTGAAAGTGTGTTGCATGGGGGTGTTTATATAGGCATGGTCATGCACTTTGGTGTCTAGGGTTTTGCCTTGACGGACTTGACCTGATGGCCCGTCTGAAGATGGACTGTTGGTTTTGCTTCTTGAGTTGGACTTTTGATGTTGTGAATGGTTGTTTTGTATGTCTCGGAAACGACCTTGACCAGGGATTGACCCAATCGTGACGAGTCGGTTTTAATTCCGGTGTCGGTTTTGGCCCAAATTAGCCTTGTTTAATTGGAAACGGCCCGCTGGGCCTGGATTCGAGGTTGATTTTGTGAGATTTGTACTCTGTAAGTGTGTTAGCCAGCGATTAATGGATTTGAGCCCGTATCCGAGCGCATAGAAGCACGTTAGCGTCCGATCATCATCGGGTGTTTCTTGGAAACTGCCATAGACACCTGGCGGTCAAAATGCGGGTGTCTACAGTAAGGTCAACAAATTTGAAATAAGATTTAGATATAAAAATAATGTTGACCTATTAGTCCGCGGTCTTCTAAATATTTTTCGAGAATATCTCTAATGGACACAAAATTAAAGACGTATTGTGGCAGCGGTGTCTCTATTTCTTTTACCTCAGTGTCCATGTCAATTAACATTTTTGATTTATGAGGAGTAGCAACTTCAAACCCTTTGTTGTCACCAATGTTGAACTTCACAATTTTGTAGCATAGGCCTTCGGTAAACACATTTTTGAACTTTTTCAGATCACGTTTGTGAATGGTATATTGAATTACGCAACCCTGCATGTTGTTTGAATAATCGTCAATCTTCATAATATAATATTTTCATAATTAATATTTAAAATTGTAGAGTGATACCAATAGGAAACTTTACTTAAAGAAAGCATAGCATACTCAATATTTGAAATAGTAAGCATGAAAAAGTGTAAGCATGAAAAAGTGGAGTATGTCAACCTTGTTATCAACTAATAAAAGTTCCTGAGAACATGTCTCTACTGTAGAGTCATGGCCAAGAATCCTCTTTCCATACCAAATTGAAAGAATTCTTCCTTCAACCAAATTTGTTGACAACGATTCATTGAGGCCAATAAAGAATGCTGTAGTTGGATCCGTCAACAGTTTGCTAAACGTATCAGAATTTAACATTTTTTTGGAGTTTCTGAAATTCTAGATTGGTTGAAGTGGGTGTAAAATCTGATATGTTGGTTGTATATATACTACTTGAATTTGAATTTAGGTTGACGCAGGACTGTATAAATGATTTGTTTCTGATTACTAATATCTCGGTGGATATATACTAGTTCTGTTATAATGTAATATATTGTATTGGTGGATGTCCACACTATGACGACATTATGTCGACATCATATATTTATAGAATATTCTAGACCTAGAAGAAACCCTAGATATCTATATGTATATATACATACCAATGATCAATGTAATAGAGTACCTCTCTCATTCTCCTCTTTCTCTCCTTATATTGTAACACGTTATCAGCACGAGACTCTACCGAACGAGCAACTACAATTATCGTTATTATTATTACTATCTTCAGATCTTATTTATCACGCTATTCAGGTACTTTTTCGTATGAACTTAATTTATCGTTATACCAAGTACAACACGTTTATATAAATTACATATAGAGCATTTGTTACGATATGTTACTCGTTTTCTACGATTTTAATTCATGAAGTATTTCACAATTGTCAATCGTGTAGTACTCCCTAATTAAGAATTTGTTTAGCATGTATCATATTGCCTGATATAATTGTCAAACGTCCCTGATATAATGATCTTATACGTAACATAACGGTGTAATGCTCTTAATTAAACATGTTTGATTTTCACAATACGTACTTTAGCAATTGTCAAATACGGAGTAACAGTATAGTCCTCTATTCCGCAATTTCCAATAACCAATACTACATATTTATTGTCTACGATTATATTCATCTACATTTTACGTGCATGGCAATTAGGTCTACATAATTATTGTCTACATAATACGTACATAGGTGTATCATTATATTATATCATAAGTTAATTTCATCTATATGACTATATTCATCTATAGTTTATATTTAGTCATCTATAGCAAGCTAGTCATACTAATAAAACATAATCCTATAGCACTCAAGTATTATACGGTTGCCTAATCAAATTTTTAATATCAAAGAATATTTTCCTTAATTATATTTCTTACTCGTAATACATACTTCAGAGATTTACATTGATTTATGTTTAATTTAACTTTATTCGTCTATAATTACAAGATTATATTTTGATTACACTAATTATATCTCATATATTTGTCGTTATTATGTTAACACGTGATATTATGTTATTCATCTATATCTCATACATTGATAACAAGATTATATTATATATGTTAATAACACATGTATATATTGTGGCCTTTGTGGGTTTGTGATTATTAAATTTGTAATAACATTAGTAAATATATGATTAACACGTGTTATATTAAGTTTGTCAATATATTCCCTCCGTCAATGTTATGTTATTTGTATACGTCAATATTATACTACATATGTTAATATTATATGTTCATATGTTAATAACTATATTATATTTTTTTTTGCCTCATAGTACGGAGTAGTTATTAACATTCTTGTTCATTGACATATAATTGAATTTTTGACGTAGTTAATATGTGTTCATTATAGTAGTTATTCTACCCATGTGCCATTTATTATGCTAATTCATTAAAACCTATTTTTTTAACCAATCGCACATAACTTTAATGATAAGATGTCATTATTAATACTCCGTAGTAAATTGGAACGAGTAAATAGCAAATCGAATATCACGTGTAAATAACATGTCACATATTTATTTACTTATTTATGGTTCATATCATATTTTAGTAGTCTTACCTATTATATACGGAGTAATAAAATAGGTATGTCAAGAATGTTTGTCATATAATTTTATAAAACTAATATGTGATATTTGATTGTATAGTTTCATCATGTCGAACATTGCAAAACTTGATTTCGAGGCCCTAGATATAAGTGGAAAGAACTACTTGGCCTGGGTACTAGACTGTGAAATTCACCTAGCTGCAAAAGGCCTTGGTGAAACTATTAAGGAAGGAAATAAGTCATATGATCAAGATAAGGCTAAGGCCATGATTTTTCTTCGTCACCATCTCCATGAGGGACTCAAAATTGAATATTTGACTGTGAAAGATCCCTATACTCTTTGGACAGAATTGGATGAAAGGTATAAACACCTAAAAAGCGTGATGTTACCCGGTGCTCGTGCCGAATGGGCGACTTTGAGGTTACAAGATTTTAAGTCTGTAACAGAATATAACTCAGCCGTGTTCAGAATCACTTCACTACTAAAACTATGTGGAGAGAAAATTAGCGATTCTGGCATGTTAGAAAAGACATTCTCCACTTTTCACGAAAGTAACATTGTCCTGCAGACACAATACCGTGAAAAAGGATTTAAGAAATACTCTGAACTAATCTCTTGTTTACTTGTGGCTAAGCAAAATAATGAGTTACTGATGAAAAACCACTCATATCGTCCCACTGGTACTCAACCATTCCCAGAAGCGAATGTGGCCTCCCATCAGGGGACATATGAAAAAGGAAATGATTATGCAAATAGTTATGGTCAAGGACGTGGTCGCGGTCGCGGCCGTGGACGCGGTCGTGGTTGTGCGCCGGGATACGGACGAGGCCGGGGTGGTATCTTCAAAAGGTCATATCATCACCAGAAGTGGGAAAATGATCATAAATCAGAGGAAAATACAAATGAGGTGGGCCCCAATCAATGCTACCGTTGCGGACAATATGGTCACTGGACCCGTGTGTGCCGCACTCCAAAATACTTTGTTGACCTCTACCAAATGTCTCAGAAAAGAAAGAATGTAGAGACAAATATGGTGCATGGAGATGGTGAAGCTGATTTCGATACTAATAAGTCAACCCATTTGGAAGTAGAAGATTTCTTCACTACCCAAGCATAATTGGTCCATTAAGATTAGTTTATATTTATAATTACTTATAGAATAAAGCATAAGTTATATGTTGGTTTTTATCGCAGTACTTTGCTTTGATATTTTTGAATGCTTGGATGATTATTATTGTTGTTATTTAAGTTGGTATTTTATTCGTATACCGGTTATTTGCTTTATTTATAAACAATTTTTTATTAATATGATGAAAATTAATAACCATCAGGATCAATTATTAAGTAATTTTGGCGGATCTCGCCTATTTATATGAGACATTTTGTGTCATGTCACATAAATAATTTGTTTTTGGCCACATGAATAAGATTATATGCATTACGATGAAATATAGCTAAACTAGAAGTTTAGCATAAAGAAATTCAGTTAGCTAAAATGTGGCGTGCGATTATTGAATTTATCAAGATAATGCGAAATATATACAAAAATTGCCATGAATTTTAGGCAAAGTAAAGTTAGTACAAAAGAATTAAATATGTGACAATCAAGGCCATCCGGGTTCTTATTACACCCGTTTTGATAAATATGAAGTTTCTTTTAGAAGAAATTTAATAAAGTGCTGAAACTCTCTCGTGTATCATTAAATCAATATATATTTAAGGCGAGACAATACATTGAGATGAAATATTATGTTGGAGATAATACTCGTAGTTGGATAATGAATATGAATGTTTGTGTATGATTGAATTATGCGACATGTAGTTACGCAAAATTATACAAGTACATCATAATATATAAGTATCATGTGAACATGATGATCTCATGAACGAGAAATTTTAATTCAGCACGTGGAAAACCAACTGCATCAAACCGAGCTCCCTAATATTTTATTCTACTGAAGAGAATTAGTCGTTTTAAATTTATGAAATATAAGATAAATTTTAAGGTGGATATTGCTCTTTTAAATCTATCAAATAATGATAGTTTTACCACCTTAAGGGGGAAATTGATAAGGATAAGCTGGTAAAAACAAACAAGTAATATTGATCCCCAACTAAACCCGAGATTCAGACACTTGTTTTGAGTATGATATACATCAACTAAAAATTCAAGAAATATGAATGTTGATTTACATAATTTGGTTTTCATAATGATGTATAATGATATACCAACTTAATCACTTTATCATATTAAGATATGTTATACATTGAAATTTATGATTTGACTATAGACAGATTTACCCTCCTTGAGGTGGAGCGAGCTATAGCTCGGTCATGAATAGTAAATGTATGAACATTGAGATTCTTGCCATATTTTCAATAATCACACACGATGGAGTGTGACGGTCATATTCGGTTCATATGTTATTATAAGTGAAAGAAAATGGCAAGCATGTGCAGTTGGTACTCATGAAGAGTGATGAAACTTGAATGTCGTTGAAGTGACATAGATATCTGAACGATAATAGATGGCCTAGATATGTGAAAAGATTGGTACAAAATATATTCAGATATCTTTAAGCAGTGCCGGCAGTATAAGTAATTATATCGATATATTAATTCACGGAACCGAATAATATTTGCGCGCGATATGTAATGGACAATTTAATGGGGATCTTATATAAGCGTCCATTTTGATTGTTGACGTACAATCTATGGTTAAGAATGAGCTCATGGACTTGAAGTCCACGTATTGACTTGAAGTCAATCCAATTATGAATAATATTGGTGAAGATATTGTACAATTTGCATTTGAATATCATGTGCATATAATATAGTTATTTTGTCATCGCATAGTAGTGTCATATTATGTCATTGCATTAACATAGAATATATATTATAGTGTATGCATACAATTATTGTTTTGTTAAAATGCAGGATAAATGTGTAAATGATATAAGAATGATCAGTTGTGAAATATTAGCTATACTCTTTTTACCTTCGACTAGGTTTTTTGTCCCAAAGGGTTTTTCCTAGCAAGGTTTTTAACGAGATAGCACTATAGACGTGTTAAAAACGCTATAGTTATAACCATCATCATTGTTGAGATGACACTTGTTCGAGATATATTTGTCGATTACGACGAACTCATTTCAACAACATGAAGTTACATGAAGACATGGATCATTTCAATACATATTGTTTCAACTTGTGCAATCATCAGGGGGAGTAAACACGTGCTGTACTCTTTTTCCTAAACCATGGTTTTGTCCCACTGGGTTTTCCATGGAAAGGTTTTAACGAGGCAGCGTGTTATGCGTGTTTTGAAGATTTATGTACTCGTTTACTTTACTAGTATTTTTCCCATTGGGTTTTTCTAGGCAAAGTTTGAATGATACATGACTTCACTAATGGACATCCAAGGGGGAGTGTTATAATGTAATATATTGTATTGGTGGATGTCCACACTATGACGACATCATATCTTTATAGAATATTCTAAACCTAGAAGAAACCCTAGATATCTATATGTATATATACATACCAATGATCAATGTAATAGAGTACCTCTCTCATTCTCCTCTTTCTCTCCTTATATTATAACAAGTTCAATTTTATTATCTAATTAACGTAAAATGTGGGATGTGGGATTTCACTTAATATTATAGCGTCAGTTTTGGTTACACTTGTGGATTCTGTCTGCTGTCAAAGTGGGATTTACAGCTGGTTATATGTTGTTTATTATTTTGCAGTAGATACTTGTTACGAAAAATCAGCATTATATCTGTTTTTATGGTTTGAGTAGATATTGGTCAAAAAAGCAGTAGTTGAATACAGATATACTGGTCAAGAAATCAGCATTTATGTTAATATAATATATAATATATAATGTGGGATTTATAGCAAGAATCTTTAATCATTTTGTTAATTAATTAATTAGTTATTTAAAATGTTAGATTTGCAACAGATTTTGTTACTTTTTGAATAATTTGTTAATTAGTTATTAAAAATAATAAATAATAAATATATGTATACTACTTATTGTAATATGTAGTAAATTAATACTTCTAATAACTCAATGTCATAATGAGTTAAGCAATAACAATAATCAATGTGAGTTACATTAACTCTAACTAATACATGTTTTATGTTAATTTGAGTTACATGATTGGCTTGGTGGTAGCTAAGAGTAGATCCTCACAACTCAACTACCAAGAGGGAATTTTTGATCATGTGTCATTATTTTCATCTGTTTGTAATTATATTTCCATGTCGCTGTTTGCCGTGGTCATCTTTTGCTTTGTTTCGATTAAGTCACCGCGTCCTTTCTCTTAGGAAGTGGGGATTTTGTTTCGGTTAATTCAGCACGTCACCTCTCCTAATTGAAGTGTTTATTTGGTGATAACATCAACTATAATGCTCTTAGGAGATGGTGGCCTTGTATCTATTAATTGACCACATTCCCTCTCCTAATTGAAGCGTTTATATGGTGGGACGATCAACTATAATATGCTCTTAGGAGATAATAGGTAAGTATAAGGTATGTTCACGTTTCTCAGTGATGAACATAAGATTTGAACACTAAAGTCATATGAAAATAGTTTGCCTAACTATCCTTTAGTTACGACTCATGGGTTCAAAGTATGATGCTATTAGAGAGACGAATGTTGAAATCATTCTGACCTCTAATTGTAGTGGCTGCTTTACATATCCCTGTGTCGCTTCTGTTGGATAGTGACGCAGCTGTGGTCATTGATGATAAAATTCAATGCCTGAGAGAAACGAACCTACTCTAAAAACTGTTTGTCTTTTAAATGGGGTAACCAAATCATGAAATTTGTCTAGTAAATGATCTTCTAAAAATCCAAAATACGTAATAAGTCGAAACAGAAAATAAAGCGCAATTGTCTGGCAGTTAAACAAAGTCAAAACGGTAAATAAAGTGCAATTGTCTGGCAGCTAAACGAAGAGTTAACATTTTTAAGAAAAAATGGCATTATCAGTAGGTGAACAACACTTTTCTCCTTTTGGGTTCTTGGTCTGTGCTCATGTCTTTGTTGTCGCTTGATATCTCAAACGATTTTTCCACAGGTTCCTCGTTTGGTGTGCACGATGGTAACTTTGTTTCTTCATTCCCTATGTCTGCTGCAGGTTTTGATTTTCCAGTTCCTTTACTGCTTTCGCCAATGGACTCCTTCACACTGATTGTTGACTCCTTCACAATGGACTCCACACATGTACCCTATTATAAATTTGCGTGAGAACAAAATAAAAATGGCATTATCAGTCATTCATATGGTGGTTAGAAAAGGTAGTACTTACATTTGACCCTGCTATTACTTCTCTCCATTCTGATTTTTCTGTTTCTTCTGCACTCATATCTATGACTGCGTAGCATGTTGATTTCTGCTGTATGTTGTATGCTTGGGTCACTCGAATCTTGAACAAATACTCCATTTCAATAATGTTTCCGAACTCTGTGGGTGGCAGTTCTGTTGGGCTTGTTCCCTACACTCTCAATGTGAATTATTATGCGCAGTAATCAAATAAATAGAGTACATAGAAATAGTTGTTTAGGATTTTATACCACTTTTTCATTGAGTAATTGTCTTGCTGTCTTTCCCAATAGGTTAGTCATTCCTTCATTCCAGATTATGACTTGAGCAAACTCACATTCATCGTCAAAGATAGTAAACCTAACCTGGTACCTGGTCATATTAAATAATAGTCAATTTTAATAGGTCATGAAAGTGGTACTTAAGTTTTGTAGGTTTGATATGCACTAACCTGACAGTAGGCTCTTGTGTAGCCACGTCAAAACGTTTGCAATTTTTGTTCTGACAGTACCACATCCATTCTTCCTTTTGTGACATCTTAGAACGACACTCCTCACATGATTAGAAATACCAATCTCTTGTTGTCTCCATTTCATATATTGTCGCAAGTGTGACAAATGTGCCCGACTACATAGAAATTGTTATTAGTTACCGTAGCTTGGCCAAAAGTAAATTTTAATTCCAGGGGATAAATGCCATACCAAAGTGCTATTTTTTATTTGCATGAGTGTTTTGCATTTCGTCCCTGAAAGGATGTTATGGTTGAAGGGATTTGTCAAAGTAACTTCTGGTTTCCAGCGATCTAGGCCATCACTTTTAGAGTAACTGCATTGTGTTTAAAAGATATCACTGTGGATCATATAAATAAAACCAATATAATATTGTAGTGTAGCTTTGCTTTAGTGCTTACATGTTTTTAAATGTTCCCACCTCTTCAATTTTTGGATTTGCAAGAATGACCGTTGCATCTCTAGTCATGATGCTATTGTCACCTGTATTGAAATTATTAGGTTAAGTTAGTTACTGTAATATATAGATGTTTGGCAAAAAATTTGTGTTGGTCAAAGGTCAATAAATAGCTGTTTGACACTTGTTAGGATTTGAGTTGGGTATCCTATATTTTAGTACATTACTTTGACGTTTAATTTGTGTAAACCACATAAAAAATGAGAATGATTTAAACTAGGAAAAAATTATTTTGTGAATATTTTTTTATCAAAATAAAAGAGAGTGCGTAATAAATTAAAAATTAGGAATTGATAAGACCCTATCAAAATAAAAAAGAATACTTAATAAATAAAAAATAAAAAATTGATATGACCATGTTCTTTGAAGGTGGAAGTGATTGGCATTATGATTATTTTTTTTAGAAGAAGGGTTGCACGTTCATTGTGTTTTATTTGTAGCCAATAGACTCTACCCCATAATAAAAAATAGAATAAATAAATTAATTACTTGACCATGCAATTACTATTGTAAGTTAATAAAAAATTAGAAATTGATAAGACCCTATCAAAATAAAAAAGAGTACTTAATAAATACAAAATTTTTGTGTTGGTCAAAGGTCAATAAATAGTTGTTTGACACTTGTTAGGATTTGAGTTGGGTATCCTATATTTTAGTACATTACTTTGACGTTTAATTTGTGTAAACCACTTAAAAAATGAGAATGATTTAAACTACGTAAAAATTATTTTGTGAATATTTTTTTATCAAAATAAAAGAGAGTGCGTAATAAATTAAAAATTAGGAATTGATAAGACCCTATCAAATTAAAAAAGAGTACTTAATAAATAAAAAATAAAAAATTGATAAGACCCTGCTCTTTGAAGGTGGAAGTGATTGGCATTATGATTATTTTTTTTAGAAGGGTTGCACGTTCATTGTGTTTTATTTGCAGCCAATAGACTCTACCCCATAATAAAAAATAGAATAAATTAATTAATTACTTGACCATGCAATTACTATTGTAAGTTAATAAAAAATTAGAAATTGATAAGACCCTATCAAAATAAAAGAGAGTACTTAATAAATATCACCTGCATTGAAAGTATTAGGTTAAATTAGTTTTTGTAATATATAGATGTTTGACAACAATTTTGCGTTGGTCAAAGGTCAATAAATAGTTGTTTGACACTTGATAGGATTTGAGTTGGGTATCCTATATTTTAGTACATTACTTTGACGTTTAATTTGTGTAAACCACTTAAAAAATGAGAATGATTGAAACTACGTAAAAATTATCTTGTGAATATTTTTTTATCAAAATAAAAGAGAGTGGCTAATAAATAAAAAATTAGGAATTGATTAGACCCTATCAAAATAAAAAAGAGTACTTAATAAATAAAAAATCAAAAATTGATAAGACCCTGTTCTTTAAAGGTGGAAGTGAGAAATTGATAAAGACCCAATCAAAATAAAAAAGAGTACTTGATAAATAAAAAATTAAAAATTGATAAGACCCTGTTCTTTAAATGTGGAAGTGATTGGCATTATGATTATTTTTTTTAGAAAAAAGGTTGCACGTTCATTGTGTTTTATTTGATACCAATAGACTCTACCCCATAATAAAGAATAGAATAAAGTAATTAATTACTTGTCCATGCAATTACTTTTGAAAGTTATATTTATGATATTAGGTTAAGTCATTGATAGTTGATTGACAGAATTTTTAAAGTATTGAATGGTGCTTCTTACCTTTATATTCATTGCGTTTGACATGTCTGAGCACCAATATAGGTCTGTCTAAGTGAATGTTGTCGTTGATGATATTCGTGATGACGGAAACGCAATCTCCAAATATTGTGCATGAAATTTGTTCCTTTCTGCATTATTGTCACTCGGGTTAGTCAGTATAAGCGTAACTAAAATGTTGAATCCGGTAAAATAAATTGGTTATTTTGTACCTTGTGTTCTCTAGATGGATTATCCTCCAATGAACTCCCCGTTGTGATGTTTGTAGCGGGTTGTAATCCACAAATTTTCCAATAACATTTGCGTTTGTAAAAGCGTTATGAGTTTTAGAAATTCTATAAAAGTGAACTGATTGGTTTAGAAAAAGAGATTATAATGTAAGGATGTTTACCTATATACTGGTTGATAGGCACTTTTCCCAATATGATATCACATATTCTGAGAAATTGTACACACACGTAGGAATATTTGGGTCTGGATGCACTTGCATCACTTTTGTGCTATACTCTAGCCATAGCCTACATTCGTGTGTTGTAGCTTTCTCGATCTCCGAATTAGATGAAATAGAAAATTTGGAGATGTTGTAAATCTGTCCCTCTTTGAGGCCATTGTTAAATGTCTTCACCAATACTTGTTTTATTTAAGCTTGTATTGTAGATCCCTAGGAGACGGAAAAAATAAATTGGTGATTTAATTTTTTACTAACCATTGAATGTTTAAGGTAGTCAATTTTTGTACTTATAGTGGAATCCACCAAGATGAGTTCGACACCATAAATGAAAGGCTTCCGACCAATCTTGAACGCGTCGGTTTCTGAAGTTCGTGGAGTTTTTAGCCATTTTCGCATTACCCTTGCAGTGATCTGTGCAATCTTCGTTGATTCCTTGATGTTAGAGATGAGGATTGGTTCATACTGAAATGACATAATGTATATCTAATCCAATTCAATTTCGTGTATTGATTTTTTTTTTCGTACGTTTTTTTGTTTGGATTTTATTGGGATATTATTCTGAGTTATTGATTCTGAAATCTGAAATTTGAATTTGAATGAACGTAGTGAGTAGTTTCATTTGAATAAAAGAGGGGTAAATAATAAGTGATTGAGTTTTAGGCAGTTTCTTTTTTATTTAAAGGAGAAGATGTAGGCAGTTTTAGGGGATGTGCAGTAAGTGATAACTGGTAGCATAAGCCCACGAAGGCCTCAAATTTTTTTAAAAAAACTGCCCATATTTTTAAGTAACTGCTGATTTAAGTTCAACTGCAGCAGTTTTTTCACAATTTAGTCAGTTTACAGCTGCCACGTCGTCTGCCACATCAGTGACAGCTCAATGCCATGTAGGACGTGCTGACGTGGGTGATTGTGAGGGCTCTACATGTTGCTACTTTATATAATAAAGGATTTAGTCAGTTTACAGCTGCCACGTCGTCTGCCACATCAGTGACAGCTCAATGCCATGTAGGACGTGCTGACGTGGGTGATTGTGAGGGCTCTACATGTTGCTACTTTATATAATAAAGGATATAAAATGAAACCGTGGGTTATACCAATAAATTAACTTTTTTCAAATTCTAATAGAATTGAGAATTTTAGCGAAAAGAAAAACATCACTACAACCAAAAAATCAAATCCTTCTACAACATCCGGAATATCAAACGAAAAAAAATCTCTAGAGTTAGAGAATAGGAATAAAGATGAAAAAAACTCATAAGTCAAAGAAATTCCGGACCCGATATTCAAAAAAATTATGAATCATTTGTTATCTCAAAGCACCAAAAATATATTCAAGAAAATTATATAGGATCAGATATTAAAAATAGTAGGAAAAAAACAAGACAAGAGTAATCCAGAAGCAGAAATCCATTTCTTCCTTAGAAGGTATTTGCTTTTTCAATTGAAATGGGACAATCTTTTGAATGAAAAAGAGATAAATAATATAAAAGTCTACTGTCTCCTGCTTAGATTGACAAATTCAAGAGAAATTGCAATATCCTCGATTGAAAGAAAAGAAATGAGTCTGAATATATTCATGATTCAGAAGGATTAATGTTTACACGATTGCTAAAAGAGGGGATGTTTTTTTATTGAACCTATTCGTTTGTCTATAAAGGACAACGGCCAATTTATTTTGTACCAAACCGTAGGTATTTCATTGATTCATAAGAGTAAACACCAAAATAATCAAAAAATAAACATCGACAGTATTGATAAGAATAATCCAGATGAATGGATTCCAAGATATGAATTTGATTTACTTGTTCCTGAAACGATTTTATCACGTCGGCGTCATAGAAAATGGAGAATTCTGATGTGTTTGAATTCAAGTAATAATAATGGTATGTATAGGAATGCAGTATTTTACAACAGGAATCATATAAAAAACTGTAGTCAATTTTTTGATGAACACAAAGATCTTAGTCACGAAAACAATCCTGTTATAAAATTTAAAGGGGACTACTCATCGTCGTCGGCGATTTACTTAAAATCGTCGGCAAATATGATAGTAAATGACCGAATCGCCCTCTGTTTAATTACTAACTAAACAAAATCTAAACTAACCTAACTGAATTATATTTAACCTAACTACTATTATATTATCACGATTTACTAACTAAATTAACGTAATTACTATTATTTAACCTGCCACTATTTAAATAAGGAAATTATATTTAAATTTAACTGAATCATCATCGGAATAACATCGAAACGCTTATATTTTGATTTTTCCAATAACGTTGACAATTGTCCGGAATGTCGAACACGGTTAACAATTTCCCCTTTGATTTGAATTTGCCGTATACCGAAAACAGTTCGGAAGACGACGTCGTTGACGAAGTTAGTTTTAATTTTCCTTGTTATGTACGCGGTGTAATTTCATTGGTTATCACGGAAAAAGAAAAGACAGTCGTGATAGACTTTTCGGTATAGGCGTGAAAGATAGTCCGGGAATAGCCTATTGAAACGTAACGTTTGCTTTTACAGGTAGGCGTTGAATTTTAAAGTCTATGCCCAGGCGTAGACTTCGAGTTTTGAAGTCTATGCCCAGGTGTAGACTTCGAGTTTTAAAGTCTATGCCCAGGCGTAGACTTCGAGTTTTAACGTCTATGCCCAGGCGTAGACTTCGAGTCTTAAAGTCTATGCGCAGGAGTAGACTTCGAGTTTTAACGTCTATGCCCAGGCGTAGTCTTCGAGTTTTAAAGTCTATGCCCAGGCGTAGACTTCGAGTTTTAAAGTCTATGCCCAGGCGTAGACTTCGAGATTTAAAGTCTATGTCCAGGCGTAGACTTCGAGTTTTATAGTCTATGCCCAGACGTAGACTTCGAATTTTAAAGTCTATGCCCAGGCTGCCAATTGGACGATTGTCTTATGTGAACTCCATTGATTTCAGTAGTAACATGATTTCTCGGGGTATTCCAATTGAGATTTCTAATTGTGGGAATCTGGAGTATTTGGATTTGACTTCAAATAACTTGACTGGTGTGATTCCTGAGAATTTGGGGAATCTTTAAAAGTTGAGTTTTCTGATTGATCGTTTTTGTTTTGATCGGATAGAGATGAAGTAACTTGTTTTGTTTTGATGTTTTTGTTTTGTTTTGTAGGGTTGATCGTTTTTGTTTTAAAGTAATTTTTGTTTTGTTTAGTTAAGGAAGGAAAAGGGAGTAAAGGGTAAAATATGTAAAATATGTAAAATTGTCGACGATTTTAAATAAATCGCCGACGACGAGAAGTGAAAGTGAATTTAAAGTTTTTCTTTGGCCTAATTATCAATTACAAGATTTAGCCTGTATGAATCGTTATTGGTTTGATACTAATAACGGCAGTCTTTTTAGTCTATTAAGAATACGCATGTATCCACGATAAAAAATGCATTTATGATAATTTTATATATTCACTATATATCCGCTAGATAAATAGATGCCCATGTATCTTAGCTCAATTCTGATATATGATACTAATTTGATTTGATGACGTATTAATTTAATTAGATTTATAAAGAATAAAGAAATCACCAGAATTTTTTTAAATAAAAAAACATAAATGTGTATACCAGTTTAAAATTTAAAAACCTGGCATTATTATTACTGATCAAGAAAATCTCATATTTAGGAGTAAAAAAGGTTAAGAATTTATGAACAAAAATGCATTTATTTCCTCGATTTCACATGAAAAAAAGAGGAAAACACGGGATCCGTTGAATTTCAAGTTTTCTGTTTTACCACTAAGATACAAAGACTTACTTTACATTTGGAATTACATAAAAAGGATTATTCATCTCAAAGAGGTCTACACAAAATTCTAGGAAAACGTCAACGCCTACTAGTTTATTTATCAAATAAAAATAGACTACGTTATAAAGAATTAATTACTCGATTAAACATTCGAGAGGTAAAAAGGCGTTAGTTTTAAGTGGTTTTTTGAATTATTTGATTTATTATATCTTGAATTTTGCTGAACTTTTTTCAATTCATGGCAAAATGAATTCCGGAAAGAATAAATTGGAACAAAACTTATGATTGTACCAACTACAAGAAAAGACCTCATGATAGTTAATATGGGCCCTCACCACCCATCAATGCATGGTGTTCTACGACTTATTGTTACTCTAGACGGTGAAGATGTTATTGACTGTGAACCCATATTGGGTTATTTACATAGAGGGATGAAAAAAATTGCTGAAAACCGAACAATTATACAATATCTGCCTTATGTAACACGTTGAGATTATTTACCTACTATGTTCACAGAAGCAATAACGGTAACATTACAACAAAAAAGCCTTTTCGCGACGATTATTTCGTGCCAATTACAAAATCGACATAATTAATAAACATATATTCCATATGAAAACCACTTAACGTAACGAATATCAATTGCTATTAATTAACCCCATAAATTGACGGGTTAGGTCTCAACAACCCTAATACACCCACTTAAAACCATATTCCCTATTATTAAATCACATTCACTCGTCATTATCTCCCTCCTTGCAAACCTCCGTTGTCGACCTCCATCGCCAACAGTCTGCTCGCCTACCACTACCGGTATCACATTTATTTGTCGCCAACAACAGTTCTACGAGTCCAAAAACCCAACTAAGCCTATTCATATGTACCTCATCAATTCGCCTGGTCACTGCTGGTATCGTGAATCAAAATTATTCTTATTTGATTTGATTTTGTGTTTGTTGTTGTTTGATTTGATTGTTATTGATGGTTTGTAATTAGGTTTTGCTGAAAAGATGATAGTTTATTGTTGTTGTTGTCGTCAATTGAAGTTTATTAGATTTTAGGGTTTTCTATGTGAAACTGTTTGTTCACTCTTTAAACTAATTCATGGTAATTAAGTTGCTTATAGTTTAATTCAATTTATTCCTTGATAAATTTGTTTGTGGTTTAATTATTCCAGAAATAAGATGCAAACGATATTATTTATACCTGATTAGGCTTCCATTTCATCCCTATTTGGATAGCGTCCATCTAACATGGCGAATTCTGCTACGTATTAGGTTGCATCTATTATCATAGGACATTGACAGTGCTAGTTACTAATCAGTTGCATCTATGATAACAAGCTGCCAAGCTGCACTATAATTTAAGCTAAGTGCCACTGTGTTAAAAGAAATAGGGTTTCAGTTCTATTAAAAGCCCGATGAATGAAATAATCTACATTTTTTTAAGTATGACCTGCAGTATTCGACTTCATTGCTTGTATGGGAGCCTTCTTGGGTGTCATTTCCCATTCCGTTGAGATAGGCCTTCTCATAGCGGTGAGAACGAACCCTCTGCCCACAGTTTATCCGGCTTGGTATATGTGTTGATTAAAATTGTGGTGTTGTGATCAGGTGTGTGTATCAATTGGCAAGATAATGTTCAGGTGACACAGCCGCAGACTGCTTTGCTTGGAAAGATTCAGGGAAGTGCAGAGTATCGGAACATTGAACAGTATTCCTAGGCGACACAGATTCCTGGTGTTGTTATTGTCAGGGTAAAGTCTGCCATCTACTTCTCTAACTCAAACTACATTAGAAACAGGTATATCAGTACATCACTATCAGCACATCTACACTGAATCAACATGCTAATAAACTTGGGTTCATGCAGAATAATGAAGTGGCTTAAAGAGGATGAACACAAAGTTGCAGAAAAGAACCAACAAAAAATTAAATACTTGATCATTGACATGTCAGGTAATTAAAGATTGTCATGCAAGTCTTATGGCGAAGACCGTCTCACGCAATAGTTAACGTCATTATAAGGTAAACAGAAGTTCAGCGGTTGCAGACATGGATACCAGTGGCACCCATGCCTTTGAAAAGCTATACAACTCCCTACAAAAGAAAAATGTCAAGGTCATTTCTTTACTGCACATCTTATTTGGGTACGTAGTACAGTAACTAGATCAATACTTTCCTTGAATTTTGACCCTGTATTTGGGTGTGGATATATTAGCTTGTGATTGGGAGTCCAGGGCAACTTGTGATGAGCATGATTGGAGAAGACATCATCTTTACATCGGTTTTCGAAGCAGTACATTCATGTTCCCCTGCAATTATACAGGAACCATGAAGATCGACCTGGTTTTGCAATAATGCATAGGAGTCATGCTAATCTTCTATGTATGTATCGTCCCAGTTTTATTAGACGTCTTTGCAGGGACAGGTTTGCAATAATGAATTAACTGTAATTCTAAACTGTATATTAGTCATTTAGTCTCCGATCCCTTTTGCATCTGAAGTATTTGTGTGACTGCTGTATCTGAACCAGCACCCGATAACTCATGGCTCTTCTTCAACCAGCACCCGAGACTTTTGAACTGTTTGATGATCTCATACTGTTGTCAGAAGGTCACATGGTTTATCACGGTTCTCGTGCGACGTCTTGGAATTCTTCAAGTCCTTAGGCTTTCGGTTACCCCCTCGTAAGGGTGTTGCTGACTTTCTACAGGATGTATTTATCCTATCATATCATATTCTGTAGGTCTTCTCTGCGACTTTTTTCTGGTATGACCATGTAAGACATGATCATTTTATCATAAAACATGACCATTTTTCTGTATCAAAACATAGTATAATAATTTTTCAACATATGATGACTCCGTTTTTCTATGTTGCACCATACAATGGTCACTCTGCTGTCGTATCTTACACATTTCGCTTCATTAGTCATTGTCTTTTTTTTTGCGATTCTTGTGCTTATTCTGTGACGATACAATACAGGTGACCTCAAAGAAGTATCAAGTGCAGTATTGGGCTCTTCCTTCAAAACCTTACCGCTTCATCTCGGTTGAAGAAATAGCTGAGGCATTTAGAACATCCAGATTCGGATGGATGGTTAAAGACAGTTTATATGTTCCTTATGACAAATCTAAGAGCCATCCTTTGGATCTAGCCAAGACAAATTTCGCAGTACCAAAATGGGAGCTCTTTAAGGCCTGTCTGTCACGAGAAATTTTACTCATCTAAAGACACAGTTTCCTATACATATTCAGAACTTGTCAAGTATGTTACTCGTACTTTCTTCAGTCTCGTTACAGTTTTTCACTTGTTGGCTTGTTGCTTGTCATTGCTGTTTTTATTCACAAATATACTTGACAATATCTTTTTTTGACAACTGAGCCTAAAATTATGCTTGAAAAAGGGGGAGAGAAAAAATCAGCTCCTTCAAAACTTAGCAGAAAAGAGACACAGTCAGCCAAAGTTGGTTTTGTTAAAACCGACTGACCGATAATAACTCAAGATCTCTAAAAGATAATGATTTTGAACGAAATATTTCTGTAGTGACCATTAGATGTTGATACTGTTGGTCTTATTTAATGAAAGATGAATGAACCGTGATCCTGACCCTAAGATTTCCGATCTCAATTCGAGTCATCCCACTTTTCAGGTTGCATTTGTAGGATTTGTCACATCCACAACTTTTTCAAGAACAACACCACCCAACCAGTGTGGCATATGGAAACTACTATCTTGGTTGCCTCTTCTATGGGATTGTACATATGTTGTTCAATGGATTTTCTGAGCTATCTCTGATGATATTCCGACTTCCTGTCTTCTACAAGCAAAGAGACAATTGCTTCTATCCAGCATGGGCGTGGTCCCTGTCAAGCTGGATTTTGCATGTTCCTTGTTCCATCATTGAATCTGTTTTATATTATCCAGTAGTGTTCTCCCCTTCTCTCATTCTTTGCTTTGGGGTTAAAGATAGTAATTTTTTTAGGTTTAAAAAAAACCTTTTGCACTTAGTGTGGACACATTCTTATTAATTTAAATTAGTTGATGTTGGATACATATATATAATTTTTGGATTTTATGAGTAATATAAAATTATTGTGTTATTTCACTTGTCATTTCTTTTGTCGACTGCAATTTTTATGATTGCCATAGATGACGTTTTGTTATAATTATTGCGTCGAATACAATTGATACAATTGTAAAATGGACGACATTTAATAGTACTTGTCGTGTCAAATACGATTACAACAATTGTCACTAAATGACATTTTATTGTATTTATCGTGTCGAATACAAACACAGCAATTCTTATTAGTGGGAAAATCAAATTATTTACCGCATCAATAATAATCGACACTAAAATTGCCACCAAACCTCTCTTTATTCCGCGTCGATTTTAAGAAGCCAACCCAGCGAATAGATTATTCGCCACGAAAGGCTACGGCAACGCCGCCTACCTCAACGAATACACAATCGATGAGGAAACCTTTCATGTCAAATAGAATCGCCACGAAATAAAAAAATAATCGTCGCAAAAAGGTGATTTTGTTGTAGTGTAAATGGACCCGAGCAATTGGGAAATATTTAAGTACCTAAAAGGGCTAGCTATATAAGAGTTATTATGTTGGAGTTAAGTCGTATAGCTTCTCATTTGTTATGGCTCGGCCCTTTTATGGCCAATATTGGCGCACAGACCCATTTTTTTCTATATTTTCAGAGAAAGAGAATTAGTATATGATTTATTTGAAGCCCGGTATGAGAATGATGCATAATTTTTTTCGTATTGGCGGAATAGCTGCCGATCTACCTTATGGGTGGATAGATAAATGGTTTTTTTTGGTGAAATGTGAGCTTTTATTAATCCATTGAAGCAAAATGTACAAACAAGGTACAAGATATACAAGAGAAATCTCTAGCACAAGTTTAAGGACTAATTCCTTTTCAACGCATTGAGTATCTTAATATCTTCATGAGAATTGTTCGGGCTCTGCAGAATGCTGTCAATTCTACTCCTGATTTCTTGATGGATTTGTTTGAAAACAACATCCGGGTGTAGCAGGACACCCTCATGCTTTGCTTTATTTCTTTTTAACCAGATAGTGTGGTGAAAGGCGTTGAGAATCATCGCTTGTACCCTCCCCCGTGTTCCCTTCTCCAGGACATAATCCGACTGTTTCGGCATATTAAGACCAGTCTATTCAATAAGCTTATCTTTAATCCTCGAGCTATATACACATTCATTCATCAAATGATGTGTAGTCTCTTCCTTCATTGCGCAAATGCAGCAGTTCAGTTCATTTCCGCAACCAAACCTGGCAATTTTCATTCTAGTGTTCAGCCCGCCATTAATCAGAATCCAGGATAGTGTAGCATGCTTAGGTATGCTCCACTTCTCCCGAATGAGATGGTGCCAAGGTGCTTCAGACCCGGTACCACTTAACCACTTATAGCCATCATCAATGCTGTATTCTTTTGGGTAGTGCAGCCAGGTTCCATTGATATACACGTCCTTCAACTTTTCTTTAGCTTTGGATATCGATCTCCAAGTCCATGGAATGTCATTAGATGGTTTATAATCATTCCAGTTACTGCCTTTCAGGTAGTTCTGATCAACCCATCGGATCCAAAGTTTATCACTCTTCTCATAAATCCAATTGACCAATTTTCCTACAGCCGCCAAATTCCAAGTCTCCACCCTTTTTATGCCTAATCCTCCTTCCTTCTTAGGTTGGGTAACCTTATCCCATGAAACCAGAGGGATTCTATTATAATCAGCATTCCCTTCCCAAAGGTAGTTTGTATAAATGGTTTCGATTCTCTTCATAAACCCCTTAGGGAAAAGGAAGATATTGGACCAATAGGTGTGGAGATTATTGAGAATGGAGTTGATCAGAACAACCCTGCCGGCATAAGACAGTTTTCGGGCACCAAAACTCCTAATTCTCGCAACCGTTTTCTCAGCAATCACGGAGCATTCCTGCTTGGTAAGTTTCCTGGTCTTGATAGGGATTCCTAAATATGTAAACGACATCGTCCCTTCCCTGAATCCAGTAGCCCAGAGAATATCATCTTTCAGTCCCGAAGTCATTTCGTTAAAGTAAATGGCCGATTTTGCAGCATTTAACTGTAAACCTGAGGCTTTAGTGAAAGATGACATGGATCTCATAATTAGCATGATAGACTTAGGATCTTTCTTCGAGAACAACATCAGATCGTCGGCAAAAATAAGATGGGTCAGCTTCATATGCTTACACATAGGGTGGTAAAAAAATGGCCACTTCTCGGTAGCATAAGTAAGCATTATGGTTAAGTAATCCATACATAGAGTGAAGAGTAAGGGGGATAGAGGGTATCCTTGCCTCAACCCTCTATGTGCTTTGAAGTAACCAAACATATTGCCATTTAAGCTCAACGAGAAAGTAGGGGAGGTAATGCAGTTCATCACCAGGTCTTTAAACCGATTAGGAAAGTTGTGCTGGGTTAATAGGTCCTCAACAAACTTCCATTCCACCGAGTCGTAGGCTTTTTGGAGGTCGATTTTGATCAAGCATCTGTGGGAAGCGGCTTTCCTTGAATATCGATGTGCAATATCTTAACATATCAATATATTATCTATTATGGATCTCCCTTTGATGTATGCTTCCCTGATTTTCTTGGACTATGTCCGGTAAAATTTGTGATAGCCTATTGCAGATAACCTTAGATATAATTTTATAAATGAGGTTACAACATGCAATAGGTCAGAACTGTTTAACATCCATAGGCCTTTCGCACTTGGGAATGAGTGTTAAGGTAGTAGCGTTGATTTGTTTTGGGATCTTTCCTGTTCTCATAGTGATGGTGGGATTTGTCGTGGATCCCACCGCCAAATAAATAACCAACTAGCACCTAACGGTAGTTAGGGTAAGTCGGGTCGTGTCCACGGAGACGGTGTTGCAAGGTTTAGATTAAGTCGGCCTAAAACGAGACTAAATCACCAAACAAACACAAAGAAACAATAAATGGAAAACTATTGTAGAGGAGAGGTAAAAACTAGACTAATGATGAACTAGGCTAAAACAATGCTAAACAATGCTAGTGATCGAATTAACAAGTAAACTAGAATAAACGATGACTAACTAATAAGATGAAATCAAATACAAAAGGAAGTGGGTTAGGTCGGGTTCATAAGAATAGTAGGGTGGTCGGGTTGATCGTGGGTATGGGTGTCTCCTAGTGCTAGAGTCGGTCCGGGCTCTCGCTCTTAGACCGATGTCAAGGTGAGTTCGGGCTCTCGCAACTTAGACTCTAATCGAGGTATGTCCGGGCTCTCGCAACTTAGACTATCCTTAACACTATCCTCAACATGACCTTAAACAAGACAAACAATGAGTAGAGGAAGACTAGCATGAGAAGCATGGCCACTACAACTCATACAAGCATATCAACAAACACATGGTGTGCCAAATATGTGACTAACAACAAAGATTCACCCTTTACCCCCAATCAAACCCTAATCATCCAATATCTACCCTTAATCCCCCTACTAACCCACAAGGAGACTACTCACTCATAATCATACTAACTACAACAATGAAAAGAGAAAACAACATCACAAACATCCAAACATTCATGGTGAACAATCAATAACAATAAACAATACTCAATGATTAAATCTTGATGATAAAACAAAGATTAAGAGAAGAGAAATTATACCCACTACAATTGGATGAAAAAGATGAGAACTTGAATTAATAAGAAACCCAAATAAAACCCCAAGGTTGTCAAGCTTGGGTGAGTCTTCAAGAATCTTCTTAATACAAGAACTAATTAACTAACATTAACTAAGGATTAAAGGAAGATTAAACTAATGAGAGGAGAATTAAATCTAGGGTTTATATGATGTAGAGAGGCTTAAGATAGTCTAGGTTAATGTAAGATACATAAACAATGCAAGAGGGAAGTATTTATAGGGTTCCGTAAGTGAGAGGAATAAAAGAAGGAGGCGGAACAGAGACTGGGTCATTCCCGATCGGGAATGGGAAATCCCGATCGGGAAGAAATGATGGTCCCGATCGAGAATATGCGATCCCGATCGGGACGGCTTCACAGTGAGCGCCTCCCTTGCTCCACCTTTCCCGATCGGGAGGGCCTTATCCCGATCGGGATACTTCCTCTTTCCCGATCGGGAATATGCGATCCCGGTCGGGAATGCTTGACAGTGAGCAGCTATCTTTGCACTTCATTCCCGATGGGGTTCACGAATTCCCGATCGGATGAGTCTTGTTTAGCTCTTCCTCGACTCCTTGTCGATGCTCGGTGCTCGGGGAGTCGCCGAATCATCGTTGCTTCTCCTCTTGGGTTCCATACGTGTCGGAAACGAGTTGAATCGTTCCGTTTCTTCGAGATGACCCCTAGGAACCTGAAATAATCTAGAAGAAGCATAAGTCGTCCCTAAAACCGCCCTAAGGAGCGATTTCAGCAGAGAAAACGAGACTAAATACAAGAAATAAACACTACAAAACGCACTTATCACATAGCATCTTTAACCGCTGCACAAACCTCTTCTCCTATGACGTTCCACGCCCTCTTGTTAAAGCCACTCGTATACCCATCGGGCCCCGGTGCTTTCTCATTAGGAATAGAGAAGACGATATCCCTAATCTCCTTATTTGTCACCTGAGAATTCAAGATAGTAATATGATCACCAGTTAAAGTAGCTCCTTTGGCAATGACCCCTCCCTGACTCTTTCAGTTTCCGAGCTGCACCCCAGGAGTTTAGTATAATAGGCCAAGAATGCTTCCTGAACTCCAGTTTGATCAACATGAGTCTTCCCATCCATGTCAGTAATTTGGAACACTGCATTTTGCTTTACTCTTTGCTTCAATGCCCTGTGAAAATGGGCAGTGTTATCATCACCGTCCTTAATCCAGTTGGATTTTGTCTTCTGTTTAAGGTTGGTATTCTGGGTAGTTAACAGTTCTCAATAGACTTCAGCTGCTCTTCGTTCTTTGTCAATCAATTACTGGTTTGTAAGATCCAACTGAATTTGCATTTGGACTTCTTCTAGGTCCTTACAAGCCCTCATCGTCCTTCATTCCACATCAGAATAAGCTCTGGTGTTTAGATTTCTCAAGCCACGCTTCAGATTTTTCAGTTTCTTCACTATTTTAAACATCTTA
Source organism: Agrostemma githago (assembly GCA_958450325.1). Taxonomy (NCBI): domain Eukaryota; kingdom Viridiplantae; phylum Streptophyta; class Magnoliopsida; order Caryophyllales; family Caryophyllaceae; genus Agrostemma; species Agrostemma githago. Next base: position 36,659,663 of record OY288239.1, read on the forward strand.
GTTCCTTCCACATGCATTCTCCATTGAGCATCCACTATTGGTAAGAAGTCATCATGCGAAGTCCACATATCAAAGAATTTAAAGCCTGACTTTTTCTCTCGTTGGATAGCAGCATTTGCAATCACACATGGGCAGTGATCGAAAATGCCTTCAGGGTAGAAATGAGATTGATGATTAGGATGACAGTTCAGCCATTCAGAGTTGACTAAAACCCTGTCCAACCTGCTATAAACCCGATGATGGCTATCTTGCTTATTATTCCAGGTATAAAAAGCACCCGTTCCTCCCATATCCACCATGTCACAAACTCTTATGCAGGTATTAAAATCGTCCAAATCTTCCTGTTTTGGATCACCGCCTAGCCTCTCCTCAGGTGTCGTGACAGTGTTAAAGTCTCCAGAAATAATCCAAGGACCATCAATATTCTTCGCCAGTTGTGTCAAATGCTCCAATAGTTCCTTCCTTTCCTCACCATTATTGAACGCATAAACCATGGACAACTCAAATCTTGAGTTGTCTCCTTTATCTATGATTTGAGCATGAATAAATTGGGCAGTGTTATGAGTTATCCAAACATCAAAGTGAGCCGGCTTCCAGATAAGCCACACTTTGCCTCTTGGATGTTGGTGGCAATTCGTAGCTACACTCCACCCATTACACACACTAACTTCTTTATTTTGAAGAAAATAACTTATTCTTTTTTTGTTTATCTACATCATTCATTCCCCTCACATTCCAAAACCCAATTTTGTAAATCATTATATGACGGTTATGAGAATAGGGGGCGTGCTTACTGTCTGCTCATTTTGCACATTGGGAATTGATATAAAGGTTGTGACATCTTCCTGTCTCGCTGGTTGTGATAGATAAATGTTTTGGATTTTTTGACTATTTTTTAACGGGACTTGCTGAATACCAGCAATTGATTAGGCGAAATCCTATTTTTTTAGAACGAGTTGAGGGGATTGGCTTTATTGCCGAAGAAGAGCAATAAACTGGGGCTTATCAGGACCAATGCTACGAGCGTCTGGAATACAATGGGATCTTCGTAAAGTTGATCATTATGAGTGTTATGATGAATTTGATTGGGACGTCCAATGGCAAAAAGAAGGGGATTCATTAGCTCCGTTTTAGTACGAATAGGCGAAATGGCAGAATCCATTAAAATTATTCAACAAGCTCTAGAAGGAATTCCTGGGGGTCCCTATGAGAATTTAGAAATTCGACGCTTTGATAGGATAAAATATCCTGAATGGAATGATTTTGAATATCGATTCATTAGTAAAAAACTGTCTCAGACTTTTGAATAGTCAAAACAAGAACTTTATGTAAGAGTTGAACCCCCAAAGAAGGAGTTGGGGATTTTTTTGATAGGAGATCAAAGTGTTTTTCCTTGGAGATGGAAAATTCGCCCACCCGGTTTTATGAATTTACAAATTCTTCCTCAGTTAGTTAAAAAAATGAAATTGGCTGATATTCTGACAATATTAGGTAGCATAGATATCATTATGGGAGAAGTTGATCGTTGAAATGATAATTGATACAACAAAAATACAAAATATCAACTCTTTTTACAGATTGGAATCCTTAAAAGAGATTTATGGGACTATATGGATACTTTTTCCTATTTTGATTCTTGTATTGGTAATCACATTAGGCGTACTAATAATTGTATGGCTAGAAAGAGAAATATCTGCGGGTATACAACAACGTATCGGACCTGAATATGCCAGCCCCTTGGGAATTCTTCAAGCTTTAGCAGACGAAACAAAACCGCTTTTTAAAGAAAACCTTCTTCCATCTAGAGGGGATACGCGTTTATTTACTATCGGACCCTCTATAGCCGTCATATCAATTCTACTAAGTTATTTAGTAATTTCTTTTGGGTATCACCTTGTTCTAGCAGATCTTGGTATTGGTGTTTTTTTATGGATCGCTATTTCAAGTATTGCACCAATTTGACTTCTTATGGCAGGATATGGATCAAACAATAAATATTCCTTTTTAGGTGGTCTACGAGCTGCTGCTCAATCAATTAGTTATGAAATACCATTAACTCTATGTGTGTTATCAATATCTCTACGTGCGATTCGTTAAGACATACATCTTCCTTTTTAGATTTCTAAGAAAAAATGTTGAATTTTTACGCAACGTATTAAATGGATCTTCTAATTTTTTTATTCACTTATAGAGTTGATAAATTAAATCGGATAGTTAGATGAGTGAAAAAAACAGCTTATAAATTTGCCGTAAAAAAACAAATCTCCTTTCCTATGTACAGGGGTTAAACGAAAATAAACATAAGCAGGCAAGACTGTTTACCCCCAAGATTAATTATGAATTATAACTTGAAGCGGGTTTAAATTTTTTTTTATGGAGATTTTGTTATAAATACAACAACCATATTACGATATAAATTAAGTAAAAATAAGTGGATGATTAGAAACACCAAAGTACATAAAGGATTCGTAATAGGGATTATGTAAGTTATCCTAAGTTTACATAAACGAAATAATAATTGAGGCTTTAAATTGGTAGAAATTAGCAAGCAGTACTCCCCATAATTCCGATCGAGAGTATACTTCTATCCACTCATTAAGTAAATAACTATCAAGAACGAAGTAATCCTTGAACTTTTTTTAACTTAAATAAAAGAAAAATAAATAAATAAAAAATAGAATAAAATTTTTTAATTTTTAAAAACTTTTTTTTCAATATACATATTCATGCAAATATCTTTTTTGTTATGACATAAGTCATGAATGAATCTTTAAGTCTTTTTTTATTCCTATAAAGGAGTATTTTATTAAAAAATGAAGTTATTACTCAAAAAGTATTGCGTCAGTCAAAGAACGAGATCTATTCTGAAGCACTTTTATAGTATCGCAGACAGAATTCCATTGGTTTAATTTCGGATCTTTCGGTTTATTTTTACTTTATATATCCTACAAGGATATCCGTAAAGAATATCGAATCAATCCTTAGATTTATTTATGACTCTCGAGGAGCCGTATGAGGTGAAAATCACATGTACGGTTCTGTAATAACGATGACAAGAGTGATCTTATTGTAGACACCCGCATTTTGACTGCCAGGTGTCTATGGTAGTTTCCAAAAAACACTCGATGATGATCGGACGCTAGCATGCTTCTATGCGCTCGGATACGGGCTCAAATCCATTAACCGCTGGCTAACGCACTTACAGAGTACATATCGCACAAAATCAACCTCGAATCCATGTCTAGTGGGCCGTTTCCAATCAAATAAGGCTAATTTGGTGATGGGAAGGGATTTGTCGTGGATCCCGCCACCAAATAAAAACCAACCAACCTAACTAGGGTAGCTAGGGTAAGTCGGGTCGAATCCGCAGGGACGGGAGGTCGGACTAAGGTATGCTACGGTCTAGGACTAGGTTCGAGACGAGCTAATCTAAGGAGGGGGAGACTAGGACTAAGCTAGGTCTAAAGCAAGAAAACAAAGAAAGGAAACGGGCTAGGATTAGGTCGGGGTCAAAGGGGTAACGGAATGGTCAAGGCAGAGCTAGAGAGAAGGAGGTAGTAGGGTGATCTAGGTCGGTCCGGGCGGTCCCAACTTAGACCGACCTAGAGGTTCCTCATGGAACCCATTTTGGCGACACACATGACAAACGGGGTTCTAGCGCGCTATGGCCTAGATCGAATCCGGGCGGTCGCAACTTAGACCGACCTAGGGGTCGTCCTCACCGGGCTCTCGCAACTTAATGAGGGAACCGAGCCCATAACAACTAACACCCACAAGGGAAAGGCAAGAAAAACAAGCAATCTAACTTACTTAGTCATTCAAGCATTTCTTCAAACATGTGATATGCATCAACCAAGAGGAAACCCAAATCCTCCACCCACATCTCCAACAAACCCTTAATCACCCAATTAACACCCTAATCACCCTACTAACCCTAGCAAGAATCTACTCAAACATATCTAAGTTAAAACTAACACTAACAAGAAGAACCAACACAAACAACATAACATTCATAAACAAACTAGTGTAAACAATGAACAATAATCATGACAATGAACAAAGATTGGAACTTGGATGAAGGAACAAAGATTAAGATAAAGGAAAAGAGATTATACCATACTAGAAGATGAAAAGAAGAAGGAAACTTGCATAAATGGAAGAACCCAAAACAAACATCCAAGTTTGTCAAGCTTGGTGAAGATCTTGAAGAATTCCAAATTACAAGCACTAATCTATAATTAACGATAATCTAAAAACTAATCTACACTAATCTAATCTAATCTATGCTAAAACTAGGCTAGGGTTTGTGGGTAATGAAGAACATAAGCTTTACAAAACAAGGGAAGAGTATATATAGGGTTACAAATGGAAGGGAGAAGAAAGAAATGAAATGCGGGCATAGTTGGGTGGTCCCGATCGGGACGGGTCATCCCGACCGGGACGGACCCACCATCCCGACCGGGACGGCCTGTCAGTGGCTCCCTTAAACTCGCACTTCATCCCCGACGGGATGAGGTGCATACCCGTCGGGGATGAGTCTTGTAGGCCTCCAATATGACCTTTTTGGTTCCTCCTTGCCTCACATGGACTTCTCATCGATTCTCGGGACTCGGGATCGGGTCTCGGAGGCTCGGGATTGGGTCCCAAGGTCTCGGGGTCGATTCCAAGGCACCGAGTCATCGTTCCTATATCTCGTTGGCTCCAAAATGTGTATGTATCGAGTCGGAATCGCTCCAACTCTTCCAAATCGGTCTCGGGAACCTGAAACGAACTAAAGGAAGCATAAGAAGCCCCTAAACCGCTCCCAAGGAGCGATTCTACAAGGAAAATGGGACCAAAACACTACAAAATAGGCACTACAAACCACACTTATCAACTCCCCCACACTTAACCCTTACTCGCCCTCGAGTAAGCACATACTAACTACTATACTAGCCGAATGGGTATTAGCGCATCCTACGCCCTTTCAACTCACGCGAGTGCATTTAGAGGAAAAGTTCACTCCGCAAGGCAAGTCGGGTCTTGCGACAAAACTGCGGATGCAACCGGACGCAAGACACAAAAACAAACAAACACACAAACGAACACATAATCGATTGCACCCAAAGAAAAACAAATACCGCTTCCCTCAAACAAGCGGTGAAAGAAGCACCGGTTTAGGACTCAAGGCAAGTGACAACGTTCCCAAGCTAGCAATACAAACCAAGATGGACTAAACCCTAATAGTTTGATGACAAAGCAACGAAAACGTTGGTAACTTACCTCGGTTCCTCCTAACCTTCTAAGAACGTACTACGGGACGATCGGCGGAGTGGGAAGTGAAGAACCACGGTGCTAGTCGACACTGTAGGTAAGTGAGACCCCGCCCCCTTTAGCGTGAGCCAAGAGGGTCGTCCCGTGTCCAAAACCGCCTAACTAGTCCAAGTAAAAAGGTGGAAATAATTGCAAAATGAGGGAAGACCGACTAATGCCGCTATCATCCTTCCTAGGGACTCGGTCCTTTGGTAGGCTCTTCACGGCAAAAGTCAGAAAAAGGCTTATTTTGAGATGTGGGGATTATTTTTGTGAGACGGTTTTCTTTTGGCATTTTCTTCTTCTTTTGCATTTTCTTGCTTTGTTTTGCCATGCCATTTCTTTTTCTTCTTTTCTATTTTCTTTTTGGCTTTTGTGCCTTTTCTTTTTCTTCATTCTTTTCTTTCTTTAATTTTTTTCTTTCTTTTCTTTTCTTTGCCCTTTTTTGCAAGATTTGGCTTTTTGGCACTTCTTTGTATGACAAGAAAGAGAGTAATCAACAAGTTGCAAGTTATTGCGTGGATATGTGTAGGAGGTAGGGTAATGGGTGAGTCGGGGGTCGCGATTTCCCTTTAAACCCACAAAAAGTGGAGAAACTTGGACTAATTAAACAATCCTAGACACGGTCACCTAAGGGACGGGACTCGGTAACCAAGGCCGTTTCACACCGTGGGTGGTCAAAATGGTCAAAATGCAAATCCCGTAGTAAATTCCTAGTAAGCTAGGTGGACTCAGGGTAAAGGACCAACGAAATCATTGATTTAGGGTCATTCTACTAGACTAAAGTCCAAGACTCGATTTATACTACTAGAAAGGGAAGATATGCACTCACACACTAGCCTCAAACCGGGTTTTCGAAAACGGTTTACACAACAAAACACAAAACAAAGACTCAACGAAAACGAAAGAAAAAGAAACAAAAGTAACAAAACAAGGACAACACAAAACGAACACACACATAACACAAACACCACCCCTAGCTTCCAAATGAGCAACCAACCAACATCGAACTTTACAAAGCTCCTCCCGAGCACACAACATCACAATCTCCTCCAAACTCCACAAGAGATAAAGAAGAAAAAGGGATAAAGATGTTACCGGAAGTCATGAAAGCTTTCCAAAGCCATCGGTGGTTTAAGCAACCTATAAGGGAAAGGGGGGCGAACACACACAACAAAACAAATATACGAGACAATGACACAAGGGAAAACACACAAAAAGAAAATCTTTTTGATTTTTGAATTTTTTTTCGAATTTTTAGGGTTTTTAAAGATTTTTTTGGAAAAATTACGAAAAATAAAACTAACTATGATAGAATATCGCTCCCCCACACTTAAGTCGAGCCATGTCCTCATGCTCGACCGTAGTGCATGGAGCACAAAAGAAAAGAAACTACGAAAATAAAGCTAAAAATCAAAAAGTGGAGAAAAGGGTAGAAAGTGTCCGGCCGGGGTGTAATCAAGTCACCATGGGCCGAGACGAGAAAAGATATGGATGGGGGAAGAAATAAAAATAAGGAAATAAAAGGAAATGGGCGGGGAGGGCTAGGTGTAATCAAGTCACCTAGCCCGGATTCCGCCTAAATCCGACTAAATCCTCAAAAAGAAAGAGTGAAAAACTTGTAAGATTTGGATTTTGAAAATGACTCTCGATGTAGTCACATCATCGAGAATCGGAAGCAACCAAAACCAAGGCCTCGAAGGCCACCATGACACCATGACTCAAGGGGAAGGGGGGGCAAACAAGCAAAAACAAGCATTAATAGACGGAAAAGAAAGGATAGTTGCCGTACCCATAGGATAGCAACTCACTTGCTCCATCGTCTCCAATGATCAATAAAGGCACTTTGCTAGTCTTCCTCATTGCTAACCCACTTCGAACTTGATAGAACCGCATGGTAGAGGTGGTAATGGTGTGAGGGGGTGGAAATTGATGTGAAGGTCGGTGTAAAGGGAAGAGAAATGAGGTGGGGGTATGTAAATGAAGTGCAATGGTCATATGACATGAGCAATGATGAGTAGGGAGGTTGGGTGGGGGTATACAATGGTTGGGTGGGCCCAAATGTCGAAGAAGAGGCCAAAAGAGGAGAAAGGGGACCATCCCGGTCGGGATGGGTGGTCCCGATCGGGATGACACACTCGTCCCGGTCGGGAAGCCACCTTCCCGGTCGGGACGGCACTCCAGTAAGCTCCAATTTTTGCACCTCCATCCCGATCGGGAGGGCTCCTTCCCGGTCGGGATGGCATAACCTTCCCGGTCGGGACGCTTCCTTCCCGTCCGGGATGGGTCTTCTTGACCTCCATAACCCCAAAAGCTTCACCGAAGCTTCAAAAACCGACTTCCATACTCACGACCCAAGCTCTATCATTAACCATTCCTCTCTAGGAATCATCTTCACTTCACACCTACGACAATAAGCTCAAATACAACATCAAATTCCCTCCCTCACAACGCTCATCAACAATCCAAATGACAAGAATTTCACAAAACTATCAATCCTAGAAACCAAGGTACCAAACAAACATATATACACACACAAAAGCAAAAAGTTGGTGAGAGATATATACAATAAGGTACTCTCACCAACTACACCTCCATAGCCATCAAGAGCTCGAAGGAGTAAGTCAAATGCCCTAGCAACATCTTCATTTAAGCTCACACGGCCAAGCCTAGCCACTTTCAAAAGCTTCCAAGTCGGAGGGAAGAAGCGATCATCTTCATTATGCTCGGGGTTGTCGTGATCTTCGGGGTCTTCGGGACCAACATAGCTACGACTCTTATGACCATCCGGTAGGTATAGTGGTCTAGAGTCGTGCTCGGTGTCATGATGTGGGAGATCACACCCTAGGGGTGTCGCTTCTTCTACGGGGTCAAGAGTGGAACTCTTTTCCACCGCCCGACAAGGATCCTCTTCACCAATCGTCTCACAAGACAAGGGACTAGACATCGAGTGCTGTAGAGGAGGAGAAGGCATCAAGTTTTCTTCATTGGAGGGTTTAGGATCCTCCAATTTCCCATACAAGGCAAGTTCCAAGGCATCTACTTCTTTTTCCCAAGTATTGCGCTCCTTTTCACTCACCTTGTCTATATGGCCTAGAGGAGGTATGTCTTCACTTGGCTTTGGATTGTCTAGTGGCTCATCACGAAGAAAATCGAACAAATCCAATTTGATGGCCAAAACATCGGCTCCCCAAGAGTTATCTTGAGAATCATGTTCACTCCCCTCCTCATTGTTGGCCCTTGAAGCTTCAACTTCCTCTATTCTCTCCCTATCTTCAACACCCAAGCAACACTCAACAATGGTCTCTTGATCGACCCTCTCTTCTTCGTTTGTAGCTTGAAGGTTGGGTTGACTTTCTTGTGGAGACACCCGACCTTCTTGCCCAAATGAACCTTCCTCAACATGTTGTGGAGCTCGAGTGGCCGACATCGTGATATGGGCCATGAGTGCATTGATGCGAGCATCTTGCACCTCTATTTGGGCCTTGAGCTCCCTTTCAACCCCTTGTATGTGAGTCAACATCAATTGTTGACTCTTTTGCATTAAAATCGCCATCTCATGTTGACCCTTTTACAATAACATCATCATCTCTTGTTGGCTCTCTTGTGTTTGGACCAACATTTGACAAGTGTCAAAGTTAGGGACATTTGGTTGTGGGTTATGTGAGGGTGTTTGGTAGTTGTTAGGATGTGGGAACGATCCTTGACAACTTTCTTGGTAACCATAAGGAGAGGGTTCATAAGATTGTTGATGAGGTTGATATGGTTGGTAAAGTTGTGGGTTATGGTAATTCGCCCCATAGTTGTCCCGTGATGATTGATGGTAGCTTGGACGCGCCATGTCCATAACGTTGCTTTGGTACCTAGGATGAGCTAGAAGCAATTGAGCAAACGTTAGTATCCTAGTGCTTTTGAGGCACTAGGAGGGTGGAATAGCACACAAGAAGAAAAACGGAGATACACAAGGAGTAGAGAACACAAAAATCAAGAACAAAGTCCACAACTAAGCACACAAAAGTCTAAACTACGCCGTCCCCGGCAACGGCGCCAATTTAATGGGAAGGGATTTGTCGTGGATCCCGCCACCAAATAAAAACCAACTAACCTAACTAGGGTAGCTAGGGTAAGTTGGGTCGAATCCACAGGGACGGGAGGTCGGACTAAGGTATGCTACGGTCTAGGACTAGGTTCGAGACGAGCTAATCTAAGGAGGGGGAGACTAGGACTAAGCTAGGTCTAAAGCAAGAAAACAAACAAAGGAAACGGGCTAGGATTAGGTCGGGGTAAAAGGGGTAACGGAATGGTCAAGGAAGAGCTAGAGTGAAGGAGGTAGTAGGGTGATCTAGGTCGGTCCGGGTGGTCGCAACTTAGACCGACCTAGAGGTTCCTCATGGAACCCTTTTTGGCGACACACATGACAAACGGGGTTCTAGCGCGCTATGGCCTAGATCGAATCCGGGCGGTCGCAACTTAGACCGACCTAGGGGTCGTCCTCACCGGGCTCTCGCAACTTAACGAGGGAACCGAAACCATAACAACTAACACCCACAAGGGAAAGGCAAGAAAAACAAGCAATCTAACTTACTTAGTCATTCAAGCATTTCTTCAAACATGTGATATGCATCAACCAAGAGGAAACCTAAATCTTCCACCCACATCTCCAACAAACCCTTAATCACCCAATTAACACCCTAATCACCCTACTAACCCTAGCAAGAATCTACTCAAACATATCTAAGTTAAAACTAACACTAACAAGAAGAACCAACACAAACAACATAACATTCATAAACAAACTAGTGTAAACAATGAACAATAATCATGACAATGAACAAAGATTGGAACTTGGATGAAGGAACAAAGATTAAGATAAAGGAAAAGATATTATACCATACTAGAAGATGAAAAGAAGAAGGAAACTTGCATAAATGGAAGAACCCAAAACAAACATCCAAGTTTGTCAAGCTTGGTGAAGATCTTGAAGAATTCCAAATTACAAGCACTAATCTATAATTAACGATAATCTAAAGACTAATCTACACTAATCTAATCTAATCTATGCTAAAACTAGGCTAGGGTTTGTGGGTAATGAAGAACATAAGCTTTACAAAACAAGGGAAGAGTATATATAGGGTTACAAATGGAAGGGAGAAGAAAGAAATAAAATGCGGGCATAGCTGGGTGGTCCCGACCGGGACGGGTCATCCCGACCGGGACGGACCCACCATCCCGACCGGGAAGGGTTGGTCCCGACCGGGACGGCCTGTCAGTGGCTCCCTTAAATTCGCACTTCATCCCCGACGGGATGAGGTGCATACCCGTCGGGGATGAGTCTTGTAGGCCTCCAATATGACCTTTTTGGTTCCTCCTTGCCTCACATGGACTTCTCATCGATTCTCGGGACTCGGGATCGGATCTCAGAGGCTCGGGATTGGGTCCCAAGGTCTCGGGGTCGATTCCAAGGCACCGAGTCATCGTTCCTTTATCTCGTTGGCTCCAAAATGTGTACGTATCGAGTCAGAATCGCTCCAACTCTTCCAAATCGGTCTCGGGAACCTGAAACGAACTAAAGGAAGAATAAGAAGCCCCTAAACCGCTCCCAAGGAGCGATTCTACAAGGAAAATGGGACTAAAACACTACAAAATAGGCACTACAAACCACACTTATCATTTGGGCCGAAACCGACACCGGAATTAAAACCGACTTGTCACGATTGGGTCAATCCCGGTCAAAGTCGTTTCCGAGACATACCAAACAGACCCTCAAACATCAAAAGTCAAATCGAAGCACAAACTCATCAAAAATCCATAATTACGGTCCAAAATAATAGACCCGCGCAACCCAGTTGGGCCACTCGATCTAGTGACCCACCCACTCGATCGAGTGGTGTAGACACCCGCATTTTGCCTGCTAGTGTCTATAGCAGTTCCCGACAAAACACCCGATGATGATCGGACGCTAACGTGACTTAATACGCTCGAATGCGGACTCGGAATCAATAGTATCCGACGTGGGCTTTTAGCGGAGTACAAATCTCTCAAAACCGACCTCAAATCCAGGCCCGGTGGGTCGTTTCCAATAAAATGAAACTAATTTGGGTCAAAACCGTCACCGGAAATAAAACCGTCTTTCAGCGACCGAGTCAAAACCCGGTCAAAGTCGAATCCCGAGACGAACCAACCTCACATTATGTCCAAATACACAAAATGAATCAGGTCACAACAAACAAATCCTTTCAAAAATGGTCAACAATCATTCCCTATTTACACTCCCTCCATTCACACGCTCCACTCGATCGAGTGACCCTAAACCGGGGTCCTCCTTATAAATACCCCATCACATCAATTCATTTCACAAGTTTTTTGCAACCCTAATCACACAACATCTTTTTCTAACCCATTCAACCCTACACATCTTCAACCTTCAAACATTCATCACTCTTGAGTTCTAGGCACTCATACACACACACACACACACAGATACATTCAAAATCCCGAGATCAAAACTCGTCAAAGACATACACCATAACTCTACCCACATATCTCGACACTCCCGCGCTCCCGTCGCTACTACGAGTCCGTTTCCGAGATCGATTAAGCATGTAGGTTGAGGGTGTCATTAAATCCCGACATCTTTTTCTCCCTTATCTTTTTACCGTTTTTATATATATATATATGTATTATTATTATTATTATTATTATTATTACTACTAACCGCTAACACTAACATTTTAATTTCGTGTATACTAACTCTCTAATCTAACACTTTTATTTATCGCAATCTAACATTTTTTATTTATTGTATCTAACACCTAACATTTAATTTTATCGTTTACTAATTTTTATCCTTTCGTCATTAACATATTAATACCGTGTATATATATATTTATATAATATTAAAATTCGGATCTTAACACGTTTGACTACGACAATCATCCAAAGTCCGTTTAATCCCTTTACGAGTCACGACGGAGGTGGCACCCTTTCGAGGAGCGCCGCCACAATGTACTCAAGGGCATAACGCGATCGTGATTGCTCATAGTTGAACGCGTAAGACTCCATTTCTAAGAATATTACGGAACCCGTTGACACAAAAACCGACATCACATAATCCGAAAGGATTAGTTTCGATGTCGTGACGTAGAGGGATGCAATTTCGTCACTAATACAAAATTTCTAATCTAGCAAAGGCATTTTCATAAAACTCCGATAACGGTATTATAATCGCATGCATACGCGATTATAGCACCGGAAGCCAAGATAAATACAAATCATGCGATATTTTATCTGATTTGGCCGACCATCGATTTTAAACCAAAAAATGACATGAGTTGGTACTCGTACAAAGGCTACTCGACCGAGTACGTAGGCTACTCGATCAAGTAGCACCCATAAATCTGGGCAGAAGCCTTTTCGGGGACATACTCGACCGAGTCAGACCATGACTCGACCGAGTGGGTCCTGTAGCACAGAAATCCGAGAGCTTAAATGCAACATTTGAGCCTCGTCATTTTTTTACGACTTTTAGTCGACACGTGTAAAGTCAATCATGTGATTATATTTTTCAAAACCCATGCATATCATATCACTTAAAACGACTTTGATCGACGGTCTCGCACTATTAATCTTGTGTTGACGACTCTTTAGTCGTATCCGACACATGATTAATTTAGACTCTATTCATCGATGTGATAAGTCGGGACAAGGCATCGAGATTCGGGATCAGGCTAGCACCACGTCTAGGTTCCATATCTCCGCCCTTTGCTTAATACGCAATATAATGCTTAATTAATCGAAGTTCGTCCATTTGCACAAGTTACGGTCTAGTTTATATTTATTATATACGGGTCCGTTTCTAGTTAACATTTGCCGCTTATAATTCAATTATTCTATTTTATTGCTCGTTGTATTGTGAATTCCGGGTTGTATTCCGCCCGTGTAATTTGTAATTTATTGGCGAGTTTTCTATTATTTGATGTTTGCCATTTATTTATTTAAATGAACATCGCATGCTAAATCACTTTGACGTGAATCAAGATGCATTAAAATGACGTCGCTCACATTTAATTCGCATGCTTAGCCGAAAACGTTGTTTGCATATCATTTAATCATTTTACTAGCGCGCGTACACGAACACGAACGATGTCTTAGTAGAGGCCGCCATGTGCGGGCGGGGTTGGGTATCCTTAGTGGGCTTCCCAACACGTCCCCTCACCCCTTACTCAGAACCTTGGTTTCCGGATGCCCGAAACCATGGGCGCACGAGAGTCATTCTATATACGAAAGCTGGTTTAAACGGTATCGATATTGCAATGCAAAGGGATGAGCCCCATGAACTCTGAAATCGAAGTGGGCCGTACTTTGTGCATAGCCCATGACGACATAGAGTGGGCTCGTATGGATCCGAATAACCACAAAATTCGGTGGCGACTCCATTTTGACTTAAATTTCGAACCCGAGAACAATCTCACCACGAGATTCATTCGCCTACCCAAACCCGCGCGTGGCCGCATCGGGGTGGACCTACGTCGTGTCCACAATTTGGCGACTCCGCTGGGGATACTTGATGTACCACATGTCATCGGGGTTTCCAGGGTGAGACTCGAAGAGAAATCGTTCGTATATTAGTGTGCGCGCATTAGTTTAATGATTCATGCATAACCCAAATTTTGCCCAGGCCGGTTACTTGTGACCGACGTCCCACTATACCACGGTGCATTCCTACATGGGTGCGCTAAAGACTTCGATGGCGGAACTCGTCTGGGTTTTGCGGCATGTCCTAAGACCAAATCGGCTTAGGGAGTCCGTCCCGGTTCACGAGAATGTCATCGTTGTTGGTATAGACCCTATTTTGACCGATCGAGACTTAGTGTAAAGCATACATAAGCGTCGTTGTAATGCTTGCTTGACTACGTGCTACTTGGTTTTCGTGTCATTTTTTTCAAAAACCGTCATTTAAAAAAATGCATCTTTCCAAAAATACCAAATTTTGAAAAACCCGAAATGCTGTCCGTTTCGGGACCCGTCTTTTCAAAAATATCCAATTTTCAAAACTCGGAATGCTGCCAAATTTTAGATTTACGATTTGACTCAAAATAGCCTATTTTCTAGCCGGCATGCTGTCCATTTCAAAATTCGAATTTCCGATCCACCATTCGATTTTCGAATTTTCAAATTCCATTTCGATTTTCAAATTTCAAAATTCCATTTCGATTTTTTTTCAAATCCTCGAGATGCAATTTTTTATTTTCAAATCTCCGAGATGCCGTTTCCAATTTTCAAATCTTCGGGATCTTATTTTCGATTTTCAAATTTTCGGAACTTTATCTTCGATATTCAAATTTTCAAAATTCCAAATATTCAACTTATCAAAAAAAAAAAAAACTCGGCCCTGTCGGCATGCTACCAATTTCAAAAGACGGGACCGTCTCCCATTTTTTTTCAAAATGCGAATTTACTCACAACCATTCTAACCTTTCAAAATGCCCGATCCTATTGGCCCACTACCAATTTCAGGACTGTCCTCTCAATTTTCAAAATTCAATCATTTTTCAAAAACCTTCCTTATTATAGGACCTACCGTAATTCGTGTGTCGGGTCTTTTCGTAATACGTCGAAGGTCTTTAGCGTCGAAACTCCGTCGATCCTAAATCACGGGTTTCTTCCCCGTCCTAGTCCGCCTTTTCCTAAAGGCATAACCGACCAACACGAGTCACACACTCGTAAATGGAAGGTTCGTCTGAACACTCGAGTCCTAACTAGAAAGTCACACGCGATCTTTCCCTCCGACAGGACGGTCCCCACGACCTTTCCTAGGGGAATTTTGCCCGTCTTTCAATCCGTTAGTCGAGTCATCCCAATTCAAGTCCTTTAACTTAAGGGCCTACCCTAATCACAGGATCTATCCTTATTCAAGTCAAGTCAAGGGTCTCTAGCGTCGAAACTCTGCCGATCTTACATCGCGAGTTTCTTCCCTTACCCCGTCTGCCTTTCCTCGAGGCCGAGTCAACCTTTTACAAGGCATAACCCTATAACAAAAGGTTTGTGGTCCTTACATCTAAGGGTCACTCGTCCGACACTCGAGTCTTAACAAAACCTACAATCTCACTCGGGGGCTACCCTTCAGCAGAGCGATCAATCACGGTTGCTCTAAGGGTCATGTCCTACACATGGTGAATCACGTGTGTCACTGTCGAGTCATTCAGATGCCGCACCATCTGAGTCCTATCAGAGTCTTCAGTCTCACTTGGGGGTTGTCCTCCACCCGAGCATTCGACCACAGTCACCTTAAGGGGTATCTTACGTTGTTCATCATACACCGGCGTCCTTATGATGTCTTCTTCCAGTTGTACCTATGCTACGAACACCCGAGTGTCCTAAAGGTTTAGGTCGCCACGGTTGGTCCAAACACGTGACGTGGTCAAACACGGTCGCCCCATTTTCGGACTTACCCTCGTGCAGCTTGAGTCTCATCTTCGAGTCCAAGCCATGGTTGTTACCTCGTCTAGGTCAACGTTCGAGTATCCCGGTCCAAGAGTCTTTGTCGACCCGTAACCCCGGGCCATGTCTAGTTTGACTCCCTCTCTTGCATTTGCGCAAAGTCAAGTTTAGGCGAGTCGTGGCACCTGTCGTTTTCTCCAATCAAGGACCTTACCAAAAAGAAACGACCAACCAAGTATCCGAAAGTCCGGATTCGATTCGAGTCTAAGTCTGAGTTCGAGTCTAGGATATCCTACATCCTCATTTCAAAGTCAGAGTCAGAGTCAACTGTATTCTATCCTCTTTCCAAAATTCAATAAAATCAACTTTTTCAATCTCTCCTATATGCTTCCTTATGTGTTTCCGAGAACATGATGAACACCATCATACACTGTGAGCACATGCACGTGACTATTATAGGCACATCTGTAATGACTGCAGGAACTGAGACCCATGTTTTCCTTTACCTGTTCCATGTCTGGTATAGAAAGCCACAAAACTACCCTTAACAGGAGCAATATCAAATCCTATGACAAATCTAGGTAGTCTCCTAGTTTGGGTTCAAGACGGGAGGCAAGCCCATTTCCCACAATAAACACCCCTCCAATAAGACTGATCAATCCCTACCTTAGGCGTTAGTCTGACTAGAAGCAAAAAAGAAGCATCGTGACTCTATAGGCTTGATGCCAAAAATACCCAACTCGGGACGATGCTCCCACTAAGCTTGCTCGGAATTATGATGACAATACCGAGATCCAAATCACCATGCTTACCGTAGAGTACTCCACCGCGAGTTGCACTCACCAACTAGGCTTACACCTTACAAAGGTTTAGCTCCACAAGCCTAATCCAACCGATGGGCCCACCCCCACATCCACCCACAACATCAAAGGGAGGGATAGCCGTGAAAAAAAAAACTGGACAAAAAACAGAAGTCCAAAGAAAAAAAGCAAAAGGCCGAAACAAAAGAGCTGGCCATGACCAAAAAAGAACTCTCAACATCCCTCGACCAGATACGATCAATCCCTTGACCGGAGCACGGTCAACTCAAATGAAGGATCCCACGACCGGGGCTAAGAGGTCAACCCAAAAAAAAAACAAAAACAAAAAAATTCAAATACCCATGACCGTGGTCAACGTTCAACTCAAGTGAAAATCCCTTGACCGGGATACGGTCAATTCAAAAATTATCAATGCCTATACCGTCCAATAGGGAAGAGACAATCAAGCTGGTCAGCTAACACCACGCTTAGCCTTCCCACATTGCAATCCTCAAGACCTTCTCGAGACTTAGGCTAAGAGACAGCCCAGAATTTTGAGGATTCAAGCTCCATAGGATACCCCTAACCATTAGGGCCAGACATGGAAATCAGATCCCGCATTATCAACCTACCGCGATTGAAGTTCGAGTCATTTTTACTCGACTTCCCCCTTTCCTACCACATTACAATACCTTACCCTCGAAGCTTTAGCTCCACAAAATCGAGCTCCAGATTTCAAAACATCAAAGCCACGTTCTACCTGGCACAACATTTCCAAAAATATCCAAACCAGTTACCAACCCCAAACACGGGAACTCAACCTGCGGTCGGCATAGAACATGCCCAAATAGTTCACACCACCTCTGGGGGGTACCCCGGAGAACGCTCACAGTCACGGGATCAACATCCCAACTGTTCTAGCCCTTTGATCAAGACATCATTGGGAATTCACCTAGCCTACACCATCGATACAGGCTGGTTACACACAAAGCCCTAATAAACTAGGCACCATAATATATCTTCCAATCCACTGAACTACGGCTTGGTTTGATTTCACTACACGTGAATACGTAGGCATCCTTTCAACAAGGGCACACCCACCCACATTGACACACGTTCAAAAAGCACCATCATTCCGGTCACGACACTGTCATGTTCTCAAGAGTTAGCTTTGTCGTCCAGGAGGCTTCTCTTAGACAGAAGATCTCCATCCACTCACAAAATCCAAAGACTTTCAAAACCTAGCCTCCTTTCTTTAGAGTGTCCTAGTACTCGGCTCAGTCGAAGACGAGAATCCATCAGGGACTCGAAGCGACACCCACTTTGGGAATGTACCCCAAAACCAAACATTCAAAGATCACTAGACTACAACATTGCCACTGCTGAGTCCTGTCATGCAAAAACAGTCTCATTACAGACTACTGCAATCCCCCTATTACACATCCTTCCCATTTTGATGTTCGACCGTGTTGCCACTCGCCTAGGCTACGGAATAGCGCAGCTTAAGAGTCTTGTCGTCTTAGGTGGCCCACCCCCTGAGTCACGGTCCAAACCCTAGAGAGTCCAGAGTCGAGTCTGTCGGTATGTCTCTCTTCAAAATTCTTGCTTTGAAATTTGCAAAGCTTAGCCATTTGATAAAATCCTTTTCGACAAGGTCAAATTTCGGTCTATTTAAACTGCATATTTCTTTTCTACCCCTTTCAATTTTGAAAACCTATCTCCTAGCACGTGAGTTGCTTTCAGGACTTCGATTTCAAAACTAAGCAAAAATCATTTCCCCCAGCGCAAACTAGTCTATAGATGCTAACTGCATTTCCTATGTGCTATCTTGCTATATACTATGCCTGCTATTTCTGCCTATGTATCTAACATTTCAGGTGTCAGCTAGTGCTTCCCAACGGAACATCAAAAGCGGTGTTTCTCCTGGAATGCTACATCCAAGACGTGATGTGTCGGCATACGTGTACACCCAAAACTTCAGAAGCAAGTCCCCGCGCAGCTACTTTACTCCCCAGCATGAGTCGGTGTTTCACCTAGATATTACGTGCAAATACAGGTACACCTAGGACTTCAAAGGCAAGTCCGACTCTCCACGGAGCTATCGTCATCAGGACAGGTATGACCCCTTTTCTTATGGCTGGCGAGCCCTTCACGCCAGTCTAATGGACTATAAACGACCCGACCGGAAGGCTGCCAGGTCGTAATCCTCGATTGGCCTGGTAGCTACTCTGACTTTCGCCTTGTCCAAGCCTCAGTCAGAGTGGGGGCTCTGTAGACACCCGCATTTTGCCTTCTAGTGTCTATAGCAGTTCCCGACAAAACACCCGATGATGATCGGACGCTAACGTGACTTAATACGCTCGAATGCGGACTCGGAATCAATAATATCCGACGTGGGCTTTTAGCGGAGTACAAATCTCTCAAAACCGACTTCAAATCCAGGCCCAGTGGGTCGTTTCCAATTGGGTCAAAACCATCACCGGAAATAAAACCGTCTTTTAGCGACCGAGTCAAAACCCGGTCAAAGTCGAATCCCGAGACGAACCAACCTCACATTATGTCCAAATACACAAAATGAATCAGGTCACAACAACCAAATCCTTTCAAAAATGGTCAACAATCATTCCCTATTTACACTCCGTCCATTCACACGCTCCACTCGATCGAGTGACCCTAAACCGGGGTCCTCCTTATAAATACCCCATCACATCAATTCATTTCACAAGTTTTTTGCAACCCTAATCACACAACATCTTTTTCTAACCCATTCAACCCTACACATCTTCAACCTTCAAACATTCATCACCCTTGAGTTCGAGGCACTCATACACACACACACACAAATACATTCAAAATCCCGAGATCAAAACTCGTCAAAGACATACACCATAACTCCACCCACATATCTCGACAATCCCGCGCTCCCGTCGCTACTACGAGTCCGTTTCCGAGATCGATTAAGCATGTAGGTTGAGGGTGTCATTAAATCCCGACATCTTTTTCTCCCTTATCTTTTTACCGTTTATATATATATATATATATATATATATATATATATATATATATATATATATATGTATGTATTATTATTATTATTATTATTATTACTAACCGCTAACACTAACATTTTAACTTCGTGTATACTAACTCTCTAATCTAACACTTTTATTTATCGCAATCTAACATTTTTTATTTATTGTATCTAACACCTAACATTTAATTTTATCGTTTACTAATTTTTATCCTTTCGTCATTAACATATTAATACCGTGTATATATATATTTATATAATATTAAAATTCGGATCTTAACACGTTTGACTACGACAATCATCCAAAGTCCGTTTAATCCCTTTACGAGTCACGACGGAGGTGGCACCCTTTC
Organism: Agrostemma githago; assembly: GCA_958450325.1. Classification (NCBI taxonomy): domain Eukaryota; kingdom Viridiplantae; phylum Streptophyta; class Magnoliopsida; order Caryophyllales; family Caryophyllaceae; genus Agrostemma; species Agrostemma githago. The sequence continues at coordinate 36,679,579 of OY288239.1, forward strand.
GAGGAGCGCCGCCCCAATGTACTCAAGGGCATAACGCGATCGTGATTGCTCATAGTTGAACGCGTAAGACTCCATTTCTAAGATTAGTACGGAACCCGTTGACACGAAAACCGACATCACATAATCCGAAAGGATTAGTTTCGATGTCGTGACGTAGAGGGATGCAATTTCGTCACTAATACAAAATTTCTAATCTAGCAAAGCCATTTTCATAAAACTCCGATAACGGTATTATAATCGCATGCCTACGCGATTATAGCACCGGAAGCCAAGATAAATACAAATCATGCGATATTTGTATCTGATTTGGCCGACCATCGATTTTAAACCAAAAAATGACATTAGTTGGTACTCGTACAAAGGCTACTCGACCGAGTACGTAGGCTACTCGATCGAGTAGCACCCATAAATCTGGGCAGAAGCCTTTTCGGGGACATACTCGACCGAGTCAGACCATGACTCGACCGAGTGGGTCCTGTAGCCCAGAAATCCGAGAGCTTAAATGCAACATTTGAGCCTAGTCATTTTTTTACGACTTTTAGTCGACACGTGTAAAGTCAATCACGTGATTATATTTTTCAAAACCCATGCATATCATATCACTTAAAACGACTTTGATCGACGGTCTCGCACTATTAATCTTGTGTCGACGACTCTTTAGTCGTATCCGACACATGATTAATTTAGACTCTATTCCTCGATGTGATAAGTCGGGACAAGGCATCGAGATTCGGGATCAGGCTAGCACCACGTCTAGGTTCCATATCTCCGCCCTTTGCTTAATACGCAATATAATGCGTAATTAATCGAAATTCGTCCATTTGCACAACTTACGGTCTAGTTTATATTTATTATATACAGGTCCGTTTCTAGTTAACATTTACCGCTTATAATTCAATTATTCTATTTTATTGCTCGTTGTATTGTGAATTCCGGGTTGTATTCCGCCCGTGTAATTTGTAATTTATTTGCGAGTTTTCTATTATTTGATGTTTGCCATTTATTTATTTAAATGAACATCGCATGCTAAATCACTTTGGCGTGAATCAAGATGCATTAAAATGACGTAGCTCACATTTAATTCGCATGCTTAGCCGAAAACGTTGTTTGCATATCATTTAATCATTTTACTAGCGCGCGTACACGAACACGAACGATGTCTTAGTAGAGGCCGCCATGTGCGGGCGGGGTTGGGTGTCCTTAGTGGGCTTCCCAACACGTACCCTCACCCCTTACTCAGAATCTTTGTTTCCGGATGCCCGAAACCATGGGCGCACGAGAGTCATTCTATATACGAAAGCCGGTTTAAACGGTATCGATATTGCAATGCAAAGGGACGAGCCCCATGAACTCTGAAATCGAAGTGGGCCGTACTTTGTGCATAGCCCATGACGACATAGAGTGGGCTCGTATGGTTCCGAATAACCACAAAATTTGGTGGCGACTCCATTTTGACTTAAATTTTGAACCCGAGAACAATCTCACAACGAGATTCATTCGCCTACCCAAACCTGCGCGTGGCTGCGTCGGGGTGGACCTACGTCATGTCCACAAGTGGGCCTTTATTTCAAACCCGGCGGCTGACGCACTGGGCCACTCGACCGAGTCAGCTGGCTACTCGGTCGAGTAACCCTAAACCGGTGCCCTAGCTTCTCCTATATAAGCAACCCTTTGCACACACTTCAAGACAACCTTTTTTCACATCTTTACATCTCAAAATTCAACCCTAACTCAACTCCTCTTCAACCCTAATACACCCTAGCAAACCCTAAACTAGTTTTAGGATCCAACAAACCCGAGCCACCATAACTTAACCTCCATAAAACCTCGAAGACTCTTGTGTTAAAGCCACGGTTACGAGTTCTAATCCGAGACAAGAACATGTAGGTTGAGGGTGTCAAAACCCCGTTTCTTCTCTTTTCTTTCTCTTTCTCGCGTCATGTCGTCTTCATACGGGTCGCGTTTTTTTTTATCTATTTTATCGTTATTATCGCATCATTAATATTGATAGTACTAATATCAAAACATTAAAATACCTATCAATTTGTGTCGAGTATGAGTGATATCGGAATAAGGAAACACGAATATACAAGTGTACCGCACACAACGTTGACGGTCGCTTGTTCCGATATCCCGATTACTTGATTATTGAGATAGGTTAACTTCAACAATAATTCTCATATCGTTCGTATCATCGTTATTATTTGCATGTCACATCGATTTCTCATAAAAGCAAACATCGTATTTCAATAAGGGTCGAAACCCATTGACACGGATCCGACATCACAATCCCTAGGGATTTATTTCGATGTCGGAGAAGTCGAGGGAATCAAGTCCTTTTTTATTCAAGTAGGCGTCGATTTTAGATTCGATACCAATTCCATAATTGGATATCGAGTCTAACAATCAAGTCATATGAATTAATTAACGTGATTTGTTCATATCACGATAATTAATTTAAGGCGACTAGAATCAATCTATCCTTTTTTATTCCATATCGATTCAAATAATCGAATGTGGGATACAATGAGTATTCAAAATTAGAATCGAGTATAAATTCAACAATATTTATATTCAGTTCAACAACATTCACGATTTATAAAAAAAAACAAGTCGAACATAAATTGTGCAATATTCATGCTCGATTCGGTAAAATCGTTGAATTATCAAAAATCAAAAGCAATTTCAAAATCAACAATTAAATTTGCAAACGAATTACAATTTGTACAGGGGGCACTCGACCGAGTGCCTAATCCACTCGGTCGAGTGGCGCCCCAAAAATCGAACCAGAATGTTTTTCACGATCTCCACTCGATCGAGTCTCACAGTGACTCGGTCGAGTGGCCATATACTCGACCGAGTTAGTCAATAACTCGGCCGAGTATGGTCTAAAACGCGGAACATAAACCTCTTTTCAGGGTCTACTCGATCGAGTCTATCGACTACTCGATCGAGTAACCTCATAACGATTAACACAATAAATCGTACATTATTCTATTTTCAAAACCCGATAGTATTTCACGCCTTAGGTCAACACGTGCATAATTAATCACGTGTATACTATCTTTTCAAACCATGCATCATCTTGTACATCATTCAATTCAATTCTATATTTGCGCAAACCGTTATTATTCGTTATGTCATCGCAACGTTACTAACGCGTTTGTTTGTTTCTTTTGTCAATTTAATTCTTGTTCGTTTATTGTACTAAATGAACCCACATGCTAAAATTCCACTTTGACGTAGAATTAATTGCATTAAATTGACTTAGAAACCCTTTTCAATTCAACTCACATGTTTAGGGAAAATACTCTTTTCATATCATTTTCCCGTTTAACTAGCGCGCGTATTGTAAGTCATTCGAATTCTTAGTAGAGGCCGCTAATGTGCGGGCGGGGTTGAGTGTCCTTTGTGGTCTTCCCAACACGTACCCTCACCCCTTACTCAGAACCTCGGTTTCGGGATGCCCGAAACCGTTGGCGCACGAGAGTCATTCAATACACAATATCCGATAATGTCGGTATTGGTATCAAATGCAAAGGGACGAGCCCAATAAACTCTGACATCGGAAATGGGCCGTATTTTGTATACGGACCACTACGACATAGAGTGGGCTCGAATGGTTCCGAATAACCACAAAATTCGGTGGCGACTCCACATAGACCTAAATTTCAATTCGATCCGTTTCATATGGAGATTCATTCGCCTACCCAAACCCGCGCGTGGCCGCGTCGGGGTGGACCTATGTCATGTCCACAATTTGGCAACTCCGCTGGGGACTAACTGATGGGTGACTTACCATCGGCATCCTCAGGGTGAGACTCGAATAGAAATCGTTTGACAAATACAATACGCGTTTTAGTTCTACGGTTCATGCATAACCCATATTTTCCCGGGCCGGTACTGGTGATCGACGTCCCACTATACCATTGATGTACTCCAACATGGATATGTCAAAAGGTGTCCATAGTCGATTCGAGTGGGTTTCGCGGCATGTTCTAAGCTCAATTCGACTTAGAGAGTCCGTCCCGATCAACGTCTAGACTATGTACACTGGTATAGACCCTTTCAGACCGACCGAGACTTAGTGTAGAGCATACATGGCGTCGTTATAATGCTTGTGTGACTATGTGCTACTTCGTTTCCGAGTCATTTTCAAAAATATCAACTTTTCAAAAATTACATCCTCCTTTTCAAAATATTCAATTTTCAAAACCCGGGACATACCGAATTTAGGACTTATGATTTTACTCAAAATAGCCTATTTTCTAGCCGGTATGCTGCCCAAATCAAAACTCGAACTTTCAAAACTCATGGCCCAATGACTTTTCGTCCTCTTTTTTGGAAATTTGGGCCATTCACCGAGACCACTCAGTCCTTTTTCAAAAATCAATCAATTTTCAAAACTTCCCTCCTCTTAGGACTTCCCATATTTAGCAGTGTCAGGTCATGTCTTAAGTTGTCAAGTTTCTCTAGCGTCGAAGCTCTGTCGATCTTACGTCACGAGCTTCTTCCCTATCCCAGTCCGCCTTATGGCCCACCTAAGTAGGACATACTCTTACGAAGGAGGGCCCGCCAACACAATCGAGTCAAAAGTCTGGGGATGTCCCACGTGAACCTTCCTTCGAACAGGACTGGGCCCACTTGCCGAATCCTAAGGAAGGCCCACACTTCACAAGTCACCCGTCTAGGTGTCTTTCTCGAGTCATTTCCCTTTTAGTCTCGTTCGGGATGTACTTTCTATTCCGGGATTTCTGGGCTAGTTTCTGATTATGCGGTGTTCTTACAGACAGGCCAGCCACAACCCGACATCAACGCAAGATGGAAGAATTGAAAAATGCCCTAACCAAAATCGAGACTCAACTGACCTCCATCCTCGCTAACCAAGAAACTTTGGACACTCGCCTGAGCACTGTAGAGAAGACGGTCCCAGTTGAAGGAGCTGATTCCACTAAGCCCATAGCCGAATTGGTCATTGTTGTTCGCAGGTTCGAGGAGCAAGTTCACTTATCAACAAGCAACTCAATCCACTCCGAAAATGCTCGCATTTATTCACCTTTGAGTAACGAGCTACCGGCCAACCTCAACTTGACGGGAATTCCTATGTTTGAGGGTACCGCAGACCCGGTCCATCATATCCGGGCCTTCAAAGATTTCATGGCAGTCAAAGGGGTAAAGTCCGCCATGTTCAAGCACCTATTCCCTTCCTCCTTGGAGAAGCATCCCAGGGCCTGGTTATCATCAGCTATATGGTCAGTGTATTTGCGTCAGGGATACATTGATTGTCGAACTGGGTATCGTTTATGCTCAGGAGTCATGCGCATGTACTTAGGCTAGGACCTCGCTGAACGCAGTCCTATTATAGTTTGAGTTGTCTGGTGAGAGGGCTTAGGAGTCGCTTCGTGGGCACTGAGTTCCTTAACCAGTGAGGCTTAGGGGTCGCTTCGTGGGCACTAAGTTACACTTCGGTGTTGTTTTGACATATCTCTAGTAGTAAAAGCTGTACTGATCATCGGTTTTATATTCCATTATTCGTTTTGACGCCGTCAGGCTACTGAATTGTTTTCTGGTTTTGAATCTATTTTGATATATATAATGTTTTGAGTTTAATCTATTTTCTTATATTATGCTTCTATTGCCTATATATTATGTAATATGGCTGAGAGAACTGCCTGAGTTGCTCCCCACTGAGTTGTGGCTGTTATGTTTATAACATGACAGGTATTCTGTGTTCTGGGGTTTGGTGTGCGCTAGCGAGTGACATGGATCCTACTCTGTTTTAATTATGTTTTTTTTTTATGGATTGTTAAACCCATTTGAAGGATTTTTATTTTTAGCCCTTTTGTAAAAAGTGGCCTTTGTATTGACTGACCGTTCTTTTTCTAATATATAGAACGTCAGTGTGTACTAATCCCAAATCTACAGTGTTTCCGCCACTGTGTTGCGTTAGAATTTATAGGGGATTACAGTTGGTATCAGAGCATTGTTGCTCCCGACGCTCACACCTGATTTTAGGAAAAATACTCGTAAATGATTTGAACATCAATAAAATATTAGTGATAGAAGGGTAGAAACCAAATTAAGGATTTAACTGTTAGGTTTCCATGGTCTTGTAACTCAATGAATAGCATTGAATGTTTGTTTTATTTGTCCAAGAAGAAGATGAGTGGACAAGATGTTTACGTGATGCTGCTCCAGATCGGGACAAGACCTACTTAGCACTTCTAAGACCTGATGACTCGAGTGGACGACTTCGTGCTACAAGGAAGATGCAATGGTGACTTCTCAGCCCAGATTTAGTTTGCTCAAGCTACAGGCCAGATGATCAAGAGTAGATTTCAGTTCCATGATGGTGCAGTAGACTACGATTGATTTCACTTTGGACCCAGATGCAACTTCATTTCAGTTTGGATCCAGATGGAGCTACCCAAGACTAATATGCTCGAAGATGAAGTGATCCAGCGAGTTCCCTTGTGAACTCAGGATGCCTGAAGACTCTTCTTTCGTTCAAGACCTTAATAGTCTAGGATCCTTCTTCTTTTCTCCAAGTCTCCTCTTCTTCCTCTTCTTTCTTTCATTCTTATTTTTCTTTTTCTTCCTCATTCTCTTCTCCTCTTCTTATTCTTCTTCTCCTTTCTGATGTTGTCTTATTGTGTTGTTGTACTACTACGACTTGATGTTGTTCGGCTCTCTGCTGTCACGTGTTATTATTCCTGATGTCCGTGTGCTGCCACTGCTCTCCCTATCAGTTTTTCTCTTCTTCTTCTCCTTCTTCCAATCCTTGTCTTATAAATGGTCATTTTCAGTCTCGTGGTGAATCCTTGTTTTATTCTCCCATTTTGCCCTCCATCCTCTTGAGATTCTTTGGTTAGACTTCTGTCTTAGTGAACCCCACAAAAAGTTAAAGATGTTTGAGGTTTAGTGAACCCCATTACCTTTGGTTTGAGGATTTTGAGTTGTACCCTATTTTCTAAGCAAGTAAGAACTTTTTGAGGATTGATTTCAATAGTATTAATTGATTGATGGGATTAAGATTTTACCTTACGTGTTGATCTTGGATTATAATTCACTTGATTATATAAAGTACTTAGAGAGAATAAGCTTTTGGATAGTAAGATTATATTTTATTTTGATGGATATCTAGTACATAATTTAGAACCAGACTAAGTGTATCTGGTAATATTACTTTGGGATTCCCACTTAATGTTGACTTAATGGACTAGTTGTGGACTTTTGGGATCATATATCATTGTTTAAAGGGTTAGCCTGAGTGTTGTGGTACCATTTCAGGTTCTCGTTAATTTCTTTAAAATTTTTGATTGGCATAGATTAAACCTTGGTTCGTATGGATGAGATCATTGAGTCTGATAAGGTTGTAGCATATGAACTTTGGAGTTGAGTGAAATAAACTTGGATGGATTGTTGTTAACCTTGAAAAAGAGAAATATATTGCATAAACACAGGTTGGACTTATTGTGTCATTTTGAGGAATACTTTAATACAAATCTTTTGATGGAGTTTATTTCAAGCCTTCTGACCAACGAGATTGTGGCTTCGTTGAGTCATTGACCAACGAGTTTGTTTCACCGTTATGAGTATAAATTTGATTGATTTCTAAGGAACCATACTCGAATGACGTGTTGGGAAAACGTGTGTGCCACCTGTAAGATTGAGTGTACTTAAGGTTCGATATATTATACTAATAACTTTTGTTCCCTTGTAATGTTATGAGCATAATCGTGGGATCAATTTGAAGACTTAGTGCCCGTGATTTGTTAAGATGGTGGATCTTGTTTAGTGTTCCTTACTCGAGAAATTTGGATATAGCTCGAGTACAACCTGGTGAGCTTCAAACAGTTTTAGAGCTTTGTTGGTTAATTGGTTTGATAGTGTTGTGGCAGTTTGCAGAATTTCGGTAGCATGATTTGATTCTGAGTTATTTGGTTGATTCTTACCCTATTGATTAAGTGATTGTATGAGCAAGTGAAGCCTTGTATTGGAGGTTGTAGCTGTTGATAGTCTTAGCTTGGAAGTTATAGCAAGTGATAATTTTGGAGGTTGTAGACTATGTAGGACAACCCATTTTCCTGATATTAATGGCCTTAGTATTATTTTGTGAAATTAGAAACCTGAGTTTGTTGGAGTCGTACTAGGGAATCTTGAGAACCTTAAACTCCTCTGTAATCCTTGAGAGCTCTGATTGACTCTCGTTTTCATTCTTCCTCCGTTTCTCTCGAATTCTACTCCTCCAATCGCTATTGGTATCCCTTCTGATCTACCTCTTTATCGAGTTTAAGATTTTGTTGTTTCGATTTAATCCTTAAACTTTTAATCAAACTTCCCGTTTTGAAAAATATTTAACTAATTTAAACTTTTGAGTTATCATTTTTATGTTACAATTTTAAGCTTCAAACATCGTTTTGCTTTGACGTTTTTGTTGAAGTTTATATTTAATTATTTTAAAAATATCTTAAAAACTTGTTTGAAATTAGATCGACAGTATTTCAAATCTTTGTTTTTAAATGATCGAAATTTTACGAATATTTTCATAACATACAAATACTGACTGAGAAAATTTAACTTTTGAAAATAATTTCATAAATTCAAGCTTTCATTTTATTTTTGTTGGTGAACTTTTGGATTTGTTATTAGAATCATCTGATGACTAGTTCGAGATTTCCCAACGCTAAACTCGATTTCTCAAAATTTGATTTTGTTTTGTCTTAAATCAAAATGTTGAAGAGTTTCTTAATCAAATTGATTTAGCGTCGTTTTGAAAATGTTTTGGGTACCCTCTTTCCCTCGAATTTGTTTTTAAATATAATTTAATGTCGTTATTTTATCAAATAACAGTACCTTGCGTTTTTAATAATTTGGAAAGTTTTAAACTTTGGGTAGATTAGCCCAACTCTTCTCGTAATAAATTTTGCACTCGATTTCATATCAGGTTTGATGATTTAAAAATTCCTATTAAACCAAGATTTTGATGCGAGCTAAGCATTCTAATTTTTCCAAGTGAATAACATTATTTTTGTGTTCATGCAAGTTTCGGGGACGAAACTCTTTTTTAGTGGGGAAGGTTGTAACACCCCTAATTTTTATAAATTAAATTTGTATCCATATTTTTATTTGGTTTGCGATTTAACTTGTAATCCTTCATTTTAAATCTTATCGGATTTACTTTGACTTCGTCTTAAACTCCTGAAATCTTTATTTTAGCTCGAATTTCTATTTTCAACTCGAAACTCGTTAAAACGTTTTATTATTTCTTCGAGAAATTATTTTATTAAACTTTCATTGAAAAATATCATTTTGCTTTCGATAAATCAATTTAATTTATTTTCGTTGAAAACTATTTATTCGTCGAGAAACTCAATTTCCTTACAAACAATTATTTAAACTCGAGATTGACCCATTTGATTTTCGAGTCAACTAATTATTTTTATCAACTTCGAACCTGACCCAAATATTTAATGTTACGACAAAATAATATTTTAGCCCATCTCGAAGTTTGGGTCTAATTCTTTTCTTATGCGATTTTAACCCAATTTATTTGTAAGCCAGTTATTTATTTTTACTCATGATTTCGATCAAATCGTAAATTATTTTCCAACCCAAATCGAGTCTGTTACCTCGTCTTAGATGAGTCACTAAAATATATTTTATAAGTTTAAGCACCTGTTTTTATTTATCCTAATTCTTGTCAACTGCCTCTATCTCTAGCGGTTGTTATTGTTACATTATCACTTATATTATTTTATGATTTACACTACTTAGCTAACCTCCTATTCCTATCCTATTCCTACTCCAATTTTTGCTTCGTAAGATTAGCTTAGAAGTGAGATTAGCTTAGAAGTGAGTTTGTATGCAAACTCTCAACTTCCCATCTTATTTGTTTGCTTGTGCTTCATAAAGGAAGCATATGAACGTTCTTCTTCCTCTCTTTTTTTATTATCCGTGTACCATCTCTAATCTACCTCACAAAATCATCCTCTATTCTTGCTCGTTCTTGCTCGTAATTCATCATCTTCCGTTCTAAACTCAGGGTAATTTAATTACTCTTAATCCGCGTCATTCTTAGTTTTTTTTAGAGTAACTTTTATATGGTCGTAACACCATATATGTATACCGTTTTGTAGGCTATTTTGAGGATCCCGAGGCAGATGAGTATATTGTCGATTCGAATCTCGATGAAGGTAACACATGATGGCATGACTCGGTATTGCATGATATATATGTTGTAGTTGCTTGTAGTATCGTTTTAAATCGAATTTTATAAATATGTTTACTATATCATTAAGATGATATGTTTCAATCTTCTAAAAATTATTATAGGGCTGAGACTAAAACATATGAATAAGAAAATTAATTTCTTAATTTTTCGTGATTTTTAATATGAATTATCAAATTGAAAGTTTTATTGTTTTTAGTAAAGTCGCAGCATGTTTTCGAATCTGTTACTACTTTTGTACGATTTTTACCCCTGTTTACAGATCTTATTTTCAAAACGTTTGAAAAGAGACTACGGTTTATTTTAAGTCTATTATACGTCTATTAAATTTCATAAGTTATTTCCAAGTGGTTTCGTCACAACAAATTGTTTATGAAACTGTGACAGATTAGTTCGCGAATCTGTCAGTTGTTGTAAAACCTAATTTAAAACCTATGATAAACTTTGAATTTAATTTTGATAATTTACTTACATTAACTTTAAAGAGTCTAGTTAATGTTTCTAATTGGATTTGTTTTGAAATAAAATTTTAAACGTATTTTATTAAAGAAATACTATCGGGTGTCGGATTCTGACAGTTTATCAAACTACGAATAAACAGCCCTGTTAAGTTAGGAATTTCGATTTTCTCCAGAAACAAAAGTTGTAGTTAAGCTTTTAAAGTTTTCAACCTCACCGATTTTATATCGTTTTGATTTTTAATGATTTATTTATGAATTTTATAGTAAGACAGTGCAAATCTGAAAAATCTGTAAATTTGTAATTTATTACTTTTAATTACTTAAACTCCAACCTTTTGAGAAATAATTATGATTTTTACTTTCCTTGACTTTTAATCATTAATTATGCATTTACCTAATAAATATAATGTTTATGTCTCAAGGCCTAATATTAAATATTTTATATAACTCATATGTTAAACGATTTCTAATTATAATAATACCTATTTTGGAAAGTTACTATTTGAAGAAAGTTTCTATCTTTGGAAAGTTACTATTTTGGGAATATTTAAGATATCTTCGGATGAAATATTTATTGGTTTGAATATGGAATAATGTTGGAAATGAGAATATACAGTATATAAGTCTAGGATATGTTGGTTGTTATCATCAGCTATATGGTCAGTGTATTTGCGTCAGGGATACATTGATTGTCGAACTGGGTATCGTTTATGCTCAGGAGTCATGCGCATGTACTTAGGCTAGGACCTCGCTGAACGCAGTCCTATTATAGTTTGAGTTGTCTGGTGAGAGGGCTTAGGAGTCGCTTCGTGGGCACTGAGTTCCTTAACCAGTGAGGCTTAGAGGTCGCTTCGTGGGCACTAAGTTACACTTCGGTGTTGTTTTGACATATCTCTAGTAGTAAAAGCTGTACTGATCATCGGTTTTATATTCCATTATTCGTTTTGACGCCGTCAGGCTGCTGAATTGTTTTCTGGTTTTGAATCTATTTTGATATATATAATGTTTTGAGTTTAATCTATTTTCTTATATTATGCTTCTATTGCCTATATATTATGTAATATGGCTGGGAGAACTGCCTGAGTTGCTCCCCACTGAGTTGTGGCTGTTATGTTTATAACATGACAGGTATTCTGTGTTCTGGGGTTTGGTGTGCGCTAGCGAGTGACATGGATCCTACTCTGTTTTAATTATGTTTTTTTTTATGGATTTTTAAACCCATTTGAAGGATTTTTATTTTTAGCCCTTTTGTAAAAAGTGGCCTTTGTATTGACTGACCGTTCTTTTTCTAATATATAGAACGTCAGTGTGTACTAATCCCAAATCTACAGTGTTTCCGCCACTGTGTTGCGTTAGAATTTATAGGGGATTACAGTTGGTATCAGAGCATTGTTGCTCCCGACGCTCACACCTGATTTTAGGAAAAATACTCGTAAATGATTTGAACATTAATAAAATATTAGTGATAGAAGGGTAGAAACCAAATTAAGGATTTAACTGTTAGGTTTCCATGGTCTTGTAACTCAATGAATAGCATTGAATGTTTGTTTTATTTGTCCAAGAAGAAGATGAGTGGACAAGATGTTTATGTGATGCTGCTCCAGATCGGGACAAGACCTACTTAGCACTTCTAAGACCTGATGACTCGAGTGGACGACTTCGTGCTACAAGGAAGATGCAATGGTGACTTCTCAGCCCAGATTTAGTTTGCTCAAGCTACAGGCCAGATGATCAAGAGTAGATTTCAGTTCCATGATGGTGCAGTAGACTACGATTGATTTCACTTTGGACCCAGATGCAACTTCATTTCAGTTTGGATCCAGATGGAGCTACCCAAGACTAATATGCTCGAAGATGAAGTGATCCAGCGAGTTCCCTTGTGAACTCAGGAGGCCTGAAGACTCTTCTTTCGTTCAAGACCTTAATAGTCTAGGATCCTTCTTCTTTTCTCCAAGTCTCCTCTTCTTCCTCTTCTTTCTTTCATTCTTATTTTTCTTTTTCTTCCTCATTCTCTTCTCCTCTTCTTATTCTTCTTCTCCTTTCTGATGTTGTCTTATTGTGTTGTTGTACTACTACGACTTGATGTTGTTCGGCTCTCTGCTGTCACGTGTTATTATTCCTGATGTCCGTGTGCTGCCACTGCTCTCCCTATCAGTTTTTCTCTTCTTCTTCTCCTTCTTCCAATCCTTGTCTTATAAATGGTCATTTTCAGTCTCGTGGTGAATCCTTGTTTTATTCTCCCATTTTGCCCTCCATCCTCTTGAGATTCTTTGGTTAGACTCCTGTCTTAGTGAACCCCACAAAAAGTTAAAGATGTTTGAGGTTTAGTGAACCCCATTACCTTTGGTTTGAGGATTTTGAGTTGTACCCTATTTTCTAAGCAAGTAAGAACTTTTTGAGGATTGATTTCAATAGTATTAATTGATTGATGGGATTAAGATTTTACCTTACGTGTTGATCTTGGATTATAATTCACTTGATTATATAAAGTACTTAGAGAGAATAAGCTTTTGGATAGTAAGATTATATTTTATTTTGATGGATATCTAGTACATAATTTAGAACCAGACTAAGTGTATCTGGTAATATTACTTTGGGATTCCCACTTAATGTTGACTTAATGGACTAGTTGTGGACTTTTGGGATCATATATCATTGTTTAAAGGGTTAGCCTGAGTGTTGTGGTACCATTTCAGGTTCTCGTTAATGTCTTTAAAAATTTTGATTGGCATAGATTAAACCTTGGTTCTTATGGATGAGATCATTGAGTCTGATAAGGTTGTAGCATATGAACTTTGGAGTTGAGTGAAATAAACTTGGATGGATTGTTGTTAACCTTGAAAAAGAGAAATATATTGCATAAACACAGGTTGGACTTATTGTGTCATTTTGAGGAATACTTTAATACAAATCTTTTGATGGAGTTTATTTCAAGCCTTCTGACCAACGAGATTGTGGCTTCGTTGAGTCATTGACCAACGAGTTTGTTTCACCGTTATGAGTATAAATTTGATTGATTTCTAAGGAACCATACTCGAATGACGTGTTGGGAAAACGTGTGTGCCACCTGTAAGATTGAGTGTACTTAAGGTTCGATATATTATACTAATAACTTTTGTTCCCTTGTAATGTTATGAGCATAATCGTGGGATCAATTTGAAGACTTAGTGCCCGAGATTTGTTAAGATGGTGGATCTTGTTTAGTGTTCCTTACTCGAGAAATTTGGATATAGCTCGAGTACAACCTGGTGAGCTTCAAACAGTTTTAGAGCTTTGTTGGTTAATTGGTTTGATAGTGTTGTGGCAGTTTGCAGAATTTCGGTAGCATGATTTGATTCTGAGTTATTTGGTTGATTCTTACCCTATTGATTAAGTGATTGTATGAGCAAGTGAAGCCTTGTATTGGAGGTTGTAGCTGTTGATAGTCTTAGCTTGGAAGTTATAGCAAGTGATAATTTTGGAGGTTGTAGACTATGTAGGACAACCCATTTTCCTGATATTAATGGCCTTAGTATTATTTTGTGAAATTAGAAACCTGAGTTTGTGGGAGTCGTACTAGGGAATCTTGAGAACCTTAAACTCCTCTGTAATCCTTGAGAGCTCTGATTGACTCTCGTTTTCATTCTTCCTCCGTTTCTCTCGAATTCTACTCCTCCAATCGCTATTGGTATCCCTTCTGATCTACCTCTTTATCGAGTTTAAGATTTTGTTGTTTCGATTTAATCCTTAAACTTTTAATCAAACTTCCCGTTTTGAAAAATATTTAACTAATTTAAACTTTTGAGTTATCATTTTTATGTTACAATTTTAAGCTTCAAACATCGTTTTGCTTTGACGTTTTTGTTGAAGTTTATATTTAATTATTTTAAAAATATCTTAAAAACTTGTTTGAAATTAGATCGACAGTATTTCAAATCTTTGTTTTTAAATGATCGAAATTTTACGAATATTTTCATAACATACAAATACTGACTGAGAAAATTTAACTTTTGAAAATAATTTCATAAATTCAAGCTTTCATTTTATTTTTGTTGGTGAACTTTTGGATTTGTTATTAGAATCATCTGATGACTAGTTCGAGATTTCCCAACGCTAAACTCGATTTCTCAAAATTTGATTTTGTTTTGTCTTAAATCAAAATGTTGAAGAGTTTCTTAATCAAATTGATTTAGCGTCGTTTTGAAAATGTTTTGGGTACCCTCTTTCCCTCGAATTTGTTTTTAAATATAATTTAATGTCGTTATTTTATCAAATAACAGTACCTTGCGTTTTTAATAATTTGGAAAGTTTTAAACTTTGGGTAGATTAGCCCAACTCTTCTCGTAATAAATTTTGCACTCGATTTCATATCAGGTTTGATGATTTAAAAATTCCTATTAAACCAAGATTTTGATGCGAGCTAATCATTCTAATTTTTCCAAGTGAATAACATTATTTTTGTGTTCATGCAAGTTTCGGGGACGAAACTCTTTTTTAGTGGGGAAGGTTGTAACACCCCTAATTTTTATAAATTAAATTTGTATCCATATTTTTATTTGGTTTGCGATTTAACTTGTAATCCTTCATTTTAAATCTTATCGGATTTACTTTGACTTCGTCTTAAACTCCTGAAATCTTTATTTTAGCTCGAATTTCTATTTTCAACTCGAAACTCGTTAAAACGTTTTATTATTTCTTCGAGAAATTATTTTATTAAACTTTCATTGAAAAATATCATTTTGCTTTCGATAAATCAATTTAATTTATTTTCGTTGAAAACTATTTATTCGTCGAGAAACTCAATTTCCTTACAAACAATTATTTAAACTCGAGATTGACCCATTTGATTTTCGAGTCAACTAATTATTTTTATCAACTTCGAACCTGACCCAAATATTTAATGTTACGACAAAATAATATTTTAGCCCATCTCGAAGTTTGGGTCTAATTCTTTTCTTATGCGATTTTAACCCAATTTATTTGTAAGCCAGTTATTTATTTTTACTCATGATTTCGATCAAATCGTAAATTATTTTCCAACCCAAATCGAGTCTGTTACCTCGTCTTAGATGAGTCACTAAAATATATTTTATAAGTTTAAGCACCTGTTTTTATTTATCCTAATTCTTGTCAACTGCCTCTATCTCTAGCGGTTGTTATTGTTACATTATCACTTATATTATTTTATGATTTACACTACTTAGCTAACCTCCTATTCCTATCCTATTCCTACTCCAATTTTTGCTTCGTAAGATTAGCTTAGAAGTGAGATTAGCTTAGAAGTGAGTTTGTATGCAAACTCTCAACCTCCCATCTTATTTGTTTGCTTGTGCTTCATAAAGGAAGCATATGAACGTTCTTCTTCCTCTTTTTTTTTTATTATCCGTGTACCATCTCTAATCTACCTCACAAAATCATCCTCTATTCTTGCTCGTTCTTGCTCGTAATTCATCATCTTCCGTTCTAAACTCAGGGTAATTTAATTACTCTTAATCCGCGTCATTCTTAGTTTTTTTTAGAGTAACTTTTATATGGTCGTAACACCATATATGTATACCGTTTTGTAGGCTATTTTGAGGATCCCGAGGCAGATGAGTATATTGTCGATTCGAATCTCGATGAAGGTAACACATGATGGCATGACTCGGTATTGCATGATATATATGTTGTAGTTGCTTGTAGTATCGTTTTAAATCGAATTTTATAAATATGTTTACTATATTATTAAGATGATATGTTTCAATCTTCTAAAAATTATTATAGGGCTGAGACTAAAACATATGAATAAGAAAATTAATTTCTTAATTTTTCGTGATTTTTAATATGAATTATCAAATTGAAAGTTTTATTGTTTTTAGTAAAGTCGCAGCATGTTTTCGAATCTGTTACTACTTTTGTACGATTTTTACCCCTGTTTACAGATCTTATTTTCAAAACGTTTGAAAAGAGACTACGGTTTATTTTAAGTCTATTATACGTCTATTAAATTTCATAAGTTATTTCCAAGTGGTTTCGTCACAACAAATTGTTTATGAAACTGTGACAGATTAGTTCGCGAATCTGTCAGTTGTTGTAAAACCTAATTTAAAACCTATGATAAACTTTGAATTTAATTTTGATAATTTACTTACATTAACTTTAAAGAGTCTAGTTAATGTTTCTAATTGGATTTGTTTTGAAATAAAATTTTAAACGTATTTTATTAAAGAAATACTATCGGGTGTCGGATTCTGACAGTTTATCAAACTACGAATAAACAGCCCTGTTAAGTTAGGAATTTCGATTTTCTCCAGAAACAAAAGTTGTAGTTAAGCTTTTAAAGTTTTCAACCTCACCGATTTTATATCGTTTTGATTTTTAATGATTTATTTATGAATTTTATAGTAAGACAGTGCAAATCTGAAAAATCTGTAAATTTGTAATTTATTACTTTTAATTACTTAAACTCCAACCTTTTGAGAAATAATTATGATTTTTACTTTCCTTGACTTTTAATCATTAATTATGCATTTACCTAATAAATATAATGTTTATGTCTCAAGGCCTAATATTAAATATTTTATATAACTCATATGTTAAACGATTTCTAATTATAATAATACCTATTTTGGAAAGTTACTATTTGAAGAAAGTTTCTATCTTTGGAAAGTTACTATTTTGGGAATATTTAAGATATCTTCGGATGAAATATTTATTGGTTTGAATATGGAATAATGTTGGAAATGAGAATATACAGTATATAAGTCTAGGATATGTTGGTTGTTATCATCAGCTATATGGTCAGTGTATTTGCGTCAGGGATACATTGATTGTAGAACTGGGTATCGTTTATGCTCAGGAGTCATGCGCATGTACTTAGGCTAGGACCTCGCTGAACGCAGTCCTATTATAGTTTGAGTTGTCTGGTGAGAGGGCTTAGGAGCCGCTTCGTGGGCACTGAGTTCCTTAACCAGTGAGGCTTAGAGGTCGCTTCGTGGGCACTAAGTTACACTTCGGTGTTGTTTTGACATATCTCTAGTAGTAAAAGCTGTACTGATCATCGGTTTTATATTCCATTATTCGTTTTGACGCCGTCAGGCTGCTGAATTGTTTTCTGGTTTTGAATCTATTTTGATATATATAATGTTTTGAGTTTAATCTATTTTCTTATATTATGCTTCTATTGCCTATATATTATGTAATATGGCTGGGAGAACTGCCTGAGTTGCTCCCCACTGAGTTGTGGCTGTTATGTTTATAACATGACAGGTATTCTGTGTTCTGGGGTTTGGTGTGCGCTAGCGAGTGACATGGATCCTACTCTGTTTTAATTATGTTTTTTTTATGGATTGTTAAACCCATTTGAAGGATTTTTATTTTTAGCCCTTTTGTAAAAAGTGGCCTTTGTATTGACTGACCGTTCTTTTTCTAATATATAGAACGTCAGTGTGTACTAATCCCAAATCTACAGTGTTTCCGCCACTGTATTGCGTTAGAATTTATAGGGGATTACACCTCATCTAAAAAGAATGCACCAAATCGGGTATTCACAGATATAGGGACTACCTATACTTACGCCTTACAAAGGCTATCATTAAAGGGCGTGATCCAGCCGATAGGCCCAACTGCAGAACCTCCAGTAGAAAAGAGGCCCAAAACTTACAATGCCCAAGCCTACTGTCAGTATCACCGGGGTAACGGGCATGATACTGAGAAGTGTTGGAGGTTAAAACACCTGATCCAAGATCTTATCGAGTGCGGGAAAATCCCGTTGCCCGGAGACAAGCCGAGCAACAAAGAAAACCCGTTCAGCGCCCATGCTATCTTTACCGGTGAGGTAATTGACTGTTCTCACCTCATCTCTCCTTATATCCCACAAATCAACGGGATATGGTTCGACGATGAGGATGATGTGTACTTAACCAAAGGGGAAGCTGTCCCCATCACCCTCGAAGAGGCCCGAAAGGCTAAATCCAAAGCCTTAGCCACCAATCCCCTCGCCGCAGCTGGGCGTTCTATTCCTATATCCGTCACTGAACCTGCCAGGACGGAGCCCACCCTCGAAGAACCAAGCCCGGACACGGCTCTGGTCCAACAAATGAAGAGGGTTCGAGCTGATCTAACCATATGGCAACTATTGGTTAGCTCGCAAGCTCATCGGGAAGCACTGACTAAGGCTCTCGATGAAATCAAGGTTGATTCAGAAGCTACCTCTGCTGAAATGGTAGCCACCATTATGCCCTACCTTAAGGGAAAATCCAAAGAAGATGGCCCGCTCATAACCTTCTCCGAAGCTGATCTGCCACCATTTGGGGCAAATCACAATCTGGCCCTATACATCACGGTCATCTGCAAAGGTAAAAATCTCCCGATGACCCTTATCGACGATGGATCAGCCGTGAATGTCCTTCCTCTAAGGACCGCAAAAGCACTCGGCATCACCGATGCCGATTACTTTCCGACGGCGCAGACTATCCAGGCTTTCGACGGAAGCCCAAAACCTGTCACCGGGGCCGTGAAATTGAAGATCATAACAGGCCCAATCGAAAAGGAGTTGGAATTTCAGGTGATAGATGTCACCTCATCATTCAATCTCTTACTAGGAAGGCCTTGGATCCACGCAGTCAAGGCCGTGTCATCTACCCTCCATCGAAAAGTCAAGATGCCCCTTAAAGACGGTATCATCACGCTAGAGGCGACCCCAATTACCGTAGCAAGCTGCAACGCTACGGGCCGGGCCGACCCACGAGGATTTGATTTCGTGGGCATGATCGAAGAAGAATATCTCTTTAGGCCCTACTTCACAACTAGCATCGACACGATGCTACAAAATCTGGGTTACCTACCCGGAATAACCTCAAGGCCATATCTTCCAGCTGGGAAGATTATCGAGGTCCTAAATGATGGCGAATCACATTTCTGATTGGGGTATGCTATCACCCCGGAAAACGTGGTTCGGGCCGGTATTCACTAGGCCATCGACATTTTCAAGGGTACTTACATAAGCCCTTATAGCCCGAAGTTAACGGATTACTTCGTCACTCCAGTCTTCAGAGCTATCCAAGTGGGCCTTTACCGACCCACCGTCACATATCCCGAGACCAAAAAGGCTCGGGAATGCAATTTCATCCCTGATGATATATTCCCCATCGTTCAGGCCGAATCGAAGGAAGGCGAAAACAACTCCGAGCCCGTGTTGGGGCTCTTATTCGGGGAAGACAAGGCCGTCCCCGCTCCGAAGGACGACTTGGTCAACCTGATCCTTCGCAGCAATCGGTTTGACCCAACCAAGCTAATCACCGAGGTCGGTACCAACACCGAGACGAGGGCTTGGAGGAAGACCATAAAATGGACCGACGGTCAAGGACGGGTCTACAAGCTGACCACCGGCGAGGGAGACATGTCGGATACCGAGTCTGAGTCAGAGTCAGAGTCGGAGTCTGAGTCCGAGTCTAGAGGGTCTGGTGCTAAAGTCGAGTCTGTAACCCCTCTTCCCTTATCCACTAAGGTCTCGGGGCCTGTCCCAAGACCTCTCCCTATCCCGCCACTGACCAATGATCAGATGGCAGCTCTATTCGAGCTATTTTCAAAATTTACCATCAATAATAATAACGAACACCGTTCTGCTTACGACTTGTCTTATTTCAAAAAATTTCTCAATTTCAAAAATTTTATATGCAATGACATTGAGAAACCCGACGAACAGGTACCCCTACCTCAACATCTGGTCGAGCAGCTCAAGCAAAGGGAATCCCGAGATCCAATAATCGAAGAAACCGAGTCCATCAATGTGGGAACCGCTTTAGAGCCCCAGATGCTTAAGTTGGGCCTATCTTTAGATCTAGAGGAGAGAAAACAATTCGCAGACCTCCTCCAGGAATTCAAAGATGTCTTTGCATGGTCCTACAAGGACATGCCGGGTATAGACCGGGAGATAGCCGAACACCGAATACCCATCAAAGATGGGTGCAAGCCGGTAAAGCAAAAACTCACAAGAATGAAGCCCGAGTGGTCTCTTAAAGTCAAGGAAGAGGTCGATAAACAATTCAAAGCAGGCTTTATTCAAGTGTCTGAATATCCAGACTGGGTTGCAAACATCGTGCCGGTACCCAAGAAGGACGGCAAGGTGCGGGTTTGCGTGGACTTCCGGGATCTTAACAAGGCAAGCCCAAAAGACGATTTTCCGTTACCACACATCGACATACTGGTGGATATCACGGCCGATCATGCCCTTCTATCGTTCACGGACGGGTATGCCGGGTACAATCAGATTAAAATGGCAGAAGAGGACATGGGTAAGACCACCTTCATTACACCTTGGGGTACTTACTGTTACACCGTCATGCCATTTGGGCTTATCAACGCCGGGGCCACTTATCAACGGACCGCCACTACTTTGCTCCACGACATGATGCATAAGGAAGTGGAGGTCTATGTGGACGACATGATCGTCAAATCCAAGGATCGAAGCGGGCACATTTCAGCCCTAAGAAAGTTCTTCACCCGGCTACGTAAATACAACATGAGACTGAACCCACAAAAATGCAGTTTTGGGGTAACGTCGGGCAAATTACTGGGCCATATTGTTAGCCAACGCGGCATCGAGGTCGACCCAGCTAAAATCAAAGCCATCACCGAGGTGCAACCACCCAATACCGAAAAGGAAATAAGGGGGTTTCTCGGGAAAGTCCAATACATCAGCCGGTTCATTTCGAAACTAACCATGGTATGCGAACCCATCTTCAAAAAGCTAAAAATCGGAGAACGGGTGCTATGGGACGGCAAATGTCAAGCGGCTTTCGACAAAATCAAGGAGATTCTGTCTGCTCCGCCGGTACTAATGCCACCTCAACACGGCCTGCCTTTGTCGTTATACCTAACGACGACGGAGACGGCCATGGGGGCTATGCTGACCCAGACAGTCGATTCAGAAAAACGGGCTATTTACTACATCATTAAAAAGATCCTCGAATATGAGTGCAAATATACAATGCTCGAAAAGACGTGCCTAGCATTGGTTTGGGCCACTAAAAAGCTCCGACATTACATGCTCAGTCACGAGGTACATGTGTTATCCAAAATGGATCCTATCAAGTACTTATTCGAGAAGCCCATCCTCAACGGCAGGATATCAAGATGGACTTTAAGGTTATCCGAGTTCGACCTCAAATTTATACCATTAAAAGCCATCAAAGGCCGGGTAGTTGCCGAGTTACTCGCTGACAGCCCAATATCCGAAGAAGGCCACACCGACACATGGGCCTTTCCTGATGAAGACATATTCCATACCGATGCAGAGGTGTGGGATCTATATTTCGATGGGGCATCCAACTTCCGAGGATTTGGGGTCGGAATCCTGTTAATTTCACCCCGAGGGGAACACAATCCCTTATCCATCAAGTTGGACTTCGACGTGACCAACAACGCAGCCGAATACGAAGCATGCATTCACGGGTTGCAAGCCGCCGCTGATTTAGGGGTAACAAACCTCCGGGTCCACGGTGATTCATCATTAGTCATCAATCAAGCACTCCAAAAATGGAAAACTCGGAACGCCAATATCGTGGCTTACCAAGCACGGGTAAGGTTTCTAGAGAAACAATTCCAAAAGGTAGAATACATTTATCTGCCCCGGGAAGAGAATCAGTTCGCGGATGCACTTTCCAAATTAGCATCTTTACTGAACATCCCGGATCACCTGACCAGCATGCCAATCTGTGTCGAAAGACGGTCCGAGCCAGCCTACATCCACGCCATTCAGGATATCGAGATAACTGACCCGGAACCATGGTATCAAGCTGTCCTAACCTACTTGGAAACGGGAGAATATCCCCCGGGAACTGAAAACCGGGCCAAGAAAGCCCTGCGGAGATTGGCAACGCAATTCGTTCGCACGGACGACGGGCAACTGTACAAAAAGACGGCACAGGGGGCTCTACTCCTATGCATTGACAAAATACAGGCCGAAAAGGTAATGGCCGAAGTACACGATAGTGAAAACGGCCCGCATATGAACGCCCATATGCTAGCCCGAAAAATCATGAGGCTCGGGTACTATTGGAACACCATGGAAACAGACTGTCAGGTGTATGTCAAACACTGTCATAACTGTCAGATCTTTGCCAATGTACAACATATGCCATCTTCCCTCTTATATACCATGACATCACCATGGCCGTTTTCGACATGGGGTATAGACATAATTGGAAAGGTACATCCTTCCGGGACGGGAGGTCATTGCTTCATTTTAGTGGCCATCGACTACTTCACCAAATGGGTCGAAGCCGAGTCATACCGTGTCTTGAACGCCAAGCACGTGGCCAAATTTATCCAAAATAAAATAATATGCCGGTATGGGATCCCTCACGAGTTCATCAGCGATCACGGGACCCACTTTCAACCCGAAACTGCCGCATTGCTAGCAAAATATAAAATTCAAAGGCATACATCTTCGCCTTACCGACCTCAAACAAATGGAGCGGTAGAAGCGGCCAATAAAACAATTGTCACCATACTTAAAAAGATGGCTGAGAATTACCGGGACTGGCCCGACAAAATACCTTTTGCCCTATGGGGATATCGAACCTCAATCCGCACCGCGACCGGGGCAACCCCGTATTACTTGACATACGGAATGGAAGCCAACTGGGCTGGGCCATACTTACAATACCTTACCCTCGAAGCTTTAGCTCCACAAAATCGAGCTCCAGATTTCAAAACATCAAAGCCACTTTCTACCTGGCACAACATTTCCAAAAATATCCAAACCAGTTACCAACCCCAAACACGGGAACTCAACCTGCGGTCGGCATAGAACATGCCCAAATAGTTCACACCACCTCTGGGGGGGAACCCCGAAGAACGCTCACAGTCACGGGATCAACATCCCAACTGTTCTAGCCCTTTGATCAAGACATCATTGGGAATTCACCTAGCCTACACCATCGATACAGGCTGGTTACACACAAAGCCCTAATAAACTAGGCACCATAATATATCTTCCAATCCACTGAACTACGGCTTGGTTTGATTTCACTACACGTGAATACGTAGGCATCCTTTCAACAAGGGCACACCCACCCACATTGACACACGTTCAAAAAGCACCATCATTCCGGTCACGACACTGTCATGTTCTCAAGAGTTAGCTTTGTCGTCCAGGAGGCTTCTCTTAGACAGAAGATCTCCATCCACTCACAAAATCCAAAGACTTTCAAAACCTAGCCTCCTTTCTATAGAGTGTCCTAGTACTCGGCTCAGTCGAAGACGAGAATCCATCAGGGACTCGAAGCGACACCCACTTTGGGAATGTACCCCAAAACCAAACATTCAAAGATCACTAGACTACAACATTGCCACTGCTGAGTCCTGTCATGCAAAAACAGTCTCATTACAGACTACTGCAATCCCCCTATTACACATCCTTCCCATTTTGATGTTCGACCGTGTTGCCACTCGCCTAGGCTACGGAATAGTGCAGCTTAAGAGTCTTGTCGTCTTAGGTGGCCCACCCCCTGAGTCACGGTCCAAACCCTAGAGAGTCCAGAGTCGAGTCTGTCGGTATGTCTCTCTTCAAAATTCTTGCTTTGAAATTTGCAAAACTTAGCCATTTGATAAAATCCTTTTCGACAAGGTCAAATTTCGGTCTATTTAAACTGCATATTTCTTTTCTACCCCTTTCAATTTTGAAAACCTATCTCCTAGCACGTGAGTTGCTTTCAGGACTTCGATTTCAAAACTAAGCAAAAATCATTTCCCCCAGCGCAAACTAGTCTATAGATGCTAACTGCATTTCCTATGTGCTATCTTGCTATATACTATGCCTGCTATTTCTGCCTATGTATCTAACATTTCAGGTGTCAGCTAGTGCTTCCCAACGGAACATCAAAAGCGGTGTTTCTCCTGGAATGCTACATCCAAGACGTGATGTGTCGGCATACGGGTACACCCAAAACTTCAGAAGCAAGTCCCCGCGCAGCTACTTTACTCCCCAGCATGAGTCGGTGTTTCACCTAGATATTACGTGCAAATACAGGTACACCTAGGACTTCAAAGGCAAGTCCGACTCTCCACGGAGCTATCGTCATCAGGACATGTATGACCCCTTTTCTTATGGCTGGCGAGCCCTTCACGCCAGTCTAATGGACTATAAACGACCCGACCGGAAGGCTGCCAGGTCGTAATCCTCGATTGGCCTGGTAGCTACTCTGACTTTCGCCTTGTCCAAGCCTCAGTCAGAGTGGGGGCTCTGTAGACACCCGCATTTTGCCTTCTAGTGTCTATAGCAGTTCCCGACAAAACACCCGATGATGATCGGACGCTAACGTGACTTAATACGCTCGAATGCGGACTCGGAATCAATAATATCCGACGTGGGCTTTTAGCGGAGTACAAATCTCTCAAAACCGACTTCAAATCCAGGCCCAGTGGGTCGTTTCCAATTGGGTCAAAACCGTCACCGGAAATAAAACCGTCTTTTAGCGACCGAGTCAAAACCCGGTCAAAGTCGAATCCCGAGACGAACCAACCTCACATTATGTCCAAATACACAAAATGAATCAGGTCACAACAACCAAATCCTTTCAAAAATGGTCAACAATCATTTCCTATTTACACTCCGTCCATTCACACGCTCCACTCGATCGAGTGACCCTAAACCGGGGTCCTCCTTATAAATACCCCATCACATCAATTCATTTCACAAGTTTTTTGCAACCCTAATCACACAACATCTTTTTCTAACCCATTCAACCCTACACATCTTCAACCTTCAAACATTCATCACCCTTGAGTTCGAGGCACTCATACACACACACACACAAATACATTCAAAATCCCGAGATCAAAACTCGTCAAAGACATACACCATAACTCCACCCACATATCTCGACAATCCCGCGCTCCCGTCGCTACTACGAGTCCGTTTCCGAGATCGATTAAGCATGTAGGTTGAGGGTGTCATTAAATCCCGACATCTTTTTCTCCCTTATCTTTTTACCGTTTATATATATATATATATATATATATATATATATATATATATATATATATATATATGTATTATTATTATTATTATTATTATTACTAACCGCTAACACTAACATTTTAATTTCGTGTATACTAACTCTCTAATCTAACACTTTTATTTATCGCAATCTAACATTTTTTATTTATTGTATCTAACACCTAACATTTAATTTTATCGTTTACTAATTTTTATCCTTTCGTCATTAACATATTAATACCGTGTATATATATATTTATATAATATTAAAATTCGGATCTTAACACGTTTTACTACGACAATCATCCAATGTCCGTTTAATCCCTTTACGAGTCACGACGGAGGTGGCACCCTTTCGAGGAGCGCCGCCCCAATGTACTCAAGGGCATAACGCGATCGTGATTGCTCATAGTTGAACGCGTAAGACTCCATTTCTAAGATTAGTACGGAACCCGTTGACACGAAAACCGACATCACATAATCCGAAAGGATTAGTTTCGATGTCGTGACGTAGAGGGATGCAATTTCGTCACTAATACAAAATTTCTAATCTAGCAAAGCCATTTTCATAAAACTCCGATAACGGTATTATAATCGCATGCCTACGCGATTATAGCACCGGAAGCCAAGATAAATACAAATCATGCGATATTTGTATCTGATTTGGCCGACCATCGATTTTAAACCAAAAAATGACATTAGTTGGTACTCGTACAAAGGCTACTCGACCGAGTACGTAGGCTACTCGATCGAGTAGCACCCATAAATCTGGGCAGAAGCCTTTTCGGGGACATACTCGACCGAGTCAGACCATGACTCGACCGAGTGGGTCCTGTAGCCCAGAAATCCAAGAGCTTAAATGCAACATTTGAGCCTAGTCATTTTTTTACGACTTTTAGTCGACACGTGTAAAGTCAATCACGTGATTATATTTTTCAAAACCCATGCATATCATATCACTTAAAACGACTTTGATCGACGGTCTCGCACTATTAATCTTGTGTCGACGACTCTTTAGTCGTATCCGACACATGATTAATTTAGACTCTATTCCTCGATGTGATAAGTCGGGACAAGGCATCGAGATTCGGGATCAGGCTAGCACCACGTCTAGGTTCCATATCTCCGCCCTTTGCTTAATACGCAATATAATGCGTAATTAATCGAAATTCGTCCATTTGCACAACTTACGGTCTAGTTTATATTTATTATATACAGGTCCGTTTCTAGTTAACATTTACCGCTTATAATTCAATTATTCTATTTTATTGCTCGTTGTATTGTGAATTCCGGGTTGTATTCCGCCCGTGTAATTTGTAATTTATTTGCGAGTTTTCTATTATTTGATGTTTGCCATTTATTTATTTAAATGAACATCGCATGCTAAATCACTTTGACGTGAATCAAGATGCATTAAAATGACGTAGCTCACATTTAATTCGCATGCTTAGCCGAAAACGTTGTTTGCATATCATTTAATCATTTTACTAGCGCGCGTACACGAACACGAACGATGTCTTAGTAGAGGCCGCCATGTGCGGGCGGGGTTGGGTGTCCTTAGTGGGCTTCCCAACACGTACCCTCACCCCTTACTCAGAATCTTTGTTTCCGGATGCCCGAAACCATGGGCGCACGAGAGTCATTCTATATACGAAAGCCGATTTAAACGGTATCGATATTGCAATGCAAAGGGACGAGCCCCATGAACTCTGAAATCGAAGTGGGCCGTACTTTGTGCATAGCCCATGACGACATAGAGTGGGCTCGTATGGTTCCGAATAACCACAAAATTTGGTGGCGACTCCATTTTGACTTAAATTTTGAACCCGAGAACAATCTCACAACGAGATTCATTCGCCTACCCAAACCTGCGCGTGGCCGCGTCAGGGTGGACCTACGTCATGTCCACAAGTGGGCCTTTATTTCAAACCCGGCGGCTGACGCACTGGGCCACTCGACCGAGTCAGCTGGCTACTCGGTCGAGTAACCCTAAACCGGTGCCCTAGCTTCTCCTATATAAGCAACCCTTTGCACACACTTCAAGACAACCTTTTTTCACATCTTTACATCTCAAAATTCAACCCTAACTCAACTCCTCTTCAACCCTAATACACCCTAGCAAACCCTAAACTAGTTTTAGGATCCAACAAACCCGAGCCACCATAACTTAACCTCCATAAAACCTCGAAGACTCTTGTGTTAAAGCCACGGTTACGAGTTCTAATCCGAGACAAGAACATGTAGGTTGAGGGTGTCAAAACCCCGTTTCTTCTCTTTTCTTTCTCTTTCTCGCGTCATGTCGTCTTCATACGGGTCGCGTTTTTTTTTATCTATTTTATCGTTATTATCGCATCATTAATATTGATAGTACTAATATCAAAACATTAAAATACCTATCAATTTGTGTCGAGTATGAGTGATATCGGAATAAGGAAACACGAATATACAAGTGTACCGCACACAACGTTGACGGTCGCTTGTTCCGATATCCCGATTACTTGATTATTGAGATAGGTTAACTTCAACAATAATTCTCATATCGTTCGTATCATCGTTATTATTTGCATGTCACATCGATTTCTCATAAAAGCAAACATCGTATTTCAATAAGGGTCGAAACCCATTGACACGGATCCGACATCACAATCCCTAGGGATTTATTTCGATGTCGGAGAAGTCGAGGGAATCAAGTCCTTTTTTATTCAAGTAGGCGTCGATTTTAGATTCGATACCAATTCCATAATTGGATATCGAGTCTAACAATCAAGTCATATGAATTAATTAACGTGATTTGTTCATATCACGATAATTAATTTAAGGCGACTAGAATCAATCTATCCTTTTTTATTCCATATCGATTCAAATAATCGAATGTGGGATACAATGAGTATTCAAAATTAGAATCGAGTATAAATTCAACAATATTTATATTCAGTTCAACAACATTCACGATTTATAAAAAAAAACAAGTCGAACATAAATTGTGCAATATTCATGCTCGATTCGGTAAAATCGTTGAATTATCAAAAATCAAAAGCAATTTCAAAATCAACAATTAAATTTGCAAACGAATTACAATTTGTACAGGGGGCACTCGACCGAGTGCCTAATCCACTCGGTCGAGTGGCGCCCCAAAAATCGAACCAGAATGTTTTTCACGATCTCCACTCGATCGAGTCTCACAGTGACTCGGTCGAGTGGCCATATACTCGACCGAGTTAGTCAATAACTCGGCCGAGTATGGTCTAAAACGCGGAACATAAACCTCTTTTCAGGGTCTACTCGATCGAGTCTATCGACTACTCGATCGAGTAACCTCATAACGATTAACACAATAAATCGTACATTATTCTATTTTCAAAACCCGATAGTATTTCACGCCTTAGGTCAACACGTGCATAATTAATCACGTGTATACTATCTTTTCAAACCATGCATCATCTTGTACATCATTCAATTCAATTCTATATTTGCGCAAACCGTTATTATTCGTTATGTCATCGCAACGTTACTAACGCGTTTGTTTGTTTCTTTTGTCAATTTAATTCTTGTTCGTTTATTGTACTAAATGAACCCACATGCTAAAATTCCACTTTGACGTAGAATTAATTGCATTAAATTGACTTAGAAACCCTTTTCAATTCAACTCACATGTTTAGGGAAAATACTCTTTTCATATCATTTTCCCGTTTAACTAGCGCGCGTATTGTAAGTCATTCGAATTCTTAGTAGAGGCCGCTAATGTGCGGGCGGGGTTGGGTGTCCTTTGTGGTCTTCCCAACACGTACCCTCACCCCTTACTCAGAACCTCGGTTTCGGGATGCCCGAAACCGTTGGCGCACGAGAGTCATTCAATACACAATATCCGATAATGTCGGTATTGGTATCAAATGCAAAGGGACGAGCCCAATAAACTCTGACATCGAAAATGGGCCGTATTTTGTATACGGACCACTACGACATAGAGTGGGCTCGAATGGTTCCGAATAACCACAAAATTCGGTGGCGACTCCACATAGACCTAAATTTCAATTCGATCCGTTTCATATGGAGATTCATTCGCCTACCCAAACCCGCGCGTGGCCGCGTCGGGGTGGACCTATGTCATGTCCACAATTTGGCAACTCCGCTGGGGACTAACTGATGGGTGACTTACCATCGGCATCCTCAGGGTGAGACTCGAATAGAAATCGTTTGACAAATACAATACGCGTTTTAGTTCTACGGTTCATGCATAACCCATATTTTCCCGGGCCGGTACTGGTGATCGACGTCCCACTATACCATTGATGTACTCCAACATGGATATGTCAAAAGGTGTCCATAGTCGATTCGAGTGGGTTTCGCGGCATGTTCTAAGCTCAATTCGACTTAGAGAGTCCGTCCCGATCAACGTCTAGACTATGTACACTGGTATAGACCCTTTCAGACCGACCGAGACTTAGTGTAGAGCATACATGGCGTCGTTATAATGCTTGTGTGACTATGTGCTACTTGGTTTCCGAGTCATTTTCAAAAATATCAACTTTTCAAAAATTACATCCTCCTTTTCAAAATATTCAATTTTCAAAACCCGGGACATACCGAATTTAGGACTTATGATTTTACTCAAAATAGCCTATTTTCTAGCCGGTATGCTGCCCAAATCAAAACTCGAACTTTCAAAACTCATGGCCCAATGACTTTTCGTCCTCTTTTTTGGAAATTTGGGCCATTCACCGAGACCACTCAGTCCTTTTTCAAAAATCAATCAATTTTCAAAACTTCCCTCCTCTTAGGACTTCCCATATTTAGCAGTGTCAGGTCATGTCTTAAGTTGTCAAGTTTCTCTAGCGTCGAAGCTCTGTCGATCTTACGTCACGAGCTTCTTCCCTATCCCAGTCCGCCTTATGGCCCACCTAAGTAGGACATACTCTTACGAAGGAGGGCCCGCCAACACAATCGAGTCAAAAGTCTGGGGATGTCCCACGTGAACCTTCCTTCGAACAGGACTGGGCCCACTTGCCGAATCCTAAGGAAGGCCCACACTTCACAAGTCACCCGTCTAGGTGTCTTTCTCGAGTCATTTCCCTTTTAGTCTCGTTCGGGATGTACTTTCTATTCCGGGATTTCTGGGCTAGTTTCTGATTATGCGGTGTTCTTACAGACAGGCCAGCCACAACCCGACATCAACGCAAGATGGAAGAATTGAAAAATGCCCTAACCAAAATCGAGACTCAACTGACCTCCATCCTCGCTAACCAAGAAACTTTGGACACTCGCCTGAGCACTGTAGAGAAGACGGTCCCAGTTGAAGGAGCTGATTCCACTAAGCCCATAGCCGAATTGGTCATTGTTGTTCGCAGGTTCGAGGAGCAAGTTCACTTATCAACAAGCAACTCAATCCACTCCGAAAATGCTCGCATTTATTCACCTTTGAGTAACGAGCTACCGGCCAACCTCAACTTGACGGGAATTCCTATGTTTGAGGGTACCGCAGACCCGGTCCATCATATCCGGGCCTTCAAAGATTTCATGGCAGTCAAAGGGGTAAAGTCCGCCATGTTCAAGCACCTATTCCCTTCCTCCTTGGAGAAGCATCCCAGGGCCTGGTTATCATCAGCTATATGGTCAGTGTATTTGCGTCAGGGATACATTGATTGTCGAACTGGGTATCGTTTATGCTCAGGAGTCATGCACATGTACTTAGGCTAGGACCTCGCTGAACGCAGTCCTATTATAGTTTGAGTTGTCTGGTGAGAGGGCTTAGGAGTCGCTTCGTGGGCACTGAGTTCCTTAACCAGTGAGGCTTAGGGGTCGCTTCGTGGGCACTAAGTTACACTTCGGTGTTGTTTTGACATATCTCTAGTAGTAAAAGCTGTACTGATCATCGGTTTTATATTCCATTATTCGTTTTGACGCCGTCAGGCTGCTGAATTGTTTTCTGGTTTTGAATCTATTTTGATATATATAATGTTTTGAGTTTAATCTATTTTCTTATATTATGCTTCTATTGCCTATATATTATGTAATATGGCTGGGAGAACTGCCTGAGTTGCTCCCCACTGAGTTGTGGCTGTTATGTTTATAACATGACAGGTATTCTGTGTTCTGGGGTTTGGTGTGCGCTAGCGAGTGACATGGATCCTACTCTGTTTTAATTATGTTTTTTTTTATGGATTGTTAAACCCATTTGAAGGATTTTTATTTTTAGCCCTTTTGTAAAAAGTGGCCTTTGTATTGACTGACCGTTCTTTTTCTAATATATAGAACGTCAGTGTGTACTAATCCCAAATCTACAGTGTTTCCGCCACTGTGTTGCGTTAGAATTTATAGGGGATTACAGTTGGTATCAGAGCATTGTTGCTCCCGACGCTCACACCTGATTTTAGGAAAAATACTCGTAAATGATTTGAACATTAATAAAATATTAGTGATAGAAGGGTAGAAACCAAATTAAGGATTTAACTGTTAGGTTTCCATGGTCTTGTAACTCAATGAATAGCATTGAATGTTTGTTTTATTTGTCCAAGAAGAAGATGAGTGGACAAGATGTTTACGTGATGCTGCTCCAGATCGGGACAAGACCTACTTAGCACTTCTAAGACCTGATGACTCGAGTGGACGACTTCGTGCTACAAGGAAGATGCAATGGTGACTTCTCAGCCCAGATTTAGTTTGCTCAAGCTACAGGCCAGATGATCAAGAGTAGATTTCAGTTCCATGATGGTGCAGTAGACTACGATTGATTTCACTTTGGACCCAGATGCAACTTCATTTCAGTTTGGATCCAGATGGAGCTACCCAAGACTAATATGCTCGAAGATGAAGTGATCCAGCGAGTTCCCTTGTGAACTCAGGAGGCCTGAAGACTCTTCTTTCGTTCAAGACCTTAATAGTCTAGGATCCTTCTTCTTTTCTCCAAGTCTCCTCTTCTTCCTCTTCTTTCTTTCATTCTTATTTTTCTTTTTCTTCCTCATTCTCTTCTCCTCTTCTTATTCTTCTTCTCCTTTCTGATGTTGTCTTATTGTGTTGTTGTACTACTACGACTTGATGTTGTTCGGCTCTCTGCTGTCACGTGTTATTATTCCTGATGTCCGTGTGCTGCCACTGCTCTCCCTATCAGTTTTTCTCTTCTTCTTCTCCTTCTTCCAATCCTTGTCTTATAAATGGTCATTTTCAGTCTCGTGGTGAATCCTTGTTTTATTCTCCCATTTTGCCCTCCATCCTCTTGAGATTCTTTGGTTAGACTCCTGTCTTAGTGAACCCCACAAAAAGTTAAAGATGTTTGAGGTTTAGTGAACCCCATTACCTTTGGTTTGAGGATTTTGAGTTGTACCCTATTTTCTAAGCAAGTAAGAACTTTTTGAGGATTGATTTCAATAGTATTAATTGATTGATGGGATTAAGATTTTACCTTACGTGTTGATCTTGGATTATAATTCACTTGATTATATAAAGTACTTAGAGAGAATAAGCTTTTGGATAGTAAGATTATATTTTATTTTGATGGATATCTAGTACATAATTTAGAACCAGACTAAGTGTATCTGGTAATATTACTTTGGGATTCCCACTTAATGTTGACTTAATGGACTAGTTGTGGACTTTTGGGATCATATATCATTGTTTAAAGGGTTAGCCTGAGTGTTGTGGTACCATTTCAGGTTCTCGTTAATGTCTTTAAAAATTTTGATTGGCATAGATTAAACCTTGGTTCTTATGGATGAGATCATTGAGTCTGATAAGGTTGTAGCATATGAACTTTGGAGTTGAGTGAAATAAACTTGGATGGATTGTTGTTAACCTTGAAAAAGAGAAATATATTGCATAAACACAGGTTGGACTTATTGTGTCATTTTGAGGAATACTTTAATACAAATCTTTTGATGGAGTTTATTTCAAGCCTCTGACCAACGAGATTGTGGCTTCGTTGAGTCATTGACCAACGAGTTTGTTTCACCGTTATGAGTATAAATTTGATTGATTTCTAAGGAACCATACTCGAATGACGTGTTGGGAAAACGTGTGTGCCACCTGTAAGATTGAGTGTACTTAAGGTTCGATATATTATACTAATAACTTTTGTTCCCTTGTAATGTTATGAGCATAATCGTGGGATCAATTTGAAGACTTAGTGCCCGTGATTTGTTAAGATGGTGGATCTTGTTTAGTGTTCCTTACTCGAGAAATTTGGATATAGCTCGAGTACAACCTGGTGAGCTTCAAACAGTTTTAGAGCTTTGTTGGTTAATTGGTTTGATAGTGTTGTGGCAGTTTGCAGAATTTCGGTAGCATGATTTGATTCTGAGTTATTTGGTTGATTCTTACCCTATTGATTAAGTGATTGTATGAGCAAGTGAAGCCTTGTATTGGAGGTTGTAGCTGTTGATAGTCTTAGCTTGGAAGTTATAGCAAGTGATAATTTTGGAGGTTGTAGACTATGTAGGACAACCCATTTTCCTGATATTAATGGCCTTAGTATTATTTTGTGAAATTAGAAACCTGAGTTTGTGGGAGTCGTACTAGGGAATCTTGAGAACCTTAAACTCCTCTGTAATCCTTGAGAGCTCTGATTGACTCTCGTTTTCATTCTTCCTCCGTTTCTCTCGAATTCTACTCCTCCAATCGCTATTGGTATCCCTTCTGATCTACCTCTTTATCGAGTTTAAGATTTTGTTGTTTCGATTTAATCCTTAAACTTTTAATCAAACTTCCCGTTTTGAAAAATATTTAACTAATTTAAACTTTTGAGTTATCATTTTTATGTTACAATTTTAAGCTTCAAACATCGTTTTGCTTTGACGTTTTTGTTGAAGTTTATATTTAATTATTTTAAAAATATCTTAAAAACTTGTTTGAAATTAGATCGACAGTATTTCAAATCTTTGTTTTTAAATGATCGAAATTTTACGAATATTTTCATAACATACAAATACTGACTGAGAAAATTTAACTTTTGAAAATAATTTCATAAATTCAAGCTTTCATTTTATTTTTGTTGGTGAACTTTTGGATTTGTTATTAGAATCATCTGATGACTAGTTCGAGATTTCCCAACGCTAAACTCGATTTCTCAAAATTTGATTTTGTTTTGTCTTAAATCAAAATGTTGAAGAGTTTCTTAATCAAATTGATTTAGCGTCGTTTTGAAAATGTTTTGGGTACCCTCTTTCCCTCGAATTTGTTTTTAAATATAATTTAATGTCGTTATTTTATCAAATAACAGTACCTTGCGTTTTTAATAATTTGGAAAGTTTTAAACTTTGGGTAGATTAGCCCAACTCTTCTCGTAATAAATTTTGCACTCGATTTCATATCAGGTTTGATGATTTAAAAATTCCTATTAAACCAAGATTTTGATGCGAGCTAAGCATTCTAATTTTTCCAAGTGAATAACATTATTTTTGTGTTCATGCAAGTTTCGGGGACGAAACTCTTTTTTAGTGGGGAAGGTTGTAACACCCCTAATTTTTATAAATTAAATTTGTATCCATATTTTTATTTGGTTTGCGATTTAACTTGTAATCCTTCATTTTAAATCTTATCGGATTTACTTTGACTTCGTCTTAAACTCCTGAAATCTTTATTTTAGCTCGAATTTCTATTTTCAACTCGAAACTCGTTAAAACGTTTTATTATTTCTTCGAGAAATTATTTTATTAAACTTTCATTGAAAAATATCATTTTGCTTTCGATAAATCAATTTAATTTATTTTCGTTGAAAACTATTTATTCGTCGAGAAACTCAATTTCCTTACAAACAATTATTTAAACTCGAGATTGACCCATTTGATTTTCGAGTCAACTAATTATTTTTATCAACTTCGAACCTGACCCAAATATTTAATGTTACGACAAAATAATATTTTAGCCCATCTCGAAGTTTGGGTCTAATTCTTTTCTTATGCGATTTTAACCCAATTTATTTGTAAGCCAGTTATTTATTTTTACTCATGATTTCGATCAAATCGTAAATTATTTTCCAACCCAAATCGAGTCTGTTACCTCGTCTTAGATGAGTCACTAAAATATATTTTATAAGTTTAAGCACCTGTTTTTATTTATCCTAATTCTTGTCAACTGCCTCTATCTCTAGCGGTTGTTATTGTTACATTATCACTTATATTATTTTATGATTTACACTACTTAGCTAACCTCCTATTCCTATCCTATTCCTACTCCAATTTTTGCTTCGTAAGATTAGCTTAGAAGTGAGATTAGCTTAGAAGTGAGTTTGTATGCAAACTCTCAACTTCCCATCTTATTTGTTTGCTTGTGCTTCATAAAGGAAGCATATGAACGTTCTTCTTCCTCTCTTTTTTTATTATCCGTGTACCATCTCTAATCTACCTCACAAAATCATCCTCTATTCTTGCTCGTTCTTGCTCGTAATTCATCATCTTCCGTTCTAAACTCAGGGTAATTTAATTACTCTTAATCCGCGTCATTCTTAGTTTTTTTTAGAGTAACTTTTATATGGTCGTAACACCATATATGTATACCGTTTTGTAGGCTATTTTGAGGATCCCGAGGCAGATGAGTATATTGTCGATTCGAATCTCGATGAAGGTAACACATGATGGCATGACTCGGTATTGCATGATATATATGTTGTAGTTGCTTGTAGTATCGTTTTAAATCGAATTTTATAAATATGTTTACTATATTATTAAGATGATATGTTTCAATCTTCTAAAAATTATTATAGGGCTGAGACTAAAACATATGAATAAGAAAATTAATTTCTTAATTTTTCGTGATTTTTAATATGAATTATCAAATTGAAAGTTTTATTGTTTTTAGTAAAGTCGCAGCATGTTTTCGAATCTGTTACTACTTTTGTACGATTTTTACCCCTGTTTACAGATCTTATTTTCAAAATGTTTGAAAAGAGACTACGGTTTATTTTAAGTCTATTATACGTCTATTAAATTTCATAAGTTATTTCCAAGTGGTTTCGTCACAACAAATTGTTTATGAAACTGTGACAGATTAGTTCGCGAATCTGTCAGTTGTTGTAAAACCTAATTTAAAACCTATGATAAACTTTGAATTTAATTTTGATAATTTACTTACATTAACTTTAAAGAGTCTAGTTAATGTTTCTAATTGGATTTGTTTTGAAATAAAATTTTAAACGTATTTTATTAAAGAAATACTATCGGGTGTCGGATTCTGACAGTTTATCAAACTACGAATAAACAGCCCTGTTAAGTTAGGAATTTCGATTTTCTCCAGAAACAAAAGTTGTAGTTAAGCTTTTAAAGTTTTCAACCACACCGATTTTATATCGTTTTGATTTTTAATGATTTATTTATGAATTTTATAGTAAGACAGTGCAAATCTGAAAAATCTGTAAATTTGTAATTTATTACTTTTAATTACTTAAACTCCAACCTTTTGAGAAATAATTATGATTTTTACTTTCCTTGACTTTTAATCATTAATTATGCATTTACCTAATAAATATAATGTTTATGTCTCAAGGCCTAATATTAAATATTTTATATAACTCATATGTTAAACGATTTCTAATTATAATAATACCTATTTTGGAAAGTTACTATTTGAAGAAAGTTTCTATCTTTGGAAAGTTACTATTTTGGGAATATTTAAGATATCTTCGGATGAAATATTTATTGGTTTGAATATGGAATAATGTTGGAAATGAGAATATACAGTATATAAGTCTAGGATATGTTGGTTGTTATCATCAGCTATATGGTCAGTGTATTTGCGTCAGGGATACATTGATTGTCGAACTGGGTATCGTTTATGCTCAGGAGTCATGCGCATGTACTTAGGCTAGGACCTCGCTGAACGCAGTCCTATTATAGTTTGAGTTGTCTGGTGAGAGGGCTTAGGAGTCGCTTCGTGGGCACTGAGTTCCTTAACCAGTGAGGCTTAGGGGTCGCTTCGTGGGCACTAAGTTACACTTCGGTGTTGTTTTGACATATCTCTAGTAGTAAAAGCTGTACTGATCATCGGTTTTATATTCCATTATTCGTTTTGACGCCGTCAGGCTGCTGAATTGTTTTCTGGTTTTGAATCTATTTTGATATATATAATGTTTTGAGTTTAATCTATTTTCTTATATTATGCTTCTATTGCCTATATATTATGTAATATGGCTGGGAGAACTGCCTGAGTTGCTCCCCACTGAGTTGTGGCTGTTATGTTTATAACATGACAGGTATTCTGTGTTCTGGGGTTTGGTGTGCGCTAGCGAGTGACATGGATCCTACTCTGTTTTAATTATGTTTTTTTTATGGATTGTTAAACCCATTTGAAGGATTTTTATTTTTAGCCCTTTTGTAAAAAGTGGCCTTTGTATTGACTGACCGTTCTTTTTCTAATATATAGAACGTCAGTGTGTACTAATCCCAAATCTACAGTGTTTCCGCCACTGTGTTGCGTTAGAATTTATAGGGGATTACAGTTGGTATCAGAGCATTGTTGCTCCCGACGCTCACACCTGATTTTAGGAAAAATACTCGTAAATGATTTGAACATTAATAAAATATTAGTGATAGAAGGGTAGAAACCAAATTAAGGATTTAACTGTTAGGTTTCCATGGTCTTGTAACTCAATGAATAGCATTGAATGTTTGTTTTATTTGTCCAAGAAGAAGATGAGTGGACAAGATGTTTACGTGATGCTGCTCCAGATCGGGACAAGACCTACTTCGCACTTCTAAGACCTGATGACTCGAGTGGACGATTTCGTGCTACAAGGAAGATGCAATGGTGACTTCTCAGCCCAGATTTAGTTTGCTCAAGCTACAGGCCAGATGATCAAGAGTAGATTTCAGTTCCATGATGGTGCAGTAGACTACGATTGATTTCACTTTGGACCCAGATGCAACTTCATTTCAGTTTGGATCCAGATGGAGCTACCCAAGACTAATATGCTCGAAGATGAAGTGATCCAGCGAGTTCCCTTGTGAACTCAGGAGGCCTGAAGACTCTTCTTTCGTTCAAGACCTTAATAGTCTAGGATCCTTCTTCTTTTCTCCAAGTCTCCTCTTCTTCCTCTTCTTTCTTTCATTCTTATTTTTCTTTTTCTTCCTCATTCTCTTCTCCTCTTCTTATTCTTCTTCTCCTTTCTGATGTTGTCTTATTGTGTTGTTGTACTACTACGACTTGATGTTGTTCGGCTCTCTGCTGTCACGTGTTATTATTCCTGATGTCCGTGTGCTGCCACTGCTCTCCCTATCAGTTTTTCTCTTCTTCTTCTTCTCCTTCTTCCAATCCTTGTCTTATAAATGGTCATTTTCAGTCTCGTGGTGAATCCTTGTTTTATTCTCCCATTTTGCCCTCCATCCTCTTGAGATTCTTTGGTTAGACTCCTGTCTTAGTGAACCCCACAAAAAGTTAAAGATGTTTGAGGTTTAGTGAACCCCATTACCTTTGGTTTGAGGATTTTGAGTTGTACCCTATTTTCTAAGCAAGTAAGAACTTTTTGAGGATTGATTTCAATAGTATTAATTGATTGATGGGATTAAGATTTTACCTTACGTGTTGATCTTGGATTATAATTCACTTGATTATATAAAGTACTTAGAGAGAATAAGCTTTTGGATAGTAAGATTATATTTTATTTTGATGGATATCTAGTACATAATTTAGAACCAGACTAAGTGTATATGGTAATATTACTTTGGGATTCCCACTTAATGTTGACTTAATGGACTAGTTGTGGACTTTTGGGATCATATATCATTGTTTAAAGGGTTAGCCTGAGTGTTGTGGTACCATTTCAGGTTCTCGTTAATGTCTTTAAAAATTTTGATTGGCATAGATTAAACCTTGGTTCTTATGGATGAGATCATTGAGTCTGATAAGGTTGTAGCATATGAACTTTGGAGTTGAGTGAAATAAACTTGGATGGATTGTTGTTAACCTTGAAAAAGAGAAATATATTGCATAAACACAGGTTGGACTTATTGTGTCATTTTGAGGAATACTTTAATACAAATCTTTTGATGGAGTTTATTTCAAGCCTTCTGACCAACGAGATTGTGGCTTCGTTGAGTCATTGACTAACGAGTTTGTTTCACCGTTATGAGTATAAATTTGATTGATTTCTAAGGAACCATACTCGAATGACGTGTTGGGAAAACGTGTGTGCCACCTGTAAGATTGAGTGTACTTAAGGTTCGATATATTATACTAATAACTTTTGTTCCCTTGTAATGTTATGAGCATAATCGTGGGATCAATTTGAAGACTTAGTGCCCGAGATTTGTTAAGATGGTGGATCTTGTTTAGTATTCCTTACTCGAGAAATTTGGATATAGCTCGAGTACAACCTGGTGAGCTTTAAACAGTTTTAGAGCTTTGTTGGTTAATTGGTTTGATAGTGTTGTGGCAGTTTGCAGAATTTCGGTAGCATGATTTGATTCTGAGTTATTTGGTTGATTCTTACCCTATTGATTAAGTGATTGTATGAGCAAGTGAAGCCTTGTATTGGAGGTTGTAGCTGTTGATAGTCTTAGCTTGGAAGTTATAGCAAGTGATAATTTTGGAGGTTGTAGACTATGTAGGACAACCCATTTTCCTGATATTAATGGTCTTAGTATTATTTTGTGAAATTAGAAACCTGAGTTTGTGAGAGTCGTACTAGGGAATCTTGAGAACCTTAAACTCCTCTGTAATCCTTGAGAGCTCTGATTGACTCTCGTTTTCATTCTTCCTCCGTTTCTCTCGAATTCTACTCCTCCAATCGCTATTGGTATCCCTTCTGATCTACCTCTTTATCGAGTTTAAGATTTTGTTGTTTCGATTTAATCCTTAAACTTTTAATCAAACTTCCCGTTTTGAAAAATATTTAACTAATTTAAACTTTTGAGTTATCATTTTTATGTTACAATTTTAAGCTTCAAACATCGTTTTGCTTTGACGTTTTTGTTGAAGTTTATATTTAATTATTTTAAAAATATCTTAAAAACTTGTTTGAAATTAGATCGACAGTATTTCAAATCTTTGTTTTTAAATGATCGAAATTTTACGAATATTTTCATAACATACAAATACTGACTGAGAAAATTTAACTTTTGAAAATAATTTCATAAATTCAAGCTTTCATTTTATTTTTGTTGGTGAACTTTTGGATTTGTTATTAGAATCATCTGATGACTAGTTCGAGATTTCCCAACGCTAAACTCGATTTCTCAAAATTTGATTTTGTTTTGTCTTAAATCAAAATGTTGAAGAGTTTCTTAATCAAATTGATTTAGCGTCGTTTTGAAAATGTTTTGGGTACCCTCTTTCCCTCGAATTTGTTTTTAAATATAATTTAATGTCGTTATTTTATCAAATAACAGTACCTTGCGTTTTTAATAATTTGGAAAGTTTTAAACTTTGGGTAGATTAGCCCAACTCTTCTCGTAATAAATTTTGCACTCGATTTCATATCAGGTTTGATGATTTAAAAATTCCTATTAAACCAAGATTTTGATGCGAGCTAAGCATTCTAATTTTTCCAAGTGAATAACATTATTTTTGTGTTCATGCAAGTTTCGGGGACGAAACTCTTTTTTAGTGGGGAAGGTTGTAACACCCCTAATTTTTATAAATTAAATTTGTATCCATATTTTTATTTGGTTTGCGATTTAACTTGTAATCCTTCATTTTAAATCTTATCGGATTTACTTTGACTTCGTCTTAAACTCCTGAAATCTTTATTTTAGCTCGAATTTCTATTTTCAACTCGAAACTCGTTAAAACGTTTTATTATTTCTTCGAGAAATTATTTTATTAAACTTTCATTGAAAAATATCATTTTGCTTTCGATAAATCAATTTAATTTATTTTCGTTGAAAACTATTTATTCGTCGAGAAACTCAATTTCCTTACAAACAATTATTTAAACTCGAGATTGACCCATTTGATTTTCGAGTCAACTAATTATTTTTATCAACTTCGAACCTGACCCAAATATTTAATGTTACGACAAAATAATATTTTAGCCCATCTCGAAGTTTGGGTCTAATTCTTTTCTTATGCGATTTTAACCCAATTTATTTGTAAGCCAGTTATTTATTTTTACTCATGATTTCGATCAAATCGTAAATTATTTTCCAACCCAAATCGAGTCTGTTACCTCGTCTTAGATGAATCACTAAAATATATTTTATAAGTTTAAGCACCTGTTTTTATTTATCCTAATTCTTGTCAACTGCCTCTATCTCTAGCGGTTGTTATTGTTACATTATCACTTATATTATTTTATGATTTACACTACTTAGCTAACCTCCTATTCCTATCCTATTCCTACTCTCCTACTCCTACTCCAATTTTTGCTTCGTAAGATTAGCTTAGAAGTGAGATTAGCTTAGAAGTGAGTTTGTATGCAAACTCTCAACTTCCCATCTTATTTGTTTGCTTGTGCTTCATAAAGGAAGCATATGAACGTTCTTCTTCCTCTTTTTTTTTTTATTATCCGTGTACCATCTCTAATCTACCTCACAAAATCATCCTCTATTCTTGCTCGTTCTTGCTCTTAATTCATCATCTTCCGTTCTAAACTCAGGGTAATTTAATTACTCTTAATCCGCGTCATTCTTAGTTTTTTTTAGAGTAACTTTTATATGGTCGTAACACCATATATGTATACCGTTTTGTAGGCTATTTTGAGGATCCCGAGGCAGACGAGTATATTGTCGATTCGAATCTCGATGAAGGTAACACATGATGGCATGACTCGGTATTGCATGATATATATGTTGTAGTTGCTTGTAGTATCGTTTTAAATCGAATTTTATAAATATGTTTACTATATTATTAAGATGATATGTTTCAATCTTCTAAAAGTTATTATAGGGCCGAGACTAAAACATATGAATAAGAAAATTAATT
This sequence comes from Agrostemma githago, assembly GCA_958450325.1. Lineage (NCBI taxonomy): Eukaryota > Viridiplantae > Streptophyta > Magnoliopsida > Caryophyllales > Caryophyllaceae > Agrostemma > Agrostemma githago. Next base: position 36,722,075 of record OY288239.1, read on the forward strand.
TCTTAATTTTTCGTGATTTTTAATATGAATTACCAAATTGAAAGTTTTATTGTTTTTAGTAAAGTCGCAGCATGTTTTCGAATCTGTTACTACTTTTGTACGATTTTTACTCCTGTTTAAAGATCTTATTTTCAAAACGTTTGAAAAGAGACTACGGTTTATTTTAAGTCTATTATACGTCTATTAAATTTCATAAATTATTTCCAAGTGGTTTCGTCACAACAAATTGTTTATGAAACTGTGACAGATTAGTTTGCGAATCTGTCAGTTGTTGTAAAACCTAATTTAAAACCTATGATAAACTTTGAATTTAATTTTGATAATTTACTTACATTAACTTTAAAGAGTCTAGTTAATGTTTATAATTGGATTTGTTTTGAAATAAAATTTTAAACGTATTTTATTAAAGAAATACTATCGGGTGTCGGATTCTGACAGTTTTTCAAACTACGAATAAACAGCCCTGTTAAATTAGGAATTTCGATTTTCTCCAGAAACAAAAGTTGTAGTTAAGCTTTTAAAGTTTTCAACCTCACCGATTTTATATCGTTTTGATTTTTAAAGATTTATTTATGAATTTTATAGTAAGACAGTGCAAATCTGAAAAATCTGTAAATTTGTAATTTATTACTTTTAATTACTTAAACTCCAACCTTTTGAGAAATAATTATGATTTTTACTTTCCTTGACTTTTAATCATTAATTATGCATTTACCTAATAAATATAATGTTTATGCCTCAAGGCCTAATATTAAATATTTTATATAACTCATATGTTAAACGATTTCTAATTATAATAATACCTATTTTGGAAAGTTACTATTTGAAGAAAGTTTCTATCTTTGGAAAGTTACTATTTTGGGAATATTTAAGATATCTTCGGATGAAATATTTATTGGTTTGAATATGGAATAATGTTGGAAATGAGAATATACAGTATATAAGTCTAGGATATGTTGGTTGTTATCATCAGCTATATGGTCAGTGTATTTGCGTCAGGGATACATTGATTGTCGAACTGGGTATCGTTTATGCTCAGGAGTCATGCGCATGTACTTAGGCTAGGACCTCGCTGAACGCAGTCCTATTATAGTTTGAGTTGTCTGGTGAGAGGGCTTAGGAGTCGCTTCGTGGGCACTGAGTTCCTTAACCAGTGAGGCTTAGGGGTCGCTTCGTGGGCACTAAGTTACACTTCGGTGTTGTTTTGACATATCTCTAGTAGTAAAAGCTGTACTGATCATCGGTTTTATATTCCATTATTCGTTTTGACACCGTCAGGCTGCTGAATTGTTTTCTGGTTTTGAATCTATTTTGATATATATAATGTTTTGAGTTTAATCTATTTTCTTATATTATGCTTCTATTGCCTATATATTATGTAATATGGCTGGGAGAACTGCCTGAGTTGCTCCCCACTGAGTTGTGGCTGTTATGTTTATAACATGACAGGTATTCTGTGTTCTGGGGTTTGGTGTGCGCTAGCGAGTGACATGGATCCTACTCTGTTTTAATTATGTTTTTTTTATGGATTGTTAAACCCATTTGAAGGATTTTTATTTTTAGCCCTTTTGTAAAAAGTGGCATTTGTATTGACTGACCGTTCTTTTTCTAATATATAGAACGTCAGTGTGTACTAATCCCAAATCTACAGTGTTTCCGCCACTATATTGCGTTAGAATTTATAGGGGATTACACCTCATCTAAAAAGAATGCACCAAATCGGGTATTCACAGATATAGGGACTACCTATACTTACGCCTTACAAAGGCTATCATTAAAGGGCGTGATCCAGCCGATAGGCCCAACTGCAGAACCTCCAGTAGAAAAGAGGCCCAAAACTTACAATGCCCAAGCCTACTGTCAGTATCACCGGGGTAACGGGCATGATACTGAGAAGTGTTGGAGGTTAAAACACCTGATCCAAGATCTTATCAAGTGCGGGAAAATCCCGTTGCCCGGAGACAAGCCGAGCAACAAAGAAAACCCGTTCAGCGCCCATGCTATCTTTACCGGTGAGGTAATTGACTGTTCTCACCTCATCTCTCCCTATATCCCACAAATCAACGGGATATGGTTCGACGATGAGGATGATGTGTACTTAACCAAAGGGGAAGCTGTCCCCATCACCCTCGAAGAGGCCCGAAAGGCTAAATCCAAAGCCTTAGCCACCAATCCCCTCGCCGCAGCTGGGCGTTCTATTCCTATATCCGTCACTGAACCTGCCAGGACGGAGCCCACCCTCGAAGAACCAAGCCCGGACACGGCTCTGGTCCAACAAATGAAGAGGGTTCGAGCTGATCTAACCATATGGCAACTATTGGTTAGCTCGCAAGCTCATCGGGAAGCACTGACTAAGGCTCTCGATGAAATCAAGGTTGATTCAGAAGCTACCTCTGCTGAAATGGTAGCCACCATTATGCCCTACCTTAAGGGAAAATCCAAAGAAGATGGCCCGCTCATAACCTTCTCCGAAGCTGATCTGCCACCATTTGGGGCAAATCACAATCTGGCCCTATACATCACGGTCATCTGCAAAGGTAAAAATCTCCCGATGACCCTTATCGACGATGGATCAGCCGTGAATGTCCTTCCTCTAAGGACCGCAAAAGCACTCGGCATCACCGATGCCGATTACTTTCCGACGGCGCAGACTATCCAGGCTTTCGACGGAAGCCCAAAACCTGTCACCGGGGCCGTGAAATTGAAGATCATAACAGGCCCAATCGAAAAGGAGTTGGAATTTCAGGTGATAGATGTCACCTCATCATTCAATCTCTTACTAGGAAGGCCTTGAATCCACGCAGTCAAGGCCGTGTCATCTACCCTCCATCGAAAAGTCAAGATGCCCCTTAAAGACGGTATCATCACGCTAGAGGCGACCCCAATTACCGTAGCAAGCTGCAACGCTACGGGCCGGGCCGACCCACGAGGATTTGATTTCGTGGGCATGATCGAAGAAGAATATCTCTTTAGGCCCTACTTCACAACTAGCATCGACACGATGCTACAAAATCTGGGTTACCTACCCGGAATAACCTCAAGGCCATATCTTCCAGCTGGGAAGATTATCGAGGTCCTAAATGATGGCGAATCACATTTCTGATTGGGGTATGCTATCACCCCGGAAAACGTGGTTCGGGCCGGTATTCACTAGGCCATCGACATTTTCAAGGGTACTTACATAAGCCCTTATAGCCCGAAGTTAACGGATTACTTCGTCACTCCAGTCTTCAGAGCTATCCAAGTGGGCCTTTACCGACCCACCGTCACATATCCCGAGACCAAAAAGGCTCGGGAATGCAATTTCATCCCCGATGATATATTCCCCATCGTTCAGGCCGAATCGAAGGAAGGCGAAAACAACTCCGAGCCCGTGTTGGGGCTCTTATTCGGGGAAGACAAGGCCGTCCCCGCTCCGATGGACGACTTGGTCAACCTGATCCTTCGCAGCAATCGGTTTGACCCAACCAAGCTAATCACCGAGGTCGGTACCAACACCGAGACGAGGGCTTGGAGGAAGACCATAAAATGGACCGACGGTCAAGGACGGGTCTACAAGCTGACCACCGGCGAGGGAGACATGTCGGATACCGAGTCTGAGTCAGAGTCAGAGTCGGAGTCTGAGTCCGAGTCTAGAGGGTCTGGTGCTAAAGTCGAGTCTGTAACCCCTCTTCCCTTATCCACTAAGGTCTCGGGGCCTGTCCCAAGACCTCTCCCTATCCCGCCACTGACCAATGATCAGATGGCAGCTCTATTCGAGCTATTTTCAAAATTTACCATCAATAATAATAACGAACACCGTTCTGCTTACGACTTGTCTTATTTCAAAAAAATTCTCAATTTCAAAAATTTTATATGCAATGACATTGAGAAACCCGACGAACAGGTACCCCTACCTCAACATCTGGTCGAGCAGCTCAAGCAAAGGGAATCCCGAGATCCAATAATCGAAGAAACCGAGTCCATCAATGTGGGAACCGCTTTAGAGCCCCAGATGCTTAAGTTGGGCCTATCTTTAGATCTAGAGGAGAGAAAACAATTCGCAGACCTCCTCCAGGAATTCAAAGATGTCTTTGCATGGTCCTACAAGGACATGCCGGGTATAGACCGGGAGATAGCCGAACACCGAATACCCATCAAAGATGGGTGCAAGCCGGTAAAGCAAAAACTCACAAGAATGAAGCCCGAGTGGTCTCTTAAAGTCAAGGAAGAGGTCGATAAACAATTCAAAGCAGGCTTTATTCAAGTGTCTGAATATCCAGACTGGGTTGCAAACATCGTGCCGGTACCCAAGAAGGACGGCAAGGTGCGGGTTTGCGTGGACTTCCGGGATCTTAACAAGGCAAGCCCAAAAGACGATTTTCCGTTACCACACATCGACATACTGGTGGATATCACGGCCGATCATGCCCTTCTATCGTTCACGGACGGGTATGCCGGGTACAATCAGATTAAAATGGCAGAAGAGGACATGGGTAAGACCACCTTCATTACACCTTGGGGTACTTACTGTTACACCGTCATGCCATTTGGGCTTATCAACGCCGGGGCCACTTATCAACGGACCGCCACTACTTTGCTCCACGACATGATGCATAAGGAAGTGGAGGTCTATGTGGACGACATGATCGTCAAATCCAAGGATCAAAGCGGGCACATTTCAGCCCTAAGAAAGTTCTTCACCCGGCTACGTAAATACAACATGAGACTGAACCCACAAAAATGCAGTTTTGGGGTAACGTCGGGCAAATTACTGGGCCATATTGTTAGCCAACGCGGCATCGAGGTCGACCCAGCTAAAATCAAAGCCATCACCGAGGTGCAACCACCCAATACCGAAAAGGAAATAAGGGGGTTTCTCGGGAAAGTCCAATACATCAGCCGGTTCATTTCGAAACTAACCATGGTATGCGAACCCATCTTCAAAAAGCTAAAAATCGGAGAACGGGTGCTATGGGACGGCAAATGTCAAGCGGCTTTCGACAAAATCAAGGAGATTCTGTCTGCTCCGCCGGTACTAATGCCACCTCAACACGGCCTGCCTTTGTCGTTATACCTAACGACGACGGAGACGGCCATGGGGGCTATGCTGACCCAGACAGTCGATTCAGAAAAACGGGCTATTTACTACATCATTAAAAAGATCCTCGAATATGAGTGCAAATATACAATGCTCGAAAAGACGTGCCTAGCATTGGTTTGGGCCACTAAAAAGCTCCGACATTACATGCTCAGTCACGAGGTACATGTGTTATCCAAAATGGATCCTATCAAGTACTTATTCGAGAAGCCCATCCTCAACGGCAGGATATCAAGATGGACTTTAAGGTTATCCGAGTTCGACCTCAAATTTATACCATTAAAAGCCATCAAAGGCCGGGTAGTTGCCGAGTTACTCGCTGACAGCCCAATATCCGAAGAAGGCCACACCGACACATGGGCCTTTCCTGATGAAGACATATTCCATACCGATGCAGAGGTGTGGGATCTATATTTCGATGGGGCATCCAACTTCCGAGGATTTGGGGTCGGAATCCTGTTAATTTCACCCCGAGGGGAACACAATCCCTTATCCATCAAGTTGGACTTCGACGTGACCAACAACGCAGCCGAATACGAAGCATGCATTCACGGGTTGCAAGCCGCCGCTGATTTAGGGGTAACAAACCTCCGGGTCCACGGTGATTCATCATTAGTCATCAATCAAGCACTCCAAAAATGGAAAACTCGGAACGCCAATATCGTGGCTTACCAAGCACGGGTAAGGTTTCTAGAGAAACAATTCCAAAAGGTAGAATACATTTATCTGCCCCGGGAAGAGAATCAGTTCGCGGATGCACTTTCCAAATTAGCATCTTTACTGAACATCCCGGATCACCTGACCAGCATGCCAATCTGTGTCGAAAGACGGTTCGAGCCAGCCTACATCCACGCCATTCAGGATATCGAGATAACTGACCCGGAACCATGGTATCAAGCTGTCCTAACCTACTTGGAAACGGGAGAATATCCCCCGGGAACTGAAAACCGGGCCAAGAAAGCTCTGCGGAGATTGGCAACGCAATTCGTTCGCACGGACGACGGGCAACTGTACAAAAAGACGGCACAGGGGGCTCTACTCCTATGCATTGACAAAATACAGGCCGAAAAGGTAATGGCCGAAGTACACGATAGTGAAAACGGCCCGCATATGAACGCCCATATGCTAGCCCGAAAAATCATGAGGCTCGGGTACTATTGGAACACCATGGAAACAGACTGTCAGGTGTATGTCAAACACTGTCATAACTGTCAGATCTTTGCCAATGTACAACATATGCCATCTTCCCTCTTATATACCATGACATCACCATGGCCGTTTTCGACATGGGGTATAGACATAATTGGAAAGGTACATCCTTCCGGGACGGGAGGTCATTGCTTCATTTTAGTGGCCATCGACTACTTCACCAAATGGGTCGAAGCCGAGTCATACCGTGTCTTGAACGCCAAGCACGTGGCCAAATTTATCCAAAATAAAATAATATGCCGGTATGGGATCCCTCACGAGTTCATCAGCGATCACGGGACCCACTTTCAACCCGAAACTGCCGCATTGCTAGCAAAATATAAAATTCAAAGGCATACATCTTCGCCTTACCGACCTCAAACAAATGGAGCGGTAGAAGCGGCCAATAAAACAATTGTCACCATACTTAAAAAGATGGCTGAGAATTACCGGGACTGGCCCGACAAAATACCTTTTGCCCTATGGGGATATCGAACCTCAATCCGCACCGCGACCGGGGCAACCCCGTATTTCTTGACATACGGAATGGAAGCGGTCCAACCAGTCGAGCTAGAAGTGTCATCCCTCAGGATTTTACTTGAAAGCCAAGTACCTGAAGCAGATTGGGTCCAAGACCGATACGATTCGCTAGTCCTTTTAGACGAACGGCGATCCCGGGCCCTCAACAACATTCAAATATATCAAAAAGAATCCAACGGGCCTTCAACAAACGGGTTAGGCCACGAAATATCAAAGAAGGGGATTTGGTCCTGAAATCGGTTCGTGCCTTACTACCGGTTGACCCAAGGGGTAAATTCAAAGCCAACTGGGCTGGGCCATACTTAGTCAAGAAAGTCCTATCGGGAGGAGCGGTAATGCTGACAGACTTGGACAAAATATCACCATACTTAGTCATAGCTTTAGCCTTCTCTCCCTTCCCATTACTCTAGTTTAGTTTAGCTCGTTGACTTAGTCTCGTTTTTGGGTGACCTTAGTCTAGACGCCTCTTACCGTCCCCGTGGATTCGACCCGACTTGCCCTAGCTACCCACTAGGATCGGTTGGTTATTTATTTGATCGGCGGGATACACGGCAAATCCCACCATCAATTTGGCGTCGTTGCCGGGGACGGTGCTAGTTTAGACTTTGTTTTCCTAGTTACTTGACTTTGTGTTTGTGTTTGTGTTTGTGTTTTTCTTTTTTTTCTTTTGTTACCTTGCTTCTTGTGTGTGTGAAGTTTATTTCTCTCTTGTCTAGTGCCCAAAAAGCACTAGGCTTCTCACGTTTGCTCTTAGTCTACAGTTTGTGCTTAGAGGTGGTGACCATCTTCTTCTTGCAACTTAGAGCCGCTTTAACGGACGGTTGCTAGATTGAGAAGTCCTCAACCGGGTATGAGCTACGATTTTCGAGCAAGCATGGGGTTTGATCTAAACTCCCCACACATGGAAGCTGATATGAGCTACCCCTCTCCTTCCATGAACCAAAGCTATGACATGATCACTCCTAATCACTATCAAGCTTCTTGGGGTAATCAAGACGGGTATGAACTTCAAGGTTATGAAAACGGCTACCAACAAGTGAACGATTACCAATCCTACGATCATGGTGACTATTACTCGAGTTATCAATGTGAACCCACCATGTTCAATCAAGATTCACCTTATGGAAGCCAATACCCCCAAAACCCACCATATTACCCTCCACCCCAACCACAATATGAACCCCATGACCCACAATACTACCAATCACCTCAACCTCACTACCAACAATATGATGCCCCACCCCTTGGGCATCATCAAGATTATCAAGGAGCTTTACAAGACCTCAATGACCACCAATCGTCAAACTTGGAGTTGTATCATTCGATTCTTCAATTGCAAAAGAGCAACCAAGAAATGGCCATTCAAATGAAAAAGAAGCAAGATGAACTCATGGCCCAATTTCGAAGGGAAAACGAGGCGAGGGATGCTCGATTAAATGCAATATCGGTTCAAACCGTAATGTTTTTATCCCGAACATCACAATTAGATGAAGGGTGCCCACTTGAGAAAGAGGAGCCACCTAACCATGAAGCCGCCGATGTAGTTCCCTTTGGAGGAGAGATTTGCTTTGAAGAACCTCAATCGTCTACCCAAAAAGTGACGAATGAGGATATGACCCTTGGTGAAGACAACATTGGTGAGGAATTGGAGGAAGTTAGTGAGTTGGATGGGTTGGTAGAATTTGTGAAGTTGTTGGGTGAAATTGATGAGCCCTAGTTGCCCATGTCCGAGAATGTGGAAAAACATCAAGAGCCCCTTACTAGTGAACCAAGCAATGATTTGGAAGAGATTGAAACCGCCGGTGGAAGATTCAATTCTCCTCTCCAAGATGACGTGGGGCCTAGTGATAAAGATGGGGAACCACAACTTGAGGAAAGTGTGGGGGTGTGCAACAAAGAAATGAGGCCAAAACCGCTTTTTGTGCCTTGTTTCTTGGAGATGAAGCTTGCTTGTGATTGGAGGCGATGCTTAGGGAGGAAGAGGTCGATTAGGCTCGTGGGATGGATAGACCCCGGAGATGACATGAATGATGACGATGGGTCTTGGGATTCCTACTTCTTGCCTCCTCCTTGGAGGCCGTGGAGGTTGGCTAGGCTCGAGCGCTTCTTGGGCCTTCATTATGATGTCGGTAGCGCGTTGGACTTGCTCCTCCATGCCCTTGAGGGCTACGGTTGAAGGAGAGTCCACCATCCTAGGTTTGACAGAGTTCCTAAAGAACCGTCATGTTGTATATTCTCCTCTCCTCTTTAGAGTACTTGTGTTTGTATTTGTGTGATTTTTCTCTTGATTTTTGTTGTTTTGTGAAGCTCTTGTAATTGATTTGGTATTTTGATGAGCGATGTGAGGGAGTGAATTTGATGTGTACTTTGAGTTTATTGTCGTAGGTGAAGTGAAGGTGACTCCTAGAAAGGAGTGGTTAGTGATAGAGCTTGGATCGTGAGTAAGGGAGTCGGTTTTTGGGGTCATGGGAGTCATGAAGACCCTTCCCGACCGGGAAGGGTGTGTCGTCCTGACCGGGATGGGGCCGTCCCGATCGGGATGAGGGTGCCAAAAATCGAGTCCACTGGAGTGTCATCCCGATCGAGAAGGAGGCTTCCCGACCGGGAAGGGTTTATCAACCCGACCGGGATCATCCATCCCGACCGGGATGATCCCCTACTCCTTTTTGGTGCTTCTTCTTCGACATTTAAGCCCACCCAACCATTGTATACCCCCACCTAACCTCCCTACCTTCCTTTCTCATATCATACCACCCATGTACCTCATTTACATACCTTAACCTCATTTCCTCCTCACTTTAGACCGATATTCACATCAAATCCCACCCCCTCGCCCATTACTACCTCTACCATGCGGTTCTATCAAGCTTGAAGCGGGATAGCAATGATGAAGACAAGCAAGTGCCTATATTCACTTATGAGACGATGGAGCGAGTAAGTTGCTGACCGGTCGGTACGACAACTATCCTCTCTTTTCCGTTTTTTTTTGTAGCTTGTCTTCATTTGTTTATTCCCTACCCGTTATACACTTATGTGTCATGGTGGCCTTCGAGGCCTTCGTAGTTGTTGCTCCCGACTCTCGATGATGTGATTACATCGAGAGTCATTTCAAAATCCAATTTTTCAAGATTTTCACCCTTTTCTAGGAATTAGTCGGAGTTGGGCGGAATCCGGGCTAGGTGACTTGATTACACCTAGCCCTCCCCTCCCATTTCCTTTTATTTCCTTCCTTTTATTTTCTTCCCCCATCCATATCTTTTTCTCGTCTCGGCCCATGGTGACTTGACTACACCCCGGCCGGACACGTTCTACCATTTTCTCCACTTTTCTTTTTGATTTTTAGCTTTATTTTCGTAGTTTCTTTTCTTTTGTGCTCCCATGCACTACAGTCGAGCATGAGGACATTGCTAGGCTTAAGTGTGGGGGAGCAATATTCTATTGTAGTTAGTTTTATTTTCGTAGTTTTTCGAAAAATCTTTAAAAAAAACCTAAAAATTTGAAAAAAATTCACAAAAATCAAAAAGATTTTCTTTTTGTGTGTTTTTCTTTTGTGTCATTGTCTCGTATATTTGTTTTGTTGTGTGTGTTTGCCTCCTTTTCCTTATAGGTTACTTGAACCACCGATGGCTTTGGAAAGCTTTCAAGATGTCCGGTAACATCTTCTATCCCTTTTTCCTTCTTTGTCTCTTGCGGAATTTGGAGGAGAATGTGATGTGGTGTGCTCGGGAGGAGCTTTGTAAAGTTTGATGTTGGTTGGTTGCTCATTTGGAAGCTAGGGGTGGTGTTTGTGTTATGTATGTGTTCGTTTTGTGTTGTTCTGGTTTTGTTGCTTTTGTTTCTTTTTCTTTCGTTTTCGTTGAGTCTTTGTTTTGTGTTTTGTTGTGTGTCTTGTGTGTAAATGGTTTTCGAAAACCCGGTTTAGAGGCTAGTGTGCAAGTGTTTACTTTCCCTTTCTAGTAATATAGATCGAGTCTTGGACTTTATTCTAGTAGAATGACCCTAAATCAATGATTTCGTTGGTCCTTTACCTTGAGTCCACCTAGCTTACTGGGGATTTACTACGGGATTTGCATTTTGACCATTTTGACCACCCACGGTTTGAAAAGGCTTTGGTTGCCGAGTCCCATCCCTTAGGTGACCATGTTTAGGATTGTTTGATTAGTCCAAGTTCTCCACTTTTTGTGGGTTTGAAGGGAAGGACGCTCCCCAACTCTCCCATTTACCTACCTCCTACACATATCCACACAATAAGTTGCAATTTGTTGAATTCTCCCTTTCTTGTCAAACAAAGAAATGCCAAAAAGCCAAATCAAGCCAAAAGGGCAAAGAAAAGAAAAAAAGAAAGAAAATGAAGAAAAAGAGAAGGCACAAAAGCCAAAAAGAAAATAGAAAAGAAGAAAAAGAAATGGCATGGCAAAACAAAGCAATAATGCAAAAGAAGAAGAAAATGCCAAAAGAAAATCGTCTCACAAAAATAGAAACCTCACACCTCACAAAATAATCCTTTTACCGACTATTACCGTGAAGAGCCAACCAAAGGACCGAGTCCCTAGGAAGGATGATAGCGGTAATGGTCGGTCTTCCCTCATTTTGCAATTATTTCCACTTTTTTACTTGGACTAGTTAGGCGGTTTTGGGCATGGGACGACCCTCTTGGCTCATTGCTAAAGGGGGCGGGGTCTCACTTACGTACAGTGTCGACTAATACCGTGGTTCATCCTTTTTCCATCCCGCCGATCGTCCCGTAGTACGTTCTTAGAAGGTTAGGAGGAACCTAGGTAAGTTACCAACGTTTTTATTGCTTTGTCGTCATACTATTAGGGTTTAGTTCTCCTTGGTTTGTATTGCTAGCTTGGGAACGTTGTCACTTGCCTCGAGTCCTAAACCGGTGCTTCTTTCACCGCTTGTTTGAGGGAAGCGGTATTTTTTTTCTTTTGGGTGCAACCGATTTTTGTTTGTTTGTTTATATGTTAGTTGTTTATGTGTTTTGTGTCCGGTTGCATCCACAGTTTTGTCGCAAGACCCCACTTACCTTGCGGAGAGCACTTATCCTCTAGGTGCTCTCGCGTGAGTTGAAAGGGCGTAGGGTGCGCTAATACCCGCTCGGCTAGTTTAGTAGTTAGTTTATGCTTACTCGAGGGCGAGTAAGGGTTAAGTGTGGGGGAGTAGATAAGTGTAGTTTGTAGTGCCTATTTTGTATTATTTTGGTCCCATTTTCCTTGTGGAATCGCTCCTTGGGAGCGATTTATGGGCTACTTATGCTTCCTCTAGTTCGTTTCAGGTTCCCAAGACCCTTCGTGAAGAGTTGGAGCGATTCCGACTCAATACATACACTTTTCGGAGCCAACGAAGTGAAGGAACGATCACTCGATGCCTTGGATTCGACCCCGAGACCTTGGGGCCCAATCCCGAGCCTCCGAGACCCGATCCCGAGTCCCGAGAATCGATGAGAAGCCCATGTGAAGTAAGGAGGAACCTTAAAGATCATGTTGGAGGCCTACAAGACTCATCCCCGACGGGTATGACCTCAACCCGTCCGGGGTGAGGTGCACTAAAAGCGATGCTCCTGTTTTGGGTCCATCCCGACCAGGATGAGCTCATCCCGACCGGGACCACGTCATCCCGACCGGGACCAACTCATCCCAACCGGGATGACCCAGTTACAGGCCCGCGTCACTTTGTTTCTCCTCCTTTCCATTGTAACCCCATAAATACCCCTCCTCTTGTATTCCTATGTGATGTTAGACACTTCCCACTAAAAACCCTAGACTACTTTAGGTTAGATTAGATTAGATTAGTGTAGATTAGTCTTTAGATTATCGTTAATTATAGATTAGTGCTTGTAATTTGGAATTCTTCAAGCTCTCCATTCAAGCTTGACAACCTTGGATGTTTGTTTTGGGTTCTTCCATTTATGCAAGTTTCCTTCTTCTTTTCATCTTCTAGTACGGTATAATCTTCTCTTCCTTTCTCTTAATCCTTGTTCTTTCATTAAAGTTTGATTCTTTGTTCATTATATTGTTCATTGTTCATTGTTTTCACTAGTTTCTTCATGGATGTTTTTATGTTTGTGATGTTTCATCTTGTTAGTGTTAGTTTTAGTTTAGATATGTTAGTTTAGACTCTTGCTAGGGTTAGTAGGGTGATTAGGGTGTTAATTGGATGATTAAGGGTTTGTTGGAGATGTTGGTGGAAGATTTGGGTTTCCTCTTGGTTTGATGCATATCACATGTTTGTTGAAATGCTTGAATGACTAGTAGTTGCATATGCTTGTTTTTCTTGCCTTTCTCTTGTGGGTGATAGTTTGCTCGTGGGTTTGGTTCCCTCACTAAGTAGCGAGAGCCCGGTGAGGACGACCCCGAAGTCGGTCTAAGTAGCGAGAGCCCGGATGCGACCTAGGCCCCGATATCACGCTAGTAACCCCGTTTGTCGTTTGTGTCGCCAAGGTGGGTTTTAGGTGGAACCTCTAGGTGAGTCTAAGTTGCGAGAGCCCGGACTATACCTAGATTACCCTACTACCTCCTTCACTCTAGCTCTCCCTCGACCATTCCGCTACCCCTTTGACCCCGACCTAATCCTAGCCTGTTTCCTTGTTTGTTCTCTCCGTTACCGTAGTCATAGGTTTAGCCTTCTGTCCCTTCCCATTACTCTAGTTTAGTTTAGCTCGTTGACTTAGTCTCGTTTTTGGGTGACCTTAGTCTAGACGCCTCTTACCGTCCCCGTGGATTCGACCCGACTTGCCCTAGCTACCCACTAGGATCGGTTGGTTATTTATTTGATCGGCGAGATCCACGACAAATCCCACCATCATCCTACTCAATCTACAACCTCCAAAATTAACATACATACTTATATAATCTTTCAATTAGTACGGTAAAAATCCACAAATGATTTAGACAATCCATTAATTAAGATTCCAACGGTTATCAAAACATACTCAAACTCGAAATCGCTAAGGCTCATAAATTTAAAGCTCATAAGGTCTCAACTCGAGGTGTACTTCAAATTTCTCGAGTAAGGAAGACTAAATAAAATCCACCAATTAACAATGTTCTGACACAAAATCCTCAAAAATGATCATCAACATATTTATAATACCACAAGTGCAGAAGTTGGGGAAGTACAATAAATCCTCAAACACGCTCAAACCTATAGGTAATGGCGCAAACACTCACATCTTCAAACACGTCATTCGATTAATATTTCTGAGAAGTCCTTCAAATTTCTAATTGTAATGGTGCAACCACAAAATATTTAATAACTCAACGAAGCCACAATCTCGTTGGTGTAAGGTTCTGAACTATAAATCCATTAAGATGAATGACATCAAAGTATTCCTCAAAACAACGCGATAAATCAAACCTCTAATGGCAATATGTTTCTCCATTTCAAGGTTAACAACAATTTATCCAATTTAGATCACTTAACTCCAAAGTTCATAGGTTACAACCTTAGATCAACGATCCACGATCTAATACATAAGAAACAAGGTTTAATCTATGTCAACCAAAATTTACTAAACATTAACGAGGACCTGAAATGGTACCACAACACTCAGGCCAACATCTTAAACAGTTATCTATGATTCCAAAAGACCACGACTATCCATAAGTCAGCCTTAGACAGGAAACCCAAATCAATATTACCGGTTACACGAAGTTCGGTTCTAGTTTAGTTACTAGGTATCCATCAAATATGACATACTCTCACTACTCCAAAATATATTCAACTCTAAGTACTCCAAAATAATCAAAGTAACCTATAACCCAAGGTTTAGTGTCTAAAGTATCATCATAATTCCATCAATCAACAATCTACCATTCGAATCAATCCTCAAGAATTTCTTACTTGCTTAAAAAATATGGTACAACTCACAATCCTCAAACGAGGTAACAAGAGTTACTAAACCTCAAACATCTGTAACCTCCAAAAGACTCACTAAGACAGAATTCGGTCTAACCAAAGAATCTCAAGAGAAAGATGGTAGAGAAGAAGAATAGAACGAGGGATCACTAAGCGAATGAAGATGAGAATATAAAAGAGAAGAATTAGAAGAAGTAGAGGAAGGAAGAAAAGAGTCGATGATCCAATATTACTAAGTTCTTGAATCAGAGGAGAATCTTCGGGCCTCCAGAGTTCACGAGGGGATCCGAATGGATTACTTCATCTTCTTGTAGAGGAACGAGCACACATGTATTGGGTCGCTCCATCTGGATCTACTGCGACATCATGGAACATGAATCTACTCTTGATCATCTGGCCTGTAGCTTAAGTAAACTGAACCGAAGCTAAAAGTCACCATCGGCATCTTTCTTGAAGCACCAAGTAGTTGTCCACTCGAGTCAACAGGCGTTGAGAGTGATAAGTAAGTCTTGTCCCGATCTGGAGCAGCATCAAGTCAACATCTTGTCCACTCATCGTCTTCTTCTTGGACATATAAATCAAATATTCAATGCTAACCATTAAGTTACAAGAACATATAAACCTAACAGTTAAGTCTTTATTTGTTTCTACTCATCTCTAATAATATTTTTATTTACTGTTTAAATAATTTACTGGTATTTTTCTTAGAATCAGGTGTAAGCGTCGGGAGCAACAATGCTCTGATACCAACTGTAATCCCTTAGAAAATCTAACGCGATACAGTGGCGGAAACACTGTAGAGTTGGGATTAAAACACACTGTAACTATGTCTTAGTAAAATTAAAATGGTAAAGTCAAACAATAGGCCTTAAATAAAATGGCCAAAATTTAAAACAATCCACAAAAGGGGTTTGAACAATCCATAGGACATAATTATAAAAATAAATAAGCAGGATCCACACTGCTCGCTAGCCCACACCCGGAACACGTATACCTGCCATGTTAAAACATAACAGCCACAATCAGTGGGGAGCAACGCCAACGTTCTCCCAGCCGTATAACAGGATTTTAAAACTGTAATTACTATTATAGAAAAATAGTAAAAAGGAAAACAGTAAAACATCATATTAAAATAAGCTTTAGCGTAAAACAAAATAATCAAAAGGCTTTCCGAAGAAACATAAAAATATTTGCTAACCTGCAAACCAATTTATATCGATAATAAATAAAATAATCAAAATGGCGTTATGGATATTCGATCAGTGTGCACAAGGCTAGACTTTCACTAGGATAATACTGGAAACTAGTTTCGAGAACTGTAGACTAAACTCATAACAGAATCCAGTCTCTAACTAGGCAACTCAACTATAACAGGACTGCGTGCAGCGAGGTCCTGGTTTAAGTAGTATACACCCCTCCTGGATACCAAATGTATCCAGTTCAACTGACGGCGACTAACACGATGCGATATCTAGCTTAAGGGCACAATGCACACTCTCCTGGGCGAAACTACGCCCAGTTCAATGACCAAATGTGCCCCAAATGGGCACACCGGCTTTATAGCTGATGGCAAAAACGTACACCCCAGATTATTACTCTAACCCCACACTTGACTTTATTCCATAACTCCAAAACAAGCCATTATCGATATTCAAAAATAAATATAATCAACAGGAGAACAAAAGAAAAAGAAATCACTTTCCAAAAGAGGAAACTTTCTATTTTAGAAAACTTCTATTTTTAGAAACTTTACCAAGAATAGCATCATATCAAAATAGCAAAAATATTAGTTTATACTAACATCACATTTGTAGTAAACGATATAGATTTATAAAACTAATACTTTCGGCCTTAACGATATTAATTACCAAAGTGAACATTTAATTTTATGAAATTATTAAAATATTGTATAAGCGTTATAAAATGATTAAAAAATGTCTTAAACATTTTAAAATTACTAATTAGGATGTTTTCAAAAGTTAAAAAGCTAAAATTCTGTAATTATTATTAGTTTCGACAATAAAATTATAAATAGGATTTTACGGCAAACATCAAATTAAATATTTGAACGTCTTTATTTAATTAAACCAACAAATATATTTAGAGTATGTTAAGGGATGATTTAACTCTTAAAGTTTCAGATTTAAGTACTTTCAAAATTGCTGGAAAAATAATTCTTTTAGGTAAGACGAAGCATTTTAACGATAAATCACAATTTGTCCAAAAATCATTACTTATTAATTAAAGACTTAAATAAATAGTACAAAAATTACGTAAAATATTTAAAATATATTTATGGACATTCTGTCCAGAAAAGAAAATTTTCCAGAATTCTAAAACTCGGTTTTTAAAGCGTTTTCTCGTTAATCGTCCAATCCCGACAATAACGATTAATAAAAATAGTAGTTACAAAACGATCTAAGTATTAATGTCTAAAAATTATTATTAAACCTAAAAATCATCATTTTCCAGAATATACTAATTTTCCAGATTTTCCAAAGTTCCAGATTTACCAACTTCCGTCAAAACCGTCTTTAAAACCCGTTTTCACAATTAACGATTCCATTAATAAAACTAATCGTTCCTAACATTTTATTAAGGCACTAAAAATCATAAAATTATATTTTAATATGAAATCATCATAATCAAAATTTTTTCCAGATTTAAACCAAAGGCCAGAAATCGAGAATTTAAACGACAAACACGGTTTTAACGATAAACGATGATTTAAAGTGATTAATTAATTCATCCACTTAAAAATTCCGAAAAATTATGAACAAATTCAGAAAATTCTATTTCACCAGAAAGTTTCACCAAGTCAAAAATCAGATTAAAATAAAATGTTTAAGTACTAGAACTAAAAATCGGCTTTTAATCATTTTTGTCCGTAAACGGTAATAATTCAATAATTGATAACTAATATATCAGAAAAAATATTAAATTATTAAAAATCATCAAAAACAACATTTTTACAGAATATAAACATATATTACATGTTTAGGCCGAAAATTATGATTTTACAAATTAATATGGCGATTTAATCGTTAATCTCGTAAAAGCGATAAAAATACCGAAACATACAAATTTTCAACTTTTAAAATTTTTCCATATTTTATGACATACATATATTGCCAAAATAAAACATAAAAAATATATACATGCAAATACTCAATTAAAATAATGAAATACCGAGTAACATCGACGTTACCTCTAGTCCAAATTCGAGTCGATAATATATTCGTCTGCTTCGAGATCGACCAAGAAGCCTATAAAAACATGAAATCCATGGTATGAAAATACCATAAGATCGCTGGAAAAACAAGGTAAAAATGATTGGAAAAGAAATCGATTAATACCTTAACGAAGGAGACGAAAAGAGATCGAAATAAGAGAAAAATAGGAGACGGAAGGCGAAGCTTGAAGACGGTTTTCTGGCCAGAAATGGCTGCTGAAAAAATTCAGATTTCATGAACCAAAAGAGAGAGAAAGGGGAGGTATTTGGCTTGATTAAAATTGATGTAAATTGAATGAGAAAAAAAAAGTGAAAGGATTAAGCATAAATGAAGCTTTTAAAATTGATGAAAACAAGGTACATGCATACTACACAACTTGGCCAAAATGATGTATGTAGAGGTTGAAAAGTTTTTGCAAGAATCATCACATTAAAATATGGTAAAAATATCTTGTGAAATAATTGTTCTCTTAAAAACATAAAAATAATAAGTTGTAAGAATATGTAGTAGTAGTGTGACATGGGGGTCACGGTCCAAAATGGTGGGAAGGGGTCCAAAAATAATTGTAGGTTGATTAAAAAAATGATCGTAAAATTATTAAAGGTATTTCGAAGCAATTCGAGTAAACCTCACGTTGGAAAATAATTATTTACGAAATTTCGTAAAAAAAATCATTAATGGCAAAATTTTCATAAATAAAAATATTTCTTAGTTGAAAATATTATATAAATATAACTAGACATTTGTAGGAAAAGAAATAACTTAAATTCGAGCTTAAAAACATTAATTCGTAGAGAAGTAGAATTCCTTGCGGAAAAATAATTAATTTATGATGAAAATCAAATAAATAGGTTTAAAAGAGTTCAAATCTCTTTAAAAAAAATAATAATATCGAACTCTCAAATAAAAATAAAGCTTGAAAAAAAAAGATGCAATATAAGCCCGAAATAGAGTTATGACGTAGTCATAGCGGAGAGGATAAAAATGCCAGGAAAATAGCGGGTGTTACAAAACCAACACAATCAAGGAGTCGGGCAAAAGCTTGAAGAACAACTTCTATGGAATTGAGGATGATGATTCCGAGCTTGGGGCGGATGAATGCCCATATCATGATGGTGAGGACAAAGTGTAAGGCAAGAAGAAAGTTGAGCCTCCCTTGGGGCCACATGAAGATAGATGGACGTTTGGGTATATAGCGAAGGATCGCAAGTACAAGTTCACACCCTTGAACTTAGTAGATCGGGATGCCCCGGGAACGTCGAGGTTAGGATGTGATGCTCCTTGGAGTGGAAGTTGGTATTCCACTAGCTTGATCAAAGGTTTCTCGAGAGCCTTCGATTAGTTTCTTCGTGCCCTTGATGGCGATGGAATTGGCCATAGTGTTGTTGAAAAATGATTGAAGAATGCACCATCCTTGGTTTGACGGAGTTCCAAAAGAACCGTCTTATTGTATATATCTCTTTCTTGTAATTCTTTTAGGTTTTGTGAAATTCTTGTGATTTGGTATTTTGATGAGCGATGTGAGGGAGGGACTTTGATGAATGTTTTGAGCTTATTTGATAAGTGTGAAGTGAAGATGAATCCTAGAGAGGAGTGGTTATTGATAGAGCTTGGATTGTGAGCAAGGGAGTCGGTTTTTGAAGCTTTGGATAAGCTGTTGGGGTTATAGAGGGTTAGAAGACTCTTCCCGACCGGGATGAGAGCACCCCGACCGGGAAGGATGAACCATCCCGACCGGGAAGAATGTCATCCCGATCGGGATGAGGGTGCCAATTATTGAGCTTTCTGTTGTGTCATCCCGACCGGGAAGGGGGATTCCCGACCGGGAAAGGTGTGTCGTCCCGACCGGGACCACCCATCCCGACCGGGACCATCCATCCCGGCCGGGATAATGCACTTTCTTCCTCTTCGACATTCGAGCCCACCCAACCATTTTATACCCCCTCCCAACCTCCCTACCTACCCTTGCACCTATCATATAACCCCTACACTTCATATACACACATTCATTACAATGACGAAGACTAGTTATGTGCCGATATCGAACATTGAGATGATGGAGCGAGTGAGTTGCTAACCGATTGGTACGGCAACTATCCTTTCTTTTCCGTCTTTTATTGCTTGTTTTCCTTTGTTTGTTCCCTTCTCCTCGTGCACTTTTGTGTCATGGTAGCCCTCGGGGCCTTGGTAGTCGTTGCTCCCGACTCTCGATGACGTGACTACATCGAGAGTCATTTCAAAATCCAAATTTGCAAGTATCTTCATTTTTTTCTTTTGTTAGGATTTAGTCGGATTCGGGCGGAATCCAGGCTAGGTGACTTGATTACACCTAGTCCTCCCCTCCCATTTCCTTTTATTTCCTTCTTTTTATTTCTTCCCCCATCCATATCTTTTCTCGTCTCGGCCCATGGTGACTTGACTACACCCCGGCCAGACACATTCTACCCTTTTCTCCGCTTTATTTTTGATTTTTAGCTTTATTTTCGTAGTTTCTTTTCTTTTCTCTAGTGTCTTCATACACTACGATCGAGCATGAGGACATTGCTCGGTTTAAGTGTGGGGGAGCGATATTCTAGTATAGTTTAAATTTATTTTCGTTGTTTTTCGAAAAATCATAAAAAACCATAAAAATTTGAAAAAATTTCACAAAAATCAAAAAGATTTTCTTTTGTGTCATTTTTCTTTTTGTGTCGTTGTGTCGTACTTTTGTTGTGTTGTGTGTGTCTGCCTCCCTTTTTCCTTGTACGTCGCCTAATCATCGTTAACTTTGGAAGGCTTTCAAGACATCCGGTAACGCCTTTGTATCCCTTTTTCCTCTTTATCTCTTGTGGAGTGTGGAGGAGATTTATAATGATGTGTGCTCGGGTGGAGCTTTGTGAAGATTTGCGGTTGATTGGTTGCTTATTTGGAAATTCGGGATGGTGTTTGTTCTCTTTATGTGTTTGTTTTGTTTTGTCTTGTTTTGTTGCCTTTGCCTCTTTTTCTTTTGTTTTCGTCGTGTCTTCGTCTTGTGATGTGTAGTTGTGTCTAGTGTGTAAAAAGGTTTTCGAAAACCCGGTTTTGAGGCTAGTGTGCAAGTGTTTACTTTCCCTTCCTAGTAGTATGAATCGAGTCTTGGACTTTAGTCTAGTAGAATGACCCTAAATCAATAGTTTCGTTGGTCCTTTACCTTGAGTCCACCTAGTCTAATAGGGATTTACTGCGGGATTTGCATTTTGACCATTATGACCACCCACGGTGTGAAAAGGCCTTGGTTGCCGAGTCCCGTCTCTTAGGTGACCATGTTCGAAACTGTTTGATTAGTCCAAGTTTTCCACCTTTTTGTGGGTTTGAATGGAAGGGCCCGTCCCGACTTACCCATTTCCCTACCTTCTACACATCTCCACAAATAGTTTGCAAAATTGTTGAAGTCCTTACTTGGCTCCAAGAAATGCCAACAAAACAAAATCATCCAAAAGGCAAGCCAAGTCAAAAGAAAGAAAAAGAAAGAAAAAGAAGAAAAAGAAACGGCACAACAATCAAAAAGAAAAAAAAAAAAAAAAAAAAAGGCACAGCAAATCAAAAGCAAAATGCAAAAGAAAGAAAAGAATGCCGAAGAAAATCATCTCACAAAAAGAACCCTCACCCTCGAGAATAAGTCTTTTTCCGACTATTACCATGAAGAGCCTATCAAAGGACCGAGTTCCTAGGAAAGATGATAGTGGTAATGGTCGGTCTTCCCTCATTTTGCAACCTTGACCACCTTTTTACTTGGACTAGTTGGGCGATTTTGGACATGGGACGACCCTCTTGGCTTAACACTAAAGGGGGCGAGGCTTCACTTACCTGCGGTGTCGAATAACTCCGTGGTTCATCCTTTTTCCATCCCGCCTATCGTCCCGTGGTACGTTCTTAGAAGGTTAGGAGGAACCTAGATAAGTTACCAACGTTTTTGTTGCTTTGTTGTCATACTATTAGGGTTTTGTCTATTTCGATTTGTGTTACTAGCTTGGGAACGTTGTCACTTGCCTTGAGTCCTTAACCGGTGTTTCTTCACCGCTTTGTGGAGGGAAGCGGTATTTGTTTCTTTTTGGGTGCAACTGATTGTTGTTTGTTTGTATGTTTGTTTGTTTGTGTGTTTGTGTGTTTTCGTGTCCGGTTGCATCCACAGTTTTGTCGCAAGACCCCACTTGCCTTGCGGAGAGCACTTGTCCTCTAAGTGTTCTCGCGTGAGTTGAAAGGGCGTAGGGTGCGCTAATACCCGCTCGGTTAGTAGTCTAGTTACTTTTAGTTTTTAGCTAGTAGTTGCTTACTCGAGGGCGAGTAAGGGTTAAGTGTGGGAGAGTTGATAAGTGTAGTTTGTAGTGCCTAATTTGTTGTGTTTGGTCCCGGTTTCCCCTGTGAAATCGCTCTTTGGAGCGGTTTCTGAGCTACTTATGCTTCTTCTAGTTCGTTTTAGGTTCCCAAGATCATTCATGGAGAATTGGAACGATTCCAACTCGTTTCCTACACTTTTGGAGCCAACGAAGAGAAGGAACGATCACTCGGTACCTTGGGACCCATTCCCGAGCCCTGTAGACTCGATCCCGAGCCCCGAGAATCGATGAGAAGCCCATGAGAAGCAAGGAGGGACACTTATGATCATAATAGAGGCCTACAAGACCCTTCCCGGGCGGGATGGGTAGCCTTCCCGACCGGGAAGGAGTGCGTGTTTACTGCGGCTGCTGTTGTGTCTTCCCGACCGGGATGGTTGTGTGATCCCGACCGGGACCATCCATCCCGACCGGGATGGACCTGCTGTAGGCCGCGTGACTTCTTTACTTCTCCTTCACTCTTGTAACCTTATAAATACTCCTCCCTTGTATTGTTTAAGCATCTTACATTACATTAGACTATCTTAGACCTCTCTACATTAAAAACCCTAGATTTAGTGCTCTTCTCATTAGCCTAATCTTTCTTTAAACTTTTGTTAATCTTAGATTTTCTAGTTAATTAGTCTTGTATTAAGAAGATTCTTGAAGATTCATCCAAGCATAACAACCTTGAAGATTATTTGGGTTTCTTATTAATGCAAGTTCTCATCGTTTTATCTCCTTGTTAGTTGGTATAATCTCTTTTCTCTTAATCTTTGTTAATCTTTCAAGTTTTAATCTTTTATATTGTTTATTGTTCTTGTTTGTTCATTATGGATGTTTGGATCACTACAAGAAAAGTCGAATTTAGAACCGAAATTTTCCGACCGCAAGAAAAACAGTTGCTAATTAAACATACCGACCACAAACGGTCGGTAAATTGTGCAATCAGTCGGTACATTACCGACCGACGAATTAGTCGGTAAACAATAAAAACGGCCGGTAGTCACTTAATTTACCGACCGCAAATCAATATTACTGACCGATTATTGTCGGTCGGTGGCTTTTTTGAAATATAACCTAGCTTCATTCATTATCTACCTTGCCTTAAAGAAATAAAAAAAAGAAACCCCGAAAACCCCTGTCCCCTATCGCGAAAACCGACCCCATACCCCACTCGTCGTTGCCGGACGCCACCCATCGCCGGACGCCGGAGCTTCGCCGGAGATCTTCCCCGCAACGCCGCCCCTTTGCCGGATTATTTACCCCCTTTTCCCCAAAATCCCCAATTTCAACCTAGGTAGGTATGAATTTCAATTGAATTTTTTGTTTGATTTGGTTTATATTTGGTTTATTATTGTTGTTAATTTCCAAGTGCTTGATGAATTTAGAGTTAAATTTAGATGAAACTTGCTTAATTTAAGTTAGTGTAGAGACTAGGGTTAAATTAGATTTAGTGTAAAACTTGGTTGTTAGATTAGGTTAGTATAATTAGGTTAGTGTATTTTTGACTAGTGTATTTAGGTTAGTGTAATTTAGATGAAACTTGTTTGTTAGATTAGGGTTAAATTAGATTTAGAGTGAAATTGAATTTTAGTTTAATTTAGGGTTAAATTAGATGAAAAATTGTTTAGTATAGTTTAGTTAGATTAGTATAGCTCTCCCTATATTACTTTAGATGAAAAAATGGTTACATTAATATAGCTCTCCCTATAGTACTTACCCTTTGGAAAATTCTTGAAATTAGTCTTAAGAATATATTCAATGTTGATTGGATTAGCATCAATTAAGTTAATGTTGTTAATCTTGAAATTAGTCTTAACTACAACTATTGTAGTAGTTTATTAAGAATATATCTAGTTAGCATCAATGTTGGAATATATTCAATGTCATAAGAATATATTCAATCATGGATTAATGCATCAATTAAGTTAATTAATAAACTACTACAGTAGTTGTAGCTTGGTTGGGATGAATGAGTTTTTTTTCTCTTTAGCCTAATATAGTTGTAGCTTAGTATTGTTTAATGTTCTAGAATAATAGTGAAATATTCTAAGTTTAGTTCTACTTGGACCACTCCATTCAATGTTTTTAGGCATGAACCTCTTATTTTTCAAATGTTTTTAGGCCAACTAGATACAATATGGTGTAATATGACTCAATCAAATTCAATAAAGAATACTAACAATTTGAATTTATATATTAAACTAAGGTTAGATGTGAAAACTTAATTAAATAATGAAGGGGTACGAATGAGATGAGATCATGGGAGTTCAAATTGTCTAATTAGAGTAAACGTATCAACCCCTACTCTAATTATATTCGATTATTGTTTTTTAACATAACGAGAGTAAACTCATGGTTATTTCTGTGTTATTTACTCCATTATTATATGTTAGCTAAATAAGCTTTCGTTCCTCTTATAGAAAATCTTATAATAACGAATAACGAAAGAAAATGGATGTACAAAAGGGTAGATGATAGAAACAAAGTTAAGTATGCGTTTATACTTGGGGTGGATGATTTTATTCTATATGCTAAGGAACAAGAAGAATACAAGACACATCAGATTCTTAGATGTCCATGTGTGAAGTGCCAAAATTTGAAGTACTTGAATGAGTTTACGGTGAAGGCACATCTCATTAGCAAAGGGTTTAAGCCTGGTTACACTAATTGGGTGTGCCATGGAGAGCCCTTTTCTTTTATTAGTAATCCTACTACTTCAACAAACACTAATGCTTTCATCGACCAACCTTATCGGGAGATGGTAGTAGATGCATCTGGAGACATAATGTTCGGCCGTGTTGAGGATTCTCCTTTGGGTGAAGAATAGAGCCCCCACCCTGATCTGAAAGAATTTTTTGAAAAGTTAGAGGCTGCCGAGAAACCTCTGTATCGTGGATGTGAGTCGTCATTGCTAGAAGTAGCTTCTAGGATGATTAACATTAAATGTGAGGACAACCTACCGGAAAGAAGTTTAGATAAGATTTCTTCTTTGATTGAGGATATCATTCCACGAGATAATCTGATGACTCGCACATTTTATGACACTAAAAAGCTGCTTAGAGGCCTTCAAATGCCCCGTCATAGGATCCATTCATGTCAGGACGGATGCATGCTATTTTGGAAAGAAGATTCCATGCTTGACAAATGTAAAACGTGTGGAAAAGATAGGTACAAGAAGAAAACTTTTAGTGGGGCAGACATACCTTTCAAAGTCCTAACCTATCTCCCTGTAGCACCAAGGTTGCAACGTTTATATGCAACCAAGAACATTGCAAAATAAATGAGATGGCATATTGAAAATCCACGTATACCAGGGACCATGGCTCGTCCAAGTGATAGTGAGGCTTGGAAGCATCTAGATTATATGTTTCCGGAGTTTGCTAGTGAGCCTCGTAATGTTAGACTCGGACTCTGCACAGATGGTTTTACACCATACGGTCAATTTGGTAAGTCGTACTCATGTTGGCCGGTGATTCTCACTCCTTATAATCTACCCCCTGGATTATGCATGAAAAACCAATTTATGTTTCTATCTTTGATCGTTCCCGGGCCAAAAATCCTAAGAAAAACTTGGACATATACATGCAACCTCTTATTAATGAATTGAAAGAGTTGTGGGACACGAAAGTGCTCACCTATGATGTGTCCAGGAAACAAAATTTTCGGCTGAAAGCATGTATCCTATGGACCATCAACGATTTTTCGGCTTATGGGATGCTCTCTGGGTGGGCTACTGCTGGCAAACTTGCATGTCCACATTGTATGAAAGACACCAAGGCGTTTAGGCTTCCACATGGAGGTGAAATGTGTTGGTTCGATTGTCACAGACAATTCTTACCCCTAGATCATGCATTCCGTTACAACAAAAATGCCTTTAGGAAGGGTAAGTGCGAGAATGATGAACCATCTCCGACATTGTCAGCAGGGGCGGACCTAGAGGGGGGCCCGGGGGGTCAAAGGCCTCCCCAGTCCATTTAGAAATAAGTAGGTTTTAGTAAGACTAAATATCATTATATTAGTGGTGGTGTAGTGGTTTAGGTGTAGTTATTCAAAATATTATGTTGGGTAAGGGATTCGAACCCAAGTTCGTTGAATATGATGGCAATCATGTAACCAACTTTACAACCTCATCCTTAATGTCACAATTTAATGAAAATTTCTATATATTATACTTAAATTATTTCTTAAAACCTTGCAAATATTTGTCTCAATTTTTTCTTATATAATGTAATTAGTTTATTTAATTTGGTAATGATTTTAATAACCGTGTGATAAAAATGTGATTTAAAACATATATAAGCATTTTTGACAAGTCTCATTGTTCATTATTATATAAAAAAAATATCGTAAAAATAGTTTTAAATGCAAAAATGTCGGAAAAAAAATAGTGCCCCCCTAGCGGAAAAATCCTAGGTCCGCCACTGATTGTCAGGATGTGAAATCTGGGAGACGATATCAGACTACCCGACGATCATTGATGGTACTGATCATGAACTCAAAGATTTTAAAAAGATGAAAACAGGGTGGTTCAAAAAGAGCTTGTTATGGGACCTACCTTATTGGAAGCATTTGTTGATTCGACACAATTTCGATGTCATGCATATGGAAAAAAACGTTTTTGAGCAATTAATTCATACAGTACTGGATAATAAAAATAAAACAGCTGACACGCATAACACAAGGAAGGACTTGACCAAATTATGTAGTAGAGGTCACCTACACCTCAAGGACTGCCGCAAACCAAAAGCTCCCTACACTCTAGACAAACTGCAAAAAAAGATACTATATGAGTGGATATGCAATTTGAGGTTTCCCAATGGATACGCATCAGATTTAGGTCGCTGCGTCGACCTACACAGTCTCACACTTCATGGTACGAAGAGCCACGATTTCCATGTGTTCACGGAACGGCTATAACCCGTTGCTTTGAAACACTTGTTGCCAACTAATGTGTGGAATGCAATTACCGAGATCAGCCAATTTTTTCGTGATTTGTGTGTCTCAAGCCTTACAACCCAAAATGTAGAGCGGCTGGAGAACGATATTGCGGAGATCCTCTGCAAACTTGAGAAAGTGTTTCCACCATCGTTCTTCAATTCAATGGAGCACTTACCAATACATTTGCCTTATGAAGCAAGGGTTGGTGGCCTGGTACAATATAGGTGGATGTACCCTTTTGAGAGGTATAATTTTGAAAATACTCAACTTATTAATGTTTCATCGTACTCTCAATAATTTTTAAATCCCGTATTAACACTATATCAAAATGTAGGTTTCTTAATCATCTGAAAAAAAAAGTGGGTAATAAAGCACGTGTGGAAGGTTCAATTTGCAATGCTTTCTTAACTGAAGAAATATCAAATTTCTGTTCTCTATACTTTGAAAACCACGTAGATACAAAGGCTAAGGATTTGGATGTGGGCACGGGAGATGAAAATTATTCATCTTTACCCGAGCTCTTTCGACAACACAAAGGTAGAGCACTTGCTAAACCAAAACAGAGATACTTGGACGAACAAGAGTTCGTTCGTGCCCATCTTTACGCATTATCAAATTGTGAACTACTAAGAGAATATGAACGGTACGTAAATAGTAACAACTTACCTATTTATTTTAAAATTAAGAGATGTAGATGTCACGACTAAACTGGATAATTACAGCTTATTTGAACAGTTCATTATGGAGCAACATCCACGAGCTAAAATGGATGAAGTTTGGACTACATATGAGAAGTTATTTCCAAATTGGTTTAAAGGATATGTAAGTCTCAGTATTGACATATTAGAATGAAATAAACTTTGAGCACGTCACAAATGCACTAACACTCTACTACGCAATTAGGTAAATGAGATGAATGTCAAAGATGATGTGATTCAAGCCTTAGCATTTGGTCCTTCTAAAGAAGTAAACACTTGGCAAAGATATATGATTAATGGGTTTAATTTCCACACACAGAAATATGGGAAAAACAGAGCTACCATGAATTACAGGGTTTGCGTAAGTAATGTTGAAGGAAACAATTACTACGGTACTTTACAGGAAATTATTGAGTTGAGGTATTGTGGGGAGAAGAGAATTTATAATGCAATCGTGTTCAAGTGTTCGTGGATGGATAATTCCACAAACGGTACAAGTGTTCATGACCTTTATAAACTAGTAGAAGTTAATAGTAGGAGGAAATATGGTAAATATGATCCATTTGTACTTGCCCATCAACCTAGTCAAGTTTATTATGCTCCATACTCAAACCCAAAGAAGGATAGAGATCATTGGTGGGCTGTTTTTAAGGGTCGGGCAAAGTCACAATTTAATGCACCAGTGGATGTCACGGTATTTCAAGAAGATGTGAGTAGTACTTCATTATTATCTAGTCTTGTCGACGATGACGTCTTAGAAAGTTTTAGTGAAGGGGAGGACATGGAAGAGATGAATGAGATGGGTGATGACGTGGTTGTCGAAGATGATAACATTGATGAGGAGGAGGAATTTGAAGATGAGTTTGAGGAGGAGGAGGAGGAGGAGGAGGAGGAAGAAGAAGAAGAAGAAGACGATGATGATGACGACGATGATTGCTAACTTGTATTTGTTTAGTCAATGAAATAGTTGTCGATCAACACTCATGGATAATTCTAGTTATTTGTATATGTTTGTTTGGTTTTAGGCAAGGTGATATTATTTGTTAAATGTTTTCTTGGATTGCATTTGGTAAGTGTTATTTGCATATGTTTGTTTGTTTTGTCATTCAACAGATCATATCTGAAAAATGGTTGGACGTGGACGTGGACGCGGACGTGGACGTGGACGTGGACCACCGGTAGAGGTCGACGAGCACGAGGAGGAGCAGGAGGAACAACAACAACAACAACAACAACAACAACATGATAATCTGCCCATAATTGCGATAGAACCCAAAGGGAGATGGTATTGCTTATTCTATCATTATCGAAGTAGATGTAGTATATAATATATTTTTATACAAAAATAAAATTTGTTGCATTTGTGTTGATTAAGGTTTGATGACTCCGCTGCGGTAAGAAGAGTAACAAAGTCATTCAAGGGTTTCTACCACGAACCTCATATGAACTACCGGGAGACCCCGAAGACGATCAAAGATAAATGGTTCAGCAATTTTAGGGTATACATTCACTTTATTTTATATGAGTATATTGCTAACTATATATATATATATATATTTATATGCACAATTAATTGTTATTTGAATTTTTTCTTAATATGTAATTATTAAATTATGATCGGTCACAATGTCAGGGCTACTGCTCATGGAAGCCCGAGGATGAAGAGCAAGTTAGAGAGAATTATGACGTCAAAGCACGAAAACGGTTAAAGGACACCGTCAACGACATCTGTGCACTACAGAATGGCAAGAACAAGGCTTGTCGAGGGTGGATGGTGCCTCAGGTGTACAAGGACTTATTGGAGAGACGGAAGACAAAGGCTTTTCTGAAGAAATCAAAGACAGCGGCGGCGAATAAAGATTGTGCTCACCCTGGCCCTACACACCACGGGGGGTCGATCAAGGCAACTAAACATGCTTCCAGGCTGGTAATGACCAAATATATCAAAATGTTGCATAATATTTTTGTTAATATTTTTTTTAAGATGATAGTAATAATTTATCCAAGTTTATGCTTAGTAAGTTCTAATTGTCTTTTTAGATGGAGCAACTGGGTGGTAGGAGGCCCAGTGCACCCGAGCTTGCACAACGGATACATATCAAGGAAATAGACGGTAAAATGGTTTTTACTAGTCAGAAGGCGAAGGCAACCATTGTAAGTATTAATTTAGTTAATTACAGAGATTATCTTAAAATTCCTTATTGAATTAGTTATAATTTGTTCCTAAACATTACCTGTCCCAGTTTGCTAATAGGACCGATTGGAAGAGCTGAAGAAGAAGAATGAGGAGGAGGGGAAAGAAAAACCGGACGACGAAGTCTGGTTTGAAGCGGCTGAGGGTTTCAAGAAGGGCCACGTGTACGGAGTGGGAACCGCCGGCCCATTGTACTTCTCCCCCCCTCAACAGAATAAGGGGAATGCTTCGTGTTCTTATCACCCCGGTATTCTTGGTCAACAAGAAAAGCGGGCAGAGGAATTTCAAAACAAAATTTTCGAAGCCTTAGAGAAGGAGAAAGAAGAGAACAGGCGCTTTAGAGAAGAGACCCGGGAGCTCATGAAACAACAACAGCAGCTCATGTCAGCGCTGAACACGGTATTACAAACTCAGAACTGTAATCCGTTTAACTTTACTAACTTCCGTAATCCGAATGATGATAATTCAGGAGGTGGTGGAGTTGGGGGAGCCGGGGTCGGTTTTCAAGTGTAGCTTGAACGTCTAATTGATTACTTTGATTACTCTTTCAAGTTTCTTAGACTCTTTAGACTTTAATTAGTACTTTCTTAAGTAGTTTAAACATTTTAGAAAGTTATGTCCATGATATCGAATGGTTTTATGTGAACGAATTGTGAAGATGTTGTATTTTGAATGAATTGGATGAAGTGAATGATATTGTAGTTTGAATGAGTTGGAAGCATTGAATAGTATGAAGGTTGGAGCAGAAGAGCATTGGATTCGTTGGTTATGAACGTATTGAAATGTTATAATGCAGATTTGTACGTTGCAAATTGGAAGACAACGAACAAACTAGACCCCATGTTTTTTTTATTTTACCGACCGAATTACCAACGTACTGACCGAATTAACCACGCACCGACCGCATGTAGCTACGTACCGACCGACTATTACTTAACAAAGCACAGGCATAAGTCGGTCGTTATAGCTTACCGACCACATATTTCGGTCGGTAAAAATCACGTTACTGACCGATTTACCGACCGCACACTATTTTTTCCTTCAAAAAATATTTCCAGGAGCTACTGGTCTGGTATGGTCGGCAAAGGTTACCGACTGCAAAATTAAGTCGGTGGATCTTATTACCGACCGCAATATTAAGTTACCGACCGAATTATTCAGTCGCTGATAATAATTTGCCGACCGAAATATTTAATTACCGACCGACAATTTTAGTCGGCGATTCAGAATTACCAACCGTTTATGTTCATTAGCGACTCATATTCGGTCGGTTATTACCGACCGGAATATTCGGTCGGCAAGTGTAGTTTTCCACTAAATTTTGTCGGTCGGAAAGGTTGTATTTTCGGTCGGTAATTTCATTTACCGACTGATATCTTGAGTTACCGACCGTTTTTTTCGGTTGCTAAATGTCGTCATCCTTGTAGTGGATTATTATGTGGATTTCTCTTGTTTATGTTAATATTAGTTGGATAATGAGTGAGTAGAATCCTTGTGGGGTTAGTAGGGGGATTAAGTGTGGATTATGGGTAATTAGGGTTTGATTAAGAGAAAAGGCAGAATCTTTGTTGCTAGTCACAAGTTGAGCACTCTATGTGTTTGTTGAATTGCTTGTTTGAGTTGTAGTGACCATGCTTCTCATGCTTGTTTTCATCTTATCATCTTGTAATCGATTTGTGGTTGAATGCTTCTGTTTTGGGCAATACTTTGCATGAGTATTCGGGTCTAGTCTTAGACACAAGAGTACGGACTTAGGCTTTGGCGCGAGAGCGCAAACCGACCTTAGTAATTAAGTGACACCCATACCCTTGACCTCCCAATTATCCTACTACACTTATGAACCCGACCTAACCCTACTCCTTCTCATATTTGATTCCTCTACCTCTTTAGCCATCTTCTCTAGTTTGTTAGTGTCTTTAATCTTTAGTTGTTTCGATTAGTTTATGTCATACATAGTACATTTTTAGTCCACTTTCATCACCTTCAACCATCATAGTTTGTCAATTATCGTCTTCTTTGTGTTTGTTTGTGCGACTTAGCCTTGTTTCCAGGTAGATCTAGTGTAGACACCTATAACCATCTCCGTGGACACGACCCTACTTACCCTAGCTACCGTTAGGATTAGTTGGACTCTACTTGATCGGTTGGGACCCATGGCAAATCCCGACCATCAGCTATTAATTATAACACTGTAACAGTATAACTTATAAATATTATATTATTTATAGGGTTATTTACTGACAATAATACCAACTATAGGGCGTCTTCCCAAAATAATATCAATTTTAATAAATCTGAGAATAATACGTATTATTGGAGTAGTTAAACCAGAGTAGTATAGGTGACCGGTTACCTGTAGAACCCATCCACCTTCCCTTTTCACGTTTAATTTTATTTAACGTCAATAATACCAACTATAGAGCTCCTTCCGAAAATAATTCCAATTTTAATAAATCTGAGAATAATACGTATTTTTGGAGTAGTTACACCGGAGTAGTATAGATGACCAGTTACCGGTAGAATCCGTTCACCTTTCTTTTTCGCTTTTAATCTATTTCATATTAATTCACTCCTTTTCACTTACTCAGTGTACCGAGCATTAAACATCATTAATATCCTTCGTCTTTCTCTTCCTTCAACCTCACCAAATTTAGTTAATAACACAATCCTACACCAAAATCAACACGTTAATCCAAACGAAACGTATAGAAAAAAACTGAAGAAGAATGAAGATGACGGAGATAGAGGATGAAGGACAGAATTAAGGAGTAGACCTGGCAAAACTGACCCGACCGGAATAAGTCAAACTGAAACCGACCCGACACCCAAACTGAAAACCTGATTTTGACCCGTAATCCGAATTGACCCGAGCTAACCCGAAACTGACCCTACAATTATTATAGAAAACGAGTCATCCCTAAAAAAAAGTTGAAAACAACAAACCCGAGGATGACCCGAACCCGAAATTATCCGACCCGACCCGAAGTCTTCCCGATTATTATAACACGAAAGTGGTCCGACCTGAAGTTGACCCAAACCAAATCCGACTCAGTACACCCGTTATCCAAATTTAAGGAGGAGGATGAAGGATAAGTGGCAGGTTAAATATTAATTAGGTGACCTGATGTAGCAGGTTATAAAGTCACTTATACTACTCTTGTTTAACTACTCCAATAATACGTATTATTCTCAGATTTATTGAAAATAGTATTATTTTGGGAAGACACCCTATAGTTGGTATTATTATCGTTAAATAACCGTTATTTATAAACACCTAAATCATAATTAATATATGAATTGCAACTATAATATTTACAAATAATTCACATCGCATACAAACCGAGCATCATTTTTTCTGGAAAAATAAAAAAAATAGATCGAGGCACGACCCGCAACCCGAAAACCAACACGACAACCGAAGCAGGGGCACGAACGGAAACGGGCACGAGACCCGGCCCGGGCACGGCACGTCCGGGCCCGTGCCTCGGTAGGGGGGGCGCCGGAACTCCGTGTCGGGCACAACACGATTCCGGGACCAAGCCGGCCCGGTCAGGCACGAAGCGCGAGGGGCAAGGCCCGGCACGTCGATTTGCCACCTTTAACTAAGCCCTTGGTTAAAATGTCGGTCAGTTGAACATCAATATACATAAATGCGCATAATTAATTTAGTGTTATGTACAGAAAGACCAAGCCGTCAATAATAGCATCACGCACAAAGTGACAATCATCTCAATGTGCTTTGTTCTTTCGTGAAAACACAAGATTCAGCGAGATATGAATAGCAGATTTATTGTCACAAAACATGGACATAGGATGTGAGAGGGTAACGCCAAAACCCGTAAGAGTATTATACACCTGGTTGTATAATGCTTATATACAACCAGGGTTAATTCTGTCATTTTGCTATCATATTTTAATTAACCTAACTAAATGTACATAATCTTCAATTCTGCTCCCATTCTTTCTCTAACTGTGTAACTGCTCAACATATCTTTGTCTTTTCCTCCTCTTTCGCCATTAAACCAACATAGTAAATACATTTTTCAATAGATATTGAAGAATTCAACTTCGAATCGATCAATTCTAGAAGACAACAAGTTAATTCTCCTTGTCAAGGTAATATTAGTATGAACTGTTGACATTATTACTCCGTACATATTTCTAGACTTTGTTTTGCATATTCTAAATTTTCATGGTTAATAATTGGTTGTGTTTTATGATATGCAATAAGTAAATGTATTTTTTTTCATAGATTGAGTTAATATTGTCGAATGTTAATTATGGGATGAAAAGGTTTTTGCGGTAGCATAGCTCAATTTATTTACGACGAAACTCAATAACTTATACCCGAAACTCGATTAACTATTTAATGAGTAAATTTGGACCTTGGACCATTATATTAAAAGGGTAGTAGTTATATTGATATGCTCATAAAGTATGACAATTAGTTCGAAATTTAACTATTATATCACATTTTAATTATAGCTCGTATTATAGTCATGATAGCTCAGTACATTTATTCATATGCTCAACAATTTTTACAGTTAGCTCGGATATTCAATACTACATTCAAATCAATTTCTGGCTCGAGTTATTTTCATAATAGCTCTAAACATTTTAGAATTGATAATGGACCTAAAAATCAATTACATCTCGACTAAAAAAGATCGTGTAATTTGTCGGATAATGTTTATCTTTTATCTTGAACTACCTATGGTGTTGTGAAGATTCAATTGCGGAGGGAACTATTAATTTATCATCGCCAACGGATATTGAAATTCCCAAGGAAAATGAAATTTCTTTGGAAATTGTAACTTCGAAACCTTTATCATTTGCCCCGGAACAGAGAGTAGAGGATGCATCTCGTTGTGAAGGTAATTGTGAATAATATCACTCAATTTTTATATTACTAAAAATTGTTGCTGAAACTCTAGAAATATTAGTGATATCTCATATTAAAATTATGCATGGAAAGTAATTATATTTACTAACTCAAAAGTATAACAATTAGCTCGGATTTTAAATATTACATTATGTTTTAATGCTAGATCAAATTATAGACATGATAGCACAAAATGTTTATTCAGTAGCTCAATAATTTTAATTGAGAGTTTATTTGAGAGTTTTATTTTATTTGCGAGTTTTAAGTTATGGCATCTTTGTGTATCAGCTAGATTTTGTTTAATAGCTTGTCCATTATGTTTAGTAGCTCGATTTCTTAGGTTAGTAGTGGCATCTTTGTGTAATATCAGTGTTTGTAGTTATGGCACCTTTATGTAGTAGCTCGATTTTGTTTAATAGCTCGTTTATTATGTTAAGTAGCTCGGTTTAATTTCTTAGGTTAGTTGTGTGGCATCTTTGTGTAATATCAGACTTTTTAGTTATGACATCTTTTCATATTATATTGATTTTGTTTAATAGATCGTCTATTATGTTTAGTAGCTCGGATTCTTAGGTCTATTATTGTGGCATCTTGGTGTAATATCGAACTTTTTAGTTATGACATCTGTGGTAGCTCGAATTACATCACGTTAGTTTATTCACTAGCTCAATAATTTCTCACGAGTATTAAAATTACCCCAAATTTTAGATATTAAACTGTAATTTATTCCTATCTTGAATTGTAATACTTGAAAACTGACTATATTTTGACTTAAATAAAAAACGTATAAGTAGTTGACTAATGTTTTTATGTTCAACTATCGATGGTGTTGCAAAGATTCAATGACGGGGGAGACAAGTAAGTTACCATTGACAACAGAGAATGAAATTTCTATGGAAATTGTAACTTCTAATGCATTACCGTTGGATTCGGAAGGAGAAGTAGAAGATGCATCTCGGCGTCAAGGTAATTGTTAATAATACTCCTTCCATCCCAATGTATTGTTTGCCTATTCCATATTAGGGCGTCTCAATATGAATTGTTTGCCTTTCTATTTTAGGAATGCTTTTTATATGTAATTTGACCCTTGGCTCCACATGTCACTTCCCCATTGGTTCTCTTTCACTTGGTGCCAAAAGTAAAGGCAAACAATTCATTGGAATAGAGGGAGTATTACTTAGTGGACCTACACTTTTTTATTCAACTCGAATTTTAAACATTATATATACTTTTTGATTGAGGCTTGAATAATTTTCATGATAGCTCAGTAAGTTTAATAATATGCTCAATAGTTCCCACAAGCATTTGAATGAGCGCGGAATGTAGATATTACTCGTACATATGCGTTTTATTTGTGGTTCTTTTTAATGTGTGTTAATATATTTTCAGTTACCGACGGTTCTCGTTATTGGGTTGAAGGTGAACAACCGAAGTTGATTGAACTTAAATTTGATTCAGAGAACAATGCTTTCGAAGCATATCGTAGATATTCATTCGTTAAGTGTTTTGGAGTGAGACTTTCCACTTTGAGGAAGACTGTGAAAGGTGTTGTTGTTGGGAGAGAGTTTTGTTGTTCCAAATAGGGTTATAAGGTAGAGAAGGGAGTTTTGGGTAAAGAATATTCAAAGTTGGATCGAAGAACTGGTTGAAAGGCAATGGTGCACTTTAAAATTATAAATGGTAAATTTGAGTGTGTAAAACACGAGATGGTTCATAATCATCCTTTTTGTCATCCTAATGAAGTTATCATTTAAGATGTCACAGGAAGATCGATCTTGCATGTGTTAAATACCTTATGAATTTAAGAAGGAGCGGTATTCGTTTGGCAGATGGTATTAGGTCATTACAGAAGGAGGCTGGTGGTTCTGCTATAGTTGGGTTTGAGTACGGCGATGCTTTGACTGCTGTGAAAAAGGCAATGAAAAAAAGATTTGATGCTACAGATTGTAACACTCTGATTAATATTTTCAAGCAAAGGGCTGCAAGTGAGGAGGACTTTTGTTACGATTTTGAGCTAGACGAGGATAATTGTTTGGTAAGTGTATTTTTCAGAGACAAAACAATGAGGCAGGATTATGAAGCCTTTGAAACGATGCAACATATCGTACGAATAAGTACGATATGATTTGTGCGCCATTAGTCGGGATTAACCACCATACAAGAATTTGTATGTTTGGCATTGGGTTAATGCTACACGAGCGCACTGAGTCCTTTGAGTGGTTGTATAATACTTTTTTTGAGATCAATTGGTGGTATTCAGCCTAAAACTATTATGACGGATCAATGTCAATCAATGTCAACTGCTATGAAAAAGTGTTTCCCACAATCAAAACATAGATTATGTGTTTGGCATCTATTCAAGAATGCAGCTGCTCATCTAGGACAACTGAAAGAAACACCAGATTTTAACAAGTTATTCAGTCGTATCTTGAAAAGATGTCACACAAAAGAGGAATTACAACATTGGTGGAACAGGTACTTGTTTCACGTATTTGTTTAATAACTCGATTTGTTTGAAAATTAACAAGATTAATAAGCATATATAAATTTGACATCTTTGTATAAGAGCTCGTATATTTTGTTTAACAGCTCATCTATTATTGTTTAGTAGCTCGGTTTCTTAGGTCAGTTGTGGTATCTTTATTTTATATGCGAGTTTTAAGTTATGGCATCTTTGTGTATTAGCTAGATTTTGTTTAATAGCTCGTCCATTATGTTTAGTGGCTCGGTTTCTTAAGTTAGTTGTGGCATCTTTGTGTAATATCAGTGTTTGTAGTTATGACATCTTTATGTAGTAGCTTGATTTTGTTTAATAGCTCGTTTATTATGTTAAGTAGCTCGGTTTAATTTATTAGGTTAGTTGTGTGGCATCTTTGTGTAATATCAGACTTTTTAGTTATGACATCTTTTCATATTATATTGATTTTGTTTAATAGATCGTCTATTATGTTTAGTAGCTCGGATTCTTAGGTCTATTGTGGCATCTTGGTGTAATATCGAAATTTTTTGTTATGACATCTTTGTGTATTAGATTAATTTTTTTTAATAGCTCGGTTTCTTAGGTTAGTTGCTCAACTTGAATAATTTGTTGTTTCTATTTGCCCTTTTTTTATCATGCTTGGCTTGGCAAACTATATGAGTTGAGGCATAAATGGTGTTGAGCATATGGAAAAGATTATTTCTTGGCAGGTATATTATGTTATCACGGTAGTAGTAGAGATAGGGGAGAGAAGAAGGTAAGATCTTATCTGGAATGAAACAGAGATTGTGTCGCGACAAATCGTCACTATCCTAAAGTTGATTTATGCCCCGTCTGCTACACACGGCCTCAATAGCACTCAACTCCCAGGATTCCACAACCAAACCGTAACTTCAGTGTAGGTGAAGAACAGATGAATACAGCCAAGAACGTTTGCCAATAACATAACCGGAATAGAGAGAAATATATGAAGTATGAAGAATGAGAGAGTATGTGTGTATGTTTGCTGTGTGTTAAAACTGAAGAGAAGAGAGCATTATATAGTAGAGCAGTGGCATTGGTTCAGTGCACAGCAATAAAGAGCAAGGTGGATACTTGCTGCAATCAGTCTCGGGAATGACAACAATCAGACTTGGAAAGGCAACAAAGACTGACTGAGAAAAAGGAAGCTTCTGGACAAAACAAATAATCCGACCACTAAAAAATACCGCAGGTGCTCTACCAAAGCCCAAAGCCAGAGCCCGGCCCGGCTCGTGCTTGTCTCGGCTCGGCGCGCGCGCGCGTGTGTGTGGTGTACGTAGTCTTCACTTGTACACATCTAGTAGGTCATTTTAGTGGATCATATATAAACACCTTTAAGAAGCAATAAATGATCCATGTGGGATAGTTAATTCCACTAAGTGTGCTTCTTTTGAAGCATTAACTCTAACAATCCCCCATAAGATTCAAAAGAAGAAGAAAAAGGAGAAATCATTGGCAAACGGAGTTTTAGTGTTTAGATGTTCAGTGTCTTGTGGACTTTAACTGACACCCAGTGCGTACAAAAACCAAGAACCATCATTTAGAGGTGGATCGAAGCCTTTAATCTCCTAATGATATTGGTAAAAGGTTAGTTGTGCACTTACCGTACTCAAATCAGGGCTAGTATTCGCACCATCCATGAACTCATCATGAACGCCAACTGTATATCATAAGTATTTTACTTGGACTTCTCAAGTGCTCTCCAAATGAATCCTGGTACTTCATGAATACTTCTAGAGATCCTAAAGCCTAAGGATCTTTTGGGGTTTAGAGCAATAGACCCCACATTCACATAGGTAAATTCATCAGGTTTGACTGTCACAAACCATCCATTTAGGACTATGAATTTATTAAGAGCCGAATCTCAACCTTACAACACAAGACAGTAAAGCTCAAAATAAAACGTATGTCACGCAAAACAGTCACAAACAGAAATGGTTGTGACATTATGACTCGAGTTCATTGTGACTTCGTTTGACTGCATTTGACCTTAGCTGAGCTAAGTTGGGTACCAATCACAGTTTACTCCTTTACAGGCTTTAAACCCATTTCCCGTGCTGTCTCCAGCACCATCTTTCTACCAAGGCCTTTGGTGAAAGGATCCGCTATGTTCCTCTCGGATCTTACAAACTCAATTGAGATTACATTTTCTCTGATCAGATTCCTCACTATTCCATGCCTTAGGCGTATGTGTCTCCTTTTCCCATTGTATGTTTGACTGTGAGCTACCACAATTGCAGCTTGATTGTCACAATGCATGGAAACTGATGGAGTCGGCTTTCCCCACAATGGAATGTCAGCTAGCAGACTTCTAAGCCACTCTGCTTCCTGTCCTGCCAATTCTAGAGCAATAAATTCAGATTCCATTGTCAATTTGGCTATGCAAGTTTGTTTAGACGATTTCCATGAAATAGCACCACTAGCAAGTGTAAACACAAAGCCACTAGTAGATAAGATATCAGGAGAATCGGCTATCCAAT
Organism: Agrostemma githago; assembly: GCA_958450325.1. Lineage (NCBI taxonomy): Eukaryota > Viridiplantae > Streptophyta > Magnoliopsida > Caryophyllales > Caryophyllaceae > Agrostemma > Agrostemma githago. The sequence goes on from OY288239.1 coordinate 36,762,008, forward strand.
TTGAATCAGTGTAACCTTCTAGGACAGCAGGTGTTCTCTCATAATGTAAACCCCAATCCATAGTGCCCCTCAAGTATCTCAACAAACGAATAAGGGTCGTCCAATGGTCTTGTCCGGGGTTGTGAGTGTACCTACTTAGTCTGCTTACTGCGTAGGCAATGTCTGGTCTAGTATAATTCATAAGGTACATGACACTACCCATAATCTTGGCATATTTCTCTTGTCCCACACTGTTCCCGGGGTTTTTAGCCAAATCTATACTAGAGTCATAGGGCGAGGACAGGGGTGAACTATCAAATTGTAACACCCCCGTTTATCCAAGAGCCTTAACTAGGCCTTCCCGGATAAATGGAAGTGTTACCAACTCGGGTTAACCGAGGCAGTAATCCCATCACAAAACAATACCAAGCACAACCGAGTTTAATAAATTATTCAAAGGATGCAAACCAAGTTCGAGAACTAAGTGTAGTTACAAAAGCCCAAAACGACTACATGAATAATAGGTCCATTAAGTACTAATGACGGAAACATGCTAAGAGTATACTAACGATGGCCACGCACTCCCTTCCCGAACAGCAATTCCCTTCAATTAAGCACACATCAATGATCCACATCTGCATCAATACTCTGCTCCCCAAGAGACCGAAAATGTCAATTGGATCGTCGCAGGCCCCCAATAAGATAGGGTGACAGTTTAGACAGTGAAAACGCGGTTAGAACATGCTAACATTAATATACAAGTACGAAATATGAAACATCAAGTCTCAACAATCTTGGTACCGACATCGGTACCAGATAACCACGCCATCTCCACATCCTCAGTACCATCACATTACCTATCAATATTCTCATCTCAACTCTTCTGGCAGACCCTTTCATTCCGAGTGTGCACACCCCCCGCAGGTTCAACAACCCGCGAGGAGAAATTAGGGAGGGGACCGTGATCAAAGGCCCCGGCTAGGTCTAAAGCTAGCCTCACCAACTCCAATATATCAATATTCAACAATCATTCTCCCATCAATATTCAACATTATTCTTATTATCACAATATCACATCGTACTCGTAACTCATACATGCATAATAATATTAACGTATTCTAAGTAAGGAGAACCTTACCTAATTAGCAGGTCACCACCGGGTCGATAGTACAGATCACCACGGAAACTCTACAAAGTCCGATCCTAATAAAATATTATATACTTAAATTAATATCGAACCTGACGTGATTAAATTATAAGATAAAATCGATATCGTTCTAACTAAATTATAATCTTGAGATTGACTAACCTAACTAAATAATAACATGAACACGAGATCTAATCGTGACACATTCCACTTCTGACTCCTTGCGATCGACCCAATCCTAGCATCCTACACCGACAAAATAGTACGACAATAAAGACAATGTCATAACAGTGGCAGTCACCACCATACAAAACAACAGCCCCAACCGCGACAAACTATGACGATGACAATATTCTGATGACGACAACAACACAAAACCGACAACATCGAAACACCACGCAATAACCATATCCCGATGACAGTAGCACGACACCCAACAATGGCTAATAACGACACAAGCATACCGTAACAGTGCCAATACTACAACAATGACGACGACGATAACAATACTACACCAAAGGCAGGACACGAGACACGACTACAGAGACAGCCCGACTACCACTCTGTTCACAGTCGGCTAGCCCCACCATGGCTGTCGTACATATCCGACATCGATATACAACTACGATGCTAAAATAGAAAGGACAACTCAAATATACCTATAGGTGCGTGAGTGAGATTGATGGCCTGACTCGGTTTCCTTCTTCCTCCGAGGTCTGATCGTACGTAAGGTTGCGGGGATTATCAAGGTTATGTGCGATGATGGAGGGCTGCGCGTTACTGTTGTTTGGGGAAAGGGTTTCTCTTGTTTTTAAAAAAAAAGGATAAATAAGGAGTGTGAGTAGGTTATACGCTCCACCTCCTTCCTTTATTATTATTATTATTATTATTATTATTATTATTATCATTATTATTATATTATTATTATTATATTATTGTTATGAGTGTAGCAATAGTTGGGCTGGGAAATGGGTTTAGTTTAACAATTATATAGAACGGGACACTCGATTTTTCTTGACTTGACTCGGTTTGACTTCTATATAAATTACGGGTATTACAATCTACCCTCCTTATAAGGAACTTCGTTCCGAAGTTCACTTCATTTACGGAACGACTAACTCTACCAAACTGGTAGATCAACCAATCACCCAAACTAACATGATTAACGTAACATGAATAATCGGAACGGAATATTCCAGTCTACCCTCCTTATAAGGAACTTCGTCCCGAAGTTATCACAAAGTGACTGACACAGTCACTAAACAAACATGATATAGGAAAATAACAGAGTATAACATCCTACCCTCCTTATAAGACAAAGTTACGTTCCCATAACCGAAGTAATTACCTGGTTGAAGAGATGAGGGAAATGTTTCTGCATCGACGCTTCTGTTTCCCAGGTGGCCTCCTCGACATTGTGATTAGACCATAATACTTTAACGAGGATTGTTTCTCCTCCCCGGGTCTTTCGAACTTTTCGGTCTAAAATTTCCTTTGGAACCTCGTCATAGGTATGAGAATCATCTAGCTGGATCGTCTCAGGTTCAATGATGTGAGATGGGTCACTCAAATATTTTCTCAACTGGGAAACATGAAACACATTATGAACTTTATCGAGAGCGGGGGGAAGGGCTAACCGATACGCCACCTCCCCTATCCTATCCAGAACTTCATACGGCCCAATAAACTTTTGACTCAACTTGCCCTTCTTCCCGAACCTCATAACCCCTCTCATAGGTGACACTTTCAGCAAGACCTTATCACCCACAGCGAACTCAACCTCTCGGCGGTGGAGATCAGCATAACTCTTCTGACAATCCTGTGCTGCTCGCATCTTCTGTCGGATTACATGTACCTGCTCAATCATCTCCTGAATCATGGGAGGTCCCATCACTACTGCGTCGGCCTTCTCGTCCCAACATACCGGGCTCCTACACTTCCTCCCATATAGAGCTTCAAACGGTGCCATCTGGATGCTAGCATGGTAGCTGTTGTTGTAAGAGAACTCAATCAAATCCAATCGATCCTCCCACGAACCCCGAAATTTTTCCGTGTAGTGAGCCTGACTCAAACATAATCCTGTTTTAGTTCTAGTGATTTTTACCCCAAGAATAACATCGGCCTCCCCTAAGTCTTTCATGTCAAAACACAAATTTAGAAAATTCTTTGTAGCATCTACCACATGCATGTTGGTTCCAAATATGAGCATATCATCCACATACAAACATATTATCACACAACCAGAATCATCATATTTAGAGTACACACATGCATCAGAATCGTTTACCGTGAAACCATTGGATCTGATAGTTTTGTCAAATTTGTCATACCATTGCTTTGGTGCCTGTTTCAGACCGTACAAGGATCTGATGAGCTTCCATACCTTGTTCTCTTGACCAGGAGCCAGAAAACATTCTGGTTGTTTCATGTAGATCTCTTCATCAAGGTCGCCATTTAAAAATGTAGTCTTTATATCCATCTGATGAATGACTAAATCATGTATAAATGCAAGTGCAATTCGAGCTCTAATGGTAGACACTTTAGTGACAGGTGAGTAAGTATCAAAGAAATCCAAACCTTTTGTTTGACGATTACCACATACAACAAGTCTGGCCTTAAATTTGTCAACTGAACCATCAGGTTTGAGTTTCTTTTTAAATACCCACTTGTTACTTAGGGGTTCACAACCCCTAGGTAAATCTATTAACACCCAAGTGTTGTTACTCATAATAGACTCTATTTCACTATTAATTGCTTGAAGCCAAAAAGTGGAATCAATGGAACTCATAGCCTCTTTATAAGTTCTAGGATCTGTTTCGAGCATAAAAACGTTTACAACACACTCATCAACTAAACTCGTTTCGGCAAGGAAAGCGGTCACGAAATCTGGACCAAAACTGGTTTCGGTCCTGGATCGTTTGCTCCTTCGAGGTTCCTCGGGAACCACCGCCGGAGTAGAGAGACGCGATGTTACAATAGGAGCCAAAGAGTTAGTTTTCATAGGGAAAATATGCTCAAAAAATTCTGCATCTCTAGATTCTTTTATGGCCCCAAAACCAGACGAATCTTTAAGAATAAAGCAGTAAGCGACACTATTCATGGCATTCCCGATGAAAATTCCGTCTACGGTTTTCGGTCCGATTTTGCTTCTTTGAAACGTTGGAATCCCGATCTTCGCCAGACACCCCCACACTTTAAGGTATTTAAGATTGGGCTTGTATCCTTTCCACGGCTCATACGGAGTCTTATCTGTTTTCTTATGAGGTACGCGGTTCAGAACATGACATGCATAAAGAACTGCTTCACCCCACATATTAGAAGGCATTCCAGAACTCAACAACATTGCATTCATCATATTCTTTAGTGATCGGTTTTTGCGTTCGGCAACACCATTTTATTGGGGTGAATAGGGGGCAGTCCTTTCATGTATAATCCCATGGGTCTTACAATAGTCACTAAGTGGATTATCGTCGTATTCACCTCCCCGGTCAGATCTTACTCGTTTTATTTTAATGTCTAATTAATTTTCAACCTCGGCTTTAAACTCTATGAAATTTTCTTCAGCATCATCTTTGGTTGTTAATAAATAGACCCTAGTGTAGCGAGAAAAATCATCCACAAAAGTGATATAGTAATGTTTCCCACCCCTACTTGTGGTGTTCTTAAGTCAGTTAAGTCCGAGTGAATCAGCTCAAGAAGCGTAGTAGAACGTTCCACACATTAATTAAAGGGTGTTTTAGCATGCTTAGCATCGACACATATTTCACATTTATCAAAGTTTGTGTCGCTAAATTCAGGAATAAGGTCATGCTTTTTCATGTTTTTAATGGAGGTCACATTCACATGTCCTAATCTAGCATGCCATAAAGAAACAGACTCAGCAATATAAACAGAACCGGATGAATTCTTATTAATAACTTCTATGTCTAATACAAATAATCCACCATTACAAAATCCTTTGCCAACAAAGTTCCCATTTCTTGTGAGCACAAGTATATCTGATTCAAAAGATAATTTGATACCTGCTTTGTTTAGTAAAGCTCCAGAAATACGGTTTCTTCGAATATCAGGAACATGTAACACGTTATTAAGTTCAAGAGTCTTACCGGAAGTGAGCTTCAAAGTAACTTTCCCTTTACCAAGTACTTTCACGGTGCTAAAATTCCCCATAAATACGTATTACCCACTCGGTACTTGAGAGTAATCCGGGAAAACATCCCGATTGGAGCAAATGTGCCTTGTAGCGCCTGTATCAACAACCCATTCGGAAAAATTGCTTACTAAATTAACTTCTGACACAACAGCAGCAATTATATCGTCATCTTGTTCAGTAAGATTAATATGAGATTTATTGGGGTTCCGTTTACCAGCAGGAGAAAAACCTTCGGGATAAAATCTAGTCGAGTGACCCGGATTACCTCATGTAAAACTGTTTCCCTTAAATTCCCTCTTACCTTCACCTTTAGAATCCCCTTTGCCATCCCGTTTGAAGGTATTCTAGTTTCTAGTCCCATGAACTTGATTAGAAGACTTGTTACCCCATTTTTTACTCGTGTAATGATTTTTAGACTCGGTCAGGTTAGCCATGGAAGAGAAATGTTCGACTTGCTTACCTAAAGTCTGTATACGGTTTTGTTCCTCAATCTTTATATGAGACACTAGTTCTAAGAGAGTAAAATCCTTTTGTTTGTCTTTCATACTACGAACATAATTTTCCCAAGAAACCGGAAGTTTATCTAATAAACAATTAGCCTGAAAAACCTCACAAATTTTCATACCTTCCGCCATTACCTCTGCACATAGATTTTCGTACTCATGAACTTGATCTAAAATGGGTTTCTCATCGACTAGCTTGAAATTTAACCAACGACTGCAAGCATACTTTTTCGTTCCATAATCATCAGAACCATACTTGGTTTTAAGAGGATCCCAAATTTCAGTAGCCTTCTTAAACTGTAATCCCCTAGAAAATCTAACGCAATACAGTGGCGGAAACACTGTAGAGTTGGGATTAAAACACACTGACAAACTATATCTTATTAAAAGGAATGGTAAGTCAGTACAATGGCCACTTTTTACAAAAGGGCTAAATAGAAAATTCTCCAAACGGGTTATACAAATCCATAAATTACATGAATAGAAAAAGAGTAGGATCCACGTTACTCGCTAGCTCACACCCTAAACCCAGTAGCAAATACCTGTCATGTTATAAACATAACAGCCACGTCAGTGGGGAGTAACTGGACGTTCTCCCAGCCATATTTTATCATACGGAAAAATAATAGTATTATTATATCAAAATACTTAAGATGAGAAAGCATTAAAAACGATATAATATAATAAAATAAGTTTTCGGAGGAAACTTAAAATACTTGCCAACCTGCAAGTGAAAATCAATCGATAATAATAATCATGTTCAAAAATGGCGTTATGGAAATTTGGTCAGTGTGCACAAGGCTAGACTTTCACTAGGATAATACTGGAAATTAGCTTCGAGAACTGTAGACTTAACTCATAACAGAATCCACTCTCTAACTAGGCAACTCAACTATAACAGCACTGCGTGCAGCGAGGTCCTGGTTTAAGTAGTGCACACCCCTCCTAGACAACAAATATGTCTAGTTCAGCTGACGGCGACTAACACGATGCGATATCTAGCTTAAGGTCAAAACATACACTCTCCTGGGCGAAACTACGCCCAGTTCAACGACCAAATGTGCCCCAAATAGACACACCGGCTTTATAGTTGATGGCAAAAACGTACATCTCATACTATATTACTCTAACCCCACACTTATCCTTATTCCATAACTCCAAAACAAACTTTTATCGATAAATATACAAAATGTATAATCCTTATAAATAATATGAATAAAAGGAATAAACATTTTATGTTAAAAGGAAAACTTTCTATAAATAGAAACTTACTCATTTTAGAAACTTACTTAAAATAGAAAGTCTTATAGAAAATACGTAAGTTATTAAAATAAGTGAAATGTATAAAAATAGCATGTTCAACGAAATTAACATTTTATTATTATCGTCGTTATCGTAACTGTTCCGGTATGGAAACAATTAGACCCGATTCTGATTTTGGATCTTTTGCTATGATGTTCCAAGTCCTAAAGTGATCAATGCAAGTGTTCTATTGACTCTCCCCTTCCCCTCACTCCGATGGTCGAACTTCCCCGGCGGAAATGGCCTGCCCATGCACAAGGAACACACAGGGCCCCGGAGGTGTCCGGGGGAACCCTCTCCGATGCCTAAGTCAGTTCGTGGAATGCCTTAACGAACCTAGCTCGTGAGGAACTAGGTGGCAGTTTTTAGAGAGAGAATTTCCAACCCTTTTCTTGTGGGAAATGGAAGAGTATTTATACCTTCCCACAAGAGGGAGGATGGAGGAGAGAGAGTGGGAGAATGGGTGGATGAGAAAGTGACAAGTGGCTTCAGCTCATCCACTCATTCCCCTTTACCTTAGGCAAAATGACGGGAAGGTCCCTGGTTTCCTCTGTCCCTGCTCGGCATGCGAACACCTAAGAACCAGGAGGCAGGGAATACTTGTCGCCCTGCTTGGCAGGGCGGTGATGCCCTGCCAGGCAGACGGATGCCTTAGAGTGATGGCTTCTTGCTCCGTGACCTGCTTGGTGGGTCCTTTATTCCCGGGTCGGGTCACCCCGGGACCCGAATGGCGGGTGGCCCGTTTGCAGGCTACCGACCCCTATCAATTGGCCCTCGCCGGTTAAGGGGAAGCAGGGCTCTCCTTGGCAGGCGATCTCTCAGGATGGGAGATTGACTTCTTAGCATTTAATGCGTTGCATGTTCCCAAGGAAGGAAACTCAACTGCATGGGATATGCAAAGAGTCGGAATGTCTTTCAGCTCATGATTACCTCTTGCAAATAGGATTTTTGGGCAGCGTGCCTCCTCAGTGATTGGCTCTTCTTCTATTGAAGTGGTTGGGGTGCCATAAATGGTGTGCTCTACTCTTGTATAAATTCCAATCCTTACCACTTCTTACGTTTCATTCTCAATCCTTCTTCTAGCTTTTATTTTCTCTTTACAAGAACGATGTCTTGGGTTAAGAAAACAGTTCTTCGCTGCGGGGTTCGTGTGGGCACGTTTCGCTTCAAGGGATTTTGGAGATTAAGATATCCAAGGGCGGCTTTTCTGGCCCTGCGTCGCAGTAGGCGACTTCGACTTCGTTCTTCCCTGAATGCCAGGAGGAGGGCTGCCAGAAGGAAAGCTGCCAGGGCAGGCACACGTCCCATCCGACCTTTATCTTCACCTGGGCTCCTGACTGGGCGCTGCTCTGGCTGCTTTGACAGGGGGTGCTATACGTGTTTTTCCTGGCTACACCCCGAGCAATTTGTTCCTAATTGCCCTGAGCTTACTTCGTCCCCTGAGTCAGGCCCTTCTTCTCCTGTGAAGAAGACGGGCGGGCTGTGGTTCCTGCGACGACGTCAGGACGGTCCCCTATGGCAGGGACTGGGATATCAGCAGTCGTGACTCCGGGGATAGTGAGGGCCAAGGCTACTCCTCCGGCGATGGCGAGGAGGACCTTCCCAGTGATCCTTTCAAGGATTCAGATGATTGGGACTGGGGGTCAGCTTTGGGTGACAACAGCCCAAGGGATTACTCGGGCCCTAACGATGACTAGGCCTGCCCAGGGTTTGCAGGCTGGTGGGTTGAGCCAGAGTTGGGCTCTTTTTTGTACTTTTTTATTTGTTTCAGATGTAACCTGCCCATTTTGGGCCTTTTTCCCTAATGAATGAAAAAAGATCAGGCTGTTTGGTTATGTTTTTGTTGCTTTGCTTTGTGTTTTTTTTTAATGAATGCGGGGATGACGTCATTAGGTGATCAGCCCTCTGACAACCTTTGCCTTTTCGAGGCCCTTCTTGGGAAGAGGCGAGCGGTTGATGTTCAAAGCACGACAAGTGGGGTAGTTTTTTGGGGAAGTACTGTCAGAGAGGCGACCCTTCGGCTTCCTGGGCTTATATAAGCCTCTCTCCTCCCCCTATTTCTCTTTTTCTCTCTTCTCAAACTCAAAAACCCTCTTCATTTCTCCACTGCTTGGGAACTCTTTTCTCAAGACTGAGAAGCTTCCTTCCTCGGATTTTCACGCGGCGATCACCGTTTCTAGGTTAGAATCTTGCCCTTAAAACCCTTATCTTTTTAGTTTCTTCATATCTTCTTCTTCTTGAATCGATGTCTCGCGCTCGTATTCTTTCTTTTATCGACCCGTCGCTTGAGAGGTCGGAGGATGGAGGGGAGGATAGGACCAACCTGGCCTCTTCATCTGGGATTAGGCCCTTTGGGGAAGGTTACTTTGAGGAAGAAGATGCTAATTCCCCTTAGCCTGCCCCCTTTGACGTCGTTGATTCTGACAACGGGGCTTTAAAAATAAACCCCTCTAGGATAGCCGGCCCTCTTGTCCCCAGGGAGAGGGGGAGGACATACTATCTTGATAAGGTCAAGTACCACATCCCCTTGAGGACTTACCCTGAAGCCAAGAATCGAGATTTGATTTTGGCACTTAACGCCGCTGAGGCCATTGAAGGCTTTTACAATTTTGGGGAAGGGTATACAATTGTAATTCCTGGGGAAAAGGACGCAGTGTGTTGTTCCCCTGACGGCTGCATAGCCGTTTATCACAAAAGTTTGAAGTTTGGTCTGTGATTCCCCCTGCATCCTTTCCTGGAGGAGGCCTTCAGGAGAATGAATGTGGCCATAGCTCAGTTGACAGCCAGTGCGATCAGGTCGTTAATATCTTACACTTGGACCTGCATCTTCTATGGGGAGGGACCCACTATTGATGCCCTGCGTTATATGGTGGGGCTGCAAATGGTATCTTCATCAGGGGGGATGGCTCCCCTGGATATTGGTTCCTTCAGAGGCAGAAGGGTTATACCTTAGTCTGGCCGGCCTTAAACAGTCTGAAAGACTGGAAAAATAATTTTTTATATGTACACAGCGCTTCTGGGTGGAAGATTCCCAGACATTTTAGAAATCACGTCCATACTCGCCTGGAAACTCGCGAGGAATACCACCCAGCTGTGGGGGGGAAGGCCTTGGAGGTAAAGTTAAGCCTGCTGGACGAGGAAGTGGTCAAGAAATTTGCGGCTGTCACTGATAAATCTGGCGTCTGTGGCCCTGGCTTCTGGCTTCCTCACGCGGAGCTCATTGCCACGGATAACTATTTGGGCCGTGTGGGTCTGATTCCTGGTCTTAAAGAAGTTAGTTTAGGGATTTTTACCGGTCTTGTTGCTCTGCTTTTGTATGTTTCTTTCTAACCGGTTGTTCTTTTTCACCCTGCAGACCCCAAATCTCGCCTCTGGTCGAGGAAGGAGATAAAGAGTCTTGGCTTGACCGAGGATTTCGTGATTATTTCAAAGCGTCCTTCCCTTCCTTTGAGCTATAAGAAGGGTGAGAAGAATCTGATGAGGTTTGTGAAGAGTCTTTCAGCCAGCCGTAGGCTTCCTCTTCCTCCAAGATTGCCGCCTGTAAAGCTGACGGCTCCTCCCTCTGGTGTTCAGGGTACAGAGGCAGAGGTCACCTCAGAGGCCACCCCTTCCCCTGCCGGTGCTCGGGGTGATTCCCCTGCGGGGATCCATACCCCCCAGGGATCACATCCTGCCAACTCCGAAGGAACTGGGGAGAGCGTCCCCCTGGAATGCAGGAGAAAAAGAGGTAGAGAACCCTCTGGGGCTGCTCATGTAGTTGACCTCGAGACCGACGTTGAGACCCCTGAGCCTAAACGCACAACCCGTGAGATTCTAGGTACTCTCTTCTCAGAAGAGAACACGGAGTTCCATTATACTGCGGGTGATAGTGTAGACGTTTCTGCCCTACTTTCAGATTCTGGGGCCGTCTTGGCAGACCGCCTTACCAAGTCCGTGACTTCTACCTCCCATCAAGTGATCCAATATATCCAGCGCACTTCCAGGGTGCTACAAGCCTTAGCTGAGTTGGCGGCTCTCAGCCGTCTAAGCGATGAGGAGCTGATTGTTACTCCGGGGGTTCCCCCTCCTAACCGTCTGGTCTTGGTGGAAAGGGATGTCACCCTGATCAGCAACTTAAGGGATAAGTTGGTGAAACAGGAAGGTGAGATGGAGGAAATGAAGAGTCAGGCGACTCGGTGGAAGCTCCAGGGGGAGAAGGCCATGAAAGAAGTGTCGAAGTTGGAAGTGGATTTGAAGGGGAGCAAGTTGGCGGTGGAGCAGGCAAACAAGTCTCTAGATGAAATGGAACATGCAAAAAGAAAAGCCGTCGACCTGGAGGAGCGTTTGTCGAAGGCTGACTCGGAGCTTAAGCAGGCTCGGGCTGACTTGAAGGCCAAGGGTGAAGAATGGCAAAGGGAGAGGGATACCATCCTGGAGGAGACTGAGGTTGCAGTGGATACGAGTTTTCAGGATCGGGCTAACTCTTCGCTGGAACTCGTCATGGAGGTAATCAGGGAGATGTTCCCTGATTTTGATGAGGAAGCCTTCAGGAATCTTTACTCCATCAAAAATGAAGCTCGGGCTAGCAAGGCGGCTGAGGAGGCTGATGGTGCCAGTAAGGATTCCCCCAACGTCTGATGTGCAGGGGCTTTGCCATTTTCTTTTGCTCCGATCCTACTGTATCTTTTTCTTGTGATAATGTTTAACTTTCGTGCCCGATATCTGATGGTCTGGCCATCTTTGTAATTTTTAACCTCTTTGTTTCTGGATTTTACTAATGTTTTTGTAAAAACGCTTGAATCTGCTATGAATGTTTTTTATTTCAGCCTGCTTTTTCCCTTTTCAAAGGTACGACCTGACCTTTTGCCTTTGTTTAAAGTTCAGGGAGCTTGCCCTCTGCTTGTCAGGGGCTTCTGATGGTTTTTATACAAGGTTGGGGGGATTGCCCCCAGTCCTTGTTCTTTGGTGTGCGAAACCTGGCCTTTCCCCGGCTTCTGTCCGAAGTCCAGGGGGCCTGCCCTCTGCCTGCCCAGAGGCATGGAGGGTTTTTGGCGTTTTTTATACAAGGTTGGGGGGATTGCCCCCAGTCCTTGTTTTTGGCGTACGAAGCCTGGTCTGGCCCTGGCTTCTGTTCGAAGTCCAGGGGGCCTGCCCCCTGCCTGCCCAGAGGTATGGAGGGGTTTTGGCGTTTTTTATACAAGGTTGGGGGGATTGCCCCCAGTCCTTGTTTCTGGCGTGCGAAGCCTAGCCTGGCCCTGGCTTCTTATTCGAAGTCCAGGGGGCCTGCCCCTTGCCTGCCCAGAGGCAGGGAGGGGTTTTGGCGTTTTTTATACAAGGTTGGGGGGATTGCCCCTAGTCCTTGTTTCTGGCGTGCGAAGCCTAGCCTGGCCCTGGCTTCTTATTCGAAGTCCAGGGGCCTATCCCTTGCCTGCCCAGAGGCAGGGAGGGGTTTTGGCGTTTTTTATACAAGGTTGGGGGGATTGCCCCCAGTCCTTGTTTTTGGCGTACGAAGCCTGGCCTGACCCTGGCTTCTGTTCGAAGTCCAGGGGGCCTTTCCCCTCTCTGCCCAGAGGTAGTCAGGGGGATTGAAATTTTTCTTGGGGGGCCAATTTTCCTTGGTTTTAGCAACAGGGGGGCCTCCCCCTATTGCCCCCTGCTCGTTTGTGTGTGAAAACTGCAAACTTTGAACATGCAACGAGTATGGATTGAAAGCTTTTCATTTCTTTAGGATTTGCTACAATCAATTGTGGCAGAAGTCGTCGACAATTCTGTTTTGACCGTCCTCCGCCGGTTTTTCTTTGACAAGTAAAAATAACAAAGCTATCAAGCTTCCTTCTTTTAAACATATTATTTCTTTAGGGTGTCTATATTCCAGTGTGCGGCTAATTCGTGGCCTTCAAGGTTGGCGATCTTGTAGCCTGGGCCTTTAATTTGGGTTACCCTGTATGGGCCCTCCCAGTTGGCGCTTAATTTTCCATGTTCATGTGCTTTTCCTACCGCCTGCGTTTTTCATAGGACTAGGTCCCCCACCTGAAAACTCCTCTCATTTACTCTTCTGTTGTATGCTCTTCTCATTCTTTGTTGGTAGGCCGCTATGTTAATGCTGGCCTCCTCCCTGACTTCCTGGACCAGGTCTAGGGCTTCAGCCAATGATGCCTCGTTATCTGCCTGATTATATTGTTGGGATCTCGGAGTTGGTATCCGGGCTTCTATTGGTAACAAGGCCTCTGCTCCATAGACTAGGCCAAAGGGTGTCTGGCCTGTAGACTCCTTGCGTGTGGTTCAAATTGACCATAAAATACTTGGCAATTCGTCTGCCCACCTACCTTTAAGGTAATCTACCATTTTCTTTAATCCATTCAGGATTTGCTTATTGGCAGCTTCAGCCTGCCCATTAGTTTGTGGGTGGCAGACAGCGGAGTAGGCGACTGCTATTCCATGCCCCTCCAGCCAGGTTGTCAGGGGGTCATTGTCAAACTGCCTTCCGTGGTCGAACACCAGCATCTTTGGTAAGCCAAATCTGGTTATGATATTTCTCCAGATGACTTTTCTGACTGCAGGTTCGGTGATATTAGGGACTGCTTCAGCCTGATCCATTTGGTAAAGTAGTCAATCCCTACTATTAAGAACTTCCGACCTCCGGTAGCTGTAGTAAAGGGGCCTAGTATGTCCATTCCCCACTGAGCGAAAGGGATGTGGGAAAGGATTGGCCTGAGTTCCTGGGCGGGAGCATGGATTGAAGGGGCAAAGAGTTGTCATTTTCTGCATTTTCGAGCTAGATCTCTTGCGTCTGCTAGCAGGGTCGGCCAGTAGTACCCTACCCTCAGGGCTTTGTGCGCCAGGGATCTTCCTCCTATGTGGTGCCCGCAAATTCCTGAATGAATGTCGTTTAGAACTTCTTCCGCCTGCCCTGCCCCCAGGGATTTGAGTAGGGGTGAGGAAAACGACTTTTTCTATAAGTCATCTCCTATTAGTACGAACCATGTGGCCCTTGCCAGCGTTTTCCTCTTTTGAGCAGGGTCAAGCGGTAAGATCCAATGCTTCTTAAATTGGAGGATTGGGGCCATCCAATTTTCTGGGTCATCCTCTTCAATGATATTAACCGGCTGATGGGAGGTGGTGGATTTTTCTTGGACCACGTCCACCCAGACAGATCTTTGTATGTCTTGCAAACTTGAGCTGGCCAGCTTTGATAGGGCGTCTGCCCGGTTATTCTGGGACCGGGGAATCTGCCTGATTTTGTAGGACTTGAGCCCCGACAGCTCTTGTTTTACCCTTTCCAAATACATGGCCATAGCCTGGTCCCTTGTCTCATACTCTCCATTGATCTGGTTGGCGATGAGCTGGGAGTCTGTTGCCAGAATTACCCGCTCTGCTCCGGCGGCTTTGGCCAATTTAATGCCTTCCAGGACGGCCTCATACTCGGCTTCGTTGTTAGATGCAGGGAAGGTGAACCTGAGAGCATGCTCGAAGTCCGTTCCTTCAGGGCTGGTTAATACGACCCCTGCCCCTGCACCGTTGGTCGTGGAAGATCCGTCCGTGTACACTACCCGTTCTCCAGTGGGGGGATCATCTTCCTCTGAGTGGGAGCACTCGGCCAGGAAATCCGCCAGGGCCTGCGCTTTTATGGCTGCCCTGGGCTGATAAGATATTTCTAGTCCGCTTAACTCGACGGCCCATTTCAGCAGTCTTCCTGACTTTTCAAATTTTTCTAAGACTTTTTCCAACGGTTGGTCAGTTAATACCACGACAGGGTGCGCTTCAAAGTAAGGTCTGAGTTTTCGGGCTGCAATGACGACTGCGTACGCCGCCTTCTCAACCACAGGGTAATTCTTCTCGGCTGCCCCCAGGGCATGACTGACGAAGTATATGAGCTGTTGGGAGCCTGCTTCTTCCCTCAAGATAACCGCACTCACTGTTGAGTTTGTGACAGCGATGTAAAGGAAAAGCTTTTCCCCTGCCACTGGTCTAGCCAGGGTGGGGAGATTTTTCAGGTGTTCCTTTAGTTGCTCAAAGGCTTTCTTTTGCTCATCCTCCCACCTGAACTGCTTGTTGCCCTTCAATATCTTGAAGAATAGTGTTGATTTGTCTGCTGACCTGGCAATGAAGCGTGCCAGGGCAGCCATCCTGCCAGTTAGACGCTGGATGTCCCTGATGGTTTTCGGTTCTGGAAGGTCTAAGACTGCCTGAACCTTTTCAGGATTGGCGTCTATTCCCCTTTTACTAACCAGAAAACCTAGGAATTTTCCGGAGCAAACCCCGAATGTGAATTTTTTGGGATTGAGCTTCATCTTGTAAGCGCGCAGGGAGGCAAAGGTTTCTTGTAAGTCTGTCAAGTGTTGATTGTCTCCCTTGCTTTTTACTATTGCGTCGTCGAAGTAGGCCTCCAAATTTCTACCCTTCTGTTTTTCAAAGACCTTGTCCACTAATCGTTGGTAGGTGGCGCCTGCATTCTTCAGTCCGAAGGGCATCATCTTGTACATATAAGTTCCATGACTGGTGATGAAGGCACACCTTATCTTGTCAGGCTGCCACAAGTACCCTTGATGGTATACTGAGAATGCATCCAGAAAGCTTAGCATGGAGTACCCACTGGTGGCGTCTACCAACTGGTCTATTCTGGGAAGGGGATAGCAGTCTTTTGGGCAGGCCTTGTTGAGATTTGTGAAGTCCACGCACATTCCCCATGCGTCCGAGGACTTTTTCACCATTACGACGTTTGCCAGCCATTCAGGGTAATCACAGACTTCAATGAAATCCGCTTTCAAAAGTTTCTCTATCTCTTCTTTTATGGCTAGGTCTTTTTCTGCTGACATGTTTCTTTTCTTTTGTTTGACGGGGCGGGCCTCCGGATCCACGTTCAGCCTGTGAATGATGTAAGCTAGGTCGACCCCTGGCATTTCGTCCGCCGAGTAGGTGAATACGTCCCTGTTATCTCTTAGGACCATGATTAGTTCCGCCTGGTAGGACGCCTCCAGATCAGCTCCGATGAGGACTTGTCTGCCAGGCTCCAGATCCACCAGCATACTTTCCCCCCCAGGTTCCAGGTGGTCAGCCGCCTGCTGTCTGGCTGGGATCTCACCCTCCCTGCTGGGGGAACTGTCAGCTTTCCTTTTTCCCTTTCTTTCAGTTTCATGGGTTTGGAGGGCCACCGAGTAGCACTACCTGGCTGACTCCTGGTCTCCATGAACTTTCCCTTCCATGCCAAAATCTGTTATATAGGCTACAGTCAGAGCCCTGATGGATATGGCTGCTTCGATTTCGTCCAAGGTAGCTCTGCCTATCAGGGCGTTGTATACAGACCTTGCGTCTACTACCACAAATGAGGCCCTGACATTTCTGGAGGAGGCTCCTTCCCCAAATGTTACGGGCAGGTCGATGATACCCATGGGGAGTACACCTGCCCCGCTGAATCCATATAAGGACCCAGGGGATGGCCTCAGGTGCTTCCTCTCCATGCCCATCTTCTCGAATGCGTCCTTGTATAGCAGGTAGGTATAAGCTCCAGTGTCTACCATGCACCTTTTTACGATGTGGTTGCTGATTACTAGGGATAGTACCAGGGGGTCGCTGTGGGGGTATATTACCCGCCCTGCATCCTCTGGGGTGATGCTCAGGGTCGCGCCCTTGGGACTCCCTGCCCTCTTAGCATAGTAGACTTGGTTTCGTAATTCCCGGATCTGTCTTTTTTGACTTCTCCTACTTGATTGGCCCTCTGCATCCCCTGATATCACATGGATTATCATGCGGGTTTGCGCCGAGCCCTCGGGCTTATCTGCCACTTCTTTCTGGCTCTTGTTTTTCGCTGCGTAATTGCTCAACCATCCATTTCTGATAAGCTTCTCGATTTCGTCCTTCAGGTGGCGGCACTCCTCTATGGTGTGCCCCACACAATCGTGGAATGTGCAGAATTTTTTCGGATCTCCTTTTGGGCTGCGAGGTTTGTTGGGACGATTCCATTTTGCTGTCTCTTTTTCCAGTTCGAAGATTTCCGCCCTGGATTTGTTAAGGGCTGTGTAACTATCGAATCTGGGTTGATATGTTGTGCGCTCTTTTCTAGGGGTATCTCCCCCCTCGTCTTTCTGCCTGTTTTGCTCGTTCCTGCTGCGTCCACCCTGCGGTCCCCCCTGCGGCCTAGTTGGCCCTGCGTGGGTATCCGGCAGGCTGTGGAACTCTTCTTGCAATATGAGGCCCTCGGCGATTTTTCTAGCTTTAGCCAGGGTCTCAGGCTGAGCTCTGATCATCTGATTCTTCATCTCTCCTGGGAGTAGGGAGATGGTCAGGGCGTATGCGGCCGTTGAGTCATCGATCTCCCTGACCTGCTGGTAAGACAAGTCAAATCTCTTTAGGTACTCCCTAACACGTTCTCCCTTCTTTTGCTTCAGAGTAATCAGGTCAAAACGAGTGAGACGGCGCCTCTTATTCCCTGCATATTGCTCTAAGAAAGCTTCAGCTAGCTCAATGAAGAAATTTATCGACCCCTGACGTAGGTCCCTGAACCATCCTTGTGCGAGCCCAATCAGAGTAGTTGGGAAGACTTTGCACCAGACCGTGTCATCTACGTCGTACATGCCCATGTGGCTCTTAAAGGCTGCCAGGTGATCCTCTGGGTCTGAAGTTCCGTCAAATTTGACGGAGGGCATTTTAATCTTCGGGATGGGGTACTCCTGTACGTCAGGGTGAAGTGACTTTTTGGTGGGCCTGCCTACCAATCGTGACCTGCTCCCCTGAGAGTGGTAACCGTAGTCATCCCATCTTCCATGGGTCGGTTTCCTTGTACTGGGGGAGCGGTGCCTTGGTGGCAGCCTGCTTATAGCCTCATCTTCCTTATCAGGGGTGGGATGCCTACTTCTTTTTCTTTGGGGTTGGTCAAGGTTGTAGCCCTGGCGATGCCTTGACTCGAGTGGTTGCCTCCAGTTGAGCCTGGACTGCAGACTTTGAGATAGCCTTGGAGTTGGTTGTTCCTCTGCTGCAGGCGTCAACCGGGAGAAGACTCCGCCCTGCTTTTCTCCCATACGTTTGGATGCGGGCTCTTTATGCTTCATTCGGTCTTGAAGGCCCTGAGACAATCCCCTTTTTTCTCCGGCAGCTGTGGAGTCCGTAGTGTGTATGGAGAACGCCTGTTGTTGAGCTGCTTGCTCCTGATTGCCGGTAATACGTTTCTGGGTTTGTTGGTACCCCTTGGCCACTTTCAGTGCCTTGCACTGGATATTCCTGGCGGCGGTTCGCTTCGTACCCCTGGCACCCTCTCCACTCTCAAAGTGAAGTTGCCTGGGAGTAGTAGCAATCCTGCCAACCAAGTTCTCTGGAGTGAACTCTTGGTTAAGCATCGCTGAGAAGAAGGTTGCAGTTTGCAGAACCTGGGCAGGGGTGAGGTTTAAATTGGGTCTTTGATGGCCAACCTGCCCAGTTGTGGCTGCAGCACCTCCCTCAGGTGTCTCGCGAAGGTTGGTATGCCCTACCCCTGGGATTGTTGCAGCAGGCGTTCTCCCAGGCGCAGGCATTCCATATGGGGGGATCACCGGTGGTACCGTCGGACCCACCCCGGAACTTGCTTCTATGATTTCAGGCATGTTTGTAGTGGTTTGATTGAGGTTGATTTTTGTGGGTAATTTTCGTGGGCACAACCAGATCTCTCCCCACAGACGGCGCCAAATTGTTCCGGTATGGAAACAATTAGACCCGATTCTGAGTTCGGATCTTTTGCTATGATGTTCCAAGTCCTAAAGTGATCAATGTAACACCCCGGCCCAATCCTAGGACCGGAAATGTTAACTGCGGTAGCCCGCCAGGCTTTGTACTGGTCCCACAGACCAACACGAGTCCTTTCCAGCACATTTTGTCCTCACTCATGCGCATCCCGGAAACCTTCCCAGGAGGTCACCCATCCTAAGATTGCTCCCAGTCAAGCACGCTTAACTGCAGAGTTCTTATCATGGGCAAACCAGAAAAGAAAGCAAAGCTCATAAATAGGACATCTTCAATCAATGTGGGGTGTTTCAATCACTCCCACTTGAAGAACGCAACGTCCTCGTTGCGCCTGGCAGCATAACCGCTGACCCAGAATCCACCCCCGCTAGGTGCCAAATGCACGGTCGCAAGGTTGCTCTGATACCATTTGTAACACCCCGGCCCAATCCTAGGACCGGAAATGTTAACTGCGGTAGCCCGCCAGGCTTTGTACTGGTCCCACAGACCAACACGAGTCCTTTCCAGTACATTTTGTCCTTCACTCATGCGCATCCCGGAAACCTTCCCAGGAGGTCACCCATCCTAAGATTGCTCCCAGTCAAGCACGCTTAACTGCAGAGTTCTTATCATGGGCAAACCAGAAAAGAAAGTGCACTTTGTTGATATGAGTAGTACTTCAAATCCCTTTAAGCAAAGCTCATAAATAGGACATCTTCAATCAATGTGGGGTGTTTCAATCAATGCAAGTCTTCTAATGACTCTCCCCTTCCCCTCACTCCGATGGTCGAACTTCCCCGGCGGAGATGGCCTGTCCCTGCACAAGGAACACACATGGCCCCGGAGGTGTCCGGGGGAACCCTCTCCGATGCCTAAGTCAGTTCATGGAATGCCTTAACGAACCTAGCTCGTGAGGAACTAGGTGGCGGTTTTTAGAGTGAGAGTCTAGAGAGAGAATTTCCAACCCCTTTCTTGTGAAAAATGGAAGAGTATTTATACCTTCCCACAAGAGAGATGATGGAGGAGAGAGAGTGGGAGAATGGGTGGATGAGAAAGTGACAAGTGGCTTCACCTCATCCACTCATTCCCCTTTACCTTAGGCAATACGACGGGAAGGTTCCTAGTTTCCTCTATCCCTGCTCGGCATGCGAACACCTAAGAACCAGGAGGCAGGGAATACTTGTCGCCCTGCTTGGCAGGGCGGTGATGCCCTGCCAGGCAGACGGATGCCTTAGAGTGATGGCTTCTTGCTCCGTGACCTGCTTGGTGGGTCCTTTATTCCCGGGTCGGGTCACCCCGGGACCCGAATGGCGGGTGGCCCGTTTGCAGGCTACCGACCCCTATCAGTAACTTTAATATATTTCTAAATTCGTTACTCAAAATATAAATATAATACGCCAATATATAGTATTTTACAAATAATTAAGAAATCGAGTAAAACCTAAATTTTCAGAAAGGAGATATTTTAAGAAAAACGATATCAAAATTAATTTTGTCGACGAACTTTATAAATAAAATGAAATTTACGAAGAATTCAAATTATATTTAACATACAGTTTTTATTAATAAATAATATGGATTTTAATAAAAATAGTCAATCGGAAACAAATAGGAAATTATTAGTGAAAATAGTCTCGACTAAAATTATATTTAAAACAAAATCGACTATTTTCTCATTTATTAAAATAAATCATAAAATGAAAATTAATTTATTAACAAGTATACAAAATTCGATTAAAATATAAAAATACGATTTTTAAGTGAAAATTATAAATTAACGAAATATGAAGAAAATATGAAATCGTTATTATTTAGTTACTAGTGTCACGATAACCAACAAAATATTATAACGATTGTAAATAATTAAATTACTAAAGATTTATAAAACGATATCGAAAACTCGTAAAATATTAATAATGTACACAATTTTAAAAAAATAAAAAATAATATTTAGCAAATAATAAATAGCTAAACTTAGAAAATCGAAGTTAAAGTATTTACTACATACTACTACTCAAACATACGATATAAAATCGAGTAACGTTCTAAAGTTACCTTAAGTCGACAGCCGAAACGAAGTCGTACCCGTCCTTGATCAACCCAAGCTCGAAATCAATAGAAAAGTCGTCCTTAAGCTCCAAGCTGTAGAACCGCTAGTCTCTGCATGCTTCACCACGAAAAGCGAGTTGACAAAACAAAAGAATGAGACGACAAGGATATTCGACAAAGGACGGAAAGGGAATTGATGTAACACCCACTATTTCCCTAGTGCCGTTAATTATTCTGTTGTGACTCCGTCATGACTCTATGTCAATTTCGTCTTCTATTTCCTTCATTTTTCTGAGTTCTTATTATTTTTTTTGACTCAAATAATATTTATTTTTATTTTAAAAGATTTTAATTCTTGTAACCTATTTATTTGATTTTCATTGTAAACTATTTATTTTTGCGCGTGAAGTTCTATTTTTCTACGAACTAACGTTTTAAGCTTGGAATTCAGTTATTTATTTTTCCTAAATATCAAAACACATTTATATGATATTTCCAACTATGAAATATTTTTATTTAAGAATATTTGACCTTTAATGATTTTATTACGAAGTTTCGTAAATAATTATTTTCCAACGCGCGGTTTACTCGAACTGATTTGAAATACCTTTATCAATTTTACAATTCATCTTTTTATCAACTTAGAAATTATTTGAGACATTTTCCCCATGTTTTGGACCGTGACACACCCATGTCACATTTTTACACTACAACTTTGTATGCATTTCATTTTATGATGTTTAAGCTTTAGATATTTTCTTTTTCTCACCCATTTATTTTTGGCCTTAACACAAACTCTTCACACTCCCTTCCTCTCTCATTTTGGCTGATTTGTGCATGTATTATGACATAGTTTTCATCAAAATTTACTTATCATTTATGCTTTAGAAAACCATCCACTTTCTTATCATTCATTTTACAAAAAATTAAACAACATTTCCTCCATTTTTCTCTCTTGCCAGAGATTTTCCAGCAGCTTTTCTACCCAAATTTTGTCTCAAATCGAGTCTCGATCGTCTCGTTTTCATCTCCTAAATAATCGTCATTTCGATCCCTTCGTTAAGGTAATAATCGATGTTGTTTTCGATCGTTATTTTCCTTGATTTTCCTAGTTTTCTCATGGTATTTTTCCACCATGCTTTTCTTGTGTTGAAGGATTTTTGAATGATCCCGAAGCCGACGAATTTATAATCGACTCGAATTTGGGTTAGAGGTAACGTCGATGTTACTCGGTATTTCGTGATTTTAATTGTGTATTTGCATGTATAATTTTTATATTTCATTTTTGACAATATATGTATGTCATATAATCTGGAAAATTTTTAAAAGTTGAAAATTTGCATGTTTCGATATTTTTATCGCTTTTACGAGATTAACGATTAAATCGTCATATTAATTTGTAAAATCGTAATATTCGGCCTAAACATGTAATGTATATTTATATTCTGTAAAAATGATGTTTTTGATGATTTTTAATAATTTAGTATTTTTCTGATATTTTAGTTATCGATTATTGAATTATTTCCGTTTCCGGACAAAAACGATTAAAAGCAGATTTTTAGTTCTAGTACTTAAACATTTTATTTTAATCTTATTTTTGACGTGGTGAAACTTTCTGATGAAATAGAATTTTATGAATTTTTTTGTACTTTTTTTGGAATTGCTAAGTGGATGAATTAATTAATCACTTTAAATCATCGTTTATCGTTAAAACCGTGTTTGTCGTTTAAATTCTTGATTTTTGGTCTTTGGTTTAAATCTGGAAAAATTATGATTCCGATGGTTTCTTAATAAAATGTATTTTTATGATTTTTAGTGCTTTAATAAAATGTTAGGAACGATAAGTTTTATTAATGGAATCGTTAATTGTGAAAACGGGTTTTAAAGACGGTTTTGATGGGATTTATTAAAGCTGGAATTTTTAGAAATATGGAAAAATAGTATTTTCTGAAAAATAATGATTTTTAATCTTTATAATAATTTTTGGATATTAATACTTAAATCGTTTTGTAATTACTATTTTTAATAATCGTTATTGTCGAGATTAGACGATTAACGAGAAAACAATTTAAAAACCGAGTTTTAGGATTCTGGAAAATTTTCTTTTCTGGACAGAATGTCCATAAATATATTTTAATTATTTTACGTAATTTTTGTACTATTTATTAAAGTCTTTAATTAATAAGTATTGATTTTTGGACAAATTACGATTTAACGTTAAAATGCTTCGTCTTACCTAAAAGATTTATATTTCCAGCTATTTTGAAAATATTTAAATCTAAAACATTAAGATTTAAATCATCCCTTAACATATTCTAAATATATTCAATGGTTTAATTAAATAAAAGACGTTAAAAGATTTAATTTGACATTTGCCGTAAAATCCAATTTGTAATTGTATTGTCGTAACTAATAATAATTAGGAAATTTTAGCTTTGTAAATTTTGAAAACACCTTGATTAGTATTATTAAAAAATTTAAGACATTTTAAAATCATTTTATACACTTGTACGATATTTCAATAACTTCATAAACCCAAATGTTCTTACTTTAATAATTAATATCGTTAAGACCGAAAGTATTAGTTTTATAAATCTATATCGTTTACTAAAAATGTGGTATTAGTATGAACTAATATTTTCACTATTTTGATATAATGCTATTTTTAGTAAAGTTTCTAAAAATAGAAGTCTCCTAAAATAGAAAGTTTCCTCTTTTAGAATATAAATGTTTACTTCTTTTATCCTCATATTATTTATATTGATTATATCTTTTGAATATCGATAATGGCTTTGTTTTGGAGTTATGGAATAAGGACAAGTGTGAGGTTAGAGTAATATATTCTAGGGTTTACGGTTTTGCCATCAACTATAAGGCTAGTGTATCAGGAATCGGTACATTGCTTGTTGAACCGGGTGACAGTTATCCCGGGAGTTTTGTACATTTTGACCTTAAGCTTAGGCCTCGCAGTAAGTCGCCGTCATAAGTTGAACTGGGTGACAGGTAATCCCAGGAGGGGTGTGCATTATCTTAAACTAGGGCCACGCATTTATAAGTCGCCGCTCTATTATGGTTGAGTAGCCTAGTTAGAGACCGAAGTTTGATTTGTTTGAACTAAGTTCTCGAAGCTAGCTTTTAGTATTCTCCTAGTAAAAGTCTATCCGTCTACACTACTCCTATCCATAACGCCATTTTGAATATTTTTATTATTATCGATATAATTTGGTTGCAGGTTGGCAAATGTTTTATGTTTTCTTTGGAAAACTCATTTTTGTTATATTGTTTTGATACGTGAAGTTTTTCACTGAAAGTTTATTTTTATTATAATGTGTTTTACTGTTTTCCATTTTTACTATTTTTCTATAATAGTAATTACTGTTTTAAAATCCTGTTATACGGCTGGGAGAACGTTGACGTTGCTCCCCACTGATCGTGGCTGTTATATTTTTAACATGGCAGGTATATGTGTTTTCCTTCGGGTGGGCTAGCGAGCAGTTATGGATCCTGCTTGTTTTAATTAGATCACTGTATTATGGATTGTTAAAACCCT
This sequence comes from Agrostemma githago, assembly GCA_958450325.1. Lineage (NCBI taxonomy): Eukaryota > Viridiplantae > Streptophyta > Magnoliopsida > Caryophyllales > Caryophyllaceae > Agrostemma > Agrostemma githago. Next base: position 36,786,358 of record OY288239.1, read on the forward strand.
TTTTATGGATTTTATTTATTTTGTAGCCATTTTTATTTTATGGCTTATGTATTGACTTACCATTTTTATTTAATCAAGACATAGCTACAGTGTGTTATAATCTCACTTCTACAGTGTTTCCGTCACTGTATTGCGTTAGAATTCCTAGGGGATTACAGTTGGTATCAGAGCATCACTGCTCCCAACGCTTACACCTGAAATTAGGGAAAATACCAGTATTTAAACAGTAAATAAAAATATTATTAGAGATGGGTAGAAACAAATAAGGACTTAATTGTTAAGATTATTTGTTTCTGAACTCAATGATTAGCATTGAATATTTGTTGCTTTTGTGGGAAGAAGACGAATGAACAAGATATTGATAGGATGCTGCTCCAGATCGGGACAAGACCTGCTTAGAACTCTCAACGCCTGCTGACTCGAGTGGACAGCTAGGTGCTCCAAGAAAGATGTCGATGGTGATTTTTAGCTCCAGTTCAGTTTACTTAAGCTACAGGCCAGATGATCAAGAGTAGATTCTTGTTCCATGATGTCGCAGTAGATCGAGATGGAGCGACCGAAGACTTACGTGCTCGTTCCTCTACAAGAAGATGAAGTAAGCCATTTGGATCCCGCGTGAACTCTGGAGGCCCGAAGATTCTCCTCTGGTTCAAGAAATTAGTAATATAGTATCATCGACTCTTTTCTTCCTTCCTCTACTTCTTCTAATTCTTCTCTTTTATATTCTCTTCTTCAACCGCTGGGTGAATCCTTGTTATATTCTTCTACTCTATCATTTTTCTCTTGAGATTCTTTGGCTAGACCGATTTCCGTCTCAGTGAACCCCGTGAAAGGATATAGATGTTTGAGGTTTAGTAAACCCTTGTTACCTATGGCTTGAGGGTTGTGAGTTATACCTTGTTATCTATCTTAGTAAGCTTTTGAGGATCGATTTGAATGATAAATTGTCAATTAATGGAATTAGGTTGGTACTTTAGACACTGAACCTTGGGTTATAGGTTACTTGATTATTTGGAGGACTTAGAGTTGAATATATTTTGGAGTAGTAAGAGTATATCGTATGTGATGGATACCTAGTACCTAATTTAACCAAGAACCGAACCAAGTGTAGCTAATAATAGAATTTTGGGATTCCTACCTAAATGTTATTTGATGGATGCATCGGGAATATTTGGGATCATAGAGTACTGTTTATATTGTTAACCTGAGTGTTGTGGTACCATCGAAGGTTTTCATTAATACCGTTAGAAATTTTGGTTAACATAGATTACCCGTGTTTCTTAAGGATTAGATCGTTAATCGTTGGCTAAGGTTGTAACCTATGAACTTTGGAGTTGAGTGATCTAAATTGGATAAATTGTTGTTAACCTTGAAAAGGATAAACATATTGCCATTAGAGGTTGGATTTATCGCGTTGTTTTGAGGAACACTTTGATGTCAATCATCTTAATGGATTTATAGTTCAAAACCTTAGACCAATGAGATTGTGGCTTCGTTGAGTTATTAAATATTTTGGGGTTGCACCATTACGATTAGAAATTTGATGGACTTCTCAGAAACATTAATCGAATGATGTGTTTGAAGATGTGAGTGTTTGCGCCATTACCTATAGGTTTGAGCGTGTTTGAGGATTTATTGTACTTCCCCAACTTCTGTACTTGTGGTATTATAAATATGTTGGTAATCATTTTTGAGGATTTCGTGTCCGAACTTTGTTAATTGGTGGGTTTTATTTAGTCTTCCTTACTCGAGAAATTTGAAGTATACCTCGAGTTCAGACCTTATGAGCTTTAAGTTTATGAACCTTAGTGATTACGAGTTAGGGTATGTTTTGATAACCGTTGGAATCTTAATTAAAGGATTAGTCTAAATCGTTTGTGGATTCTTACCATACTAATTGAAAGATTATATAAGTATGTAAAGCTTAATTTTGGAGGCTATAGTAGTTGATGATTTTGGAGGTTGTAGATTGAGTAGGACCACCCTGTACTGTTATTGGACTTAGCATTATTTGATGGGAAATAGGAACCCGTGTTTGTGGAAGTCGTGCTAGGAATCTCGAGATGATTAATTTCTTCCATAATCCTTGAGAGCTCTTTTTGATTCTCAACTCCGTCTTCCTTTATGCTTCTCTTGAATTCTGTTACGGTAACTCCTGCCAATCCCTTCAACCTTTGTCGATTTTGAAAGCTCTTATTTTTAATTTATTTATCCTTGTTCTATTTACCCGTTAACTATTTTTCGAACTCCCTATTTTATAAAAAGTTTGTCTACTTTAAAAAAAAAATTGATTATCGTAAAATTTTAACATTTTGAGTTATAATTTCTAATTGTGAATTTGCCCGTTTTGTAAAAAGCTTTACTAATTTAAAAATTTTGATTTTCATGAAATTTTAACATTTTGAAGCATAATTTCAAATATTAAAACTCCCCATTTTGTAAAAAGTTTGAGCAATTTAACATTTTGGGTTATTGATGGGAAGGGATTTGTCGTGGATCCCGCCACCAAATAATTAACCAACTAACCTAGTGGGTAGCTAGGGTAAGTCGGGTCGAATCCACAGGGACGGGAGGTCGGATTAAGGTATGCTACGGTCTAGGACTAAGTTCGAGGTGAGCTAATCTAAGGAGGGGGAGACTAGGACTAAGCTAGGCCTAAAGCAAGAAAACAAACAAGGGAAACGGGCTAGGATTAGGTCGGGGTCAAAGGGGTAATGGAATGGTCAAGGAGGAAGTAGAGTGAAGGAGGTAGTAGGGTAATTTAGGAGACCGACCTAGAGGTTCCTCATGGAACCCATCCGGCGACACACACGACAAAGGGAAGCAAGAAAAACAAGAAATCTAACTTACTTAGTCATTCAAGCATTCCAACAAACATGTAATATGCATCACTCAAGAAGAAACCTCAAATCTTCCACCAACATCTCCAACAAACCCTTAATCATCCAATTAACACCCTAATCACCTTACTAACCCTAGCAAGAACACTACTCTAACATTATCAAACTACAACTAACACTATGAAGAGAAATCCATTCAAACAACCAAACTAGCATAATGAAACTAACAAGAACTATGAACTATGAGCAATCCACACAACAAAGATTCAAACTTTAATGAAAGAACAAGATTAAGAGAAAGGAAAAGAAGATTATACCTACTAACAAGATGAATGGAAGAAGAAAACTTGCATAAATGAGAAAAACCCAAAACAAACATCCAAGTTTGTCAAGCTTGGTGAAGATCTTGAAGAATTCCCAAATTACAAGCATTAAACTAAGATTAACGATAATCTAAAGACTAATCTACACTAATCTAATCTAATCTATGCTAAAACTAGGCTAGGGTTTGTGGGTAATGTCTAACATCAGCTTAACATAACAAGGGAAGAGTATATAGAGGGTTACAAGTGGAAGGGAGAAGAGAAAACAAAGCGCGGAGCAGCAGCAGCCCTTCCCGGCCGGGAGGAGGTGGTCCCGGTCGGGAAGGTGTCGGTCCCGGCCGGGAGGAGCTGGTCCCGGTCGGGAGGGACCCAATACAGCAACCCTCTCTTTTGTGCACTTCATCCCGGACGGGATGAGGTCATACCCGTCGGGGATGAGTCTTGTAGGCCTCCAATATCATCTTTAAGGTTCCTCCTTGCTTCACATGAACTTCTCATCGATTCTCGGGACTCGGGATCGGATCTCGGGACTCGGGATTGGGTCCCAAGGTCTCGGGGTCGATTCCAAAGCATCGAGTCATCGTTCTTTTACTCCGTTGGCTCCAAAATATGTATGTATAGAGTCAGAATCGCTCCAACTCTTCCAAATCGGTCTCGGGAACCTGAAACGAACTAAAGGAAGCATAAAAAGCCTCTAAACCGCTCCCAAGGAGCGATTCCACGAGGAAATGGGACCAAAATACTACAAAATAGGCACTACAAACTACACTAATCAACTCCCCCACACTTAACCCTTACTCGCCCTCGAGTAAGCACATACTAACTACTATACTAGCCGAATGGGTATTAGCGCACCCTACGCCCTTTCAACTCACGCGAGTGCACTTAGAGGAAAAGTGCACTCCGCAAGGCAAGTCGGGTCTTGCGACAAAACTGTGGATGCAACCGGATACAAAAACATAAACAAACAAACACACAAACAAACACACAAAAGGTTGCACCCAAAAGAAAAGAAATACCGCTTCCCTCAAACAAGCGGTGAAAGAAGCACCGGTTTAGGACTCAAGGCAAGTGACAACGTTCCCAAGCTAGCAATACAAACCAAGATGGACTAAACCCTAATAGTACGACGACAAAGCAATAAAAACGTTGGTAACTTACCTCGGTTCCTCCTAACCTTCTAAGAACGTACTACGGGACGATCGGCGGGATGGAAAAAGGATGAACCACGGTGTTAGTCGACACTGTAGGTAAGTGAGACCCCGCCCCCTTTAGCAAAAAGCCAAGAGGGTCGTCCCGTGTCCAAAACCGCCTAACTAGTCCAAGTAAAAAGGTGGAAATAATTGCAAAATGAGGGAAGACCGACTAATGCCGCTATCATCCTTCCTCGGGACTCGGTCCTTTGGTAGGCTCTTCACGGCAAAAGTCGAAAAAAGGCTTATTTTTGTGGGGTTAAGATCTTTTTGTGAGACGATTTTCTTTTGGCATTTTCTCTTTCCTTTTGCATTTTTGTTTTGTTTTTCCATGCCATTCTTTTTTTTTTCTTCTTTTCTATTTTCTTTTTGGCTTTTGTGCCTTTTCTTTTTCTTCATTCTTTTCTTTCTTTCATTTTCTTTCTTTTTTCCTTTCTTTGCCCTTTCTTGGCAAGATTTGGCTTTTTGGCATTTCTTGACAATTAAGAAAGAGAGAAATCAACACTTTGCAATTTATTGTGCGGATATGCGTAGGAGGTAGGGTAATGGGTGAGTCGGGACGGGCCCTTCCCTTCAAACCCACAAAAAGTGGAGAACTTGGACTAGTCAAACAATCTTAGACACGATCACCTAAGGGACGGGACTCGGCAACCAAGGCCTTTTCACACCGTGGGTGGTCATAATGGTCAAAATGCAAATCCCGTAGTAAATCCCTAGTAATCTAGGTGGACTCAAGGTAAAGGACCAATGAAATCATTGATTTAGGGTCATTCTACTAGACTAAAGTCCAAGACTCGATTTATACTACTAGAAAGGGAAAGTATGCACTCACACACTAGCCTCTAAACCGGGTTTTCGAAAACGGTTTACACACATGACACACAACATAGCACAACACAAAATCAAACACATGATCTGACGAAAATGAACGAACGAAAAAGAAACAAAAGCAACAAAACAAGAACAACACAAAACGCACACATACATAACACAAACACCACCCCTATCTTCCAAATGAGAAACCAACCAACATCAAACTTTACAAAGCTCCTCCCGAGCACACCACATCACATTCTCCTCCAAAATCCGCAAGAGACAAAGAAGGAAAAAGGGATAGAAGATGTTACTGGACATCTTGAAAGCCTTCCAAAGTTAACGGCGATTAAAGCAACCTATAAGGGAAAGGGAGGCAAAACACGCACACAAAACAAATATACGACACAATGACACAAGAGGAAAACACACAAAAGAAAAATCTTTTTGATTTTTGTGAAAAAATTTCAAATTTTTAGGGTTTTTAAAGATTTTTTTTCCAAAAACTAAGAAAATAAAACTAACTACGCTAGAATATCGCTCCCCCACACTTATGTCGAGCCATGTCCTCATGCTCGACCGTAGTGCATGGAGCACAAAAGAAAAAGAAAATAAACTACGAAAATAAAGCTAAAAATCAAAAATAAGGGTGAAGAAAATGGTAGAAGGTGTCCGGCCGGGGTGTAGTCAAGTCACCATGGGCCGAGACAAGAAAAGATATGGAAGGGGGAAGAAAAATAAAAAGAAGGAAATAAAAGGAAATGGGAGGGGAGGGCTAGGTGTAATCAAGTCACCTAGCCCGGATTCCACCTAAATCCGACTAAATCCTCAAAAAGAAAGAGTGAAAATTTTGTAAAATTTGGATTTTGAAAATGACTCTCGATGTAGTCACATCATCGAGAGTCGGGAGCAACCAAAACCAAGGCCTCGAAGGCCACCATGACATCAAGACACAAAAGTGTACAAGGGGAAGGGAATAAACACAAAAGAAAACAAGCTATAAAAGACGGGAAAGAAAGGATAGTTGCCGTACCAATAGGTTAGCAACTCACTCGCTCCATCGTCTCATGGATCAATATAGGCACAAAACTTGTCTTCGTCATTGCTATTCCTCGTCATCCTCGATCAAACCGCATGGTGAGGTAGTAATGGTGTGAGGGGGTGGAAATTCGATGTGAAACTCGGTGCAAAGGGAAGATAAATGAGGTGAGGGTATGTAAATGAAGTGTAATGGTCATATGACATGAGCAAGGATGGGTAGGGAGGTTGGGTGGGGGTATACAATGGTTGGGTGGGCCCAAATGTCTAAGAAGAGGCCAAAAGAGGAGAAAGGGGACCATCCCGGTCGGGATGGATGGTCCCGGTCGGGAAGACACACTCATCCCGGTCGGGAAGCCACCTTCCCGGTCGGGACGGCACTCCAGCAAGCTCCAATTTTTGCACCTCCATCCCGATCGGAACGGCTCCTTCCCGGTCGGGATGGCATATCCTTCCCGGTCGGAAAGCTCCCTTCCCGCCCGGGATGGGTCTGCTTGACCTCCAAAACCCTAAAAGCTTCACTGAAGCTTCAAAAACCGACTTCCATACTCACGAACCAAGCTCTATCATTAACCATTCCTCTCTAGGAATCATCTTCACTTCACACCTATGACAATAAGCTCAAATACAACATCAAATTCCCTCCCTCACATCGCTCATCAACAATCCAAATAACAAGAGTTCCACAAAGGCTAACAAATCCTAGAAACCAAACTATACAAACAAACATAAAAACAAATACAAGAACAAAAGAAAAGGGAAAAGATATTTACACTAACTACTCTCTCCAACTACCCCTCCATAGCCATCAAGAGCTCGAAGGAGTAAGTCAAATGCCCTAGCAACATCTTCATTGAAGCTCACATGGCCAAGCCTAGCCACTTTCAAAAGTTTCCAAGTCGGAGGTGAGAAGCGATCATCTTCATTAAGCTCGGGGTTATCGTGATCTTCCGGGTCTTCGGAACCAACATAGCTACGACTCTTATGACCATCCGGTAGGTATAGTGGTCTAGAGTCGTGCTCGGTGTCATGATGTGGGAGATCACACCCTAGGGGTGTCGCTTCTTCTACGGGGTCGAGAGTGGAACTCTTTTCCACCGCCCGACAAGGATCCTCTTCACCAACCGTTTCACAAGACAAGGGACTAGGCATCGAGTGCGGTAGAGGAGGAGAAGGCATCAAGTTTTCTTCATTGGAGGGTTTAGGACCCTCCAATTTCCCGTTCAAGGCAAGTTCCAAGGCATCTACTTCTTTTTCCCAAGTATTGCGCTCCTTTTCACTCACCTTGTCTATATGGCCTAGAGGAGGTATGTCTTCACTTGGCTTTGGATTGTCTAGTGGTTCATCACGAAGAAAATCGAACAAATCCAATTTGATAGCCAAAACATCGGCTCCCCAAGAGTTATCTTGAGAATCATGTTCACTCCCCTCCCCATTGTTGGCCCTTGAAGCTTCAACTTCCTCTATTCTCTCCCTATCTTCACCACCCAAGCAACACTCAACAATGGTCTCTTGATCGACCCTCTCTTCTTCATTTGTAGCTTGAAGGTTGGGTTGCCTTTCTTGTGGAGGCACCCGACCCTCTTTCCCAAATGAACCTTCCTCAACATGTTGTGGAGCTCGAGTGGCCGACATCGTGATACGAGCCGTGAGTGCATCGATTCGAGCATCTTGCACCGCTATTTGGGCCCTAAGCTCCTCTTTAACCCCCTCTATGTGAGTCAACATCACTTGGTGACTCTTTTGCATTAAAACCGTCATCTCATGTTGGCTCTCTTGCAATACCATTAACACCTCTTGTTGACTCTTTTGCATTTGGACCAACATTTGATAAGTCTCGAAATTGGGGATTATTGTTTGTGGGTTATGTGAGGGTGTTTGGTAGTTGTTAGGATGTTGTGATGATCCTTGGCAACTTTCTTGGTAACCATAAGAAGAGGGTTCATAAGAATGTTGATGAGGTTGATATGGTTGGTAAAGTTGTGGGTTATGGTAATTTGCCCCATAGTTGTCCCGTGATGATTGATGGTAGCTTGGACGCGCCATGTCCATAACGTTGCTTTGGTACCTAGGATGAGCTAGAAGCACTTGAGCAAACGTTAGTATCCTAGTGCTTTTGAGGCACTAGGAAGGGAGAGTAACACACAAGAAGAAAAACGGAGATACACAAGGAGAATAGAACACAAAAATCAAGAACAAAGTCCAAAACTAAGCAAACAAAAGTCTAAACTACACCGTCCCCGGCAACGGCGCCAATTTGATGGGAAGGGATTTGTCGTGGATCCCGCCACCAAATAATTAACCAACTAACCTAGTGGGTAGCTAGGGTAAGTCAGGTCGAATCCACAGGGACGGGAGGTCGGATTAAGGTATGCTACGGTCTAGGACTAAGTTCGAGGTGAGCTAATCTAAGGAGGGGGAGACTAGGACTAAGCTAGGCCTAAAGCAAGAAAACAAACAAGGGGAACGGGCTAGGATTAGGTCGGGGTCAAAGGGGTAACGGAATGGTCAAGGAGAAAGTAGAGTGAAGGAGGTAGTAGGGTAATCTAGGAGACCGACCTAGAGGTTCCTCATGGAACCCATCCGGCGACACACACGACAAAGGGAAGCAAGAAAAACAAGCAATCTAACTTACTTAGTCATTCAAGCATTCCAACAAACATGTAATATGCATCACTCAAGAAGAAACCTCAAATCTTCCACCAACATCTCCAACAAACCCTTAATCATCCAATTAACACCCTAATCACCCTACTAACCCTAGCAAGAACACTACTCTAACATTATCAAACTACAACTAACACTATGAAGAGAAATCCATTCAAACAACCAAACTAGCATAATGAAACTAACAAGAACTATGAACTATGAGCAATCCACACAACAAAGATTCAAACTTTAATGAAAGAACAAGATTAAGAGAAAGGAAAAGAAGATTATACCTACTAACAAGATGAATGGAAGAAGGAAACTTGCATAAATGAGAAAAACCCAAAACAAACATCCAAGTTTGTCAAGCTTGGTGAAGATCTTGAAGAATTCCCAAATTACAAGCATTAAACTAAGATTAACGATAATCTAAAGACTAATCTACACTAATCTAATCTAATCTATGCTAAAACTAGGCTAGGGTTTGTGGGTAATGTCTAACATTAGCTTAACATAACTAGGGAAGAGTATATATAGGGTTACATGTGGAAGGGAGAAGAGAAAACAAAGCGCGGAGCAGCAGCAGCCCTTCCCGGCCGGGAGGAGGTGGTCCCGGTCGGGAAGGTGTCGGTCCCGGCCGGGAGGAGCTGGTCCCGGTCGGGAGGGACCCAATACAGCAACCCTCTCTTTTGTGCACTTCATCCCGGACGGGATGAGGTCATACCCGTCGGGGATGAGTCTTGTAGGCCTCCAATATCATCTTTAAGGTTCCTCCTTGCTTCACATGAACTTCTCATCGATTCTCGGGACTCGGGATCGGGTCTCGGGACTCGGGATTGGGTCCCAAGGTCTCGGGGTCGATTCCAAAGCATCGAGTCATCGTTCCTTTACTCCGTTGGCTCCAAAATGTGTATGTATAGAGTCGGAATCGCTCCAACTCTTCCAAATCGGTCTCGGGAACCTGAAACGAACTAAAGGAAGCATAAGAAGCCTCTAAACCGCTCCCAAGGAGCGATTCCACAAGGAAATGGGACCAAAATACTACAAAATAGGCACTACAAACTACACTAATTAGTTATCGTGAAATTTAACATTTTATTTATTTATTTATAATTTAAGAACTATATACTTTACTTTGTTTTATCTTTGGTTGATATTTATATTTAGATCTATTTCAAAATGCCTTAATAATTTATTTTAAATTGTTTTTAATTTTTGATTTTCAAGCGATCAAAATTTTATGAAGACTTTTATATTTCCAAGTACTTCAATTTGTATAGGATTATTATGTAAAATGTTTTAACATTGTCGAAATTATTTTGTATGTTCAAGTTTGATAACAGTTTTGAAAACTTTCATAATTACTTTGATAACATTTTCGAAATTTTAACGTTTTGAAAACTGATTTTCATTTTATTGTTGGTGGACTTTTGAATCTGTTATTGAAAATGTTTGACGGCTGGTGCGATTTTTACTAACTACAAAATTTGGTTTCTCCAAACTAAATTTTGTTTCATCAAAAAAAAGGAATAATATCGAATTTCTTAATCAAAATATTTTACTTTTGTTTTCAAAATATTTTGTTTATCCTATTTCCTTCGAGTTTGTTTACAAATGTTATTTGACGTCGTTATATTACCAAATAATTTTACTTTACGATTTCACTAATTAAAAAAAAATTAACTCCGGGTAGCTTAGCCAAATTCCTCTCGGAATAAATATTTGCATTTGATTTCATATCACTTTAAAAGTTGTAAAATTTTCTTTTACAGCAAAATTTTTATGCGAGATTTGTATCCTCACGTTTTTTAGTGGGGTAATCTTGTTTCCTTTCTGCTTATTCTTAGTTTCGAGGACGAAACTTTGTTTTAGTGGGGAGGATTGTAACACTCACTATTTTCCTAGTGTCGTTAATTATTCTGTTGTGACTCCGTCATGACTCTATGTCAATTTCGTCTTCTATTTCCTTCATCTTTTCTGAATTCTTATTATTTTTTTTGAGTCAAATAATATTTATTTTTATTTTAAAAGATTTTAATTCTTGTAAACCTATTTATTTGATTTTCATTGTAAACTATTTATTTTTGCGCGTGAAGTTCTATTTTTCTACGAACTAACGTTTTAAGCTTGGAATTCAGTTATTTATTTTTCCTAAATATCAAAACACGTTTATATGATATTTCCAACTATGAAATATTTTTATTTAAGAATATTTGACCTTTAATGATTTTATTACGAAGTTTCGTAAATAATTATTTTCCAACGCGCGGTTTACTCGAACTGATTTGAAATACCTTTAACAATTTTACGATTTATCTTTTTATCAACTTAGAAATTATTTGGGACATTTTCCTCATGTTTTGGACCGTGACACACCCATGTCACATTTTTACACTACAACTTTGTATACATTTCATTTTATGATGTTTAAGCCTTAGATATTTTTTTTTTTCTCACCCATTTATTTTTGGCCTTAAACACAAACTATTCACACTCCCCTCCTCTCTCATTTTGGTTGATTTGTGCATGTATTATGACATAATTTTCATCAAAATTTACTTATCATTTATGCTTTAGAAAATCATCCACTTTCTTATCATTCATTTTACAAAAAATTAAACAACATTTCCTCCCTTTTTCTCTCTTGGCTGAGATTTTCCAGCAGCTTTTCTACCAAAATTTTGTCTCAAATCGAGTCTCGATCGTCTCGTTTTCATCTCCTAAATAATCGTCATTCCGATCCCTTCATTAAAGTAATAATCGATGTTGTTTTCGATCGTTATTTTCCTTGATTTTCTAAGTTTTCTCATGGTATTTTTTCACCATGCTTTTCTTGTGTTCAAGGATTTTTGAATGATCCCGAAGCCGACGAATTTATAATCGACTCAAATTTGGGTTAGAGGTAACGTCGATGTTACTCGGTATTTCATGAGTTTAATTGTGTATTTGCATGTATAATTTCTATATTTCATCTTTGACAATATATGTATGTCATATAATCTGGGAAATTTTTAAAAGTTGAAAATTTGCATGTTTCGATATTTTTATCGCTTTTACGAGATTAACGATTAAATCGTCATATTAATTTGTAAAATCGTAATATTCGGCCTAAACATGTAATATATATTTATATTCTGTAAAAAAGATGTTTTTGATTATTTTTAATAATTTAGTATTTTTCTGATATTTTAGTTATCGATTATTGAATTATTTCCGTTTACGGACAAAAACGATTAAAAGCCGATTTTTAGTTCTAGTACTTAAACATTTTATTTTAATCTTATTTTTGACGTGGTGAAACTTTCTAATGAAATAGCATTATATGAGTTTTTTTGTAATTTTTTTAGAATTGCTAAGTGGATGAATTAATTAATCACTTTAAATCATCGTTTATCGTTAAAACCGTGTTTGTAGTTCAAATTCTTGATTTCTGGTCTTTATTTTAAATCTGGAAAAATTATGATTCTGATGGTTTCTTAATAAAATGTATTTTTATGATTTTTAGTGATTAAATAAAATGTTAGGAACGATAAGTTTTATTAATGGAATCGTTAATTGTAAAAACGGGTTTTAAAGACGGTTCTGATGGGATTTATTAAAGCTGGAATTTGTAGAAATATGGAAAATAGTATTTTTTGAAAAATCATGATTTTTAATATTAATAATAATTTTTGGATATTAATACTTAAATCGTTTTGTAATTACTATTTTTATTAATCGTTATTGTCGAGATTAGACGATTAACGAGAAAACGCTTTAAAAACCGAGTTTTAGGATTCTGGAATTTTTTTTTTCTGGACAGAATGTCCATAAATATGTTTTAACTATTTTACTAATTTTTGAACTATTTATTAAAGTCTTTAAGTAATAAGTATTGATTTTTGGACAAATTACGATTTATCGTTAAAATGCTTCGTCTTACCTAAAAGATTTATATTTCCAGCTATTTTGAAAATATTTAAATCTGAAATATTAAGAGTTAAATCATCCTTAAGATATTCTAAATATATTCAATGGTTTAATTAAATAAAAGACGTTAAAAGATTTAATTTGACATTTGCCGTAAAATCCTATTTGTAATTGTATTGTCGTAACTAATAATAATTAGGGAATTTTAGCTTTGTAAATTTTGAAAACACCCTGATTAGTATTATTAAAAATTTTAAGACATTTTAAAATCATTTTATACACTTGTACGATTGTAGACACCCACGTTTGACTGCCAGGTGTCTATAGCAGTTTCCGACAAACACCCGATGATGATCGGACGCAAACGTGCTTTTAACGTACTCGGAAATGGGCTCGAAATCAATGGCATTTGGCCTAGGCATTTTACGGAGGAAAAATTTCACAAAACCAACCTCAAATTCAGGCCCAGTGGGTCGTTTCGAGTCAAATAACAATAATTTGGGTCGAATCCGACACCAGGGGTAAAACCGTCTTTTAGCGACCGAGTCAAAACCCGGTCAAAGATATTTCCCGAGACTTTTGGACCGACCGTGATGTCTCACGCGTCCTGATTGGACTCCAACTCCACAAAAAATCAGCTTCGCAAAATAATAAACAATTCCGTTTAAGGTAGAATTCGATCTCGAGTAGGAATCCTATCCGAGAACCGACTCAGACACTCAACCGAATGCAAATACTCGGCCGAGTAATATACAACCAGCCGGTTTTCCTCTTCTCTTCTCTCACAAGAAAACGGAATTCTCGTTCTCCTCAGCTTCTTACTCAAGCGGTAATTCTAGCTCAAACAGGAATCCTATTCAAAAACCGATTCGAGTACCCGACCGAGTGTAAAACACTCGGCCAAGACAACCCAAATCTGCCGTGTGCCCTTTCTTCCTTCACAAGAAAGCGGAATTCTTATTTCCCTCAAATTCCTGCGTTTCCTATCCTAAGCGGTAGTCAAACTCTTCTAAGCCAAGGTCGGGAACTCCCTATAAATAGCCCCTTGCATCCAACACACATAGATTCATCATTGACATCGATTATCGACACCAATTATTAACACACACATACATACTCCGACACACACACACACACATAATTCCCTTAGCATCGAGAAACCGATAATACATCCAAAACCCGAAGGAAACCGGCCCCAATACCCGACACCTTCACCCGTCAAACCGAGCCACCCTAAACCGAACCTAGCATCACTCGACGCTCCCGTGCCTAGCCACATTCCGACGAGCTCCGATCCGAGTCGACAAGAGCATGTAGGTTGAGGGTGTACCAAACCCGATTTCTTCCTTTCTCTCCTTTTCTCCTCTTCGTCCGTCTTGTCTTTTTACGGGTCAAGAGTCGTTTTTTTTCTTTTCCTAATATCGTTATTAACGAAAAACTATTTTCATAACGAACATTCTTATAAAATACGATATCGATTTTTCAATAATCGAATATTGTAGCGAAAAGAATTATATTAAGATTTCGACGATACTAAAAATCGTTACATCCTTTCTTCGTTTAAAATTCTTTTCTTTTCTCGTTCAAAACAAATTATTTTACAAAACTTTTGCGAAGGAGTAAGAATTCCAAGTGATCGATGTTACTTCATCCTTCAATCTGCTGCTTGGTAGACCATGGATTCACGCGGTCAAAGTCGTGTCTTCCACTCTTCACCGGAAGGTCAAACTACCTTTACAGGATGGGATCATCACTCTCGAAGCCACTCCCATAACCGTGTCAAGCTGCAACACGGCAGGCTCAGCTGACCCACGAGGGTTCAACTTTGTGGGAACGATCGAAGAAGAGTACCTTTTCCAGCCTTACTTCACCGTTGGCATCGATACGATGCTACAGAACCTGGGCTACCTACCGGGAGTCACATCAAGGCCCTATCTTCCACCCGGGAAAATTATCGAAACCCTGAACAACGGGCAATCTCACCTCGGTCTAGGCTATACTATGATGTCCGGATGCACGAACCAAACCAAGGCGGTCACGTTCGTCACCCCGGTATTCGGAGCTATTCAAACGGGCCTCTATCAGCCCACCATCTCATACCCCGGGACCAAACTGGCTCGGGAATGCAATTTCATTCCAGACGACATATTCGCCCTTATCCAGGCCGAATCAAAGGAGGGCACAAGCAATACTGAGCCCATTCTAGGACTACTCTTTGGGGAAGACAAGGTCGTCCCGACCCCTAAGCAGGAGTTAGTCAACTTAATCCTCCGCAGCAACAGGTTTGATCCAACTAAGCTGATCTCTGAGGTTGGTGCCGACACTGGGAAGAGAGCTTGGAGGAAGACAACTAAGTGGACCGACAGTCAAGGCCGAGTCTACAAGCTAACTACTGGCGAAGGAGATATGCATGCTGTCGAATCTGAATCTGAGTCCGAGTCCGAGTCAGAGTTAGAGTCGGAGTCTGAGTCAAAGTCTAGAGGGTCCAGTACTAGGATCGAGTCTGTAACCCCTCTCCCTTCTTTAGCCGCACCATCGGGAACCCCGGAGTCTGTCTCGAGGGCTCTCCCTATCCCGCCTCTGACCAACGATCAGATGACAGCTCTCTTCGAGCTCTTTTCAAAATTTACTATCAATAATAACGATAACCGTTCTGCTTACGACTTGGCTTATTTTCAAAATGTTTTCAAAAATCTTACTTGCAATGACATTGAGAAACCCGACGAACAGGTACCACTGCCTCCGCATCTAATCGAGCAACTCGAGCAAAGGGAGTCCCGAAATCCGGTAATCGAAGAAACCGATTCCATCAACGTAGGAACCCCTTTAGAACCTCAGATGCTTAGGTTGGGCCTATCTTTAAATCCCGAGGAGAAACAACAATTCACGGATCTCCTCCAGGAATTCAAAGATGTTTTCGCATGGTCCTACAAGGACATGCCGGGAATAGACCGGGAAATAGCTGAACACCGAAAACTCATCAAAGACGGGTACAAGCCGGTAAAACAGAAACTCCGAAGAATGAGGCCCGAATGGTCTCTCAAAGTTAAAGAAGAAGTTGATAAACAATTCAAAGCGGGCTTTATTCAAGTGTTTGAATATGCAGACTGGGTTGCAAACATAGTACCAGTACCCAAAAAGGATGGCAAAGTCCGAGTATGTGTAGATTTCCGGGACCTTAATAAGGCTAGCCCAAAAGACGATTTTCCGTTACCACACATCGACATATTGGTGGATAACACGGCTGACCACACCCTTCTATCATTCATGGACGGGTATGCCGGATATAATCAGATTAAAATGGCGGAAGAAGACATGAGTAAGACCACCTTCATCACACCTTGGGGGACTTACTGTTATACTGTGATGCCATTTGGGCTTATTAACGCTGGAGCCACTTATCAACGGACCGCTACTACTTTATTGCATGACATGATGCATAAGGAAGTAGAGGTCTACGTCGACGATATGATTGTCAAATCCAAGGACCGAAACGGGCACATTGCAGCCCTAAGGAAGTTCTTCACCCGACTACGCAAGTACAACATGAGGTTAAACCCTCAAAAATGCAGTTTCGGGGTAACATCGGGCAAGCTACTGGGCCACATTGTTAGCCAACGTGGCATCGAAGTTGACCCAGCAAAGATCAAGGCCATAACCGAGATGCAACCGCCTAAAACCGAAAAGGAGATAAGGGGGTTTCTCGGGAAAGTCCAATACATAATCCGATTCATTTCAAAGCTAACCATGGTATGTGAACCCATTTTCAAGAAACTGAAGATAGGAGAACGAACACTGTGGGACGACAAATGTCAAATGGCTTTCGACAAGATCAAGGAGATTTTATCCTCTCCACCGGTGTTAATGCCACCTCAGTATGGTTTGCCTCTGTCACTATACTTGACAACAACCGAGACTGCCATGGGTGCTATGCTAGCCCAGACGGTCGATTCTGAAAAACGGGCTATTTACTACATCAGTAAAAAGTTCTTGGAATACGAATGCAAATACACCATGCTTGAGAAGACGTGTCTAGCTTTAGTATGGGCCACTAAAAAGCTCCGACACTACATGCTTAGTCACGAGGTACACGTGCTCTCCAAAATGGATCCAATCAAGTATCTATTCGAGAAGCCCATCCTCAACGGTCGTATATCCAGATGGACTTTAATGCTAGCCGAGTTCGACCTCAAGTTCGTACCTTTAAAAGCCATCAAGGGCCGGGTAGTAGCAGAATTCCTCGCCGATAGTCTGATATCCGAGGAAGAACACACCGATACTTGGGCCTTTCCAGATGAAGACATATTCCATACCGACACTGATACATGGGATCTGTATTTTGATGGAGCGTCCAACTTTCGAGGATTTGGTGTCGGGATCTTGCTAATCTCACCATAAGGGGAGCACACCCCGTTATCCATCAAGTTAGATTTTGACGTGACTAACAACGCAGCCGAATACGAACCATGCATTCACGGGTTGCAAGCCGCCGCCGATTTAGGAGTAACAAACCTCCGGGTCCACGGTGACTCGTCACTAGTCATAAATCAAACCCTACAAAAATGGAAAACTCGGAACGCAAACCTCGTGGCTTACCAAGCGCGAGTAAGGGTTCTCGAAAAACAATTACAAAAAGTGGAATACATTTATCTGCCCCGGGAAGAAAACCAGTTTGCAGATGCTCTCTCAAAATTAGCATCTTTACTGAATATCCCAGCACATCTAACCAGCATGCCCATTTGCGTCGAAAGGCGGTCTGAGCCGGCATATATCCACGTTATCTCAGATATTGAAATAAATGATCCAGAACCTTGGTATCAGGCTATTCTAACCTACTTAACATCAGGGGAATATCCTCCGGGAGCTGAAAACCGGGCCAAAAAAGCTCTACGAAGATGGGCAACCCAGTTCATCCGCACAGACGATGGACAGCTGTATAAGAAGACAGCACAGGGGGCTTTACTTCTATGCATTGACAAAACTCGAGCCGAAAAAGTCATGGCCGAAGTACATGATGGTGAAAACGGTCCACACATGAATGCCCATATGTTGGCCCGGAAAATCGCAAGACTCGGTTACTATTGGAATAGCATGGAAACTGACTGTCAGTTGTATGTCAAACACTGCCATAACTGTCAGATTTTCGCCAATGTTCAGCATATGCCTTCATCCCTATTATATACAATGACATCACCATGGCCATTCTCAACATGGGGAATTGATATAATCGGAAAAGTGAACCCTTCCGGGACAGGAGGTCACTGCTTCATCCTAGTGGCTATCGACTATTTCACTAAATGGGTCGAAGCCGAGTCATACCGGATCTTGAACATCAAACACGTGGCTAAGTTCATCCAAAACAAGATTATATGTCGATACGGGATTCCGCGTGAGTTTATCAGCGATCACGGGACCCATTTCCAAGCTGAAACTGCCACCTTGCTGGAAAAGTACAAGATCCAAAGGCATACATCATCGCCTTACCGTCCTCAAACAAATGGAGCGGTAGAGGCAGCCAATAAAACAATTGTCACCATTCTTAAAAAGATGGCTGAGAATTACCGGGACTGGCCCGACAAGATACCCTTTGCCTTATGGGGATATCGGACATCAATCCGAACTGCAACCGGAGCAACTCCATACTATCTGACATACGGAATGGAAGCAGTCCAACCGGTCGAACTAGAAGTACGATCCCTCAGAATCCTGCTCGAGAGCCAGGTACCTGAAGCGGATTGGGTCCAAGCCCGATACGACTCACTAATCCTCTCAGACGAACGGCGATCCCGGGCTCTAAATAATATTCAGATATATCAGAAAAGGATCCAACGGGCTTTTAACAAAAGGGTTAGGCCCAGGAACATCAAAGAGGGCGATCTAGTCCTAAAATCTGTTCGAGCTTTACTACCAGTAGACCCAAGGGGAAAGTTCAAACCTAATTGGGCTGGGCCATATCTGGTGAAGAAGATTCTTTCAGGAGGAGCAGTAATGCTAACAGACTTGGATGGGAACGAGTTCGTCAATCCAACAAACTTGGACCAACTGAAGCGTTACTACCCATAAACCCTATCTCAATGTCATTGGCAAAATTTATAAAAAATGTCTTTTTATGGATTTTCAAAAAAAAAATTTAAGCAAGTCAATAAGTTAGGATTATTTATCCTACCGTTACACATCTCGAATTAATAATCTTGATGTATTTCGAAAAATTGCAAAAATACTTCTGAACTACGGAAGGTTTGATTCCATTAATTTTGGATACGTAGGCAACCCCTCAAAAGGGTACAACCATTGCAATAACGAAAAGACGGGAACGGTATTCACTAATATGTCTTTTTATTATTTCAAAAAAATACATCACAAAAAAAAACAAAAAAACAAAATCACACCACAAAAATAGTAGTAATACTTAAATAATAAATTTAGGAGACTATTCGTACATTTTGCCCTTCCCCTTATCTTTCGGGTCACGCGGAGCCCGAGGCCGACGGGGCGGGGGCGAGCGTTCTCTAATCACAAGGGGAACTTCCTTTGCTCGAACCCGTTTCTTCGATTTTGGGTTTTCCACCATTTGCACCGGTCCAAGCCGAGCCCTAACCGGCTCGGGAAGCCTTTCTCGAGGACCAAGTCGGTCCTTAGCAGCCAGTCTTGGCCGTAGTCTCCTTTCTAGATCTGTCTGGGGGCTCACTTTCCCCCGCGCACCCTTAATACTGGACCCTTCAGTCTGAGTCCTAGATCTCCCTTTCTGACCTATCAAAGTAGATTCTTCGGCAAAGAAGCTTCTGTTGTCTTTAGCATGCTCCCGGCGTAGCAGGTCATAGGCCTCGTCAATTTTCAAGGCAGCCCGAGTCTTAGCTGAATCAGCTCGGGTCCACCTTACATAAGAATCGGTTACCCAGATCGAATGAGAGTTTTTAAGAACAGGCCAAGTAGCTCGGGTATACCACCTTTGCATCCAGGTGTCACACATCACATCCGTCAGCTGAGTAGATTCACTCACAACGGCCTCGATTTCTGGGATTCTTTGCGCCCGACCATATTGCCTAAGTATGCGAACGGGAAAGAGGTGAACTGTCCGCCTAAAAGATAGGATTACCTGGTATCTAGCCCTATCTCGAGACTCTAGACCAGTCCAAACGTAAATTGGCCACCATGGCACGGCCCAACGGATCAACAGGCCTCCATGGAAAGATAGCACCTCGTCCCGGTATTTTTGGGTATTGAAGCGAGAAAAGGCAATAGCTCGTCTCCTCGACATAACTTGCCTGGGTTGATATCGGCTCACATTTAAGGGAGGATCCAAGATCGATAGCCTCTCGAATAGCCACAGCTGAAAAAAAAAAAAAAAAAAAAAGGCGTGAAAACCGAGAAAACCGCAGAAACCGGCAAAAATCATAAAAGACCGCAGAAACGAAAAAACCGGAAAATCAGAAAAGCCGAAAAAATCAAAAAAAACGGCATACCTGTAGAAGCCGAGTACTCCCAGTCAGCCGGGCTGACGAATCCCTCTTACGATTATCCAAACCCTGGATAATCTCTCCTGTAATTAGCCAAGCCGGGCTGTGCTCCGTCTCCATCAGGTCAACCACGGTGAAAAGTCTGACATGGCCCATGCAAGATAACAAGTCCATATGCCCTTCAAAGGCATAAACATGGAGCATACAAAAAGTAAATGTAACACCCGTAAAATTTACAACTTTGATATCCGTCCCGTTGCGATTAAATCGACTCTTATCGAGTCTCGTTATTTTTCATCCAGCTTAATTTCGATCTTCGTATAACACTTTAATAAATTTTCGTTCAAAACCAATTTTAATTTCCTTGTTCGCGAGAATTTTAATTAATCTCGAGAAATTGCTATTTAATATTTTTCTACGCGATTTCGTATATAATTATTTTCGAAACGTGATTTTAATACTTCTTTCTCATAAACACGTTCTCATATGTTTTCCGTCTTATTATTATTATTATTTTTAATCGCGAATCGGGCTCAGATTGTAGCAGACCCGACCGTTTCCCTCAGCAGACTGAGATATTTTCGTAGTCGGTTGAGAGTCAAAACCGACTCCTCTATTTCCTTCTTTATCCTATTACAAGTTACCCTTTAACCGTCTTTTGGCAGTTACCCAACCCCTTTTAAACTCCAACCATATTCCTCTTTACAATGTACGTTCCCCTCTCCTCTACTCAAAAAAAAAAAAAGAACGTAAACAACAACAGTGCACTGTTCTTCAATTTTTTTTTTCCCGTTTTCGATCATTCTTTTCATTTCGTGTTCATCTTAATTCAAGGGTAATCATCGAAACCCCTATTCCTCCTTCCTACTTCTCGATTTACGACGCTAATAAGGGTCTTGCACCTTTTTATATTTTTTATATAGGTTTTCGAGACAACCCCGAGGAAGACGAGTACATTATTGACTCAAATCTTGATTAAGGTAACACGACGATCTCGGTATTGTTTGATATTTTGTCGTAGTTACATGTATAGAATTTAAGTTTTTGTTTGGCTATTATAGTATGTCATTAATTTTTTTTTATTTAAAAGTTTTAGAATCGTTAATTTTCAATTATTTCGTTGTTATGTTCGTTTTTACGAGATTAGCGAATAAATCGTTATAATAGTTATTAAATCATAATATTTGGCCGATACACTAATATAATTTTAAAGTTCCTGCCAAAAAAATAAATTTTACAGATTTCGAGTTTTTGAGTCGTTTAATGGATTTTTAACCGATTTCGTACAAAATCGATTTAAAACCGATTTAATGTTCAAATGCCTAAATTACGTATTTGCAATTTTTTGTGTACGTACATTCTGACCAAATTTAATTTTCTGTAAATTTTCGTAATTTTTCGAATTTTATAAGTGGGTGAAAAAAATAAATAGTCCTAAAACACCGTTTATCGTTAAAACCGAATATTCCTTTTAATTTTTGATTTTTTATTTTTTATTCTCGATTCAAAATAAAGTTTCTGATATTTTCTAACAAAATAATTATTTTTGTGACATTCGAGATTTAATAAAATAAAAAGAGCGATAAATAGTTATTTAACCTTTTAAAACGAAACCGATGATTAAAAGACGGTTTTTCCTATTTTTTTTTAATTCTGGAATTTTTTTTTTCTTAAAAACTGAAAAGTTTCTGGAAAATTTTTATTTCCTTGATAAGTTATGATTTTTAACAACCGTGCACAAATCGTTTTGAATTTAGCTTTTATTTTTAATCGTTAACGTTTATTAACGTGTTTTCCGTAAAAGCCTTTAAAAACGAGTTTCCAGATTTTGAAAAAAAATATTTTCTGGACAGATTGTCTAAAAATTAGTTTTAATTATTTATCGTAATTTTTACACTATTTTTCGAAGCTTTTAAATGATATAATCAATTTTTAAGCGAAATCGTGAATAATCGTTAAAACACGATTTTACAGCAACTTATTTAATTTTCCAGCAATTTCGAACCTTCTAAAAATTTAACCGTTTCATCTTAAGTCACCCTTTATGTTATTCAAAAATAATTTAAATGTTTAATAAAATAAAGAAGATTAAATAAATTACTTTTATAAAGATGATTGTCGTAAAACATTATTTTATACTCGTTCCGTCGAAACTAATAATAAATAGGGAATTTTAGTTTTATATATTTTCGAAACACCCTAATTCATAATAATAATAATAATAATAATAATAATAATACGTTTGTGAAGTATTTCGATATTTCTTATAAACAATTTATACTCGATTTAGAACTTAAAAATTGTTAAGGCCGAAAGTAGTAGTTTGCGAAATTAATAATATTTACTTTATAGTTAGAGTAAATTACTATTCTCGATATTTTTCTATAACGCTATTTTCATCGTATTGTTATTCCGAGAAAATTTCCTAAAATAGAAATTTTCCTAAAAATAGAAAGTTTCCTAAATTAGAAAGTTTCCTATATTAGAAAGTTTCCTTTTTAGAACGTTTTGTCAACGGCTTTGTTTTGGAGTTATGGAATAAGGATAAGTGTACGGGTAGAGTAATACAGTCTAGGGTATACGTTTTGCCATCAACTATAAAGCTGGTGTGTCTAGTTAGAGACACATTGGTCGTTGAACTGAGCATGGTTTGTGTTCAGGAGTGTGTATATTTTGACCTTAAACTTAGATATCGCATCGTGTAAGTCGCCGTCGGGTTGAACTGGATTACGGTTGGTGTCCAGGAGGGGTGTACATTACTTAAGCCAGGACCTCGCTGCACGCAGTCCTGTTATAGTTGAGTTGCCTAGTTAGAGACTGAAGTCTAATTTGTTTTGACTAAATTCTCGAACCTAGTTTAGTATGATCCTAGTGAAAGTCTATTCCGTTACACTGATTGACTTCCATAGCGCCGTTATTTTATTGATTGACATGGATTTGCAGGTTGACAATCATTTCGAATTATTTTACCGTATCATTTTAAATGTTTTCCATTTTTCAACTATTTTGATATAGTAGTAATTGTGCATTAATATCATGTAATATGGCTGGGAGAACGTCGTCGTTACTCCCCACTGAATTGTGGCTGTTATGTTTATAACATGGCAGGTATTATCTGTTTGGGTTGTGTGAGCTAGCGAGCGGCATTTGGTCTTGCGCCGTTGAATTTATTTTCATACTATGGTTTGTATGTTTAACATTTTTAAGGTTTTTAAATTTTTGCCCTTTTTATAAAAGTGACAGTTGTACCGACTTACCTTTTCATTATTAAAATTTAGTTATCAGTGTGTTAATCCCAACTCAATAGTGATTCCGCCACCGTTTTGCATTAGAATTTATAGGGGATTACAGTTGGTATCAGAGCATCGTTGCTCCCGACGCTCACACATGATTTTAGGAAAAATATCAGTAAATTGGTTAAACATTAAATAAGATATTAGTGAGAGATGGGTAGAAACCAAAATAAGGACTTACTTGTTTAGTTTATATGTTCCTGAACTCAATGATTAGCATTGATTATGTGTTTCTTTTGTGATTAAGATGAACGGCCGAACGAACCAGAATGACATCAATGCTGCGTTTATCAACAACATGAATGCGATGGTGCAAACACTCCAGGAATTGACCAACAGGAACGCAAACAACCAGCGACCCTTTAGCTTCTCGCACGCAGCTGAAGGAATGGCCAAGAGCAAGTTAGAATTTTACGACCGCTCTGTAGATCCTGAAGTCATGAATCGTTGGTTCCGGTTGATGGAGAGGCAATTCGGGATTTATTCTGCTCCCGAGGACCAGAAGGTGGGCCTGGCCGTGCTTTACTTGTCTGATGAAGTCGATCGATGGTGGAGCCTAGTTGGCCCAACTACCTTGCAGACTCCGGGTTTTGGTTGGGCTCAATTCAAGATCCTGTTGGAGCGTAGGTTCTATCCCAAGGAGCTAAAGAAGCAAAGAATGAGGGAGTTCAGCAATCTTGTCCAAGGAAACAACATGACCGTGGCTGAGTGCTCGCAACAATTCCATTTTCTGGCGCATTATGCTGAAGGCCTGCTACAAACTGAGGACAATCGAGCCTTTTATTTCAGATAGGGGCTCAGAGCAGACATTGCACACAATATTCCCAGGGATTTGGAGACTGTACAAGATATCTACAATGCCGCGCTGTTTACCGAGTCCTCACTGAAGGAAGTCAAGAAAATGGAGACCACTGCTGCTGGTTACAAGCGACCATTCCAATCTTCTGGCAACACCTCTTCTTCATCGAAGAAATTTCATTCTTCTGGAGGTCTGAAATATTCCTTTGTTTTCTTTCTTCTTATCTTGTTACATATCAGAATCACATCATATGTTTTACAGGAAAAAGGAACAACTCTAACTCCCGATTTCAAGACAAGAAGAGCAATGCCTGCTTCAAATGCAAGAAGGATTTCCACCCGGGCAAGAACTGTGACGGCTCTCCCATCGTCTGTTTCACCTGCGGAGAACCGGGACATATTTCGACCAGATGTTCGAAGAAGGCTGCAACCAGCGATGCTGTCACCACACCTGCTCGAAAGGGGCGCATATTCTTGATGAGCCGAGCCGACGCTGAGGCTAACCCTGACGTAGTTACGGGTATGTTTACGATCTCTGGTGTTAGTGCCTTTATATTATTTGATACTGGTGCCTCCATATCTGCTATCTCCTCCAGCTTTGCTTCGAAATTATCTTTTATTCCTTCCCAAGCCGAGCCTATTTCTATCACTCTTCCTTCTGGTGAAATCGTTGCTTGTTCTAAAGCATATCAAGCTGTTCCTATTCTTTTTTCCGGTATTATCCTTCCTTCAACTCTTCTCGAGTTTCCTCTGGCAGAGTTCGATGTTATTTTGGGCATGGATTGGTTATCCCTCTATGATGCAAGATTTCAGTGCCGAGACCAGAAGATTTTTCTGAAGACTCCTAGTGGTTCTCGTATTACTTATCGTGGTGGTCGACGCCAGAAGGGTATCAAGATCATTTCTGCTATGAAAGCTATTCGTTTGCAGAGAAAAGGTTGCCAAGCATTTTTATGTACGGTGACTGTAACTGCAGAATTACCCAAACTTGAGGAAGTACGCATAGTCAGTGAATATGCAGATGTATTTCCCGAGGAATTACCTGGTATTCCCCCTGAGCGAGATGTAGAATTCACCATCGAGCTCGTACCAGGTACTGGCCCTATTGCCAAGGCCCCTTATAGAATGGCTCCAGCTGAGTTGCAAGAATTGCGTAAACAGTTGGATGATATGATTGAGAAGGACTTCATTCGTCCTAGTTCATCTCCATGGGGTGCTCCTGTACTGTTTGTAAAGAAGAAAGACGGTACTATGCGCTTATGTATTGACTATCGTGACCTTAACAAGGTTAAGATCAAGAACAAATATCCCTTGCCCAGAATCGATGATCTCTTCGATCAACTTAAGGGCGCTTCTGTATTTTCCAAGATCGATCTCAGATCGGGTTATCATCAAATCCCTGTCCGTGAATCAGATATTCCCAAGACGGCTTTCAGTTCGAGGTATGGACACTATGAGTTCAAAGTTATGCCTTTTGGACTAACCAATGCTCCTGCAGTATTCATGGATCAGATGAACCGAACGTTCCGGGAGTATCTAGACCAGTGTGTTGTTGTCTTTATTGACGACATCCTAATCTATTCTAAATCCGAGGCTGAGCATGCCGAGCATCTTAAGATCATTCTTGGCATCCTGCGAGATCAAAAGTGGTATGCTAAGTTCTCTAAGTGTGAATTTTGGCTCTCTGAAGTGGCTTTCTTGGGTCATGTCATTGCTAAAGACGGTATTAAAGTGGACCCGGCTAAGATTTCCGCTATCGAGAATTGGACAAGTCCGAAAGATGTTGGTGAGATTCGAAGTTTCTTAGGTCTTGCTGGATATTACCGAAGATTCGTTCAAGATTTCTCTAAGGTGGCCCGTCCTATGACTCAGTTGCTTAAGAAAGAGTCTAAGTTCCTATGGAACCAGGCCTGTGAAGATGCCTTCTCCGAGCTTAAGAGACGGCTTACTACTGCTCCAGTTTTGACCCTACCCGAGGAAGGTGTTAACTTTGAAGTTTATTGTGACGCTTCTAAGCATGGTTTGGGTTGTGTTCTCATGCAAGGTGGTAAGGTAGTCGCTTATGCCTCTAGACAGTTAAAAGTTCATGAGGCGAATTACCCTACCCACGATCTTGAGTTAGCTGCTGTAGTTCATGCTCTAAAGGTCTGGCGACATTATCTCTATGGAGTAAGGTGCAAGGTGTACACTGACCACAAAAGCCTACGATATCTCTTTACGCAGAAAGACCTTAATGCGAGACAGAGACGGTGGGTAGAGTTGGTGAACGATTACGATCTTGAATTGGTGTACTGCGAGGGTAAAGCCAATGTGGTTGCAGATGCTCTTAGCAGAAAGATCCTACATTCCTTAACTCCATGTTCTGGCATTTCTGAAGATCTGTCCCGAGAGTTCGCAAAGATGACAATTGATGTGGTTATCGAAGGTTCTGATGGGCGGATCAATGCCTTAGTTGCTGAACCAGCTCTTTTTCAGGAGATTCGTGATAAACAGTTGGAAGATCCTCTCGTTGCCGGTATCCGTGAGAAGATGAAACAGGGTAAAGCTCTCGATTTCTCTGTGGATTCTAGTGGAGCTCTGAAGTTTAGGGACCGTTGGGTCGTTCCGGATGAGGTGGAAGTCAGGAAGCAGATTTTGACCGAAGCTCATAAGTCGAGATATTCTGTACATCCCGGAGGTGGTAAAATGTACAAGGATTTGAAGCTTCATTTCTGGTGGCCATTCATGAGGGACGACATTGCCAAATTTGTGAGCAAGTGTTTGACTTGTCAGCAGGTTAAGTTTGAACATAAGAAACCTGCTGGTATGCTACAACCGCTCCCTGTTCCAGAGTGGAAGTGGCAGTGTGTAGCCATGGATTTTGTAGTGGCATTACCGAGAACCGTAAATGAAAGAAACGGTATTTGGGTCATAATAGATCGTTTGACCAAATGTGCACGATTTGTTCCTATTCGTGACACTTGGAGTCTGGAGAAGCTTGCAGAAGTCTATATTGCCGAGGTGGTCCGTCATCACGGTGTTCCACTCGAGATCGTGTCCGACCAAGATCCAAGGTTCTGTTCTAAATTCTGGAAGGCATTACAAAGTGCCTTGGGAAGTCAATTGTTGATGAGTACCGCTTTTCATGCCGCTACCGATGGTCAATCCGAGAGGACGATTCAGACCTTAGAAGACATGTTACGGGCTTGTGCGTTGGATTTTCAGGATAATTGGATCCGACATCTTCCATTGGTGGAATTCTCCTACAACAACAGTTATCATGCTTCCATCAAGATGGCCCCGTTTGAAGCACTGTATGGTCGTAAGTGTCGTAGCCCATTGTGCTGGGACGTACCTGGTGAGGTGAAGACTTTGGGTCCTGATCTGCTGGCCGAGACCGTTGACGCAGTGGAATTAATTCGTTCCAGGATGAAAGCTGCTCAGGATCGTCAGAAATCCTATGCGGATGTCCACCGCCGACCTCTGGAGTTTGCAGTTGGTGATCTGGTATTTCTTAAGGTATCGCCGATGAAAGGAGTGAAACGATTCGGGATCAAAGGCAAACTTAGTCCTAAGTTCATTGGACCGTACCCCGTGATCGAGAAGGTAGGTGAAGTGGCTTACAAGCTAGAGTTGCCTGCTTCGATGGGCAAAGTTCATGACGTCTTTCACGTATCTCAGCTGAGGAGGTATGTTAGTGACCTCGAGCACGTTCTAGAACCAAAAATTGTTGATGTAGAACCTGACCTGACATACGAAGAGAGACCTGTGAAGATTACTGATCGACGAGAGAAGCGCTTGAGGAATAAAGTTGTACCCTTGGTGAAGGTTTTATGGCGCTGTAACAAGTTCGAAGAAGAAACTTGGGAAACCGAAGCGGCGATGCAAGCCAAACATCCTCATCTCTTCGAGTAAGGTAATCTCGATTCCTTCCTTTCCGTCTTTTCCAGTTTCGAGGACGAAACTTCTTTTTAGTGGGGAGGGTTGTAACACCCGTAAAATTTACAACTTTGATATCCGTCCCGTTGCGATTAAATCGACTCTTATCGAGTCTCGTTATTTTTCATCCAGCTTAATTTCGATCTTCGTATAACACTTTAATAAATTTTCGTTCAAAACCAATTTTAATTTCCTTGTTCGCGAGAATTTTAATTAATCTCGAGAAATTGCTATTTAATATTTTTCTACGCGATTTCGTATATAATTATTTTCGAAACGTGATTTTAATACTTCTTTCTCATAAACACGTTCTCATATGTTTTCCGTCTTATTATTATTATTATTATTATTTTTAATCGCGAATCGGGCTCAGATTGTAGCAGACCCGACCGTTTCCCTCAGCAGACTGAGATATTTTCGTAGTCGGTTGAGAGTCAAAACCGACTCCTCTATTTCCTTCTTTATCCTATTACAAGTTACCCTTTAACCGTCTTTTGGCAGTTACCCAACCCCTTTTAAACTCCAACCATATTCCTCTTTACAATGTACGTTCCCCTCTCCTCTACTCAAAAAAAAAAGAAAAAAAAGAACGTAAACAACAACAGTGCACTGTTCTTCAATTTTTTTTTTTCCCGTTTCCGATCATTCTTTTCATTTCGTGTTCATCTTAATTCAAGGGTAATCATCGAAACCCCTATTCCTCCTTCCTACTTCTCGATTTACGACGCTAATAAGGGTCTTGCACCTTTTTATATTTTTTTATATAGGTTTTCGAGACTACCCCGAGGAAGACGAGTACATTATTGACTCAGATCTTGTTTAAGGTAACACGACGATCTCGGTATTGCTTGATATTTTGTCGTAGTAACATGTATAGAATTTAAGTTTTTGTTTGGCTATTATAGTATGTCATTATTTTTTTTTTATTTAAAAGTTTTAGAATCGTTAATTTTCAATTATTTCGTTGTTATGTTCGTTTTTACGAGATTAGCGAATAAATCATTATAATAGTTATTAAATCATAATATTTGGCCGATACACTAATATAATTTTAAAGTTCCTGCCAAAAAAATAAATTTTACAGATTTCGAGTTTTTGAGTCGTTTAATGGATTTTTAACCGATTTCGTACAAAATCGATTTAAAACCGATTTAATGTTCAAATGCCTAAATTACGTATTTAAATCTGAAATTTTTTGTGTACGTACATTCTGACCAAATTTAATTTTCTGTAAATTTTCGTAATTTTTCGAATTTTATAAGTGGGTGAAAAAAATAAATAGTCCTAAAACACCGTTTATCGTTAAAACCGAATATTCCTTTTAATTTTTGATTTTTTATTTTTTATTCTCGAATCAAAATAAAGTTTCTGATATTTTCTAACAAAATAATTATTTTTGTGACATTCGAGATTTAATAAAATAAAAAGAGCGATAAATAGTTATTTAACCTTTTAAAACGAAACCGAAGATTAAAAGACGGTTTTTCCTTTTTTTTTAAAATTCTGGAATTTTTTTTTCTTAAAAACTGAAAAGTTTCTGGAAAATTTTTATTTCCTTGATAAGTTATGATTTTTAACAACCGTGCACAAATCGTTTTGAATTTAGCTTTTATTTTTAATCGTTAACGTTTATTAACGCGTTTTCCGTAAAAGCCTTTAAAAACGAGTTTCCAGATTTTGAAAAAAATTATTTTCTGGACAGATTGTCTAAATATTCCTTTTAATTATTTATCGTAAATTTTACACTATTTTTCGAAGCTTTTAAATGATAGAATCAATTTTTAAGCGAAATCGTGAATAATCGTTAAAACACGATTTTACAGCAACTTATTTAATTTTCCAGCAATTTCGAACCTTCTAAAAATTTAACCGTTTCATCTTAAGTCACCCTTTATGTTATTCAAAAATAATTTAAATGTTTAATAAAATAAAGAAGATTAAATAAATTACTTTTATAAAGATGATTGTCGTAAAACATTATTTTATACTCGTTCCGTCGAAACTAATAATAAATAGGGAATTTTAGTTTTATATATTTTCGAAACACCCTAATTCATAATAATAATAATAATAATAATAATAATAATAATAATAATAATAATAATAATAATAATAATAATACGTTTGTGAAGTATTTCGATATTTCTTATAAACAATTTATACTCGATTTAGAACTTAAAAATTGTTAAGGCCGAAAGTAGTAGTTTGCGAAATTAATAATATTTACTTTATAGTTAGAGTAAATTACTATTCTCGATATTTTTCTATAACGCTATTTTCATCGTATTGTTATTCAGAGAAAATTTCCTAAAATAGAAATTTTCCTAAAAATAGAAAGTTTCCTAAATCAGAAAGTTTCCTATATTAGAAAGTTTCCTTTTTAGAACGTTTTTTCAACGGCTTTGTTTTGGAGTTATGGAATAAGGATAAGTGTACGGGTAGAGTAATACAGTCTAGGGTATACGTTTTGCCATCAACTATAAAGCTGGTGTGTCTAGTTAGAGACACATTGGTCGTTGAACTGAGCATGGTTTGTGTTCAGAAGTGTGTATATTTTGACCTTAAACTTAGATATCGCATCGTGTAAGTCGCCGTCGGGTTGAACTGGATTACGGTTGGTGTCCAGGAGGGGTGTACATTACTTAAGCCAGGACCTCGCTGCACGCAGTCCTGTTATAGTTGAGTTGCCTAGTTAGAGACTGAAGTCTAATTTGTTTTGACTAAATTCTCGAACCTAGTTTAGTATGATCCTAGTGAAAGTTTATTCCGTTACACTGATTGACTTCCATAGCGCCGTTATTTTATTGATTGACATGGATTTGCAGGTTGACAATCATTTCGAATTATTTTACCGTATCATTTTAAATGTTTTCCATTTTTCAACTATTTTGATATAGTAGTAATTGTGCATTAATATCATGTAATATGGCTGGGAGAACGTCGTCGTTACTCCCCACTGAATTGTGGCTGTTATGTTTATAACATGGCAGGTATTATCTGTTTGGGTTGTGTGAGCTAGCGAGCGGCATTTGGTCTTGCGCCGTTGAATTTATTTTCATACTATGGTTTGTATGTTTAACATTTTTAAGGATTTTAAATTTTTGCCCTTTTTATAAAAGTGGCAGTTGTACTGACTTACCTTTTCATTATTAAAATTTAGTTATCAGTGTGTTAATCCCAGCTCAATAGTGATTCCGCCACCATTTTGCATTAGAATTTATAGGGGATTACAGTAAAGGCCCTACGGCTATGAACCGGCCTGACCCGGACATCATCTGAGTTCATGAATTTTTCAGCCAGATCGATCAGGGAAACGGTATCTCCTTCTAGCATACGGGATACCTCCATATGGGAAAGCCCTAAAAATTCCCTTAACTTCCTTCTTGGGTCAGAAACTGAAAAAGGGATAGCAGGGCGAAGTATAGGATTCCATCCTCCTGCAGCAGCAATTTCCTCAGGAATAGGGCAAATCTCTCCTCGAGGAAAACTAAATACATGATAGGTATCATCCCAATAGGATAGGTAAGCATCCAAGAAGTGGCAGTCTACTTGCATCTGACGGATCACGGACAATTGGGTAACGCCATTCTGATTTAGGATAGCCCTATCGGCATCCCTAAAATATTTGGACCACTCGTGCAAAATCCCGACTAAGCGGTCGATTCCCATAATTTATTTGCTAAAAGAAGGAGTAATTACTTTCAGGACTTATTCTTTTCTTTAAGGAATTGAGAATTGTGGAATTATGAAAATTTATGAAGCAAGAAGGGTATTTATAGCATAAAACCCAATTCTCCTCATCACCTTAGGATTCCCAATCCTAGAATATTTAGTATACAAGCCATTATCCTAAGGCTTAAGTAAGTCATCCCGAGCATTCCTATTCCTTTTCAAAGTCACAAAAATTCTTTAATTTTTCAAAGACTTTTGCAAACACAAAAAATTCAAACCTTTTCCCAAAATTTTTATTCCCCAGCACGACTCATTTTTCCTACAAATATTACATGCGAAACATTGCTACTTTGCATAAATATGTACAGGACGACTCAAGCAGGACCATGCAATTTGCATAACTCCCCAGCGGCATTTAACAAGATGAGCCCACATACAGGCCCATTTTAAGTCTTATACGACGAGTTCAATTCCCCACGGAGTTATCATCAGCTCAGGACATTTCTAGCCCATGGCCGGCGGGCCCTCCACGCAGGTCTAATGGACCTTAAACGACCCGACCGGAAGCTACTGGGTTTTAATCCTTGATTGGCCTGGTAGCTACTCTGACTTTCGCCCTGTCCAAGCCTCAGTCAGAGTGGGGGCTCTGTAGACACCCACATTTGACTGCCAGGTGTCTATAGCAGTTTCCGACAAACACCCGATGATGATCGGACGCAAACGTGCTTTTAACGTACTCGGAAATGGGCTCGAAATCAATGGCATTTGGCCTAGGCATTTTACGGAGTACAAATTTCACAAAACCAACCTCAAATTCAGGCCTAGTGGGTCGTTTCGAGTCAAATAACACTAATTTGGGTCGAATCTGACACCAGGGGTAAAACCGTCTTTTAGCGACCGAGTCAAAACCCGGTCAAAGATATTTCCCGAGACTTGTGGACCGACCGTGATGTCTCACGCGTCCTGATCGGACTCCAACTCCACAAAAAATCAGCTTCGCAAAATAATAAACAATTCCGTTTAAGGTAGAATTCGATCTCGAGTAGGAATCCTATCCGAGAACCGACTCAGACACTCAACCGAATGCAAATACTCGGCCGAGTAATATACAACCAGCCGGTTTTCCTCTTTTCTTCTCTCACAAGAAAACGGAATTCTCGTTCTCCTCAGCTTCTTACTCAAGCGGTAATTCTAGCTCAAACAGGAATCCTATTCAAAAACCGATTCGAGTACCCGACCGAGTGTAAAACACTCGGCCAAGACAGCCCAAATCTGCCGTGTGCCCTTTCTTCCTTCACAAGAAAGCGGAATTCTTATTTCCCTCAGATTCCTGCGTTTCCTATCCTAAGCGGTAGTCAAACTCTCCTAAGCCAAGGTCGGGAACTCCCTATAAATAGCCCCTTTCATCCAACACACATAGATTCATCATTGACATCGATTATCGACACCAATTATTAACACACACATACATACTCCGACACACACACACACATAATTCCCTTAGCATCGAGAAACCGATAATACATCTAAAACCCGAAGGAAACCGGCCCCAATACCCGACACCTTCACCCGTCAAACCGAGCCACCCTAAACCGAACCTAGCATCACTCGACGCTCCCGTGCCTAGCCACATTCCGACGAGCTCCGATCCGAGTCAACAAGAGCATGTAGGTTGAGGGTGTACCAAACCCGATTTCTTCTTTTCTCTCCTTTTCTCCTCTTCGTCCGTCTTGTCTTTTTACGGGTCAAGAGTCGTTTTTTTCTTTTCCTAATATCGTTATTAACGAAAAACTATTTTCATAACGAACATTCTTAAAAAATACGATATCGATTTTTCAATAATCGAATATTGTACCGAAAAGAATTATATTAAGATTTCGACGATACTAAAAATCGTTACATCCTTTCTTCGTTTAAAATTCTTTTCTTTTCTCGTTCAAAACAAATTATTTTACAAAACTTTTTTTTATTTTATTCATTCCGAATATTCGATATCGATTTCATAATCGAATATCGGGTATGACGAATATCGAAAACATGAATCGAGTACAAATTAATTCATAGCTTGTACGCAATTCATCAAAATAACAATTTTTGAACAACGAGCAAAACGGGACAGACCCGCACGCGAGTCGCGCCCCTCACAGGCGACTCGCGTACGAGTCTGAAATCCATGCTCCTTTTTCAACTTTTTCGTTCTTTTTATTATTTATTCTTCGAATGATTTCTAAAATTTACATCTTTTCCAAAACTATTCCAAGTATTTGATATTGATTTCGTAGTCAACTATCGAATATAACGAATATCGAAAATATTAAGTCGAGTACGAATCATGCAATATTCATACGCGATTTAATACGAACATCGAGTTTTCGAAAACCGGCACCGAAACAGGCCACCACGCGACCCGTCGGTGTCCCGGGCGAGTCGCGCGGCCGGCTGTTCTGCCGCGGCTTTTTCCGTCTTTTTATAATTTTTTTTTCGAACATCGTTTTTTATACAAAACGTCTTTTCAACAATATTTTTCAGATTTCGATTAATATTTATTTTCTCGATTTCACATATTTATTACTTGCTATCATTATTTACAAATCGATACTAACTCGTTTGTTCATCTTTTGTAGCAAATTCATTTTTTTTATTTCATTTGTTTTATTATACTAAAACGAATCTCACATGCTAAATTCAACTTTGACGTTAATTAATTTTTCATGCATTAAACCACTTAGCAACCCGTTCAATTTCTCACATGCTTAGGAAAACAATGTTTGCATATCATTCATCGTTCAACTAACACGCGCATTAAAACGTCATTCGATATCCTAGTAGAGGCCGCTAATGTGCGGGCGGGGTTGGGTGTTCTTAGTGAACTTCCCAACACGTACCCTCACCCCTTACTCAGAACCGTGGTTTCCGGATGTCCGAAACCATTGGCAACGAGAGTCATTCAATATACGATTAACCGCTCAAGTCGGCATCTATATCGATATGCAAAAGGGACGAGCCCAATAAACTCTGACATCGGAAATGGGCCATATTTTGTACACGGCCCACTACGACATAGAGTGGGCTCGAACGGTTCCGAATAACCATAAAATTCGGTGGCGACTCCGACTTCGATTTAAGTTTCCATTTGACCATCTCATGGAGATTCATTCGCCTCCCCAAAACCCGCGCGTGGCCGCGTCGGGGTGGACCTATGTCATGTCCACAATTTGGCGACTCCGCTGGGGATTTACTGATGAGTTAATAACCTTCGGTATCCTCAGGGTGAGACTCGAATAGAAATCGTTTGACTAGTACAATGCGCGTTTTAGTTTTACGGTTCATGCATAACCCCATTTTCCCGGGCCGGTACTCGTGACCGACGTCCCACTATACCATTGATATAGTCCAAACTGGTTATGTCAAAGGTGACCATTAGCCGATTCGTATGGGTTTTACGGCATGTCCTAATCTCAACTCGAGTTAGGGAGTCCGCCCCGATTCTCGATAGGCTATGTACACTGGTATAGACCCTTATAGACTGACCGAGACTTGGACTAAGAGCATACATGGCGTCATTATACTGTTTCCATGACTACGTGCTACTTGATCCGTATCTTTTTCAAAACCGTCATTTTTCAAAATTTTGCATCCTTTTCAAAATATCCAATTTTCAAAACCCGGGTCATATACCGAATTTAGGATCAATGATTTTACTCAAAATAGCCTTTTTCTAGCCGGTATTATACCCAATTTAAAACTCGAATTTATTTTCGAACTTTCAAACCGTCACCCGGCCCATCTTTGCCGTTTTCTTTTTTTTTTCTCGAAAACGGGCTGTCGTTCGAAGCAAAGTAGTGTCTCAAGCTTTTAACATTGTTACTATTGCAGTGCGGTGGGTTATGATACTGCAGCTAGTAAGTTTGAGAAAATTTCAATAATTTCAAATTCCAAGGGTTCATGAAATCTAGATATAACTGGTATATATATAATTTGCTGTTTCTTGGATTTTTACATGTTTGTGGGTCCCTCGCCTCTTGATGTTGTTAACCAGTATACCACCTTCATAGGTCGTCCTGCTCCTATGCCTTACTGGGCTTTTGGTAATCCCTTTTTCTTTATCTCGATCATTTGTTTTGGCGTAAAGTTGCTTAGGATGTTTGAAACTAGCTAGATTCAAACACTTGGTAGTAATGTACTTATGTGACTAGTCAGTAGTCAGTCATACAAACCCGAGTGAGTGAGTGAGTATTCATTAAGAAGTCTAACAGTTTAAGAATGAGGTTTGTAATAAATACTAACTGTTAGAATGAGTCAGTATTCCAATCTTAGTCAGTATTCACTAGTATTGGAAGTTGTTGAAAAACAATTGTTAGATCGATGAGGTGAGGTGTCTAAGATTTGGGAAATGGTGACGAGGAGTATATAATAATCTTGATCTGTTGTTCCAGGAGCTACAAATTAAATGTGCCAAGGTTAAGAGAATGATGATATACTCGGTATGTTTTATTATACGATGGAGTGGAGTATTAGATTAATAAAAGTAGTGTATAATTATTTGTTAATAATATCTAGATTTGGTTGGGATACTAGATTTTTACAACTAGCAATCCTATGAAGGTGGTATACTGGTAACACTTGTTCTTAGACCCTGGAAACTTTTCCTGTGAAGTGTGAACTACTCTATTGAACATGAGAAACCAACCAGTAAACTACCTCTATACCAAAAAAATCCTAATATACTAAATAAAGAAGAAAACTTGCTGACCATGTAACATGAGAACATACTTGATCAAAATAATCTACTCGTATTACGATTTATGACCGAGTCCCAAACATTCATCAACCAAAAGGCCAAAATCCATACGCGTGTTTGAAAATAGGGGGGAAACATGATACTTATTTTGAAGGCATACAGTTGATAAAATAGGAAGAGAGTTAAATAATGAATCCTAAATAGGAAATGCAAGACCGAAGATGACTTAACCTAGTGGTTAAGACTAGATGCTTTGGGACAATAGGTCTCAGGTTCGAATCTCCTCATCCTATATTGTAATGCGACTAAGTACGCTCTTCGTTGAACCAAAAAAAAAGAAATGGAAAGGAATACCAACTACCAAACTGCGATCAGCTGATGTACATCAAAATCGAACAAGTGTTCGTAATAGCTCTGATGTCTCATTCAATCCATGCAGTTGGTCTCTCTTGCGAGCTTAAGACGGATCAAGTAGATATCATTTGAGGGGAAAAATACAAAGGCCCCACCAACCTCACTTTTGTCTTTTCTCCTCAAATGGTATCTACTTGACCCGTCATACGTTTGTGACGGATATCTCCGTCACAAACAAGAATTTGTGCAATCCATGTTCCTCATCTAATACCCAAAGACATTTTAAATGGTATGGAGCTACTTTGAATAGGTTTTATTCAAGACCAGTGGACCAAAATGAAGTAGGCTTCAAAAACAATTAAGTTTCGGCTATTCGTGAACCCATTACGGAGATTTATCGTCAAACACTCGTTTTGTAGGACGATAGAAATTTAGAATCCTCCTAAACAACATATTTTGAAGTTAAGAGATAGATTTCTTTAATTCAGCCACAACTCTAAATATTATTTTAAGTTCTATAGACGAATTCGGTATAGAGAGTTATAATCTAGATACTTCATGAAATCTGGTTAATGATTTTGAGTTCTTAAAAATGTTTACTCCATTATAGCTATCTCATTGTTGTCTTTTGTTTTCTGTACAAATTTTGTGTCGGAGATGACTAAATTAAAGCAATGATTATAGTGCAATTGATGAATTAAACTATCTTGGTGAATAATTATTTATAACACCTTTTTGTTCATACAATTTCAGTGTCCTCAACAATCTGGAGCCTTTGAATGTGGATACTATGTCACGAAGTGGATGTACGACATCACCGTATTTTACTCTAAGAGTCAAGAAAGCTTAATTAAGGTGTTTTTTAACTTAATCTTAGTTTTTCTGTTATAAAGTAATTATGGGTGTAATCGCTAATCCATTGTTACTATTCTTTTTATTTGTTAGTGTGTTTCAAAATCAAGAATGACGACGGAAGATATGAACCAAGTTCGTGAATATTGGTCTCAGAAGTGCATAGAGTTGATGATGTAGTACGTTTGTGACTTTGTTAACTTTTGTGGTTAGATATATATTGTAGTCATGTTGATTGCTAGACGTGGGGCATTCTACTGGAGATGTTACGTAAGTAGTTGGAGGTGTGGATTGGTTATGGAATTGGTTGTGCTATTTAAACATTGCAGTGATATGATTTTGATTTTGGTTTAATCAAATTGTAGGGAGGTGCTGCCCAATTTTCGACAAATTATTAATATTATAATTGGCGTGCTTTGATTTTTTTTTTATACACCATTCTCAGGGATACGAAAATTCAATTTTGTAATTAAAATCAGTAACATTTGTCACCGGTTTCAAAATATAAATAAATGATAAAATGACATGCCTTTGGAACCGTGTCTAAATTATCATAGGTTTCAATGAGGTACCCTTTGGAACCTGTTGGCATTACAATAGGTTCCAATGGTAAACCTTTGGAACCGGTTGTGAATAGCAACAGGTTCCAATGAAACAGCCTTTGGAACCGGTTGTGAATAGCAAAAGGTTCCAATGGAACACCCTTTGGAACCGGTTGTGAATTATAACAGGTTCCAGTGGTACAGCCTTTGGAACCGGTTGTGAATTACAACAGGTTCCAATAGTACATCCTTTGGAACCGGTTGTGATTTACAACAGGTTCCAATGGTATACTTTTGGAACCGGTTGTGAATAATAACAGGTTTCAATGGTACACCCTTTGGAACCGGCTGTAAATACAATAGGTTCCAATGGTATACCCTTTGGAACCGGTTCCAATAACAACCGGTTCCAAAGGGCATCTATGGAACCTTCTTACAACCGGTTCCAAAGCTCCGGACCTAAGGAATCTGTGGCAGTAGAACCTTTGAAAAAAGGTTCCAAAGGGTAGTTTACAACCGGTTCCAAAGGGTAATTTTCTACTAGTGTAGTCTTGTATTAAAGAGATTCTTGAAGACTCTTCCAAGCTTGACAACCTTGGAGATTTGTTTGGGTTTCTTATTAATTCAAGTTCTCATCTTTTTCATCCTCTTGTAGTTGGTATAATCTATTTTCTCTTATTCTTTGTTTATTCATCAAGTTTGAATCTTTACATATTGTTCATTGTCTTGTTTGTTCATTATGGATGTTTTGATTATTATGTCTATTTCTCTTGTTAGTCTTAGTTTTGATTTCATTATGAGTGAGTAGATTCCTTGTGGGGTTAGTAGGGGGATTAAGTGTGGATTATGGGTGATTAGGGCTTGATTGTGGGTAAAGGTGACTCCTTTGTTGCTAGTCACTTATTGGGCACACTATGTGTTTGTTGTATTGCTTGTGTGGGTAGTAGTGGCCAATGCTTCTCATACTTGTTCTCTTCTTCTCATTGTG
Organism: Agrostemma githago; assembly: GCA_958450325.1. Classification (NCBI taxonomy): domain Eukaryota; kingdom Viridiplantae; phylum Streptophyta; class Magnoliopsida; order Caryophyllales; family Caryophyllaceae; genus Agrostemma; species Agrostemma githago. Next base: position 36,825,738 of record OY288239.1, read on the forward strand.
TATTCAATTTGTGGTTTAATGTTTGTGTTTTGAGTAGCATCTTGCATGAATATTCGGGTCTATTCTTAGGCACGAGAGTGCGGACTTTGGTTTTGGCGCGAGAGCGCAAACCGACCTTAGTAACTAAGTGGCACCTACACCCTTGATTACCCAACCATCCTACTATGGTTACGAACCCGACCTAACCCTACTCCCTTCCATATTTGAATTCTCTATCTCTTTAGTCGATCATCTTCTCTAGTTTATTTGCTTAGTTAATCTTAGTTGTTTCTATTAGTTCATATTATTTCTAGTTCATTGTTAGCCCACTTTCACCACCTTCAACCATCGTAGTTTGTCAACTATCGTCTTCTTTGTGTTTGACTTAGCCTTGTTTCTAGGTAGACCTAGTCTAGACGCCTATAACCGTCCCCGTGGACACGACCCGACTTACCCTAGCTACGTGTTAGGTTAGTAGGACTTTACTTGACGGTGGGGACCCACGGCAAAACCCTACCATCAAGATGAGATACAACCACAGCATAGAACCGCAGCACAAGACCCACAACATCAGCGAGCAACAATAACGGTGCCATCAAGAGAATCGACCTAATACAAGGCAGCAAACCCAGCAGACAGCAACAGTAATCGTAACAGAAAAGCAGCAGAGATAATAACGATACACAGACAACCTCAACAACGATGCACCGCAACAGTACGCGAATGACGGAACGACGGAAAAAAATCAGCAGCAGCGAGCAACAGCAAATGAAGATCGAAAAGGAAGATGAAGGAGAAGACAAAGGCGAAAAAAATAGCAGTAGCAGCGCAAAATAGAGGACAGCAATTGTAGCATCAGAACAACAACAACAACCGCTATAATCAACATTAATCATATGTGACACGGGAGACGAAACAGCAGCGTCAATAAAGACGAAAAGAGGAAGATGAACGAAGAAATAAGGAGGGTAGGAAGAGGGTAGGAATTACCTTACAAAATCAGGGGACAGAGAACAACAAAAGCAACAAAACGTGACAGTAGTAGCTGCACGAAACAGCAGCAGCAGCTACGGATTGCAGAGGAAAACAGAGAGGGGCGAGAAAGAAGGAGAAATTGGAGGATGAATGCGAGGTGGTTGCTTCGAGAACACCAAAAATGGGTCTTTAAAAAGAAAAGGAAGAGGTGGATACAAAGGAATAAGTTGGCAGAAAAAAACGAAGTGATTAAGAGGATGGAATGAAGAGGTAACGTTGAATGTGGCAAAAGAAAATATGAAGCGGTGGGGAAACAGGAAAGGCAAAAGGAGTATGTAATAAGTGGGTTAAAAGAACCAAATATATAATTAAATGAATAGGATACGAGACGAATTCCGTACGATAAGTTGACTGACTAAAGAATCGAATTAAAACAAATTAACAAAAGTAATAAATAATCGGGCTATCAGATAAAATGAGTAAATAAATTATTCGAGACGAAAACGATGCTTATAGAAATAAATAATTAGACGATGAAAATATATTTCCCGATAATTAATGCGATAAAGTGAATTAAATTGATTTCTCGAGAAATGTTTTGACGAAACTTAAAAATAATCAACTACGAGTCAAAAATCGAAATTCGAGCTTAAATATAAATAAATAAATAAAAAATTAGAATTTAAATCGCTGATATACACTTTCGATAAGAATTAAATTAAATATATAAAATAAATCGAAACGGAAATAAAATTATGTTTTAAATATAAGGAGAGTTTCTGAGACAAATAGAATTTTAGGAGTTTGAAACGATTAAATGATAATTTCGTTTTATAATAATATTAAGAATTTCGAGTTAAATCGTAAATAAAAATACGAACAAAATTTTAATTTAATTTAAATTTATAAAAATCAGGGGTGTTACAATCTTCCCCACTAAAATGAAGATTCGTCCTCGAAACTTATAAAAACATAATCGAGATCGAAGAAAATTTTATTTCAAGAAGAGTTGGACTCAATTCCCAAAGTTTAAAATCAATCAAATCATAAGATAAAAAAAATATTTTATAAAATAATGACGATAAACAATATTTGCAAACGAACTTGAGGGTGAAAGGTATCCAAATATTTTCAATGCAACAGTAAAACGTTTTGATTAAGAAATTCGTCAATAATTTGTTTTAAAACCATAAAAAAATTCGAGTAATCAAATTTTGTAGTTTGTAAATAAAAATCGAACCAATCACCAAACATTTCTAATAATAGATTTAAAGTTTATTGACGATAAAATAAAAATTTAGACATATCAAGTTTTTTGAAAATGTTCAACCATCTTACCTAATAATCTTATAGAAATCAAAATATTAGCAATTACGAAAGTTTTCGTAAAATTTAAACACGCTTGAAAATAGAAATATGAAACAATTTCGAAATACTTTAAAATAAATTATTAAGATATTTTGATACAGAGCTAAATATAGGTTATCTACCAAAAACAAAACGAAGTACAAAGTTTTAAAATTTATAACTCAAAATGTAATTTTTTTTTACGATAGCCTAAATTTTAAATTAGTCAAACTTTTCATAAAATAGGTTCGGGAAAACGGTAAACGGATAAATAGAGTCAAAGTCAACTACAAATCGAAATAAGAGCTTTCAAACCCGGTAAAGAAGTCGAAAAGATTGGCAGAAGGAGATGACTGAATTTAAGAAGAGCTAAAGGGAGGAACGAAATTGAGAGTCAAAGGAGCTCTCAAGGAATTACAGAAGAAGTTAACCACCTCGAGATTCCTAGTACGACTCACACAACACGGGTTCCTAATTTCCATCAAATAATACTAAGTCTAATATTAGACATTAGGTTACCCGCTAAGTCTCAATCTCCAAAAATGTCTTACGTGATTATCCAATCGTTCAAGTGACATGATGCTAATCCACAAATGCTTTAAAATCTAATCTCAATAATTAAGATTCCAACGGTTAACAGAAAACACCCAAACTCTTGATCGATAAGGCTCCTAAATTCGAAGGTCACAAGGTTTGAACTCGAGGTATACTCCAAATTTCTCGAGTAAAGAACGCTAAACAGGGTCCACTAAATTAAAAATGCTCGGGCACGAAATCCTCAAAAATGATCATTAACATTATTTAATGCCACAAGTACATAAGTTGGGAAAAGTACAATAAATATAATCCTCAAACACGCCCAAACCTATAGGTAATGGCGCAAGCACTCACATCTTTAAATACATCATTGGGCTAAGGTTTCTAAAAATTCCTCTGAATTTCATATTGTATCAGCGAAACCACCAAAATATTTATTAGCTCAACGAAGCCACAATCTCGTTGGTCTAAGGTTATAACAGTCCCAATAAGATGATCCGTATTATAGTATTCCTCAAAACAGCACAATAAAACCAAACCGTGATTGTGCAAGATAGTTCTCTTCTCTAGGGACAACAACAATTTATCCAAGTTAGATCACTCAGAGGTCATAGGTTACCACCTTAAACGACGATTAACGATCTAATCCTTAAGAAATACGGGTAATCTATGCCAACCAAAATTTGTAACGACATTAACGAAAACCTTCAATGGTACCACAACACTCAGACTAACACCTTAAACAATATTCTATGATCCCAAATATTCGCGATGCATCCATTAAATAAGCATTAGGTAAGAATCCAAAGTAATATTATCGGTTACACTTAGTTCGGTTGTAGGGTAGGTACCAGGTATCCATCAAATATGATATACTCTGACTACTCCAAAAATATATTCAACTCTAAGTACTCCAAAATAATCAAAGTAACCTATAACCTAAGGTTCAGAGTCTAAAGTATCATCCTAATTCCATCAATCAACATTTTACTATTCAAATCAATCCTCAAGAATTTCTTACTTGCTAAAAAGATAGGGTAGACTCACAATCCTTAAATCAGGTAACAAGGTTTACCCAAACCTCCAACATTTATAACTTAACTCTCACGGGGTTTAATAAGACAGAACTCAGTCTAACCAAAGAATCTCAAGAGAAAGATGGTAGAATAGGAGAATAGAACAAGGATTCACCAAGCGAATGAAGACGAAAATATATAAGAGAAGAATTAGAAGAAGTAGAGGAAGGAAGGAAGGAATCGATGATCCTAGATAACTAAGATCTAAAACGAGAGAGAATCTTCGGACCCCTAAGGTTCAATAAAGGAACTCACAGTATCTTCATCTTCTTGTAGAGACACGAGTACACAAGCCTGGGTCGCTCCATCTGGATCTACTGCAACATCATGGAACATGAACCCACTCTTGATCATCTGGCCTTTAGCTTAAGTAAACTGAACCGGAGTTGAAAAGTCACCATCGGCATCTTCTTTGGAGCACCGAGTTGTCCACTCGAGTCAGCAGGCGTTGAGAGTTCTAAGCAGGTCTTGTCCCAATCTGGAGCGACATCCTATCAACATCTTGTTCATTCATCTTCTTCCAGACAAAGGAAACAATTATTCAATGCGAATCATTGAGTTACAATAACATATAAACCTAACAGTTAAGTCCTTACTTTGATTTCTACCCATCTTTCACTAATATTCTTTTAATGTTCAAATCATTTACTGGTATTTTCCTAAATTCAGGTGTAAGGGTTGGGAGCAGTGATGCTCTGATACCAACTTTAATTCCCTAGAAAATCTAACGCAATACAGTGGCGGAAACACTGTAGAGTTGGGATTAAAACACACTGACAAACTATATCTTATTAAAAGGAATGGTAAGTCAGTTCAAAGGCCACTTTTTACAAAAGGGCTAAATAGAAAATTCTCCAAACGGGTTATACAAATCCATAAATTACATGAATAGAGAAAGAGTAGGATCCACGCTACTCGCTAGCTCACACCCAAAACCTTGCAGCAAATACCTGTCATGTTATAAACGTAATAGCCACGTCAGTGGGGAGTAACTCGGACGTTCTCCCAGTCATATTATATCATACGGAAAAATAATAGTATTATTATATCAAAATACTTAAGATGAGAAAGCATTAAAAACGATATAATATAATAAAACAAGTTTTCGGAGGAAACTGAAAATACTTGCCAACCTGCAAGTGAAAATCAATCGATAATAATAATCATATTCAAAAACGGCGTTATGGAAATTCGGTCAGTGTGCACAAGGCTAGACTTTCACTAGGATAATACTGGAAACTAGCTTCGAGAACTGTAGACTTAACTCATAACAGAATCCAGTCTCTAACTAGGCAACTAAACTATAACAGGACTGCGTGCAGCGAGGTCCTGGTTTAAGTAGTGCACACCCCTCCTAGACAACAAATATGTATAGTTCAGCTGACGGCGACTAACACGATGCGATATCTAGCTTAAGGTCAAAACATACACTCTCCTGGGCGAAACTACGCCCAGTTCAACGACCAAATGTGCCCCAAATAGACCCACCGGCTTTACAGCTGATGGCAAAAACGTACATCCCAGACTATATTACTCTAACCCCACACTTATCCTTATTCCATAACTCCAAAACAAACTTTTATCGATAAATATACAAAGGGTATAATCATTATAAATAATATGAATAAACATTTTATGTTAAAAGGGAAACTTTCTATAAATAGAAACTTACTAATTTTAGAAACTTACTTAAAATAGAAAGCCTTATAGAAAATACGTAAGTTATTAAAATAAGTGAAATGTATAAAAATAGCATTTTTAACGAAATTAACATTTTATTATTATCGTCGTTATCGTAACTTTAATATATTTCTAAATTCGTTACTCAAAATATAAATATAATACGTCAATATATAGTATTTTACAAATAATTAAGAAATCGAGTAAAAACTATAAATTTTCAGAAAGGAGATATTTTAAGAAAAACGATATCAAAATTAATTTTGTCGACGAACTTTATAAATGAAATGAAATTTACGAAGAATTCAAATTATTTTTAATAGACAGTTTTTATTAATAAATAATATGGATTTTAATAAAAAAAATAGTCAATCGGAAACAAATAGGAAATTATTAGTGAAAATAGTCTCGACTAAAATTATATTTAAAACAAAATCGACTTTTTTCTCATTTATTAAAATAAATCGTAAAATGAAAATTAATTTATTAACAAATATACAAAATTCGATTAAAATATAAAAATACGATTTTTAAGTGAAAATTATAAATTAACGAAATATGAAGAAAATATGAAATCGTTATTATTTAGTTAGTGTCACGATAACCAACAAAATATTATAACGATTGTAAATAATTAAATTACTAACGATTTATAAAACGATATCGAAAACTCGTAAAATATTAATAACGTACACAATTAAAAAATAATAATAAATAATATTTAGCAAATAATAAATAGCAAAAATTAGAAAACCGAAGTTAAAATATTTACTACATACTACTACTCAAACATACGATATAAAATCGAGTAACATCCTAAAGTTACCTTAAGTCGACAGCTGAAACGAAGTCGTACCCATCCTTGATCAACCCAAGCTCCAAATCAGTAGAAAAGTCGTCCTTAAGCTCCAAGCTGTAGAGCCGCTAGTCTCTGCATGCTTCACCACGAAAAGCGAGTTGACAAAACAAAAGAATGAGACGACAAGGATATTCGACACAGGACGGAAAGGGAATTGATGTGTCAAATAGAAACTCAAAGGCCGAATTTAATAGAGTTGAATACGACCACATAATGACCCAAAAATAGCTCGCAATCAAAGCACCAAACGAATGAATACTACTACCGTGACGCACAACCAGACAAGGAAACATAGTGAGAAGAAAGAGCAGAAGATGAATATAGAATAAGATGGATGAACGAGTACCGTACCGACCTGAACAAGAACAACAGCAAGAGCAACGACATAGGAAGAACAAAACCAAAGGAGGACGAGAAGAAGAAGAAACGGAGATGGACAACAGCCACAACAATAGCAGTAGAAGCAAACAAATGGATATGAACCGTGATTATACGGCAAACAGCAACGAAGAGGGAAGATTTTCATGGATATAAATAGAGATGACGAATAGTCCAAAATTGGACAGAAAATGACAATAGCCACACGGTACTAGTGGACATCAGTAATACAAAACAGTAAACGACAAACTCGACATCGAAAGCGAGTTAAACAAGGCATGAGATGAGATACAACCACAGCATAGAACCGAGGCACAAGACCCACAACATCATCGAGCAACAATAACGGTGCGACCAAGAGAATCAACCTAATACACGGCAGCAAACCTAGCAGACAGCAACAGTAATCGTAACAGAACAGCAGCAGAGATAATAACGATACACAGACAACCTCAACAACGATGCACCGCAACAGTACACGAACGACAGAACGATGGAAAAGAAATCAGCAGCAGCGAGCAACAACAAATCAAGATCGAAAAGGAAGATGAAGGAGAAGACAAAGGCGAAAAAAAACAGCAGTAGCAGCGCAAAATAGAGGACAACAATTGTAGCATAAGAACAACAACAACAACAACAACCGATGTAAACAACATTAATCAGATGTGAGACGGGAGACGAAACAGCAGCGTCAATAAAGAGGAAAAGAGGAAAATGAACGAAGAAATAAGGAGGGCAGGAAGAGGGTAGGAATTACCTTACAAAATCAGGGGACAGAGAACAAAAGCAACAAAACGTGACAGCAATAGCTACACGAAACAGCAGCAACAGCTGCGGATTGCAGAGGAAAACAGAGAGGGGCGAGAAAGAAGGAGAAATTGGAGGATGAATGCGAGGTGGTTGCTTCGAGAACACCAAAAATGGGTCTTTAAAAAGAAAAGGAAGAGGTGGATACAAAGGAATAAGTTTGCAGAAAAAAACGAAGTGATTAAGAGGATGGAATGAAGAGGTGACGTTGAATGTGGCAAAAGAAAATATGAAGCGGTGGGGAAACAGGAAAGGCAAAAGGAGTATGTAATAAGTGGGTTAAAAGAACCAAATGTATAATTAAATGAATCGGATACGAGACGAATTCCGTACGATAAGTTGACTGACTCAAGAATCGAATTAAAACAAATTAACAAAAGTAATAAATAATCGGGCTATCAGATAAAATGAGTAAATAAATTATTCGAGACGAAAACGATGCTTATAGAAATAAATAATTAGACGATGAAAATATATTTCCCGATAATTAATGCGATAAAGTGAATTAAATTGATTTCTCGAGAAATGTTTTGACGAAACTTAAAAATAATCAACTACGAGTAAAAAATAGAAATTCGAGCTTAAATATAAATAAATAAATAAATAATTAGAATTTAAATCGCCGATATACACTTTCGATAAGAGTTAAAATAAATATATAAAATAAATCGAAACGGAAAGATAAAATTTGTTTTAAATATAAGGAGAGTTTCTGAGACAAATAGAATTTTAGGAGTTTGAACGATTAAATGATAATTTCGTTTTATAATTTTAAGAATTACGAGTTAAATCGTAAATAAAAATACGAACAAAATTTTAATTTAATTTAAATTTATAAAAATCAGGGGTGTTACATAAACTTACTGTAAATCAAGTACAAAGAAGAAGTCATGTAATGCAGTAACATCCCCTACAAGTAACGTTATCCGTTTCAAAATCTCTACCCGATTTTTCTGGTGCCTCAGATTTAGTAAGAGTATTAACGACCCCCAATTGAGTTAGAAAAAAATTCCATTTTACCCGACCACATACGATAATTTTTTCCATCAAAAAGTTCTAATCTGGATATGTCGGGTACGAAAGAGTTATGAACAACAGTAGGAACGGAAGTGACAACATGAGGAGGAGGAGTAGAAAGAACAGCACTAACTGGACTACCAACCATGATGAAGAACGAAATTAAATCAACTATAGATTGTTATCACGATAGTAGTAGAGATATGGAGAGAAGAAGATAAGATATGGAGAGAGAAGAGATATGGTGAAGAACGGATGAATACAGCCAAGAACGTTTGCCAATAACTTAACCGGAACAGAGAGAAATATATGAAGTATGAAGAATGAGAGAGTATGTGTGTATGTTTGATGTGTGTTAAAACTGAAGAGACTGACTGAGAAAAAGGAAGCTTCTGGACAAAACAAATAATCCGACCACTAAAAAATACCGCAGGCACTCGCCCAAAGCCCGAGCCCGGCGAGCGCGCGCGTGTGTGGTGTACGTAGTCCTCACTTGTACACATCTAGTAGGTCATTTTAGTGGATCATATATAAACACCTTTTAGAAGCAAGAAATGATCCCTGTGGGATAGTTAATTCCACTAAGTGTGCTTCTTTTGAAGCATTAACTCTAACATATTATCCTCTCAAAGGAGCGAGTCCACAAATCATTCTATTTGCAAGAGAGTTAATAAGACAACTACCCTGTGTGATTTCAACGAGATATTTGGTACTGTTGTGAGTGAATGGAGGAGTCATGAACGTAAGGACAATAGTCTTTGCTGGGAAGGTGTACCTGAGGTTATTATCCACTACGACAATTTGAGGCAAAGTGATAAGTGTAGTTTGTAGTGCCTATTTTGCTGTGTTTGGTCTCTGTTTCTCTTGTGAAATCACTCTTTGGAGCGGTTTCTGGGCTACTTATGCTTCTTCTAGTTCGTTTTAGGTTCCCAAGACCATTCATGGAGAATTGGAACGATTCCGACTCGTTTCCTACACTTTTGAAGCCAATGAAGAGAAGGAACGATCACTCGGTGCCTTAGTTTCGATCCCAAGACCTTGGAACCCATTCCCAAGCCCCTTAGACTCGATCCCGAGCACCGAGAATCGATGAGAAGCCCATGAGAAGCATGAAGAGACCTTAGAGATCATATTGGAGGCCTACAAGAGCCTTCCCGGCCGAGAACAAGTGCCTTCTCGGTCGGGAAGGAGTGCGGGTTTCAACCGGTTGCTGTTATGGGCCGTCTCGGGCGAGACCACCTTGTCTCGGCCGAGATGAGTCCCGTCTCGGGCGAGACCATCTCATCTCGGCCGAGATGAGCCACCTGCAGCTCCGCTTCGCTTCTTTTCTTCTCCTTATCCATTGTAACCCTATATATATACCCTCCCTCTTGTAATCTTATGGAATGTTCTTCATTACCCACAAAACCCTAGACTACTTTAGCATAGATTAGCTTAGATTAGTCATTAATTAGTCCTTAATCTAGTTAGCTAATCTTGTATTAAGGGATCTCTTGAAGAATCCATCCAATCTTGACAACATTGGTGGATGTTTTGGGTGTTCTTTATATACAAGTTCTCATCTTTTCATTCTCTTGTTAGTTGGTATAATCTTCTCATCCTTTTACTCTTAATCTTTGTTTATGTTATTCAAGTTTCAATCTTTAGCTCTTGTTTATTGTTTTGTTCATCATCCTTGTTAGTTTTACATATGTATGCTCTTGTTTTTGTGTTAGTTTTTCTTGTTCTTGTTAGCTTTCCTTTAGATATGTTTGAGTAGACTCTTGCTAGGGTTATTAGGGGGATTGGATGTGATTAGGGATTATTAGGGTGAGATGGGTGGTATTAGATGTTGTTTTTGTTGTTTCCCATTTACCTTGCACTCCACATGTTTGATGAAATGCTTGTGAGACTAGAGATGATCAATCCTTGTTTTTCTTGCCTCTTCTCTTGTATGTGTGTGTTTGGTTGTAGGTTTGGTTCCCTCATTAGTAGCGAGAGCGTGGTGAGGATGACCCCTAGGCCGTTTAAGTAGCGAGAGCCCGAACGTGACCTAGGCTACGAAAGCACGCTAGTAACCCCGTTTTTCCCCTTCTTATGCCCTTGACATCCATGAACCCGACCTAGCCCTAGTTTCTTCCTATCGATTTATTAGCTTCCTTTTGTCTTTAGTTAGTCGTTTAGCCTTGTTAGTTCGTGTTTTAGACCATAGCTTAGTCATTAGTCTATCCCCTAGATTTGCTTGTCTTGAACCTAGTCTTTGACCGTAGCATACCTTAGTCCGACACCCCGTCTCTGTGGATTCGACCCGACTTGCCCTATCTACCTAGCTTAGGTTAGTTGGTTATTATTTGATCAGTGGGATCCACGGCAAATCGCATCCGTCAAATTGGCACCGTTGCCGGGGACGGCGTAGTTTAGACTTTTGTGTGCTTAGTTTTAGACTTTGTTCTTGATTTTTGTGTTTTCTTCTCCTTGTGTATCTCCGTTCTACTTCTTGTGTGCTATTCTCCCTTCCTAGTGCCTCAAAAGCACTAGGCAACTAACGTTTGCTCAAGTGCTTCTAGTTCATCCTAGGTATCAAAGCAACGTTATGGAAATGGCACGCCCTAGCTTCCATCAATCGTCACGGGACAACTATGGGGCAAATTGCCAAGTCCCAAAATTTCACCAACCATATCAACCTCATCAACAATCTTACGAACGCCCTCCATATGGTTACCATGAAAGTTGCCAAGGATCATTCCAACATCCTAACAACTACCAAATACCCCCACGTGACCCACAACCAAAAATCCCCAACTTTGAGACTTGCCAAATGATGATTCAATTGCTAAAGAGTCAACAAGAGGCGATAACTCTAATGCAAAAGAGTCAAAAAGAGATGATGATTCATTTACAAGGGGTTAGGGAGGAGTTCAGGGCCCAAAAAGTGGTGCAAGATGCTCGAATGGATGCACTCATGGCTCGCATCACGATGTCGGCCACTCGAGCTCCACAAATTGTTGGGGAAGGTTCATTTGGGCAAGAAGGTCGGTTGACTCCACATGGAAATCAACCCGACCATGAAGCCACGAATGAAGAAGAGAGGGTAAATCGAGAAATCATTGTTGAGTGTTGCTTGGATGGTGAAGATATGGGAAGAATGGAGGAAGTTGAAGCTTCAAGGGTCGGCAATGAGGAGGGGTATGAGCATGATTCTCAAGGTAACTCTTGGGGAGCCGATGTATTGGCTATCAAATTAGATTTGTACGATTTTCTTCGTGATGAACCGGATCTTGACAATCCAAAACCAAGTGAAGACAAGACTCCTCTAGGCCAACTAGACAAGGTGATTGAAAAGGAACGTAATACTTGGGAAAAAGAGGTAGATGCCTTGGAACTTGCCTTGAATGGGAAATTGGAGGATCCTAAAGCCTCCAATGAATAAAACTTGATGCCTTCACCTCCTTTATCGCACTCGATTCCAAGTCCCTTGTCTTGTGAGACGGTTGATGAAGAGGATCCTTGTCGGGCGGTGGAAGAGAACTCTACTCTCGACCCCGTAGAAGAAGCAACCCCCTTAGGGTGTGATCTCCCAACTCATAATGCTGAGCTTGACTCTAGACAACTATACCTACCGGATGGTCATAAGAGTCGTTGCTATCATGGTTTGGAAGACCCTGAAGATCACGAGAACCCCGAGCATAGTGGATGATCGCTTCTTGCCTCCGACTTGGAAGCTCTTGAAAGTAGCTAGGCTTGGCCATGTGAGCCTCAACGAAGATGTTGCTAGAGCATTTGACTTACTCCTTCGAGCTCTTGATGGCTATGGAGGCGTAGATGGTGAGAGTATCTTATTGCAAATATCTTTTTCCTTTTCTCTTGAGCTTTTGTTTGTGTATATGTTTGTTTGGATAGTTTGGTTTCTAGGATTGTTAGTTTTTGTGGAATTCTTGTAATTTGGAGTTTTCTTGAGTGATGTGAGGGAGGGATTTTGATGGTGTTTATTGAGTTCTCTTGTTAGGTTGATAGTGAAGATGAAGTTTTGAGAGGAGTTATCGATGATAGAAGCTTCAAGGCTTGGTGGAGGAAGTCAGTTTTTGAGCTTTATGCAAGCTTTTGGGGACGGGATCTTGGATCCCGAAGTATTGGTGGCCTTGTGGGTGAAGATATCAAGGAAATGAAGGGCTAGAAGACTCTTCCCGACCGAGAAGAAGGCTTCCCGACTGGGAAGGATGAGCCATCCCGACCGGGAAGTAGTCATCCCGATCGGGATGAGGGTACCAAAAATGGGGTTTACTGTTGTGTCATCCCGACCGGGAAGGGTGTGTCATCCCGACCGGGACCAGCCATCCCGACCGGGATGGTCCCCTGCTCCTCCTTTTGCCTCTTCTTTGTCATTTGAGCCCACCCTACCACTTTACACCCCCTCCCAACCTCCCCACCTACCCTTGCACCTATCATATGACCCCTACACTTTATTTACATACCCTCACCTCATCTTATCTTCACTTTACACCGAATATACCCTCAAATCCCACCCTCATTACACCATTCCAAGCTTACTACATCAACTATGCGATCTTACCAAGTATGAAGTGGGATGACAATGAAGAAGACAAGCAAAGTGCCGATACTGATTATCAAGACGATGGAGTTCGTGAGTTGCTAACCGATTGGTAAGGCGACTCTCATTTCTTTTCCGTCTTTTATTGCTTGTCTCCCTTTGTATGTTCCCCTTCCCCTTATCATTTGTGTCATCGTGGCCCTCGGGGCCTTGGTAATTATTGCTCCTGACTCTCGATGACGTGACTACATCGAGAGTTGTTTGAATTTAGTCGGATTTGGGCGGATTCCGGGCTAGGTGACTTGATTACACCTAGTCCTCCCCTCCCATTTCCTTTTATTTCCTTCTTTTTATTTCCCCCCCCCCCATCCATATATTTTCTCGTCTCGGCCCATGGTGACTTGACTACACTCCGGGCGGACACATTCTACCCTTTCTTCGCTTTTCTTTTTGATTTTTAGCTTTATTTTCGTAGTTTCTCTTCTTTTTAGTGTCTCCACACACTACTGATCGAGCATGAGGACATTGCTCGGTTTAAGTGTGGGGGAGCGATATCCTAGTGTAGTCAGTTTTATTTTCGTAGTTTATTCGAAAAATCTTTAAAAACCCTAAAAATTTGAAAAAATTTCACAAAAATCAAAAAGAATTTCTTTTGTGTGTTCTTCTTTTGTGTCGTTGTGTCGTATATTTGTTGTGTTGTGTGTGTTTTGCCTCCCTCTTCCCTTGTAGGTAGCTTAATCACCGTTAACTTTGGAGGACTTTCAAGACATCCGGTAACATCTTTATCCCTTTTTCCTCTTTGTCTCTCTTGGAGTTTGGAGGAGATTTTGTGATGATGTGTGCTCGGGTGGAGCTTTTTGGAGTTTGTGGTTGATGTGGTGGCTTGCTTGGAAGTTTCGGGGTGGTGATTGTTTATTTTGTGTGTTTATTTTTCTTGTCTCTTGTTTTATTTGATTTTGTCATGTTTGTCTCATTTTCTCTCGTTTTTGTTGTGTCTTTATTTTCTCTCGTTTAGTTCTGTCTAGTATGTAAAAATGTTTTCAAAAATCCGGTTTTGAGGCTAGTGCGCAAGTGTTTACTTTCCTTTTCTAGTGATGTGAATCGATTCTTGGACTTTAGTCTAGTAGAATGACCCTAAATCAATAGTTTCGTTGGTCCTTTACCTTGACTCCACCTAGTCTACTAGGGATTTACTACGGGATTTGCATTTTGACCATTATGACCACCCACGGTGTGAAAAGGCCTTGGTTGCCGAGTCCCGTCCCTTAGGTGACCGTGTACGAAATTGTTTGATTAGTCCAAGTTCTCCCCTTTTTGTGGGTTGAAGGGAAATCGCGACCCCCGACTTACCCATTTCCCTATCTCACCTACACACATCCACAAAATAAGTTGCAAATTGTTGAAATTTCTTTCTTAGTTGCAAAAAGAAATGCCTACAACACAAAATCTAGCCAAAAGGGCAAACAAATAAAATGAAAGAAAATGAAAGAAAGAAAAGAATGAAGAAAAATAAAAGGCACAACAACTCAAAAGAAAATACAAAAGAAGAAAAAGAAATGGCATAGCAACACAAAAATCGAAAATGCAAAAGAAAGAAGATGCCAAGGAAAACCGTCTCACAAAAAGAATCCCCACATCTCAAAAATAAGCCTTTTTCCGACTATTACCGTGAAGAGCCTACCAAAGGACCGAGTCCCTAGGAAGGATGATAGCGGTAATGGTCGGTCTTCCCTTATTTTGCAATCATATCCACCTTTTTACTTGGGCTAGTTAGACGATTTTTGTACATGGGACGACCCTCTTGGCTCATCGCTAAAGGGGGCAGGTTTTCACTTTACCTATAGTGTCGACTAACTCCGTGGTTCATCACTTTTCCATCCCGCCTATCGTCCCGTAGTACGTTCTTAGAAGGTTAGGAGGAACTAGGTAAGTTATCAACGTTTTTATTGCTATGTTGTCATACTATTAGGGTTTAGTTCATATCGGTTCGTATTATTAGCTTGGGAACGTTGTCACTTGCCTTGAGTCCTTAACCGGTGTTTCTTTCACCGCTTTTTAGAGGGAAGCGGTATTTATTTCTTTTTGGGTGAAACCGATTACTTATTTGTTTTTATGTTTGTTTGTTTGTGTGTTTTTGTGTCCGGTTTCATCCACGATTTTGTCGCAAGACCTCACTTGCCTTGCGGAGTGCACTTTTCCTCTAAGTGTACTCGCGTGAGTTGAAAGAGCGTAGGGTGCGCTAATACCTGCTCGGCTATTTTATTAGTTTTTATTAGTTTAGTAGTTAGTTCGCGCTTACTCGAGGGCGAGTAAGGGTTAAGTGTTGGGGAGTTTAGTAGTTTCAATCTTTAGCTCTTGTTTATTGTTTTGTTCATCATCCTTGTTAGTTTTACATATGTATGCTCTTGTTTTTGTGTTAGTTTTTCTTGTTCTTGTTAGTTTTCCTTTAGATATGTTTGAGTAGACTCTTGCTAGGGTTATTAGGGGAATTGGATGTGATTAGGGATGATTAGGGTGAGATGGGTGGTATTAGATGTTGTTTTTGTTGTTTCCCATTTACCTTGCACTCCACATGTTTGATGAAATGCTTGTGAGACTAGAGATGATCAATCCTTGTTTTTCTTGCCTCTTCTCTTGTATGTGTGTGTTTGGTTGTAGGTTTGGTTCCCTCATTAGTAGCGAGAGCGTGGTGAGGATGACCCCTAGGCTGTTTAAGTAGCGAGAGCCCGATTGTGACCTAGGCTACGAAAGCACGCTAGTAACCCCGTTTTTCCCCTTCTTATGCCCTTCACATCCATGAACCCGACCTAGCCCTAGTTTATTCCTATCGATTTATTAGCTTCCTTTTGTCTTTAGTTAGTCGTTTAGCCTTGTTAGTTCGTGTTTTTGACCTTAACTTAGTCATTAGTCTATCCCCTAGATTAGCTTGTCTTGAACCTAGTCTTTAACCGTAGCATACCTTAGTCCGACACCCCGTCCCTGTGGATTCGACCCGACTTGCCCTATCTACCTAGGTTAGGTTAGTTGGTTATTATTTGATCGGTGGGATCCACGGGAAATCCCACCCGTCACAAAGAGGACGCCCCTTTGAGGATGTTTGGGAACGGAACTGACCTTTATAATATACTGAATTTTTTGCGGCTTAGTTGACCTTTTATAAAGCACGGTTAGACAGGAAACCATCATTAATAAAACAATGAGCACACCGTCCTCTTATAAACGATATAGATAAAAACAACCGCACACTGCTTCTCAATTTATCATTACATCCATAGATTAAAAACAAGCTCCCCTTTTATGGATGCTTATCAAGAACCCTTAAACTCTCCTAATTTCCCTAATTCATTCTTGATTTCGATCACCATTTTTGATAACCCTAATTCATTATGCAGTCTCACCCTATCTTCTGCAATTCAATCGCCATTTTATATTTCCTCGAGGTAATTTCCCTAATTCACTCATTCTTTCTTTCTTGTTCTTCTGATCAACATGTTCAACTTCATCGTCTTAATTCCTCTATTTCTGCAAATGTTAATTAAGCTTATTGCTAATCAAAATCCTCAAAATATTTTGAATTATATAAGGGAGCAATGTAAGTTAGGGTTTCGTAATTTCCAGATTCCCCTAAATCCGTTCCACCAAATGCCCGGCCTTCCATTTCGATTTTAATATGTTGTTTGCAATAATGACCAAACACAAACACCTGGAACCTTACTCCAGTGTCATTTCCCTCTTTCATCATATTAGTAGTATATTTTAGGTTATTAATCATAATTATTACTTCGTAAGCTCTTCCTCTCTTAAGCATTTCAGCTAGTGTTTACGTTGTGCAAAATCGTAATTGTTGTTCTTTGCTGATTTGATTGCTGTTATAGCACTTCAATTTGCTGCATTCTAGTTTGAATTCAGCTGATACTTGTGATTTTGTGTTTTGCCTGATTTAGCTGATTTGATTCTGTTAGTTGCTACATTTATCACGTAATTGTTGTTATATTTATTCAAATTTGCTGGATGTGAGTGTTGATTCAATTGATGACTATTGTGATTACAATGTATGTACTTTATGCAATATCATCGTCGTTTTTTCTTTCCTGATTTAGCTGATTTGATTTTTTTGCATGCTTTATTAATTGCGTTTTTAAGGGGTATATTAAATAGCTTGCAGCGTGATTTGGAGTATAGTCATGTGAATCACAAAGAGACGGTGTAACAACAACGTTAACAAGAAACGTCTCACACTGATTTAGTGTTCAACGGTCTCTGAGGATTAGACAGAAAGAGAAGAAAAGAAAGAAACAAGTTGATTTAGTGTAGGATATTGGGTCTGCTTCTCCATTCCTTACTGGAGTATATCTTTGAATTTCATTTCATGCTATATATTTTTGTACATTGTTGGTGCTTTTTGGTGGGTAAATATAATGGTAGTAGTAACAATTGGATGATGCATTGAATAGAATATAGGAGTAATTAATTAGTGTATGATGAGGGTAAAAAAGGGTTTTTAATTTGTGTGGAATTCTAGAGATTGAATTAGGTTTACTAGCTACTGTCTATACATTTAATTATAAATATTATAGGCCGGGTTGATGAGATTTGAAATGAATTTAATGAAAGAATTAAAATACAGTACGAGTAAGTACTGGTGTTAGTGATGCTCTAATGTGCAGAGTTGTAGTTTGATGAAAAACACAAGGGTGGAAGAAAAACACGAGGGTGGGTAATCAACAACCAACATTCAAGTAGTCAGTAGTGCAGATGGAGTAAACAAGGCAAATGTATGCACGCGTACCCTTACTTGTTTCCGATGTTGCTACCTCAATCCAAACTACATACAAAATATACACACACACAGATAACACACACACAGACGTATATATACAAACATATATGTGTATATATATATATATATATATATATACTGTTGGATTCAAGATAATGAATAATGTCGTCTCATACTCGATCATGTGATACACAATTTTAGTGCATGTCAAGCTTCTTGCTCTTGAATCATTTTATATATATGTGAACATCAACAACGATCAACTCTTTTGGACTTCAAACCGATTTTGCTAAGAAACACAAGGTTACTTAGATCTATAGTTTTTGATACGGAGTACTAAGCATCTGGTGCTATGTAATTTTCAAGTAATGAAGGAAGCTAGCATTTTGTTAGAACTTAGAATTAACTACTCCATATATCATCTCCTATCTCCCTGTCTTGAACTAAAGATACAAGATTCTCCCGTTCTTAGTTATCCCCGCTCTCTTAATGATGAGAGCTTGATGTAAGTGCCTGATACTCTTCGTGATTATATGTTTTTCTTCATGAATGCAGGCGATGAAAATGAAGCAGAAATAGAAAAAAGTATTAAATATGCTAAGGATGCTATAGTCTTGGATGTGACAGATGGAAATTCTTGGTGTAAGATTCTGCGATGTTTTTCGTTGATCCGAACATGAAATTCTGACTACTTCATATGGCCTTTGAAGTTTTGATAGTTAAACAATTTCACGTTGACTGATATTTTTGTATAGTAACAGAATACAGTAGTTAGAACTTTTAGATATTATAATTTGAAAATATTTGATATGATAAATTGAACATTGTCGTATATTATATTGTATGTGTGCATATGGACAACTTGTTAACTTAAACTCCACTTTATGGAAGTAATTTTCACATCTCAATCTCATCCTTGGGCAGATAACCTTGGGAATGCATGTCTTACAAGCTTCTTTGTGTTTGGAGCTTGGGATCATTCAGAACTTTTTCAGTCACTGAAAGCCTACCAAAATGCTGTAAGTGAATGGTTTATCAAAGCATCACTATTCCTTTCAAGTCTTTTTACCTGAATATATGTTGTAAGTGAATGGTTTATTAAATTTTCTATGATTTTTTCTGTATTGCTAGCCCATTACTTATATTGTTATTATATTTGAATGTTATGATTGTGCTACTTGTAATTATAGAATTTAGACGAACATCATTGTGGATTAGAAGAGATGACTTTACAAGTTAGTGGAAGGCATACTTATCTTCTACTAAGAAGAGTGACCTTTGATAAAATAAACAGCGACTTTTCAGTTAGAAAATCGTCTACTGAATTTAAGTTCCTTATATACTGAGTCTGCACTTTGATTGTCCAATTGGTGTGTAGAGAAGAGGAAGAGCTGAGTATACTAATTAATTAGAAGTTGCTTATTAGTTTGAATTTTAACGATTTGTCAAATTTTTACGATTTATCAAGGGAAAGAAAAGCGAGTTGGAGAAGTTTGCTGGAGGCTACTATACTACCCGTGTTGAGGTACATGAAGTTTTTTTGAGGCAGTTGAGCTAACATACACCGTAGCTACTTCATGTTTTACCTCTTCTAATTGGGTGAATTTGTACGTGCTTCAGGCCTTTATTTGGAATACTGGACGCGGGGTACAAGGTGCAACCTCTCATTGTTTGGGTCAAAATTTTGCAAAGATGTTCGACATAACTTTTGAAAACGAAAAAGGAGACAGGGCGATGGTTTGGCAGAACTCGCGGGTATACAGTACTCCAACGGTAGGAAACAATCATTCGTTTGATGTCATTCTTGGCTCAAATTTCTTTACGGCTCAATTTCATGTTTGAATATGCAGATAGGGGTGATGGTGATGATGCACAGTGATGACAAGGGATTGGTATTACCCCCCAAAAGTGGCTGAATTGCAGATCATAGTGGTTCCGGTTCCATTCAAAGATGAAGATACACAAGGAATCTATGATGCTTGTACTGCTACTGCCAACACTTTGATAGAAGTTGGTTTCCGAGTTGAGGATGATCTTCAAGACAATTATTCACCAGGCTGTAAGTACTCTCATTGGGAGATGAAGGGTGTTCCTCTGAGGATGGAGATCGGCCCAAAGGATATGGCCAAGAATCAGGTATATATATCCTTCTTTTCGTCTTTGAAAGACCATCTTTTGTTAAGATCATTTGAGACCACCCCATCTAGACAAACACGACTATTTTAACCCTTTAACTTAATGATAATTACCCGATTTCGTTCTCACATGGGTTAATCTCGTGAATCGTGATAATATTACTGTTTAACAGGTTCGTGTTGTTCGACGTGATAACTCTGCAAAGACGGATATTCCTATGACTGATTTGATCGAATTCAACCAAATTTGTTTGAAGTGGCTAAACAGTAAAGAGATGTCGAGATGCATGCATCCAAGTAATTAAGACGTGGGATGAATTTGTGGATGCCTTAGCTCACAAAAAGTTAATCCTATCTCCCTGTCTGATAAAGAGGTACCTTTAGTAGCATCGATGTCATTTTACGTGACCTTTAACTAAGTGTATAGAATTTGGAAATTTTGTAATTCATGAATGTTGTCGGTTAATTGTGCTCGAATATATATATATATATATATATATATATATATATATATATATATATATATATATATATATATATATATATATATATATTGACAGGTTAAAGTCGTATGCCTCAAATTACAATTTATAATCACTTGTAACCAACAAACTAAAACAATCAATATATATATATATATATATATATATATATATATATATATATATATATATATATATTAGACTTTTTTCGAGCGATCTCATTGGTCCGTTTCATCAAACCTCAAATTTGGAAATTATCATAAATAATAAAAAAAATCAACTAGAGAATCTTTTAATTATTATAATATATATTTAATTTATCATATTAATGGGATGTTTTACCATTCTTAGTTAAAAACCTTTAGAGTTCATTTTTTAAAAACATTATCGTAAAATAAATTATAAAAATAAAATAATTATATTCGTGGTAAAAAATGCTTTCATTAGAGTATAAATTTCATATTATTTGATTCACATTATGTAATGAATTTATTACATATAACAATTTTAAAATTATCCCATATCGACAAATTATAATATGATGATGAAATTCTATATTATAAATAAAGAGTAATAATTCATTCTTCGATATTTACCAAAATCTTTTGAATCTAAAAAAGAGTTCCTAGACTATAAACCTTAAGTAATTATCTTTTGAATCTCAAAAGGAGGTCCGAAGACTATAAACCTTAAGTAATTATCCTATATCAAAAATTATGATGAGGTGATGAAATTTTATATTATAAAGAAGAGTAATTATTCGGTTTTAAATAAATATCGACCAAGAAAAACATTTAAATTATCCCACATCGAAAAATTATGATGGGGTGATGTAATTCTATATTATAAATAATAGAAATCATTCAATTTTAAATGTCGAAAAAAAAACTTTTAACTCTTAAAAAAGCTTTTAATATATAAGACTACAAACTTAAAATCATTTCACATTGAAAAATTATGATGGAGTGATGAAATTCTATATTATAATCAAAAGTAAGGACATACTTTTTTTAGTTTTAAAAAGAGTTTTTAAGACTATAATCTTAAGTAAATTATCTCACATCGAAAAATTATGAAGTGGTGATGGAAGACTATAAACTTAAATAAATTATCCCACATTGAAAAATTATGATAAGTTGTTTAATTTTATATTATTAATAAGACTAACTAATCATTCATTCTTAAATATCAATCAAAAAAACTTTCAAGTCTTTAAAAATCTTTTAATAAGACTACAAACTTAAATAAAAATAATCTTACATCGAAAAATTATAATAAGGTGATGAAAATTTATATTATAAATAAGAGTAATTATGTGCTCTTAGATATTAACCAAAAATCTTTTGAGTCTTAAAAATATATAAAGACTATAAACTTATAAAACTATCCCACATTCGAAAAATTATAAAGTTTCATCAAACAAAGATCTTTTAACTCTTAAAAACGTTCTTAAGACTATACACTTAAGTAAAAAATTATAATAATAAGAAGAAATTATATATTATAAATAAGACATAATAATTTTTCCTTAAACATCAACCAACTTAAGTAATTCGCTCACATCGAAAAATTATGATGAGATTATGAATTTCTGCTAAATAAGAGTCATCATTGTTTTTAAATATCAACCAATAATATTTTGAGTTTAAAAAATGTCTTAATAAGACTACAAACTTAAAATTATCCCGCATCGAAACAATTAAAATAAGGTACAGTTATGATTCTATATTATAAATAAGAAAACAAATTTTATTTAAATTATCCCACATCGACAAATTATAATAAAACGATGAATTTCTATATTATAAATAAGACTAAGCTATTTGTTCTTAGATATCAATCAAAATCTTTTGAGTCTTAAAAAACTCTTTAAGTTTATAAACTTAAGTAAATTATCTCACATTATTGAAAAATTATACTCCCTCTCTTTTCGAGTTATAAAAAAACCAACAATATTTTGAGTTTCAAAAAAGGTCTTAATAAGACTATGAACTTAAAATTATCTCGCATCGAAACAATTAAAATAAGATACGGTGAGGATTTTATATTATAAACAAGGATACACATTTTAGTTAAATTATCCCACATCGACAAATTATAATAAGACGATACATTTCTATATTATAAATAATGGAGTACTCCGTGGTAATCACGTGCTCTTAGATATTAACCAAAAATCTTTTGTGTCTTAAAATATATATTAAGACTATATAAACTTAATTAAAACTATCCACATTCGAAAAATTATAAAGTTTCATCAAACATAAATATTTTGAGTCTTAAAAAAGTTGTTAAGACTATACACTTAAATAAAAAAATTATAATAAGATAATGAAATTCTATATTATAAATAAAACTAATAAAAAAATTCTTTATACATCAACTAAAAGTAATAATTGTTTTTAAATATCGACCAACAAAAAAAGTTTTGTTTTTTTAAAAAACTATGATGAAATTCTATATCATTTTTTTAAAATTATGATGAGGTCATGAATTTGTAGTCTTTTTAAAAAAAAACTTTTGATTTAAAAAAAGGTCTTAATGAGACTACAAACTTAAAATTATCCCACATCGAAACAATTAAAATAAGTTACGGCGATGATTCTATATTATAAATAAGACTACAAATTTTAGTTAAATTATCCCACATCGACAAATTATAATAAGGTGATGATATTCTATATTATATAAAGACTAATTATTTGTTCTTAGATATCAATCAAAATCTTTTGAGTCTTAAAAAACTCTTAAGACTATAAATTTAAGTAATTATCCCATATCGAAAAATCATACCCCTCTCTTTTGAGTCTTAAAAACACTCCTGAGTCTTACAACACTCCGAAGACTATAAACTTTTATTTATATGATAGAATTTCATCGTATTATTATATTCTCTTCGTTCACTATTAAAATACCCATCACCTTAATGATAATACGATGGAATTCTATTATATAAATAAATTAAAATACCCCTCACCTTAATGATAATACGATGGAGTAAATAAAAGTAATCGTTTCTCCAAATTATAATTTTTAAATCTATATTATAAATAAGACTAATCATTCGTCCCTAGATATCAACAAAAAAAATTTTAGTCTTAAAAAAAGTTTTTAATAAGGCTACAAATAAAGTTAAATTAGATTATCACATATCGAAAAATTATAATGAGGTGATAGAATTCTATGTAATCTTTCGTTCTTAGATTTTAACCAACAATCTTTTGAGACTAAAATGAAGTTCCTAAGACTAAGACTAAGTTAAAGTATATTTATCTCACAACGAAAAATTAAGATGGGTTGATGAAATTCTATATATTATATATAAGTGTAATCATTCGTCTATAAATAAAAGTTCTTAATTAGACTATATCTAGACTTAAATAAATTTAAGTAAAATTATCGCACATCGAAAAATTATAATAAGGTGATTTTTTTTATTATATAAATAACAATTATGATGAAGTGATGAAATTCTATATCATAAATGAGTCATTTTTCGGTTTTAAATATCAACCAACAATCTTTTTAGTCTTAAAAAGCTTTTAAAAAGACTACAAACCTAAAATTATCCCACATCGAAAATATTAAAATAAGGCGATGATTCTATATTATAAATAGGAGTAATCGTGCCTTTTTTTTGGTCTTAAAAGCAAATCTTAAAACTATAAAACTTGAGTAAATTATCCTACATCGAAAAATTATGATGAGGCGATAGAATTTTATATTATAAATAAGACTAATATTTCATTCTTAGATATCAATTAAAACATTCATTCGTTCTAAGAAATTAATCAAAAACTTATGAGTCTTAAAAAATCTTTTAATAAGACTACAAGCGTAAAATTATTTTCACATTGAAAATTTATAATAAGGTGATGAAATTTTATATTATAAATAAGAGCAATCATGTGTTCTTTTGAGTTTTAAAATAAGCTCTTAAGACTATATATTCAGTTGAAATTAAGTTTGATTACTAATATCATGTAATCATCTTATTAATTGTAATAACATAGTTTGATAAAGTTTCTTATTTAACGAATGTACATCATCAATATAATTAAGGCAACTAACCCGTGCAGCGCACGGGCTTTAATCTAGTAGTATAATGGAAATAAGGGCCGAACCCATAGGGAATTGGTTTAACTATAACTGCGTACTAATGTAGAATGATAATAAACTAATTAATTACAGAATAAATATGGGGGGTTTTTGGATGATTGTCTAATAACTAAAACTAATAAAGATGAAAACTTTAAGTAATTCAAATGATTAAAAAGGTCTCGGGTCAAGTACAAATCCACAACTTAATCCCAATTGATCATCAAAATCCGGTTCAAATTATTATTCTTGACTACCTTATCGTGAATCGTAGATTCTAATCCTCCTTACGAATAACTAATTAAAACGTATCCTGTTCTTAATCAGCCCTAATTGTTAAACAACCTAAACAATCCAGTTCTAGATTTAATTCAACAGCAGCATTAATAAATAGAGAATTCGATAAAGAGATAAATAAACACATACAATCCAGTTGTGCTATAAATCTATGATAATTGCTCCTAAGTCTTAATATCAACGAATCCCGTTCAATAATTAAGTCTTAGATGTTACTCAGGTCAAATTAATCAACAAATCATGTTCAATTAACAAAACTAACAATAGAACGATGAAATAGAAAACTAGTTGATCACTCTAGAAATCAATAACATCATTCATATAATTAAACTGAGGAATTATCAAGAATAAATATTAGAACTTTCAAACTCACAATTAATAATTAAGCGCTTCAATGTCTTGTACCGAGATGAGAAATTAGTTACACATTGAACTAGGGTTCCTAATAGAATGTTACGTAAAACTCCAATATGAATAAAATATATTAAAACTAATACTAGTAATGACTATATAAATTAGTAATAATAGTAGTCTAATAATAATAGGAAAGTCTAATAATTACCAAAAGCTAATATTAAAATAAAATAAAATAAAATAATAATCCTAATAAATATTAAGTTGTTACGGAACCTAAAGCGACTCAAGTTCCGTCTTCAATTTCCAAGTAGCGCGAGTTTGTCGAGACTGTCGGTTCTGTTACTTCGTTTTGGGCCCACCTTGTTTTGTTTTCTCTTTTTATTCACGACCCGAATCGAGAATTCTCAAATAGGCTTATATCAATGATATTATAAATATTACACCAACGGGACATAAAAACATTGATTTAGTCAACCTAATTACACTTAAATTATCATTATACCCATGACTAAATACGACCCATCAAATATCTCCACGCTTGAACCTTTACTCGTCCTCGAGTAAAACTCGATGAACACAATAAAACATCACTAGTCCAAACGCGTGGGATAAATATTACACTCACGACTCTCGCTCGCCTTCCTTCAAGCTCCCTCAATCTATGAGAAAAAATGCACGAGCAACTCCACACAACAATTGGATATCAAACCAATTGGTCAAGTGTATCAACCCAACACAACATCAAACTATTATCATCGGCTCACTTCATCAAAACAAAGTACATTAGCAATTAAGAGAAGCCAATACCAACATCTAACGCCCCTTATTTCTCCAATCCTAGAACGGATCACATGTGCTACAAATGTCACCAATGGTAAAAGATGTATACCACAATACTCCACAACCCAAACATGTGATCAATCCTAAACGCCTCTAATAGTTCAACACACCAAATAAACATCACCAATCGCATAAAATATAGTGCTACGACTACACCGCACTGCGATTCTTCTCTCATTTGCCAACTATCCTCCCCGACTGACCTTCTATGTCACCCTTCTTATGACGCCAACACCAAAATGGAGAAAGTAGTAGTGATTTTTTCCTAATTCCCTCATTTTGCCTAGAGCGTCCGCCCTTGCGGATTTTCACTCTAGCTTTCATTTTTTTCCTCACACTACTCTCGTGGCACGCAACTCGATTTTTCTTTTTACCCGGAGCGCCCTTTCGGGTTTTCACTCCATCCTCGGCCACATTTTCCATTTTTGCCTAGGCGCCCTTTCAGATTTTCATCTAGCCGGGTTTATTATTTCTTTTTTCCATTCTTTTTCATTCAATCTTTTTTTTCCTTTTATTTTTTTTCTTTTTCTTTCATCTTTTTTTTGTTGAAAAATTATAACATGAATGACGGTTACAAGATGAGAAATATATAAATCCCTCCCCACGCTTATTCCGAGCATTGTCCTCAATGTGAGATTAAGGACATAAATAAAAATAATAAACGGGGAGAAAGACCTTCAACATCGAGAAACAACTCATCGTAATCATATCACTCGTCCCACAAATACTTACTAGTCACCTTCTCCCACCGCTATCAAGACAACCATAACCAATCACTTAGAATAAGTAAAATAAGACCCTCGTCCTCAAGAACCAGACTCGATGATCTTGACCCACAAAACGCAGGAAGATTAGTGTACAAGATCCGTCGATGCTAAATATCGCTTGGCTATATCACGTAACCTACTTTCCCTGTCACAGCCCATACAATATCGAGCATCGGCTATTCAAAAAGACCAACGACGGAACCGACAACAGCTCCTAACCCAGCCAATACCACCAACTCCAATTGAACCAACCGGAACAACCATAACACAGAAACACAATCAACACTAATCTGCCACCGTCCGGACAACAATTGAAAACAACTATTCTGAACTTACAGCTCGAGAGGCGGACTGACCGGCGGTGACGACAGCTTGAGATCGACTGACCGGATGGAACACCTGACAATGACGGCACGCCGCTTGAGCACTAGCGGCGACAGCACATCACCAGCGACTCAGAGGATCGACGACGGGATGTGGATGAAGATTTGAATGAGAGATGTGATTTGTGATTGATTTGTGATGGGATTTAGAATTAGATGGATGAATTGGAGTTAGGAATTAGGAAGGAATAGATGAATTTAGGGATTAGGAATTGAAAGAGTTGGTGTTTGATTTGGAAAAATTAGAGAGGGGATGAAGATGAAGAAGATGAAGAAGGGATATCGGATTTCATTTTTCTTTTTCGATTTTTTTAAAGTAAAAGGGATATACCTGATAGAGCATGGAGGGGCGCGCGACTCGCGTAGGAGTCGAGCAACTCGCGCGACAGTCTGGAATTTCGTTTCCCAAAAGACGATTTTCTTCCAGTGTTCTTCGATTTTTGGTACTCCGTCATTCTAGTCGCCCCACCCTCAAGTCGCACGGATTCCTGAAAAAAAAATCCACCTTTCTCGTTCCTACAAGTACTAAAAGTTAGAAAAAATACTTTAAAATTAAAATTAAAAATATAAATATAAACGACTCATTCTACAAAAATTACGAAAAGCGACTATTAAGTTAAAAAAATGAAACACGACCCTTAAGAAATTACAAAAAAATTATACAAGGCCGGGTTGCCTCCCGGGAGCGCTTTTGTTTAAAGTCGTTTGCTCGACTGAGACGGAGGTTAGGTAAATAACGTCATGTCCGAGAGCTTGCTTCTCCCGACACCCAATTCATTACTCCTTTCACGAGTCGGCTTAAGCCTTATGCCGCCTACATCTTTCACTTTTCCATTTTGAAATTTTAAGACCGTTGTACCCTTCCTTGAGCTAGGACCCGCGGTCCAATTATCAAACCATGATCTCGGTTTACCTTTATTCAGCTCTGCGTCCTTTCGCGACTCCCAAAGAATGACACACTTCGGTCCCGTAGAAGGAGATTCCTTCACAACTTTAGACAAACATTCCTTGCTAGAAGAGGTAGACGAGATCGGTTTAGGAACCGATTTCACCACTTCTTCTTGTGAGTTAAGAGACAAATGGTTAAAAACATCAACACGACGCAAGGTATTGTCTTTCGGGGAGTGAGAACTAGGCTTATTTATGTCGAATTTAACGACCCTCCCCTCAAATTCTATACTCAGTGAATCATTAGGGACATCAATTTTTGTTCCCGCGGTCTTTAAGAAAGGTCGTTCTAGAAAGATAGGAGTTGCACTATAGTCATGTTTCATGTCTAAAACATAAAAATCGGTCGGGAAGACCAACTTATCAACTTTAACTAGGACATTCTCGACAACTCCCTTAGGATAGACACTAGATGGATATGCTAATTGCACTACTTTCCCGGTTCTCTTCATGGGACTAAGTCTAAGAGATTCGTAGATAGAAAGAGGGACGACATTAATGGAAGCTCCCAAATCTAACATAGACTTTTCAAATAAAGTATCTCTTATGGTGCAAGGTATAGTAAACATGCCCGGGTCGCCACATTTAGGGGGTAATTTCTTTTGATATATAGCGGACACAAATTCACTAACTTTCCCTTTCTTAAATCCTTTCAATTTGTTATTCCTTTTAATAGTACATAATTCTTTCATGAATTTAGCATATTTAGGAATACTCTTTAAAAGATTAAGCAGGGGAATGTTTACCTCGCACTTTTCAAATACCTCGTAGATATGTTTGTCGTGCTCATAACGACGGGTCCTCTTGAGTGCCTCGGAAAAAGGAACATCTGGTTCTGCCACCGGTGTAGTAGGAGAAATCAAATCCTTCTCTTGCATATTCGGCGTTTTCTCACCTTCCTCGATCACTAGCTCCTCTTCTTGAACCGAGTTTCCTTGGCCTTCCTCTTCGGCTTGTCGGCCTCCACTAATTGTCTCACATTCCTTAAAGATACCGCACTCACGTTTTCCTTCGAAAGAATGGTTTGACTAGGTAATTTCCCCGAATCTCGAGCCTCCAACCTACCGATGGCGGTCGCCATTTGGCCCATTTGAACTTCCAGATTTTGAATGCTGGCTTTATTCTCCGTGTGATTTTGAAGAACCGTAGCATGGAGAGTGGACATTTGACTCGTAACTGTAGATTGATTAGCAACTAAGGCACATATCATGTCCTCAGTGGACATTTGACTACTAGGTGGAGGTTGAGTAGAACTGTGTTTGCAACTTGTTGCTTAGTAAAGAGTTGTTGATTCGATTGACCAAATTGATTACCTTGATTAATTTCTTGGTCGCCTTCCCGATTCCTCCACCTCATGTTTGGGTGATGTCTCCATCCGAGATTAAAAGTATTAGAGTATTGATCCCATTTTTTGTTTTGCCCGGTTTCCCACACTCCGTTCACCTCCTCTTGGCCTTCATACATTTGAGGACAATGCTCACTCGGATGTCCCTCGTTCGAACGTATACCACACACCATAACTTGATTTGTTTTCCCCGACATCATATTTTGGACAAGAGCCGTTAAGCTATCGAATTTATGCTCAAGACTCGAGGATGATGAATTACCTATGGCATGCACTCCCCGTTTGGGATATTTTCGAGAAAAATTCCTAGAGCTTTCAGCTAGCTCCTGGATAACCTCCATAGCAGCATCTGGGCTTTTGTTCACGATCGATCCCCCACATGCCGCATTCACCGTTCGGGCATCTTCCACACAAAGACCTCCACAAAAGTACATAACAAGGTCTTGAGGATTGTAGCCATGATAGGGGCATGTAGTACACTGCTTCTTGAAACGTTCCCAATACTCGTACATAGTCTCACCATCTCGTTGCTCCGCATTACTAATCTGTTTCTTCAATTGGGAAGCTCGAGATGCCGGAAAGTACTTTTCAAGGGACGCCTTCTTCATTTGTACCCACGTATCAATACTTGCCGGTGACAAGTAATACAACCAATCTCTCGCAGAATCCTTCAATGAGAAGGAAAAGGCCCTCAGCTTGAGTTGCTCATCAGTGACGGAAGCCGGTTTCACACTCAAGCAAATTATATGAAAATCTGACAAGTGCTTGTTAGGGTCCTCATCACTTAAGCCATGAAATGTGGGTAATTGATGGATCAACCCCGACTTCAATTCGAAATGGCATTCGCACCCAATAGTGAGTACGTAATGCACAAAGGTTATTG
Source organism: Agrostemma githago (assembly GCA_958450325.1). Classification (NCBI taxonomy): domain Eukaryota; kingdom Viridiplantae; phylum Streptophyta; class Magnoliopsida; order Caryophyllales; family Caryophyllaceae; genus Agrostemma; species Agrostemma githago. Next base: position 36,856,236 of record OY288239.1, read on the forward strand.
TGCGAGGTCGGGTGCTGTCAGCTGCTTAATTGTGTTGGCCATGATATACGACTCGTCTTCGGATTCAGAAGAAACTTCAGTATTCACGGGAATAATAGGAATATCGTTTTTAAACTCTAGATCCTTGAATTCCTGTGTTCCGATAACTATTGCTCCTTCTCCGATTCTTCGTGACCTGAAAAAGGTGCGTTCAATCTCTGAGTCGTAAGGCTCGAGGTTTAAGTTAGAAGAACGAGTATTATACATAAACTACACAAAATAAAATAAAATTAGCTATAATAAAAAGAAAATTAAAAACTACACTAGAAAACACAAAAATAATTAACACCGATTCCCCGGCAACGGCGCCAAAATTTGACAGGCTAAAGTTGTATGCCTCAAATTACAATTTATAATCACTTATAACCAACAACTAAAACAATAGTATAATGGAAATAAGGGTCGAACCCACAGGAAATTGGTTTAACTATAACTGCGTACTAATGTAGAACGATAATAAACTAATTAATTACAGAATAAATATGGGTGGTTTTTGGATTATTGTCTAATAACTAAAACTATTAAAGATGAAAACTTTAAGTAATTCAAATGATTAAAAAGGTCTCGGGTCAAGTACAAATCCACAACTTAATCCCAATTGATCATCAAAATCCGGTTCAAATTATTATTCTTGACTACTTTATCGTGAATCGTAGATTCTAATCCTCCTTACGAATAACTAATTAAAACGTATCATGTTCTTAATCAACCCTAACTGTTAAAGAACCTAAACAATCCAGTTCTAGATTTAATTCAACAACAACATTAATAAATAGAGAATTCGATAAAGAGATAAATAAACACATACAATCCAGTTGTGCTATAAATCTATGATAATTGCTCCTAAGTCTTAATATCAACGAATCCCGTTCAATAATTAAGTCTTAGATGTTACTCAGGTCAAATTAATCAACAAATCATGTTCAGTTAACAAAACTAACAATAGAACGATGAAATAGAAAACTAGTTGATCACTCTAGAAATCAATAACAACATTCATATAATTAAACTGAGGAATTATCAAGAATAAATATTAGAACTTTCAAACTCACAATCAATAATTAAGCATTTCAATGTCTTGAACCGAGATGAGAAATTAGTTACACATTGAACTAGGGTTCCTAATAGAATGTTACGTAAAACTCCAATATGAATAAAATATATTAAAACTAATACTAGTAATGACTATATAAACTAGTAATAATAGTAGTCTAATAGTAATAATAATAATAATAGAAAAGTCTAATAATTATCAAAAGCTGATAATAAAATAAAATAATGAAATAAAATAATCCTAATAAATATTGTGCTGTTACGGAACCTAAAGCGACTCAAGTTCCGTCTTCAATTTCCGAGTAGCGCGAGTCTGTCGAGATTGTCGGTTCTATTGCTTCGTTTTGGGCCCACCTTGTTTTATTTTCTCTTTTTATTCACAACCCGAATCGAGAATCCTCAAATAGCCTTATAACAATGATATCATAAATATTATACCAACGGGACATAAAAACATTGATTTAGTCAACCCAATTACACTTAAATCATCATTATACCCATGACTAAATACGACCCATCATATATATATATATATATATATATATATATATATATGGAGGGGTTCACATAAGGACACCCTTCCCTATAAGTTCATAAGTCTCATTATTAAGCATTGGATTGAAATAGGATGAAGGGTTGAGATTGATTAGTATAGGGTGGCATTACCTAACTAAACTAGCATTAATGTTAATAATCAATTCCTAGAATATTAATGTTAAACTAGCATTAATGTTAATAATAAATATTTCTCTCTCATACAACATCTTATTCTCCTCTCTCTCAAAGGACACTTAACCCAATGTTTTCTTCTTTTAAACCAGCATTCATGGTGTCTCATCTTCTCCATTTTAGTTGAGAATTTGATTTTTGTTGATACTATGTTGTAAACCTTCTCATTTATGTATTGAAACTTTAATTCATTATTTTTATAACTCCAACTTAATTGTTTTGAAACTTCAACGTCCGTAATTCTAAGTGCTTGTAGAGGGACCTCAACTTTATCTATTTGTCACTTCAATTGTTTGTGTTTGTAACTTCAACTCAGATGTTTTGAAACTTCAACGTCCACAATTCTAGGTGTTTTTTATGTATAATTTATTGTATTTTTCGTTATTACAACAGTATAATTTTATTGATTTGAAGTTACAAAACATATGAACTGAAGTTACAAATTTATCAGTTAAAGTGACATTATAAAGTAATTGAAGTTGCATATTGACCAATTAAAGCGAAGTAAAAACCATCATTAATTAGATAGATTGATTTTTCTTTTTTCCAATTTAATCTCAACCATCCTATTTCCTTAATCCAAAGGATGAGAATAAGACTTCTGAAAAAGAACATATAACATTTAAGGAGCTTCCTTTTCCCAATATTGATTGCCTAAATATTGATTATGTAGTTTTTTTGGGTAAACCAAAATACATATATTAATGTTCAAAGGTAGTCAATAATATGAGAGTCTTATTTGTTATTTTTGATATATAATTTATTGTATTTTTCGTTATCGTTACAGTATAATTTTATTGATCTGAAGTTACAAAACATATGAACTGAAGTTACAAAACATATTAACTGAAGTTACAAAATATGTGAAGTTACAAATTAAACTCAGAGTGACGGATGCTGAAGTTTCAAAAGAATTGAGTTGAAGTTATAAAACAAATGTATTGAAGTTTCAATACATACACTTGAATGTTTACAACAGTACCAAAACGAATACTGAGTTACACGGATAATGATTAAAATTGCACTAAATCTGATTATACACAAAGTGTCACTTGTCTCATCATCTTCCCACATCTTCATCTTCGCCTTCATTTTCACTTCTTCATCCTTATCAAAAATCTATAATTAACAACTGAAAAATATAGATATGATTCAACAAATAAACAATCATACAAGTCACTTTATTTCAAACTTCAATCATCTCAACCATCAACTAAAAACACTAGATTACAATATAAAATCTTACCATAAAGATCTCAACCTTCAACAAACCCATTTCATCACTGCATTTTCTTGACATAAAGATCCGATCTTTACCATATTTGGGTGATTTTAGCATCTAGGTTTGTCATATTTTCCTTCACTTTTACGTGTTTTATGAATAAATTAAACTTCAGATGAAAAATCCCGAAACCCTAATTGAAATTTCAGATGCAAAAAATTAAAGTTTTGTGAATAAATTAAACTTCAGATGCAAAAAAATCAATTAAAGGATTGAAAAATATTAAGCATAAATAAATCAATTGAAGTTTTATAAATGATTGGGGTCGGCAGCCTGTCAGTAATCGCCTGCTGAGCAGGCCCCAGGAGGATCCCTATCAAGCTTAAAAGGCCAGTCCCTGGCAAGAAGCCAAAATAGAAGCATAAAACGCTAAGGATAGCAGTCGGCCGCTGAGACCGCAAGCCAACACAGCCTGCCGGAGCCCAGCGACCACGGCACGAAGTCCGCCTGCCCTGGGGAAGTCCCTGGTCGACAGGGTCTGGACCCCCAGGGGCCCTCCCGTCATTTCGCCTAAGGTAATTAAGAATGGGTGGATGGGAAGCCGCCACTTGTCACTTCCTTATCCATCCATTCCTCTCCCACTTCTCTTTTTTGTGGGAAGGTATAAATACTCAACCCTTTCCCACAAGAAAGAGGTGGGATTTTCTCTCTCTAGACTCTCACTCCTAAAAACGCCACCTAGTTCCTCACGAGCTAGGTTCATCAAGGCACTTCACGGACTGACTTAGGCATCGGAGAGGGTTCCCTCGGACAACCTCCGAGGCCCTGTGCGTTCATTGTGCAGGGAGCAGGCCGACTCCGCCGGGAAGGCTTGATCAAGGGAGAGGGACAAAGGAGAGGTTTAAGGAAATCACGCGATCAGTTACTTACCAAAAGTCCGATTACTCCGCCCGGATCCAAAGCCGGGTTAATTGTTTCCGTGACCGGAACAATTTGGCGCCGTCTGTGGGGAAGACAACGGTTGTGCTCACGAATTACCCACAAAAAATCAACCATTCCTAATCACAAAAAACAAACAATCAAATTAATCATGACAGAAATCATTGACACCAGTACAGGGGCGGGTCCGACGGTCCCACCGGTGACCCCCCTGTATAGTATGCCACAGCCTGAGAGGATTCCTCCCGCCACGATCCTGGGGGTGGGGGGAACCACTCTCCTAGGCGTACCGAGCGCTGCTGCAAAGGGGTATCACAACAGGCAGCCCAGAACTACCTGCTCAACAGCAGGCATTCTCCATTCATACAACAGAATCTGCGTCTGGAGAACAGAGAGGCTTATCCCGGGAATTGCAGGAGAGAATGAGGCCCAGGGAGCCTATGTCAAGGCGCCTGGGAGAAAAGCCAGGCGGGGTTTTCTCCAGGTTAACACCGGCAGTCAAAGAGCAGTCAGCCCCCGGTTTATCCCAAAGCCTACAATCTAGGCTCAACCGGGGGCAACCGCTTGAATCTAAGTATCACCAGGGAGAGAACCTCTGCCACTCTCAGAGGAAGAGACCCAGGCAGATTTCCCTTGAAACAGAAGATGAAGCAGCCAGCAGGCCGCCTCCAAGGCACCGCTCCCCCAGTACGAGAAAACCGACCCACAGACAATGGGATTCTCACGGTAACCAGTCTGGGGAAAGCAGGTCACGACTGGTAGGCAGGCCCACAAAAACCCCACTTCATCCTGAGGTACAAGAATACCCCATTCCAAAAATTAAGATGCCCACCATTAAGTTTGATGGGACAACAGACCCTGAAGACCACCTGGCGGCATTCGAGAGCCACATGGGCATGTACGACGTGGATGACGCCATCTGGTGCAAAGTTTTCCCAACCACCCTGGTAGGACTCGCACAAGGATGGTTCAGAGATCTCCGCCAAGGATCAATCAAATTCTTCATAGAGTTGGCCGAGATCTTCCTCGAACAATATGCTGGGAATAAACGAAGACGCCTCACTCGCTTTGATCTTATGACCCTAAAACAGAAAAAGGGTGATAGCGTAAGGGAGTACCTGAGGAGGTTTGACCTATCCTACCAGCAGGTCAGGGAGATCGATGATTCCACCGCTGCCTACGCCCTGACAATCTCCCTGCTTCCAGGAGAAATGAAAAATCAGATGATCAGGGCCCATCCAGAAACCTTGGCCATGGCCAGGAAAATTGCTGAAGGATTCATTATGCAGGAAGAGTTCCACAGCCTGCCGGATACCCCTGCAGGCCAAACAAAGCCGCAGGGAGGACCGCAGGGTGGGCGTGGCAGAAGTGAGCCGGGCAAGCAGAGAGAGGAGGGAGACACTCCCAAAAAAGAACGTACCACATACCAACCAAGATTCGACAGCTACACGGCCCTCAATAGGCCGAGAGCAGAAATCTTCGAGTTAGAAAAAGAAACAGCAAAATGGTCTCGTCCAAACAAGCCTCGCAGCCCAAAAGGAGACTCCAAAAAATTCTGCACGTTCCATGACTGCATAGGCCATACCACAGAGGAATGTCGCCACTTAAAAGACGAAATTGAAAAACTAATAAGAAACGGCTGGCTGAGTAACTATGCAGCAAGAAACAAACCCCAGAAAGAGGTAGCAGACAAACCTGAGGGCTCAGCCCAAAATCGCATGGTCATCCATGTAGTTTCCGGGGATGCAGAGGGGCGGACCAGCAGGCGCAGCCAGAAAAGGCAGATCCGCGAACTAAGGAACCAAATCTGCTACGCCGAAAAAGCAAGCAGCCCAAGGGGCACTACCCTAAGCATCACCCCTGAGGATGCAGGGAGAGTCGTGTACCCACATAGTGACCCTCTGGTCTTAACCCTGGAAATCAGCAATCATATTGTCAAAAGGTGTATGGTGGATACTGGCGCCTACACAAATCTCTTATACAAAGATGCTTTTGAGAAGATGAACCATGAAAGAAGGCACCTGAAGCCAGCCCCCGGATCTTTGTACGGATTCAATGGAGCAGGCATGCTACCCATGGGAGTTATCGACCTGCCTGTTACATTTCGGGAGGGGACCTCAGCAAGAAATATCAGGGCGTCATTTGTTGTGGTGGACGCCAAATCCGCGTACAACGCCCTGATAGGCCGAGCCACCCTAGATGAAATAGAAGCTGCCGTATCAATTAGGGCCCTCACCATAGCCTATGTAACGGACTTTGGCATGGAGGGGAAGGTCCACGGGGATCAGGAGTCAGCCAGACACTGCTATTCCGTGGCCCTGCAGGCCCATGAGACAGAAAGAAAAGGGAAGAGAAAAGCCCAATGCTCTCCTAGCAGGGAAGGTGAGATTCCGACTGCCCAGCAAGAGCCAGTCCGCCTGGAGCCCGAAGGGGAGAGCATGCTAGTGGACTTAGAGCCAGGGAGGCAGGTCCTCATAGGGGCCGACCTGGAGGAGTCCTATCAAAAGGAACTAATTGCAGTCCTAAGAGAGAATAGGGACGTATTCGCCTACTCTGCAGACGAGATGCCAGGGGTCGACCCGGCCTTTATTGTTCACAAGCTGAACATTAATCCGGAGGCTCGCCCTGTGAAGCAGAAGAAAAGAAACATGTCCGTAGAAAAAGATGCGGCAATAAAGGAGGAAATAGACAAACTCCTGAAGGCAGACTTCATCGAAGTCTGTGATTACCCTGAATGGCTGGCAAACGTTGTCATGGTGAAAAAATCATCAGGCGCATGGAGAATGTGCGTAGATTTTACCAATCTCAACAAGGCCTGCCCTAAGGACTGCTACCCTCTGCCCAGAATAGATCAGCTAGTGGACGCCACTAGTGGATACACCACGCTGAGTTTTCTGGATGCTTTCTCAGGGTACCACCAAGTTTACCTCTGGCAACTAGACAAAGTGAGGTGCGCCTTCATAACCAGCCATGGCACCTACATGTACAAGATGATGCCATTTGGGCTGAAGAATGCAGGCGCCACCTATCAACGGTTGGTAGACAGGGTCTTCGAAAGCCAAAAGGGAAGAAACTTAGAGGCCTATGTTGACGATGCGATCGTCAAAAGTAAGGGGGACAAGGAACATCTGACAGACCTTCAAGAGACCTTCACTTCCCTGCGGTCATACAAGATGAAACTGAACCCGAAAAAATGCACATTCGGGGTCCGATCCGGGAAATTCCTAAGTTTTTTGGTCAGCTCCAGGGGGATAGACGCCAACCCTGAGAAAATTCAGGCGGTCCTAGACCTCCCGGAGCCTAAAACCATCAGGGACATTCAGAGGCTCACAGGCAGAATGGCCGCCCTGGCTCGGTTCATCGCCAGATCAGCAGACAAGTCCACCCCTTTCTTCAAAATATTAAAAGGCAACAAACAGTTCAAATGGGAAGACGAACAAAAGAAAGCCTTCGAGCAATTGAAGGATCACCTGAAAAAGCTCCCTACCCTGGCAAGACCGGTAGTCGGAGAAAAGCTATATCTATACATCGCTGTCACGAACACGACGGTAAGTGCTGTCATCCTAAGGGAGGAAGCAAACTCACAGCAACCCATTTACTTTGTGAGTCACGCCCTGGGAACAGCCGAAAGGAATTACCCCTTGATAGAAAAAGCCGCCTACGCAGTCATCATTGCAGCTAGAAAACTCAGACCCTACTTTGACGCGCATTCTGTCGTGGTCCTCACCGACCAACCACTGGAGAAAGTGTTGGAAAATTTTGAGAAATCCAGGAGACTGCTAAAATGGGCGATTGAGTTAAGTGGGCTGGGAATATCTTACCAGCCAAGAACAGCCATCAAAGCCCAAGCCTTGGCCGATTTTCTGGCTGAATGCTCCCATTCAGGGGAAGAAGAACCCCCTGTTGAGGAGTGGATCGTACACACTGATGGGTCCTCAACAGCCAACGGTGCAGGCGCAGGCGTCGTATTAACCAGCCCCGAGGGGGTGGATTTCGAGCATGCACTCAGGTTCACTTTCCCGGCGTCGAACAATGAGGCGGAATATGAGGCTGTAATCACAGGGATAAAATTGGCTAAGGCAGCAGGGGCAGAGCGAGTTACACTAGCTACTGATTCTCAGCTCATTGCCAATCAGATTAACGGAGAGTATGAGGCCAGAGATCAGACCATGGCCACCTACCTTGAGAAAGTAAAACAGGAGTTGTCAGGTCTGAAATCCTATGAAATCCAGCAAATACCTCGGTCGCAGAACAACCGAGCCGACGCTCTGTCAAAGCTGGCCAGCTCCAGCTTACAAGACATACGGAGGTCGGTGTGGGTTGATGTTTTGCATGAAAAATCTACCAGCGCCTGTCAGGCAATTAGCACCGTTGAGGAAGGGCCGGAAAGTTGGATGACCCCCTTCATCCAGTTCAAAAGGCATGGTATCCTACCATCGGACACAGTGCAAAAGAGAAGGGTACAGGCTAAAGCAGCCTGGTTCATAAACATTGGTGAAGAACTCTATAAGAAATCTTTTACTTACCCCCTGCTCAAGTGCCTACGGGCAGACCAAGCTGCTGAAGTATTAGAGGATATCCACTCAGGAATTTTTGGACATCACATCGGAGGGAGATCGCTGGCCCACAAAGCCCTAAGGGCAGGCTACTACTGGCCTACCATGCTGGCAGATGCCAAGAGCCTAACCCAGAAGTGCAGAAAGTGCCAACTCTTTGCCCCGTCAATCCATGCCCCGGCCCAGGAACTCAGGCCAATCCTATCCCCCATCCCCTTCGCTCAATGGGGGATGGACATACTAGGACCCTTCACGGTGGCCACTGGGGGCAGGAAGTTCCTAATTGTGGCTATAGACTACTTCACCAAATGGATAGAGGCTGAAGCAGTGCCCAACATTACCGAGCCGGCAGTCAGAAAAGTGATCTGGCGAAATGTTATCACCAGATTTGGCCTACCAAAAATGATGGTGTTTGATCATGGCAGGCAGTTTGACAATGATCCCCTGAGAATCTGGCTAGAAAGCCACAACATCGCAGTTGCCTACTCGGCCGTCTGTCATCCTCAAACCAACGGACAGGCAGAGGCAGCCAACAAGCAAATCTTAAATGGTCTGAAGAAAATGGTAGATGACCTCATGGGTAGGTGGGCTGACGAACTTCCCAGCATACTCTGGTCAATCCGGACCACCCGAAAGGAATCTACGGGCCAGACCCCGTTCGGTCTAGTATACGAAGCAGAGGCCCTGTTGCCCATTGAGGCAAGGATCCCATCTCTGCGCTCCCTGCAATACGACCGGGCTGAGAACGAAGCTGCAATGGTTGAGGCCTTGGATCTGGTCAACGAAATAAGGGAGGAGGCCAGTACCAACATCGTTGCCTACCAGCAACGAATGAGGAAAGCCTTCAACAGCAGAGTCCGCCAGAGAAACTTCCAGATGGGTGATCTGGTTCTTAGAAAAACGCAGGCGGTTGGAAAATCAAGGGAACATGGAAAGCTAAGTGCCAACTGGGAAGGTCCATACCAGGTGACTCAAATCCTGGGACCAGGCACATATAAAATCGCCAACCTTGAAGGGCAAGAATTGCATGCTCAGTGGAATGCGGACACCCTGAAGAAATATTATGTCTGAACCAGGTCTAAAGATAGTTTTTATTTTTTGCTAAGAACAATGGCGGAGGACGGTCAAAGAATGTTGACGGCTCCGACCACCCTAATGTCAAAAGTTTCGTAAAAGAAATGAGAAGCTTCAGGTTTATACTCGTTGCCTGTTCACACTTGCGTTTTCACACACAAACGAGCAGGGGGCAATAGGGGGAGGCCCCCCTGTTGCCAAAGTTAGGGAAAATGAACCCCCCAACAAAAAATCCGAGCCTCCCTGCTCACCTCTGGGCAGGCAGGAGGCAGGCCCCCTGGACTTTGAACAAAAGCCAGGGACAGGCCAGATCAACAAGGACTGGGGGCAAGCCCTCCAACCTTGTATAAAAAAACACAAAGAAGCCCCCCTGCTTACCCCTGGGCAGGCAGGGGGCAGGCCCCCTGAACTTTGAACAAAAGCCAGGAATAGGCCAGATCAACAAGGACTGGGGGCAGACCCCCCAACCTTGTATAAAAAACGCAAAAGCCTCCCTGCCTACCTCTGGGCAGGCAGGGGGCAGGCTCCCTGGACTTTGAACAAAAGCCGGGGACAGGCCGAATCAACAAGGACTTGGGGCAGGCCCTCCAACCTTGTATAAAAAACACAAAAATCTCTCTGCTTACCTCTGGGCAGGCAGGAGGCAGGCCCCCTGGACTTTGAACAAAAAGCCAGGGACATGCCAGATCAACAAGGACTGGGGGCAAGCCCTCCAACCTTATATAAAAAACACAAAAAAGCCCCCCCTGCTTACCCCTGGGCAGGCAGGGGGCAGGCCCCCTGAACTTTAAGCAAAAGCCAGGGACAGGCCGAATCGACAAAGGCTGGGGGCAAGCCCCCCAACCTTGTATAAAAAACGCAAATAGCCCCCCGACTTACCTCTAGGCAGGCAGGGGGCAGACCTCCTGGACTTTGAACAAAAGCCAAGGACAAGCTGTGCCAGGCGCGACTAACGTCAAGGAAAGATTCCCCGAATTCCAAATCAAAACTCATCATAAAAAGCAAAGAGAAATATTCCACAAACAGGACCCGTGAAGGGTAGAAGGTCTTTACAAAGTTAAAGAGAAGAAACCAAAGTGGCAAATATTACAAGCAAGTTGGCCATAACACTGGCTCAGCACAGAAAGATAAGAACTATTACAAGAAAAAGGCGTCACGGAGCATCCTGGCGAGCGCTGGCATCTGCCTCAGGCTGACTGGCCGCCCGAGCTTCATTCTTAGCGGTATAAAGACTTCGGAAGGTTTCCTCATCAAAGGTAGGGAACATCTCCCCTATCACCTCCATCACCAACTCCAGAGAGGAGTTGGCACCCCTCGCGAAGCTGGCATCCACCGCAGCTTCAGCCTCCTCAGCCAGGGTCTCTTTCTCCTTCGTCCATTCCCCTTTAACCTGTTCAAAAGTTGATTTAGCTCTTGACAGTTGCTCCTCCAAGTCAGTCACTCTCCCCTTTAAGTGCCCCATCTCAGCCAAAGAGAGGTTAGCTCGGTCCAACGACAGGCGGCTCTCCTTCAGATCAGCCTCCAGCTTGGCTACTTCCTTCACAGCCATCTCTCCCTGCAGCCTCCACTGACCAGCCTGCTTCTTTGCTTCCTCTAACTCGCCCTCTTGCCTCGCCAGCTTATCCTTCAAAGAGCTTATCAAGGAGATATCCCTCTCTACCATGGCCAGGCGGTCAGGAGGAGGAGCCCCGGGTGTGATTGTCAGCTCCTCATCACTCAGGCGGCTGAGAGCCGCCAGCTCGGCAGACGCCAGCAGAACCTTGGAGGTGCGCTGGATGTACTGAAGCACTTGATGAGAAGTTGAAGTCACAGTTTTGGTGAGGCGGTCAGCCAAGACGGCTCCAGAATCAGAAAGCAGGCCTGACACGTCCACGCTGTCACCAGCCGTGTAGTGGAACTCTGCATTTTCCTCCGGGAAGGGGGTACTTGGAGGCTCACGGGCAGAGCGCTTCGCCTCAGGGGTGGTAACATCCGCCTCCAGATCCACCACGTCAGCACTAGGAGGTTCCCTGTCTCTTTTCCTCCTCAACTCCAAGGGAACACTTTCCCCAGTTCCCTCGGAATTCCCAGGCTGCGTTCCCTGCGAAGCCCGAGGTCCAGCCGGAGAAGCACCCTGCTTCTGACCAGGGGAGGGTGTAGCTCCAGAAGTAACCTCAGCCTCCGCCTCATGGATGCTGGGGGTGGGAGTCGCCGGCTTCGACGAAGGCAGCCGGGGAGGAAGAGGCAATCTTCGACCAACAGCAAAGTCTTTTACAAGCTTCATTAAGGCTTTGCTCCCTTTCCTGAAATTCGCAGGGAGAGAAGGACGCTTTGAAAGAATGACTAATTCCTCACTCAGGCCCAGTCTCCTGACTTGCTTTTTTGTCCAGCGCCAAGTGTAGGAATCTGCAGAAAGGGAAAGGCGGTCATCTAAAAAACAGGGAGAAATAAAGTCTCTGGAAAATTGTAACAGCAAAAACTCCCTAGAACTACCTTCAAGGCCAGGAATCAGGCCCAAGGGAAGCAAGTACTCGTCTGTCGTAATGAGCTCCGCGTGAGGGAGCCAGAAGGCAGGGCCAAAGTTCCCATGTTTGTCCACCACAATCTCAAACTTTTTAATCAAAATCTCCTCCTTCTCGCTCAGCTTGACCTCCAGGGCCTTCCCCCCGACGCCTGGGTGGTACTCCTCGCGCGTCTCCATACGGGTGTGGACATGATTCCTAAAATGTCTAGGAATCTTTCACCCTGACGCGCTATGGACGTATATAAAGTTATTTTTCCAGTCTTTCAGGCTGCTCAGAGCCGGCCAGACCAAGGCATACTTTTTCTACCTCTGCAGAGACCAATAACCAGGGGAGCCATCCCCCCCGGACGAAGACACCATTTGAAGACCGACCATAAAACGAAGGGCGTCAATATAAGGCCCCTCGCCATGGAAAAGGCAGGTCCAGGTGTAAGCTACTAAGGATCTAATGGCAGTTGCAGTCAGCTGGGCGATAGCGACTTTCATCCTCCTGAAGGTTTCCTCCAGGAAAGAATGTAGTGGGAATCGCAGGCCAAATTCCAAGGCCTTGTGATAGACGGCCACACACCCTTCTGGAGGACAGCATACTGTGTCCCTTTCCCCCGGAATTATAACTTTGTACCCTTCCCCGAAGTTATAAAATTGTTCAATGGCCTTAGCAGCATTACTCTCCAAAATCAGGTCCCTGTTCTTGGCCTCAGGGTAGGTCCTTATGGGGATCAAATACTTTTTCTTGTCCAAGTAATAGGTCCTCCCCCTCTCCCTGCGGATGAGGGGGCCGGGAACCCTGGAAGGGTCCACCTCCAGGGCCTCGTCATCGGAGTCAACTACATCAAATGGAGCTGGTTCGGGTGATTCAGCACCCTCCCCCCTGTGATGATCATCCTCTTCCCTAGGGCCGACCCCGGAGGAAGAAGCTATGTCACGCCGGCCACCATCGCCGCCCCCAATTCCCCCGAGCAAAGAATTAAAAGAAAGGGGACGAACTCGCGATATATTGGCTATGGAAGGGAAAAAAGAGGTGGAAAAAGGTTTAAAGAAGTTCTAACCTAAAGACGCCGATAAAGTCGCCGGAAACAGTGACAGAGGGTACTCCTTGCTCCTCGAAGAATGCCCAGCAACAAAAGTAATTGAAGTCTCAGGAAAAGTAAAAGAAGAAAATGAAGGGGGAGAAGGGTTTATATAAAGCCCAAGAAGCCCAAGAGGCGACTTCCCTGACAAGACCCCCAACTGTCATCCACGTGTCGCGCACTGAACACGGCCTGTTCACCCCTTCCCAAGAAGGGCCTCGAAAGACTAAAAGGGCAGAGGGAAAGATCGACCGACGACGTCACCCCCGCATTCAAAAAAAAAAAAACGAGCGAAGCTGATTAATTTTCATTTCATTAAGCCTTAAAAGGGGGAAAATTACATCTTGAACCGAATACGAAAAGAAAATACATAAGGCCCAAAAAATTCCGGCCTGACAAAATCAAACACCCTGCTACGCAGGCCTAATCGTCATCCAAGTCTGGGGAATAGTCCCCAGGACTGCCTGGGCTCCCGAAATCCGAGCCCCAGTCCCAGTTTGGGGAACCCTTGAAAGGATCATCAGGGGCTCCGTCCCCATCCTTGTCGCTCAAGCAACCAAGACCCTCGCTATCATCGGAGTCTCGGCTGCTATCCTCCCAGTCCCTGCCAAAGGGAACAGCCTGGGATTCGTCGCAGGTGCGACAACCTGTCCTCCTCACAGGCGAGGAGGGGCCCGACGCCAGGGAGGAGTCGGTATCAGAAAAGTTAGGGTTAAACTGCTCAGGGTCCAGCCACGGGAAGCATTCGTGGCATCCCCTGTCAAAGCAGCCCCCTCCCTGAGGGCAACGCCTGAATCTGGGAGCAGCAAGGGGTGAGGATCTCTTGAGAAGCTTGCTCAAACTAGAAGGGACCTTCCTGCCACTCCGACGAGAACGAAGCCGTGAACGACGGCTACGGTGAACAGCTCGGTAAGCAGCTCGAGCGTACCGAAGTCTCCAAAATCCTCTAAAAAGGAAAGTAACATAGCGAGCTCCACGACGAGTTACGAATTTTTTGATCCAAACCATGATTAAGACAAAGAAAGTGGAAAGATTGAAGATGGGCTAAAGCAGAAATGATGAAGAAAGCTAGGATTTTATACAGGAGAAAACACGGCATTAATGAATTTCCAACCACCCTGGAAGGAGAACCACCAATCAGGAACCCTTCACGGTTCCCAAAAATCCACCTAGAGGAGAAGTGTAATCATTGCAAAAGCATTCTCAACTCTTTGTATACCTGACGTGAGCTGCGCCTCGTTCCTTGGGAAGGCGCGAAACATTAAATGCAGTAGCAGACATGGAAATAAGTCAACCGCCCTCCAAGCAAGAGTCGCCAGTAGAAGGAAAGCCTTACTTTCCTCCTACTGACGAAGGCCAATTGATTGGGGTCGGCAGCCTGTCAGTAATCGCCTGCTGAGCAGGCCCCAGGAGGATCCCTATCAAGCTCAAAAGGCCAGTCCCTGGCAAGAAGCCAAAATAGAAGCATAAAACGCTAAGGATAGCAGTCGGCCGCTGAGACCGCAAGCCAACACAGCCTGCCGGAGCCCAGCGACCACGGAACGAAGTCCGCCTGCCCTGGGGAAGTCCCTGGTCGACAGGGTCAGGACCCCCAGGGGCCCTCCCGTCATTTCGCCTAAGGTAATTAAGAATGGGTGGATGGGAAGCCGCCACTTGTCACTTCCTTATCCATCCATTCCTCTCCCACTTCTCTTTCTTGTGGGAAGGTATAAATACTCAACCCTTTCCCACAAGAAAGAGGTGGGATTTTCTCTCTCTAGACTCTCACTCCTAAAAACGCCACCTAGTTCCTCACGAGCTAGGTTCATCAAGGCACTTCACGGACTGACTTAGGCATCGGAGAGGGTTCCCTCGGACAACCTCCGAGGCCCTGTGCGTTCATTGTGCAGGGAGCAGGCCGACTCCGACGGGAAGGTCCGATCAAGGGAGAGGGACAAAGGAGAGGTTTAAGGAAATCACGCGATCAGTTACTTACCAAAAGTCCGATTACTCCGCCCGGATCCAAAGCCGGGTTAATTGTTTCCGTGACCGGAACAATAAATAAATAAATTAATAACAGCAAAATTAAATAAATAAACAAAACTCATTAGCAACCATTGATGTGCATAAATGACGAAGAGATTTTGGAGATTGATGATGAAGAGATAATTCTGGAGCAATTAGATTTTTTTTTTATTTTTCTTCAGTGAACGAGGGAAAAAGATGGTGGATGTATGAAAGATGGAGAAAGAAGAGTGTGAATGGTGATAGGATGGAGAATGAATATGGTGGAAATGAAGGATGAATGAAGGATGGTGGACGAATGAATGATGGAGAATGAATATGGTGAAAATGACTGGAGAGAGTAATGGAGAGGAAAGAGGGTAATGAATATGGTGGGAAAATAGATGATGAGAAAAAAAAGAAAGTATTTGGAATACGTGTAAACTTTATTTTTCTTTTTTGAAAAATACATAAAAATAATCACATCTCAGCCATCAATTTCATTTGATCCAAAGGGTGGAAACAAGACTTATGGACTTATGAATTCATATGGAACTTATATGATCCCTTCTCTCTCTCTCTCTCTCTATATATATATATATATATATATATTGTGGACATGACATAGGTTCACCCCGACGCGGCCACGCGCGGGTTTGGGGAGGCGAATGAATCTCCATATGAGAATGGATCGAATTGAAATTTAAATCGATGTTGGAGTCGCCACCGAACTTTATGGGAGTTCGAGCCCGTTCGAACCCACTCTATGTCGTAGTGGGTCATGTACAAAATACGGCCCATTTTCGATGTCAGAGTTTCTTGGGTTCGTCCCTTTGCATTTGATACCGATGCAGACGTTATCGGATATCGTGTATTGAATGACTCTCCTTGCCAATGGTTTCGGACATCCGGAAACCGAGGTTCTGAGTAAGGGGTGAGGGTACGTGTTGGGAAGCCCACGAAGGACACCCAACCCCGCCCGCACATTAGCGTCCTCTACTAGGATATCGTTTGATGTTTTAATACGCGTGCTAGTTGAACGGGAGAATGATATGCAATGATTATTTTCCCTAAGCATGTGAGAATTGAATGGGTTACTAAGTCGATTTAATGCAACTAAAATTTACGTCAAAGTTGTATTTTAGCATGTGAGATTCGTTTTAGTATAATAAAACAAGAGATGAAAAGATGAAAAGAAATCGCTAAAGAAACACGAGCAAACGAGTTAGTAACGATTGAATAACAAATATGATAATATGCATGATTTTGAAAAGTTTAATTCACGTGATGGATTAACACGCATTGACCGGGGTCAATAAAGTCGAGATCTAAAATATTACTAAAAAGACGTTGTTTTGTCTAAAAACGGATGTTCGGAAGAAATAATAAAAAAACAAAACCCGTGTTACGTTTCAGCCGGCCGCGCGGCTCGCGCCCCGACCTGTTTTCGAAGTTGATTTTTTGGAAATCGATGATTTTATTAAATCGCGTACAAATATCGTATAATTCGTACTCGATTCAATATTTTTGATGTTCGTTACATTCGATATTCGATTATGAAATCGATATCAAATATTCAGAATAATTTTGGAAAAGATGAAAAAGGTTTTAATAAATCGTTTTGTAGAAAAAACGATCTTTAAGAAAAATTGAGAAAAGCGAAGAAGAAGGCCGTGGATCCAAGCTTCCGCGCGAGTCGCCTGGGAGGGGGCGCGACTCGCGTGGACTGCTGTCCCGGCTCGGGTTTTTCGAGAAATTGTTAATTTCGCTAGATCGCGTATAAATATGAATTAATTTATACTCGATCTATGCTCTCGATATTCGTCGTATTCGATATTCGATTATGAAATCGATATCGAATATGCGGAATGATTTTTAGAAAAGGTTTTATAAAATTGTTTTGAAGGGAATTTGAACGAAACGAAAAAAAAAATGTTAGTTCTCTCCGCGTTAGAATCGTTGTATTTTGTAAAAAAAAGTAACGATTTTTAGCATCAACGAGATTAATGTAATTCTTTTAATACAATATTCGATTAGAGAATCGGTATCATATTTTAAAGAATATTCGTTATATGAAAATAGTTTTTGTAATATCGATATTAGAAATAATAATGATGCGACAAACGACCCATAATAAAAATCGACCGACGAAAAGAAGGAAAAGACGAGGAAAGTCGAGGAAGAGAGAAAAAGAGAAAGGAGAAGTCGGGTTTGATTTTACACCCTCAACCTACATGCTTTGGTTAACTCGGATCGGGGCTCGTCGGAACGTGGCTAAGGCACGGGAGCGTCGGGTTAATGTCGGTGAGTTAGGGTGGCTTGGTTCGAACGTGAAGGGTGACGGGTATAGCGGGACCGGTTCCTTCGGGTTTTTGACGTATTATCGGTTTTTCGATGCTAAGTGGTCGGATTGTGTGTGGATGTAGAATGTCGGGGATTCAATTCTTGTCTAGATGTATCTTATGTGTGTATCGTATGTGTATGTTGTATGATATGTGTTTGCAAAGGGTCCTATTTATAGGAAAAGAAGGTTGAGAGAGGTATCTTGCTTGTACGACAAGAAATACCAATCGGGATAGGAAATGTAAGAAGTTGTGAGGAACGAGAACTCCGTTACTTGGCAAAGAAGAAAAGGGAACCGGTTGAAAACAGCCTGCTCGGCCAGGTATCCCATGCTCGATCAAATGCTCGATTCGGTTTTCGGATAGAATTCCTACTTGAGATCGAATTCTACCTTTAACGGAATTGTTTAATATTTGTGTAGATGAGTTTTTGTGGAGTTTGAGCTCGATTTGGTCACGTGAGGTGACACGGCTGACCCACAAGTCTCGAGAAAATATCTTTGACCGGGTTTGACTCGGTCGCTAAAAGACGGTTCTGCCCCTGGTGTCGGATTCGACTCAAATTAGTCTCATTTGACTCGAAACGACCCACTGGGCCTGATTTTGAGGTTGATTTTGTGAGATTTGTACTCCGTAAAAAGCCCAAGCTAAATATCCATGATTTCGAGCCCATTTCCGAGTACGTTAAAGCATGTTTGCGTTCGATCATCATCGGGTGTTTGTCGGAAACTGCTATAGACACCTGACAGTAAAATGTGGGTGTCTACAGAGCCCCCACTCTGACTGAGGCTTGGACAGGGCGAAAGTCAGAGTAGCTACCAGGCTAATCAAAGATTAAGACCTGGCAGACTTCCGTTCGGGTCGTTTAAAGTCCATTAGACTTTGCGTGAAGGGCCCGCCGGCCACAGACTAGAAATGTACCTGAGCTGATGATAACTCCGTGGGGTATTGAAGTCATCGCATAAGACTTAGTTGTACCTATATATGGGCTCATCCCGTTAAATGCCGCTGGGGAGTTATGTGAATGGTCCTGCTTGAGTCGTCCTGTACATTTGTGAATGATTTATGCAAAGTTGCAATTTGCATGTAACATTTGTAGGAAAATGACTCGCGCTAGGGAATAAAAATTTTGAGAAAGGTTTTGCAGTTTTAGAATTGAAAGAGTCTTTGAAAATTAGAAACATTTTGACTCTGAAAAGGAATAGGAATGCTCGGGATGACTTAGCTAGACCCTAGGATAAGGATTGTATGCTAAATCCTCTAGGATTGGGAATCCTAAGGTGAGGAGGAGAATTGGGTTTTATGCTATAAATACCCTTTCCCTGCTTCATAATTTTTCACAATTCCCACAACTCCTTAAAAAGAAACAAGCCCTGAGAAATTTATTCTTCTTTTTAGAAATTCAATTATGGGAATCGACCGATTAATTGGAATGCTGCAAGAGTGGTCCCGATTTTTCAGAGACGCTGATTAAGTCATTCTGAATCAGAATGGCGCTACCCAATTATTCACGATCCGCCAGATGCAAGTAGACCGTCACTTTTTGGATGCATGCTTGTCCTATTGGGACAATACTTATCACGTTTTTGGTTTTCCTCGAGGCGAAATCTGTCCTATCCCTGAGGAAATCGCTGCTGTAGGAGGATGGAATCCCAAACTTCGCCCTGCTATCCCTTTTTCGGTTCATGACCCGAGGAGAAAATTACGGGAATTTTTAGGACTTTCTCATATGGAGGTATCCCGTATGCTGGAAGGAGATACTGTTTCCTTGATTGATTTGGCCGAAAAATTAATGAACCCAGATGGCATCCGGGTCAGGCCGGTCCATAGCCGTAGGGCCTTTACTTTTTGCATGCTCCATGTTTATGCCTTCGAAGGCCATATGGATTTATTATCTTGCATGGGCCACGTTAAACTTTTTACTGTGGCTGACCTAATGGAGACGGAGCACGGCCCGGCTTGGCTAATTTCAGGAGAGATTATCCAGGGTTTGGATAATCGCAAAAGGGATCCGTCAACCAGGTTGACTGGGAGTATCCGTCTTTTACAGGTATGCTGATTTTTTGATTTTTTTGCAATTTTTTGCAATTTTCCGGTATTTTCTCCATTTTCTCGAATTTTCCGATTTTCTCGGTTTTTTTGCGATTTTTTGATTTTTTTTACGCGGTTTTGACAATTTTTCGCGTTTTTTGATTTTTTGCGGGTTTTCAACTGTAGCTGTTCGAGAGGCTATCGATTTTGGACCCTCCCTTAGACGTGAGCCGGTATCAACCTAAACAAGTGATGACGAGGAGAGGGACCATTGCCTTTTCTCGCCTCAACACTCAAAAATACTGGGATGAAGTGTCGTCCTTCCATGAAGGCCCATTGATCCGCTGGACCGTCCCATGGTGACCCATTTATGTCCGGACCGGCTTAGAGTCTCGAGATAGGGCTCGATATCAGGTAATCCTATCTTTTAGACAAACAATTCACCTCTTTCCCGATCGCATACTTAGGCAATACGGTCAGGTCCAAAGAATCCCGGAAATCGAGGCAATCGTGAGTGAATCTACTCAGTTGACGGATGTAATGTGTGACACCTGGATGCAAAGGTGGTATACACGAGCCACTTGGTCCGTTCCTAAGAATTCTCACTCGATCTGGGTATCCGACTCTTATGTGAGATGGACAAAGGCTGATTCTGCTAAAGCCCGAGCTGCTTTGAAGACTGACGAGGCTTTCGACCTGTTGCGTCGGGAACATGCTAAAGATAATAGAAGCTTCTTTGACGAAGGTGCTACTCCGGCAAGTCAGAAGGGGAAATCTAGGACTCAGACTGAAGGGTCCAGTACTAAGGGTGCACGGGGGAAGGTGAGCCCCCGGACGGATTTAGAAAGGAGACTAGGGCCAAGACTGGCGATCGAGGACCGACTTGGTCCTCGAGACAGACTTCTCGAGCCCGTACGAGCTCGTCTTGGACCGGCAGAAGACCCAAAATCGAAGAAGCGGGTTCGAGCAAAAGAAGTTCTGCTTGTGATTAGGGAACGTTCGCCCCCGCCCCGTCGGGCCTCGGGCTCCGCGTGACCCGAAAGATAAGGGGAAAGGAAAAATGTAGGAGTAGTCTCCTAAATTTATTATTTAAGTATTACTACTATTTTTGCGGTGTGATTTTGTTATTTTTGTTTGTTTTTTGTGATGTATTTTTTGAAATTCCCGAGTTTATCGGTTTTTCTTATATAATAAAAAGACATATTAGTGAACACCGTTCCCGTCTTTTCGTTATTGCAGTGGTTGTACCCTTTTGAGGGGTTGCCTACGTATCCATAAGTAATAGAATCAAACCTTCCGTAGTTCAGAAGTTTTTTGCAATTTTTGAAATACATCAAGATTATTAATTCGAGATGTGCGACGGTAGGATAAGTAATCCTAACTTATTGACTTGCTTAAAATTTTGAGAAAGACAAATTTTATAAACTTTTTGCAAATGACATTGAGGTAAGGGTTCAAGGGTAGTAACGCTTCAACTGGTCCAAGTTGGTTGGTTTGACGAACTCGTTCCCGTCCAAGTCTGTCAGCATTACTGCTCCTCCCGAAAGGATTTTCTTCACTAGATATGGCCCAGCCCAATTGGGTTTGAATTTTCCCCTTGGGTCAACTGGTAGTAAAGCTCGAACAGATTTTAGGACTAGATTGATATTTCTGGGCCTAACCCTTTTGTTAAAAGCCCGTTGGATACTCTTTTGATAAATCGGAATATTATTCAGGGCCCGAGATCGCCGTTCGTCCAAGAGGACTAGCGAGTCATATCGGGCTTGGACCCAATCTGCTTCAGGTACCTGGCTCTCGAGTAGAATCCTAAGGGATGGTACTTCTAGCTCGACTGGTTGGACCGCTTCCATTCCATATGTCAAATAGTAAGGAGTTGCTCCGGTTGCGGTGCGAATTGATGTCCGATACCCCCATAAGGCGAAGGGTATCTTGTCGGGCCAGTCCCGATAATTCTCAGCCATCTTTTTAAGTATGGTGACAATTGTTTTATTAGCTGCCTCTACCGCTCCATTCGTTTGGGGATGGTAAGGCGAAGATGTATGTCTTTGGATTTTATACTTTTCCAGCAAAGTGGCAGTTTCAGCATGAAAGTGGGTTCCGTGGTCACTGATGAACTCGTGCGGAATCCCGTATCGATATATAATCTTGTTTTGGATGAACTTAGCCACATGTTTGGCATTCAAGATCCGGTATGACTCGGCTTCGACCCATTTGGTGAAATAGTCGATAGCCACCAAAATGAAACAGTGACCCCCTGTCCCGGAAGGGTTCACTTTCCCGATTATATCAATTCCCCATGTTGAGAATGGCCATGGTGATGTCATTGTATATAATAGGGATGAAGGCATATGGTGTACATTGGCGAAAATCTGACAGTTATGGCAGTGTTTGACATATAACTGACAGTCAGTTTCCATGCTATTGCAATAATAGCCGAGTCTTGTGATTTTTCGGGCTAGCATTTGGGCATTCATATGCGGGCCATTTTCACCATCATGTACCTCAGCCATGACTCTTTCGGCTCACGTTTTGTCAATGCATAGGAGTAAAGCCCCCTGTGCTGTCTTCTTATATAACTGTCTATCGTCTGTGCGGATGAACTAGGCGGCCCACCTTCGCAGGGCTTTCTTGGCTCGGTTTTCAGCCCCCGGAGGATATTCTCCTGATGTTAAGTAGGTTAGAATAGCCTGATACCAAGGTTCTAGATCAGTTATTTCAATGTCTTGGATAGCGTGAATATATGCTGGCTCAGATCGCCTTTCGACGCAAATGGGCATGCTGGTTAGATGCGCTGGGATATTCAGTAAAGATGCTAATTTTGAAAGAGCATCTGCAAACTGGTTTTCTTCCCGAGGTAGATAGATGTATTCTACCTTTTGGAACTGTTTTTCGAGAACCCTTACTCGTGCTTGGTAAGCCACGAGATTTGCGTTCCAAGTTTTCCATTTCTGTAAAGCTTGGTTTATGACTAAAGACGAGTCACCGTGGACCCGGAGATTTGTTACTCCTAAATCAACGGCGGCTTGCAGTCCGTGAATGCACGCTTCATACTCGGTTGCGTTGTTAGTCACGTCAAAATCAAGCTTGATGGATAACGGGATGTGTTCCCCTTGTGGTGAGATCAATAAAATCCCGACACCAAACCCTCGAAAGTTGGATGCCCCATCAAAGTACAAATCCTAAGTTTCGGTGTCAGTATGGAATATATCTTCATCTGGGAAGGCCCAGGTATCGGTGTGTCCTTCCTCGGATATCGGGCTATCAGCGAGGAATTCGGCTACTACCTGGCCTTTGATGGCTTTCAATGGTACGAACTTGAGGTCAAACTTAGCTAGCATTAAAGTCCATCTGGATATGCGGCCGTTGAGGATGGGCTTCTCGAATAGGTACTTGATTGGATCCATTTTGGATAGCACATGTACTTCGTGACTAAGCATGTAGTGTCGGAGCTTTTTAGTGGCCCAAACCAAAGCTAAGCACGTCTTTTCGAGCATTGTATACTTGCATTCATACTCCAAGAACTTTTTACTGATGTAGTAAATAGCCCGTTCTTCGGAATCGACCGTTTGGGCGAGCATAGCCCCCATGGCTGTCTCGGTCGTTGTCAGGTATAGCGATAGAGGCAGGCCTGGTTGAGGTGGTATTAATACCGGTGGAGAGGATAGAATCTCCTTGATCTTGTCAAAAGCCATTTAACATTTTTCGTCCCATAGTGTCTGTTCTCCTATCTTCAGTTTCTTGAAAATGGGCTCACATACCATGGTTAGCTTGGATATGAATCGACTGATATATTGGACTTTCCCGAGAAACCCCCTTATCTCCTTTTCGGTTTTGGGTGGTTGCATCTCGGTAATGGCCTAGATCTTTGCTGGGTCAACTTCGATGCCACGCTGGCTGACAATGTGGCCCAGTAGCTTGCCCGATGTGACCCCGAAGCTGCATTTTTTAGGGTTTAGCCTCATATTGTATTTGCGTAATCGGGTAAAGAACTTTCTTAGGGCCGCGACGTGCCCGTTTCGATCTTTGGATTTGATTATCTTGTCGTCCACGTAGACCTCCACTTCCTTATGCATCATGTCATGCAATAAAGTGGTGGCAGTCCGTTGATAAGTGGCACCAGCATTGATAAGCCCAAATGGCATCACGGTATAGCAGTAAGTACCCCAAGGTGTAATGAAGGTGGTCTTACTCATGTCTTTCTCCGCCATTTTGATCTGATTGTATCCGGCATACCCGTCTATGAATGATAGAAGGGCATGATCGGCCGTGTTATCTACCAGTATGTCGATATATGGTAACGGAAAATCGTCTTTTGGGCTGGCCTTGTTAAGGTCCCGGAAGTCTACACATACTCGGACTTTGCCATCTTTTTTGGGTACTGGTACTATGTTTGCAACCCAGTCTGGATATTCAGACACTTGAATAAAGCCCGCTTTGAATTGTTTATCGACTTCCTCCTTGACCTTTAGAGACCATTCGAGCCTCATTCTTCGGAGTTTCTGTTTTACCGGCTTGTACCCGTCTTTGATGGGTATTCGGTGCTCAGCTATCTCCCGGTCTATTCCCGGCATGTCCTTGTAGGACCATGCGAAGACGTCCTTAAATTCCTGGAGAAGATTTATGAATTGTTGTTTCTCCTCAGGATCTAAAGATAGGCCCAACTTAAGCATCTGAGGTTCTAAAGGGGTTCCTACGTTGATGGAATCGGTTTCTTCGATTACCGAATTTCGGGACTCCCTTTGTTCGAGTTGCTCAATTAGATGCGGAGGCAACGGTACCTGTTCGTCGGGTTGCTCAATGTCATTGCAAGTAAGATTTTTGAAAACGTTTTGAAAATAAGACAAGTCATAAGCAGAACGGTTATCGTTATTATTGATAGTGAATTTTGAAAAGAGCTCGAAGAGAGCTGCCATCTGATCGTTGGTTAGAGGCGGGATAGGGAGAGCCCTCGGGACAGACTCCGGGGCTCCGGGTGATGTGACTAAAGAAGGGAGAGGGGTTACAGACTCGATCCTAGTACTGGACCCTCTAGACTTAGATTCAGACTCCGACTCTGACTCTGACTCCGACTCGGACTCAGCACCATGCATATCTCCTTCACCAGTAGTTAGCTTGTAGACTCGACCCTGACTATCGGTCCACTTAGTTGTCTTCCTCCAAGCTCTCTTCCCGGTGTCAGCACCCACTTCGGAGATCAGCTTGGTTGGATCGAACTTGCTGCTGCGGAGAATCAAGTTGACCAGCTCCTGTTTAGGGATCGGGACGACCTTGTCTTCCCCGAATAGGAGTCCTAGAACGGGCTCAGTATTATTTGCGCCCTCCTTTGATTCAGCCTGGATAAGGGCAAAGATGTCATCTGGGATGAAATTGCATTCCCGAGCCAATTTGGTCTCGGGATATGAGATTGTAGGCTGATAGAGGCCCACTTGCACAGCTCCAAACACTGGAGTGACGAAGTAATCATCCAGTCT
This sequence comes from Agrostemma githago, assembly GCA_958450325.1. Classification (NCBI taxonomy): domain Eukaryota; kingdom Viridiplantae; phylum Streptophyta; class Magnoliopsida; order Caryophyllales; family Caryophyllaceae; genus Agrostemma; species Agrostemma githago. Next base: position 36,881,248 of record OY288239.1, read on the forward strand.
TGGACTGTAAGGGCCCAAGTAGGTACCCTTAAAGATGTTGATGGCCTTCTGAATACCGATCTGAACCACGTTTTCCGGGGTTATAGCATACCCTAAGCCGAATCTTGATTCTTCATTAGTTAAGACCTCAATGATTCTGCCAGCTGGGAGGTCGGGTCTCGAGGTAGCTCCCGGTAGTTAACCCAGATTTTGTAGCATCGTGTCGATGCTAGTGGTTAAATATGGCCGGAACAGATATTCTTCCTCAATCATACCCACGAAGTTGAAACCTCGCGGGTCGGTTGAGCCTGCCGTGTTACAGCTTGACACGGTTATGGGGGTAGCTTCGAGAGTAACGATCCCATCTTGTAAAGGTAGTTTGACCTTCCTGTGAAGGGTAAAAGACACGGCTTTGATCGCGTGTATCCAGGGCCTTCCAAGTAGCAGATTGAAAGATGAAGTGACATCAATCACTTGAAATTCTAACTCCTTCTCGATCGGGCCCGTTATGATCGTTAGCTTAACGGCCCCAGCAACTGATTTTGGGCTCCCATCAAAAGCCTGGATAGTTTGTGCAGTTGGAAGGTAGTCAGCCTCGGTAATGTCGAGGGTCTTAGCTGTCCTCAAGGGAAGGACGTTTACTGCGGACCCGTCATCAATTAGGGTCATTGGGAGATATTTGTTCCGGCAGATCACCGTGATATATAGGGCCAAGTTATGGGTGGCCCCAAACGGTAGGAGGTCGGACTCGGAGAAAGTGATAAGTGGGCTGATAAGTGTAGTTTGTAGTGCCTAATTTGCTGTGTTTTGGTCACATTTCCTTGCCGAATCGCTCCTTGGGAGCGGTTCATGGGCTACTTATGCTTCCTCTAGCTCGTTTCAGGTTCCCGAGACCATTCATGAAGAGTTGGAGCGATTCCGACCCAATACATACACTTTTCGGAGCCAACGAAGCGGAGGAACGATCGCTCGATGCCTTGGATTCGACCCTGAGACCTTGGGACCCGATCCCGAGCCCCTTAGACTCGATCCGAAGACCCGAGAGTCGATGAGAAGTCCATGTGAAGCAAGGAGGAACCTTAAAGATCATATTGGAGGCCTACAAGACTCATCCCCGACGGGAAGGAACTCATCCCGTCCGGGATGAGGTAAGCATTTAGCATTGCTACTGTTTTGGACCTGTCCCGGGCGGGACCACTCCGTCCCGGGTGGGACCAACCCGTCCCAGGAGGGATGAGACTACTGAAGCCCGCTTTTGTTTCTTTTCTCTCCCTTCATTCTTGGACCCCTATAAATACTCCTCCCTTGTATTGTTTAAGCACCATACTTTACCCTAGATTATTTTAGATCTCTCTTAAGCATTCAAAACCCTAATTAGCCTCTTTTAATCTCTAGTTAATCTTTAGTTAATCTTAGTTTAATCTAGTTTAGATAATCTTGTATTAAGTGAGTTCTTGAAGATTTCTCCAAGCTTGACATCCTTGGAGTTGATTTGGGTTCTTGTTTATGCAAGTTTACATCTTTATCTTCATTTGGTTGTTGGTATAATCTTCTCTACTCTTATTCTTGTTTATTCAATCTAGTTTCAATCTTTTCTATATTGTTCTTATTGTTCATAATGGATGTTTGGTTTTTCACGTTGTCTTCTCTTATTATTGTTAGCTTGTTCTTGATAATGAGTGAGTAGTCTCCTTGTGGGGTTAGTAGGGGGATTAAGGGTAGATTATTGATGATTAGGGGTAAAGGTGACTCTTTTGTTGTTAGTCACATAATGGGCACTCTATGTGTTTGTTGATTTGCTTGTGTGAGTAGTAGTGGCCAATGCTCCCCATACTTGTGCTCATCTTCTCATTGTTTGTCTATTTTGTGGTTGTGTTGAGGTTAGTCTTAGACGCGAGAGCGCAAACTTACCTCGGCGTTAGTCTACGTAGCGAGAGCCCGGACCGACTCTAGCAATTAGGAGACACCTACACCCTTGACCACCCCAATTACACTACTACACTTATGAACCCGACCTACCCCACTTCCTTTCATATTTGATTTCAACGTATTAGTTAGTGTTCGTTTTTTTTTATTTACTAGTTTGTTTGATTATTAGTTATTCCATTTTAGCATTGTTTTAGCCTAGTCCATTTCCATACCTCTTCTCCCATCATAATCCATCAATTATTATTTCTTGCGTTTGTTTGTGTAACTTGGCCTTGTTTGTGAGTGGACCTAGTCTAGACCTTATAATACCGTCTCCGTGGACACGACCTTACTTGCCCTAGCTACCCACTAGGAATAGTCGTTTATTTATTGATCGGTAGGACCCACGGCAAATCCCACCATCATGGGCCTTCTCCTTTGGATTTGCCTTTGAGGTGAGGCAAAATAGTGGCTACCATTTCGGTGGGGTAACCGATGAGTCAATCTTGATTTCATCGAGAGCCCTAGTAAGTGCTGCCCAATGCTCATGAGAACTAACCAAAAGGTGCCATATAGTAAGATCAGTTCGGACCCTCTTTAGTTGTCTGACTATGGTCGTGTCAGTGTTTGGTTCCTCGGGAGTGAGTTCCGTCCTGAAAGGTTCAGTGACGGTTTCTGGAGTAGGGAGACCGGCCGTGATGGTGTGTGTGCCGGCCAGGGCTTTGGCTTTAGCCTTCCGGATTTCTTCTATAGTGACGGGGACAACTTCCCCCTTAGCCAAGTAAACATCATCTTCATCGTCATTCCATATCCCGTTGATTTGGGGAATGAAAGGGGAAATGAGATGAGAGCAGTCGACTACTTCTCCAGTGAGAATGGCGTGAGTAGCAAGGGGATTATTTTTGTTACTCGGCTTATCACTGGGTAGTGGTATCTTTCCACTTTCGATCAGATCCTGAATGAGATGCTTCAACTTCCAGCATTTCTCAGTGTCGTGCCCGTTGCCTTGGTGATAATGGCAATAGGCTTGAATATTGTAGATCTTGGATCGCTTTTCGACGGGAACTTCCGGAATTGGGCCTATCGATTGGATTAGGCCTTTTGAAGACAGCCTTTGTAAGGCATTAGCATAGGTGGTTCTTATGTCAGTGAATACCCGATTTTTGGAACTTCCCCGTTGTCTCAAACTTTGGGGAGTACACATTTATAAACTGCATTATTGATACAGTAGTCAATATTTGGGTCGGCTAAGTTTTGCCAGTTTTGCCAGTTCTACGTGTTCACACCCATAAACACCAGATTATAATAACTGTAAAAAGAGCATAAGAAGGCAACTGGAGTAGTGGAGTTACCTGATTTTTGAAAACAATGTACGCGAGGGGAAAGTATATTAACAAGAACGGTAGAATCAGCGGCGCCAGGAAAAAGTACGTGATACCCAAAAGCCCGAAGAACAGAATCTTGGGGATGTCCTTGTGATAAAGCATATAAGGAACTTCGAATTCATCATCATCCACGTCATTGTTAGAGCAGCAGCAACAACAACAACATTTTTTGAATGCGCTCTGAATGAATTGGAGAACACGGAAGAGGTCTGACGAGGTGCTAGTCCATCCCAATGTCACGACATAAGCAATAAAGAACGATGCCTAACAGAAATACCGACAAAAACAAATAAAAATAGAGTTTCATTATGACGTGAGATCGCAGGTTTCATTGAGTTGTTACCTGTGCTGGTACCCCAACTGCTAAATGTGAAGGAATGTTTCTGAGATCAAGGAGTTCAGAAAGTTGAGTGAAAACGGAACCAGATAGTACATTTGAGAAAAACACGTTCCAAATCATAAAATAAAGGAACTTCCGCAATTGGGCCTATCGGTTGGATTAAGCCTTTTGAAGACAGCCTTTGTAAGGCATTAGCATAGGTGGTTCCTATGTCAGTGAATACCCGATTTGGAGTATTCTTTTTGGTCGAGGTGTCTAATGAGTTAACCTCCTCAAAGACGCTTCGGGCCGCAGTTGTAGTTGCGGGCTTGCTGGAGGATGAACTGGCTCCTTGATACCTCTTGGCAGAGGCCTTAGTAAGGCTCTCTAACCTTAGATCATCTTCGATTCTCGTACCCATCTCGGTCAAAGTGGCGAAATCGGGTATGATGGCGTACCAGAGATGGATCCGGTAAGCGGGGAGGAGGTTTTTGACAAAGGCCTCCACTAGCACCTTTTCGCTGGGCTTGTCTACCAGCTTCACACTTTCAGCCCTCCACCTCTGAAGGTATTTGGTGAAACTCTCCTTAGGCTCTTGGGCCATAACCTTCAGAGTACGCATGGTAGTCTGAATCTCGGATTTATCCGCGTAGTTTCGCGCGAATTCCATTGCAATATCGTCCCAGGTTTTATATTTCTTGGGATCAAGCCTGTAGTACCAGGCTTTCAGATGCTTTTTGATGAAGGGATTTGTCGTGGATCCCACCGCCAAATAATAAAAACCAACCGATCCTAGTGGGTAGCTAGGGTAAGTCGGGTCGAATCCACGGGGACGGTAAGAGGGTTTGGACCAAGTTCCACCTAAAGACTTGATTATGTCAACGGACTGTAATCCCCTAGAAAATCTAACGCGATACAGTGGCGGAAACACTGTAGAGTCGGGATTAAAACACACTGTAACTATGTCTTAGTAAAATGATAAAATATGAGACCAAAAGTGACAGAGTTAAGGCGAAGTCCTAACAGAAAGAATAAAATGCTTAGGAAAAATAGCGGGTGTTACAATCCTCCCCACTAAAAGAAAGTTTCGTCCTCGAAACTAAGAATAAGCAGATAGGAAATCGAGGTTTACCTTACTCGAAGAGTTGAGGATGCTTAGCTCGCATCGAAGACAAATTTCTATTCCAAGAAGAATTGGGCTAACCAACCCGAAGTTTAGAATCTTTTGATTAATGAAATCGTAAAGTAAAGTTATTTGATAAAATAATAACGTTAAATAACATTTGTAAACAAACTCGAAGGAAATAGGATAACCAAAATATTTTGGAAACAAAAGTAAAATATTTTGATTAAGAAATTCGATATTATTCTTTTTTTTTTTGATGAAACAAAATTTAGTTTGGAGAAATCAAATTTTGTAGTTAGTAAAAATCGCACCAGCCGTCAAACATTTACAATAACAGATTCAAAAGTTCACCAACAATAAAATGAAAATCAATTCTCAAAACGTTAAAATTTCGAAAATGTTATCAAAGTAATTATGAAAGTTTTCAAAAATGTTATCAAACTTGAACATACAAAATAATTTCGACAATGTTAAAACGTTTTACATAACAATTCTATACAAATTGAAGTACTTGGAAATATAAAAGTCTTCATAAAATTTTGATCGCTTGAAAATCAAAAATTTAAAATAATTTCGAAATAGTTTAAAATAAATTATTAAGGCATTTTGAAATAGATCTAAATATAAATATCAGCCAAAGATAAAACAAAGTGAAGTATATAGTTCTTAAATTATAAAATAAAAATGTTAAATTTCACGATAACCCAAAATGTTAAATTGCTCAAAGTTTTTACAAAATGGGGAGTTTAAAAATTTGAAATCATGCTTCAAAATGTTAAAATTTCATGAAAATCAAAATTTTTAAATTAGTCCAGCTTTTTACAAAACGGGCAAATTCACAATTAGAAATTATAACTCAAAATGTTAAAATTTTACGATAGTCCAATTTTTTTTTTTAAAGTAGTCAATCTTTTTATAAAATAGGGAGTTCGAAAAATAGTTAACGGGCAAATAGAACAAGGATAAATAAATTAAAAATAAGAGCTTTCAAAATCGACAAAGGTTGAAGGGATTGGCAGGAGTTACCGTAACAGAATTCAAGAGGAGCAGAAAGAAAGACGGAGTTGAGAATCAAAAAGAGCTCTCAAGGATTATGGAAGAAATTAATCATCTCGAGATTCTTAGCACGACTTCCACAAACACGGGTTCCTAATTCCCATCAAATAACGCTAAGTCCAATATCAGTACAGGGTTGTCCTACTCAATCTAAAACCTCCAAAAACATCAACTGCTATAGCCTCCAAAATTAAGCCTTACATACTTGAATAATCTTTCAATTAGTATGGTAAGAATCCACAAACGATTTAGACTAATCCATTAATTAAGATTCCAACAGTCATCAAAACATACCCAAACTTGTAATCACTAAGGCTCGTAATTCAAAGTTCATAAGGTCTGAACTCGAGGTATACTTCAAATTTCTCGAGTAAGGAACACTAACTAAAACCCACCAATTAATAAAGTTCGGACACGAAATCCTCAAAGATGATCACCGACATATTTATAATACCACAAGTACAGAAGTTGGGGAAGTACAATAAATCCTCAAACACGCTCAAACCTATAGGTAATGGCGCAAACACTCACATTTTCAAACACATCATTCGATTAATGTTTCCAAGAAGTCCATCAAATTTCTAATCGTAATGGTGCAACCACAAAATATTTAATAACTCAACGAAGCCACAATCTCGTTGGTCTAAGGTTCTGAACTATAAATCCATTAAGATGATTGACATCAAAATGTTCCTCAAAACAACGCTATAAATCCAACCTCTAATGGCAATATGTTTCTCCTTTTCAAGGTTAACAACAATTTATTCAATTTAGATCACTCAACTCCAAAGTTCCTAGGTTACAACTTTAACCAACGATTAACGATCTAATCCTTAAGAAACACGGGTAATCTATGTTAACCAAAATTTCTAACGGTATTAATGAAAACCTTCTATGGTACCACAACACTCAGGTTAACAATTTAAACAGTACTCTATGATCCCAAACATTCCCGATGCATCCATCAAATAACATTTAGGTAGGAATCTCAAAATTCTATTATTAGCTACACTTGGTTCGGTTCTAGGTTAAATTAGGTACTAGGTATCCATCAAATACGATATACTCTTACTACCCCAAAATATATTCAACTCTAAGTCCTCCAAATAATCAAGTAACCTATAACCCAAGGTTCAGAGTCTAAAGTACCAACCTAATTCCATTAATTGACAATTTATTATTCAAATCGATCCTCAAAAGCTTACTAAGATAGATAACAAGGTATAACTCACAACCCTCAAGCCCTAGGTAACAAGGGTTTACTAAACCTCAAACATCTATATCCTTTCACGGGGTTCACTGAGACAGAAACCGGTCTAACAAAAGAATCTCAAGAGAAAGATGGTAGAATAGAAGAATAGAACAAGGATTCACCAAGAGAATGAAGATGAGAATATATAAGAGAAGAATTGGAAGAAATAGGGAAAGGAAGAAAAGAATCGATGATCCTATATTACTAAGTTCTTGAACCAGAAGAGAATCTTCGGGCCTCCCGAGTTCACGAGGGAATCCAAAATGGATTACTTCATCTTCTTGTAGAGGAACGAGCACACAAGTCATGGGTCGCTCCATCTGGATTTACTGCGACATCATGGAACATGAATCTACTCTTGATCATCTTGCCTGTAGCTTAAGTAAACTGAACCGGAGCTAAAAGTCATTATCGAAATCTTTCTTGGAGCACCTAGTTGTCCACTCGAGTCAGCAGGTGTTGAGAGTGCTAAGTAGGTCTTGTCCCGATCTGGAGCAGCATATCAGCAACTTGTTCTTTCATCTTCTTCGACATATAAAACAAATATTCAATGCTAATCATTGAGTTCAGGAACAGATAATCTTAACAGTTAAGTCCTTATTTGTTTCTACCCATCTCTAATAATATTTTTATTTACTGTTTAAATAATTTACTGGTATTTTCCCTAATTTCAGGTGTAAGCGTTGGGAGCAGTGATGCTCTGATACCAACTGTAATCCCCTAGAAAATCTAACGCGATACAGTGGCGGAAACACTGTAGAGTCGGGATTAAAACACACTGTAACTATGTCTTAGTAAAATGATAAAATATGAGACCAAAAGTGACAGAGTTAAGGCGAAGTCCTAACAGAAAGAATAAAATGCTTAGGAAAAATAGCGGGTGTTACACGGACTAAGCTAACCTAGAATGATAAGGAGGGAGAAGAAGGCTAAGGCTATGGCTAAGGAGACGGAGAGAACAAACAAGGAAAACGGGTTAGGATTAGGTCGGGGTCAAAGGGGTAACGGAATGGTCAAGGAAGAGTAAAGGTGAAGGGGGTAGTAGGGTAATCTAGGTATAGTCCGGGCTCTCGCAACTTAGACTCACCTAGAGGTTCCACCTAAAACCCACCTTGGCGACACAAACGACAAACGGGGTTACTAGCGTGATATCGGGGCCTAGGTCGCATCCGGGCTCTCGCAACTTAGACCGACCTAGGGGTCATCCTCACCGGGCTCTCGCAACTTAGTGAGGGAACCAAACCCACGAGCAAACTATTACCCACAAGAGAAAGGCAAGAAAAACAAGCATATGCATACAAGTCATTCAAGAATTTCAACAAACATGAACCATGCATCAAACCAAGAGGAAACCCAAATCTTCCACCAACATCTCCAACAAACCCTTAATCATCCAATCAACACCCTAATCACCCTACTAACCCTAGCAAGAATCTACTCAAACATAATCAAACTACAACTAACAAGAACAAGAGGAATCAACATAAGAATCCAAACATACATAATGGAAAACTAACAAGGATGATGAACAAAACAATAAACAAGAACTAAAGATTGTAACTTGATTGATAAACAAAGATGAAAAGAAGAGAAAAGAAGATTATACCATACTAGAGAAGATGAAAAGAAGAGATCTTGCATAAATGGAAGAAAACCCAAATACATCAACCAAGGTTGTCAATCTTGGTTGGATTCTTCAAGAATTCCCAAATTACAAGAGTAAAACTAGGATTAACGACTAATTACCGACTAATCTACTCTAATCTAAACTAATCTAACCTAAAATAGTCTAGGGTTTACTGGGAAGTGAAGAACATCCCATTGGAATACAAGAGGAGGGGTATTTATAGGGTTACAATGGAAAGGAGGAAGAAACAAAGTGACGCGGGCTGTAACTGACTCTTCCCGATCGGGAAGGATTGGTCCCGGTCGGGAAGGACCCCTTCCCGGTCGGGAAGGCCTAAAAACAAGAGCATCTCTTTTGTGCACCTCATCCCGGACGGGTTGAGGTCATACCCGTCGGGGATGAGTCTTGTAGGCCTCCAATATGATCCTTTTGGTCCCTCCTTGCCTCTCATGGGTTTCTCATAGATTCTAGGGACTCGGGATCGGGTCTCGGAGGCTCGGGATTGGGTCCCAAGGTCTCGGGGTCGAATCCAAGGCATCGAGTGATCGTTCCTCCACTTCTTTGGCTCCAAAAAGTGTATGTATTGAGTCAGAATCGCTCCAACTCTTCACGAAGGGTCTTGGGAACCTGAAACGAACTAGAGGAGGCATAAGTAGCCCATAAATCGCTCCCAAGGAGCGATTCCACAAGGAAAATGGGACCAAAACACTACGAAATAGGCACTACAAACTACACTTATCAACTCCCCCACGCTTAACCCTTACTCGCCCTCGAGTAAGCACAAACTAACTACTAAACTAGCCGAGCGGGTATTAGCGCACCCTACGCCCTTTCAACTCACGCGATAACACTTAGAGGACAAGTGAAATCCGTAAGGCAAGTGGGGTCTTGCGACAAAACTGTGGATGCAACCGGACACAAAAACACATAAACATCAAACATACAAACAAACAAACAAAAGGTTGCACCCAAAAGAAAGGAAATACCGCGTCCCTCAAACAAGCGGTGAAAGAAGCACCGGTTTAGGACTCGAGGCAAGTGACAACGTTCCTGAGCTAGCAATACAAACCAAAATGGACTAAACCCTAATAGTATGACGACAAAGCAACAAAAACGTTGGTAACTTACCTGGGTTCCTCTTATCCTTCTAAGAACGTACTACGGGACGATCGGCGGGATGGAAAAAGGATGAACCACGGTGTTAGTCGACACTGTGGGTAAGTGAGACCCCGCCCCCTTTAGCAAAGAGCCAAGAGGGTCGTCCCATGCCCAAAACCGCCTAACTAGTCCAAGTAAAAAGGTGGAAATAATTGCAAAATGAGGGAAGACCGACCATTACCGCTATCATCCTTCCTAGGGACTCGGTCCTTTGGTAGGCTCTTCACGGTAATAGTCGGTAAAAGGCTTATTTTGTGAGGGGTGAGGTTTCTAGTTTTGTGAGACGATTTTCTTTTGGCATTTTCTTCTTCTTTTGCATTTTTGCTTTGTTTTGCCATGCCATTTCTTTTTCTTCTTTTCTATTTTCTTTTTGGCTTTTGTGCATTTTCTTTTTCTTCATTCTTTTCTTTCTTTCTTTTTTTTTTTTCTTTCTTTCTTTGCCCTTTTGGCTTGATTTGGCTTTTTGGCATTTCTTGACAATTTAGAAAGAGAGAAATCAACAAGTTGCAAATTATTGTGTGGATATGTGTAGGAGGTAGGGTAATGGGTATGTCGGGGTTGCGCATCCCCTTTCAAACCCACAAAAAGGTGGAGAACTTGGACTAATCGAACAATTTCAAACACGGTCACCTAAGGGACGGGACTCGGCAACCAAGGCCTTTTCACACCGTGGGTGGTCAAAATGGTCAATGCAAATCCCGTAGTAAATCCCTAGTAAGCCAGGTGGACTCAAGGTAAGAAACCAACGAAATCGTTGATTTAGGGTCATTCTACTAGACCAAAGTCCAAGACTCGATCTATACTACTAGAAAGGGAAAGTAAACACTCGCACATTACCCTCTAAACCGGGTTTTCGAAAACCTATTACACATGCGACACACAACAAAACACAAAACAAAGACACAACGAAAATGAAAGAAAAAGAGACAAAACAAAACAAAACAAAACAAGGAGAAACAACACATAAACAAAACAAACACCACCCCGATCTTCAAACAAGTCTCCAAATCCACCACAATCTTTACAAAGCTCCTCCCGCGCACACATCATCACAAATCTCCTCCAAACTCACAAGAAGCAAAGAGGGAAAAAGTGATGAAGAGATGTTACCGGAAGTCTTGAAAGCTCACCAAAGCTAACGGCGATTAGGCAACCCCTAAGGAAAAGAGGGGGGCAAAACACGCACAACAAAACAAAAATACGACATAACGACACAAAAAGGAAAAGACACAAAAGAAAATCTTTTTGATTTTTGCGAAATTTTTTCAAATTTTTAGGATTTTTAAATATTTTTAGAAAAACTACAAAAATAAAACTAACTACGATAGAATATCGCTCCCCCACACTTAAGCCGAGCAATGTCCTCATGCTCGACCGTAGTGCATGGGAGCTCAAAAGAAAATAAAAGAAACTACGAAAATAAAGCTAAAAATCAAAAATAAAGTGGAGAAAGTGGGTAGAAAGTGTCCGGCCGGGGTGTAGTCAAGTCACCATGGGTCGAGACAAGAAAAGATATGGATGGGGGAAGAAATAAAAAGAAAGAAATAAAAGGAAATGGGAGGGGAGGACTAGGTGTAATCAAGTCACCTAGCCCGGATTCCGCCCGAATCCGACTAAATCCTAAAAAAGGGTGAATAACTTGTAAATTTGGATTTTGAAATGACTCTCGATGTAGTCAAATCATCGAGAGTCGGGAGCAAGAAATAACAGGGCCCCGAGGGCCACCATGACACAAATGATAAGGGGAAGGGAATAAACAAATGAAGACAAGCTATAAAAAACGGAAAAGAGAGGATAGTTGCCGTACCATACGGTTAGCAACTCACTCGCTCCATCGTCTCAATGATCAATATAGGCACTTGCTTGTTGTCGTCATTGTCATCCTTCTTCAAGCTTGAGAAAACCGCATGGCTAAGGTAGTGGGTTTATAATGGTGTGAGGGGGTGGAAATTGGTGTGTATACCGGTCTAAAGTAGATAGAAGATGAAGTGAGGATATGAAGATGAAGTATGTGAGTGGTATGATATGAGCAAGGAAGGTAGGGAGGTTGGGTGGGGGTATATAATGGTTGGGTGGGCTTGAATGTCGAAGAAGAGGCACCAAAAAGGAGTAGGGGACCATCCCGGTCAGGATGGATGGTCCCGATCGGGATGTCACACCCGTCCCGATCGGGAAGCTCCCTTCCCGGTCGGGATGGCACTCCAGTAGACTCGACTTTTGGCACCCTCATCCCGATCGGGACGGCCCCATCCCGGTCGGGACGACACACCCTTCCCGGTCGGGAAGGGTCTTCATTACTCCCATGACCCCAAAAACCGATTTCCTTACTCACATTCCAAGCTCTATCGATAACCAATTCTTTCAAGGAGTCATCTTCACTTCACCTATCACAATAAACTCAAAATACACATCAAATTCACTCCCTCACATCGCTCATCAAAATACCAAAACAATTACAAGAACCCCACAAAAACAAACAAATCCAAGAAAAAAAAACACACAAATACAAGTACAAGTACTCTAAAGAAGAGGAAGGGGGAATATACAACATGACGGTTCTTTAGGAACTCCATCAAACCTAGGATGGTGGACTCTTCTTCAACCATAGCCCTCAACGGCATGAAGGAGCAAGTCGAACGCACTACCGACATCATAATGAAGGCCCAAGAAGCGCTCGAGCCTAGCTAACCTCCACGGCCTCCAAGGTGGAGGCAAGAAGTAGGAATCAAAAGACCCGACATCATCTTTCACGTTGTCTCCGGGGTCTATCCATCCTTCGAGCTTCACCGACCTCTTCCTCCCTAGGCATCGCCTCCAATCACTAGCAAGCTTCATTTCCAAGAAACGAGGCACAAAAAACGGCTTTGGCCCCATTTCCTTGTTGCACACCCCCACACTTTCCTCAAGTTGTGGTTCCCCATCTTTATCATTCGTCCCCACATCATCTTGGAGAAGAGGATCGAAACTTCTACCGGCGGTTTCAATCTCTTCCAAGTCATTGCTTGGTTCACTAGCTAGGGGCTCTTGATGCTTATCCACATTCTCGCACAAGGGCAACTCGAGGCTATCAATTTCACCCAACATCCTCACATATTCCACCAAATCATCCAACTCACCATCCTCCTCCAATTCCCCACCAATGTTGCCTTCACCAAGGGTCATCTCCTCATTCGTCTCTTTTTGGGAAGACGATTGAGGTTCTTCAAAGCAAATCTCTCTATCAAAGGGAACTACGTTGGCGGCTTCGTGATTAGGTTGCTCCTCTTTCTCAAGTGGGCACCCTTCATCTAATTGCGATGTTCGGGATAAAGGCATTACGGTTTGAACCGATAATGCATTTAATCGAGCATCCCTCGCCTCGTTTGCCCTTCGAATTTGGACCCATAATTCATTTTGTTGTTTTTGAATTTGAACGGCCATTTCTTGGTTGCTCTTTTGCAATTGAAGAAGTGATTGAAACACCTCCATGTCGGGCAATTGGTGATCATTGGGGTCTTGTAAAGCTCCTTGAAAATCTTGATGATGCCCAAGGGGTGGGGCATCATATTGTTGGTAGCAAGGTTAGAGTGATTGGTAGTATTGTGGGTCATGGGGTTCATATTGTGGTTGGGGTGGAGGGTAATATGGTGGGTTTTGGGGGTATTGGCTTCCATAAGGTGAATCTTGATTAAACATGGTGGGTTCACAACCATAACTCGAGTAGTAGTCACCATGATCGTAGGATTGATAGTCATCCACTTGTTGGTAGCCATTTCCATAACCTTGAAGATCACACCCGTCTTGATTACCCCAAGAAGCTTGATTATGGTAGGAGGACGTCATGTCATAGCTTTGGTTCAAAGAAGAAGAGGAGTAGCTCATATCGGCTTCCATGTGTGGGGAGTTTAGATCAAACCCCATGCTTGCTCGAAAATCGTGGTCCATACCCGGTTGGAAACCTCTCACTCTAGCAACCGTCGGTTAAAGCGGCTCTAAGTTGCAAGAAGAAGATAGTCACCACCTCTAAGCACAAACGGTAGACTAAGAACAAACGTGAGAAGCCTAGTGCTTTTTGGGCACTAGATAAGAGAGAAATAAACCTCACACACACAAGAAGCAAAAAGGAACAAAAAGAAAAAAGAAAAACACAAACACAAAAGACAAAGTCAAGTAACTAGGAAAACAAAGTCCAAACTAGCACCGTCCCCGGCACCGGCGCCAAATTGATGGTGGGATTTGTCGTGGATCCCGCCGATCAAATAATATAACCAACTAATCCTAGTGGGTAGCTAGGGCAAGTCGGGTCGAATCCACGGGGACGGTAAGAGGCGTCTAGACTAAGGTCACCCAAATACGAGACTAAGTCAACGAGCTAAACTAAACTAGAATAATGGGAAGGGGAGAAGGCTAAAGCTATGACTACGGTAACGGAGAGAACAACTTTTCTTCTTTTATTTGCCCTTTTTTGGCTTGATTTGGCTTTTTGGCATTTCATTGTGTAACAAGAAAGAGAGAACTCAACAAATTGCAAATTTATTGTGTGGATATGTGTAGGAGGTAGGTAAATGGGAGAGTTGGGGAGCGTCCTTCCCTTCAAACCCACTATCAATCCAAACATCCACTTATGCCGGAAATTTTGTGGCCAAGACTCACTTCATCCAACTTGTGGAGAGGAACCAATTTAGTGGTTTGCCCACCGAAGACCCGCACCAACACATGGAGATTTTCTCCGATTATTGTGACGCTATTTATCAAACTGGGGTTACTCAAGATCAAATCCGATGGGTTTTATTTCCATTCTCATTAATTGGAAAAGCGAAGTAATGGGTCAAGAGTCTCGATAGGGCAACCATGGGGATCGATACTTGGAAAAAGCTTGCCTTGGCGTTCTACCAAAAGTTTTACCCTCCGGAAAAGACTAATTTGCTTAGGGCCTCCATCACCGGTTTTCAACAACGGGATGAAGAGAGCCTATATGAAGCTTGGGAGCGGTTTAAATCTTTGGTGAGATCGTGCCCCCATCATGGACTTTCACAATGGTTCTTAGTCCAACAATTTTGGAACGGTCTTTATGAGGACTCAAGAACTATACTCAACATGGGCTCCAATGGTAGGTTCACCGAGGTCGATGATGACCAAACATGGGCAAGAATCGAGGAGATGGTGGTTCATAATTCTCAATACTTAAGGCCTCGGAAGGCAAATCGAGGAGGTAGGCACGAGGTTGATGCTATTACTTAACTAAGCATTGACCTTGGAGCTCAATTGAAGACCCATATGGAGACCATTGACAAGAAGCTCCAAGGCCACCTCACTCAAGTTCAAAGCATTGGTTCCTCCAATCAACACTCAATTCAAGAAGTAAATGCTTTGGGATTTGCACCTCCTTTGCCTTATTATGGGATGTGTGACACTTGTGGAGTCGTTGGTCATGATCCTATGAATTGTAGAGGAAGTATTGAACAAGTGAACGCCTTTCAAGCGTTCAAGCAAGGTGCCTCCAACTCTAATCAATACCAAGCTTCCAATCAAGTCCCTCAACAACAAGCCTTTCAATACCAACAACAACATCGTCCCTATGTTCCACATCCCTTAAGGGACAACAATCAAGGCAACCAAGGTTACCAAGGCAACTCAAGGCCTTACAACAACTTCAAGCAAAGTAACCAAGGTACATTCAACAACAATCAAGGGTTCCAACATTGGAACTTCAATCAAGGAAACCAAAACTTTCAAAGACAACAAAACCACAACCAAGGGTATCAAAACCACAACAATGGCCTTAATCAAGGCAATTCTTATGGTTCCCAAGGGAACCATCAACAACAAGCAAATCAAGCTAACCGTCAAGAAAGCAAGTCTAGGAGCCGGTCTCCTATTCATGATTACGGTGCTCCATTAGCCCTCACCGATACTCCGCATAATCCACCATCCCCACCACGGGATTTCGACATACAAAAGCAAATGATGGATATGCAAAGGAATACTCAAGAAATGCAATAGAGTCAATTGGAGACACAAATGTCACAACAAGGAATCATTGCTCAAATTCTAATGGATAACAAGGAAATGAAAACTCACATGAAGATGATTGAGAATCAAGTATCACAACTTGCATCGGGAAGTTATTCAAGACAAAGAGGGCAATTACCTCCTCAAGGGGTAACTCCGAATTTTGAGCATGTCAATGCCATCACCTTATGGAGTGGTGCCACCTATAATCCTCCCGTGTTTCCTAGTGAGCAAGAAGCAATGAAGGAAGTTGTGTCTCCAAATCAAGAAGGATCAAGCTTTGATAATCCAATGGAGGAGCAAGTCTTATCGGAGATCGAGAGACCCCAAGAAGACAAGCTTCCCCCACTTCAAGGAAAAGACAAGGGCAAAAGGAAAGTGTCATTTGAGGAGTCTACCCCGATTGAGCCAAATAAGTTCCATATCAAGTTGCCTTTCCCAACAAGGCAAATGAAGACCAAGGTAGATTCTCAATATGAAAAGTTCCTTAACATTGTGAAGAAATTGGATGTTAGTGTCCCATTCACCGAGCTACTTACCCAAATCCCGGCATATGGAAGATTCATGAAAGATATCTTGGCTAGGAAGAGATCCATCGACAAGGAAGAGACCATTGCGTTCACAAGGGTGGTGAGCGAGCTCATTCAAGGTTCTACGCTTCCAAATTTGAAGGATCCGGGTAGTTTCTCGATCCCTTGCACCATAGGCCACTACAAGATCGAAAGAGCATTATGTGATTTGGGTGCGAGTGTGAGCATCATCCCTTATTCTATTTGTTGCCGACTTGGGATGAAGGAGCTTAAAAGTACTTCCGTTACACTCCAAATGGCCGATAGTTCATTCAACCGACCATTGGGGATTCTTGAGGATGTGTCGGTACGAATTGGGAAGTTCTTCATTCCGGTTGACTTCATTGTGCCCGACATGCCGGAAAATGCTTTCACTCCCATTATTCTTGGGCGCCCATTTCTACACACCGCCGGTGCTATGATCGATGTGAAGAATGGTTGGATCACCTTCGAACTAGGCGAAGAGAAGCTAGTGTTTGACCTCCAAGGTAACACTTCGCCTACAAATGATGAGTCTTGCAAAATGATCCAAGCCACGAAAGACATTGATCTAGGGGTTGAGTCGGGGCAAAGCTTGAAGAAGAACTCTTGTGAACTTGAGGATGATGACTCCGAGAGTGGAGAGGATGAATGCCCACATCATGGGCTTGATGACAAGTTGAAAAGCAAGAAGGAAGATGAGCCTCCCTTGGGGCCACATGAGGACCGGTGGACGTTTGGGTATATCCCCAAAGACCAAAAGTACAAGTTCAAGTCGTTGAACTTGGAAGATTGGGATGCGCCGGGAACGTCAAGGCAAGGCCATGAAGAGCCTTGGTATTTGGATGCTTATGTCTCAAGCTTGATTGAAGACTTTTCTAGGGCCTTCGACTTGTTCCTTCGTGCCCTTGATGGAGATGGAACAAGTTCTTGTTGCTGAAAAAGATTGAAGAATGCACCACCTTGGTTTGACAGAGTTCCACAAGAACCGTCTCTTTGTATATATCTCTTTCCCTTGTAGTTTGTTTTGTTTTGTGAACTTCTTGATTACTTGGATTGATTGATGAGCGATGTGAGGGAGGGATTTTGATGTGTTATTTGAGTTTATTGTGATGGGTGTGAAGTGGAAGTGATTCCTAGGGAGGAGTGGTCATTGTTTGAGCTTGGATCGTGTGAAGGAAAGTTGGTTTTTGAAGCTTGGAACGAGCTTTTGGGAGCTATAGAGGGTTAGGAGACTCTTCCCGGCCTAGAATAGGCCATCCTGTCCGGGATGGAAGGCCCATCCCGACCGGGAAGGATGTCATCCCGTCCGGGATGAGGTGCACAAATGATGGGTCTACTGCCAGGTCATCCCGACCGGGACCAGAGCTTCCCGACCGGGACGAGCCGGTCATCCCGACCGGGACCACCCATCCCGACCGGGATGGACCCCCTGTCCTCCTTCGGCCTTTTCTTCGTCATTTGAGCCCACCCTACCATTTTGTACCCCCTCCCAACCTCCCTACATGTCCTTACTCTCATTATATGACCCCTACACCTCACGTACGCATTTTCACCTCTCCTTCACTTCACTTTAAACCGACTTTCACATCAAAACCCACCTCACTATACCTTTGTGCTCCAACCATGGATCCATATAGCGATTGGGGAGGAATAGCAATGACGACGACTAGCTACATGCCGATGTTGATTTATGAGACGATGGAGCGAGTTAGTTGCCAACCGTATGGTACGACAACTATAATCTCTTTTCCGTTTTTTTAGCTTGTCTTCATTTGTTTATTCCCTTCTCCTTATACACTTATGTGTCTTGGTGGCCCTCGGGGCCTTGGTATCTATTGCTCCCGACTCTCGATGACGTGACTACATCGAGAGTCATTTCAAAATCCAAATTTTACAAGATTTTCACCCTTTTGTAGGAATTAGTCGGATTTGGGCGGAATCTGGGCTAGGTGACTTGATTACACCTAGTCCTCCCCTCCCATTTCTTTTTATTTCTTCCCCCATCCATATCTTTTCTCGTCTCGGTCCATGGTGACTTGACTACACCCCGGCCGGACACATTCTACCATTTTCTCCACTTTTATTTTTGATTTTTAGCTTTATTTTCGTAGTTTCTTTTCTTTTCTTTTGTGCTCCCATGCACTACGGTCGAGCATGAGGACATTGCTCGGTTTAAGTGTGGGGGAGTGATATTCTAGCATAGTTAGCTTTATTTTTGTAGTTTTTCGAAAAATCTTTAAAAATCCTAAAAATTTGAAATTTTTTCACAAAAATCAAAAAGATTTTCTTTTTATGTGTTTTTCTTTTGTGTCGTTGTCTCGTATATTTGTTTTGTTGTGTGTGTTTGCCCCCCTTTTCCTTATAGGTTGCTTAAACCACCGATGGCTTTGGAAAGCTTTCAAGATGTCCGGTAACATCTTCTATCCCTTTTTCCTTCTTTGTCTCTTGCGGAATTTGGAGGAGATTGTGATGTGGTGTGCTCGGGAGGAGCTTTGTAAAGTTTGATGTTGCTTGGTTGCTCATTCGGAAGCTAGGGGTGGTGTTTGTGTTATGTATGTGTTCGTTTTGTGTTGTTCTTGTTTTGTTGCTTTTGTTTCTTTTTCTTTCGTTTTCGTTGAGTCTTTGTTTTGTGTTTTGTTGTGTGTCTTGTGTGTAAATGGTTTTCGAAAACCCGGTTTAGAGGCTAGTGTGCGAGTGTTTACTTTCCCTTCTTAGTAGTATAAATCGAGTCTTGGACTTTAGTCTAGTAGAATGACCCTAAATCAAAGAATTCGTTGGTCCTTTACCTTGAGTCCACCTAGCTTACTAGGGATTTACTACGGGATTTGCATTTTGACCATTATGACCACCACGGTGTGAAAAGGCCTTGGTTGCCGAGTCCCGTCCCTTAGGTGACCATGTCTAGGATGGTTTGATTAGTCCAAGTTCTCCACTTTTTGTGGGTTTGAAGGGAAGGACGCTCCCCAACTCTCCCATTTACCTACCTCCTACACATATCCACACAATAAGTTGCAATTTGTTGAATTCTCCCTTTCTTGTCATACAAAGAAATGCCAAAAAGCCAAATCAAGCCAAAAGGGCAAAGAAAAGAAAAAAGAAAGAAAATGAAAGAAAGAAAAGAATGAAGAAAATGAAAAGGCACAAAAGCCAAAAAGAAAATAGAAAAGAAGAAAAAGAATGGCATGGCTAAACAAGGCAAAAATGCAAAAGAAAAGAGAAAATGCTAAAAGAAAACCCGATTCACAAAAACAACCCCTACCTCTCAAAATAAGCCTTTTTCCGACTTTTGCCGTGAAGAGCCTACCAAAGGACCGAGTCTCTAGGAAGGATGATAGCGGTAATGGTCGGTCTTACCTCATTTTGCAATTATTTCCACCTTTTTACTTGGACTAGTTAGGCGGTTTTGGGCATGGGACGACCCTCTTGGCTCTTTGCTAAGGGGGGCGGGGTCTCACTTACCTACAGTGTCGACTAACACCGTGGTTCATCCTTTTTCCATCCCGCCGACCGTCCCGTGGTACGTTCTTAGAAGGTTTGGAGGAACCGAGGTAAGTTACCAACGTTTTTATTGCTTTGTCGTCATAATATTGGGGTTTTGTCCATTTTGGTTTGTATTGCTAGCTTGGGAACGTTGTCACTTGCCTTGAGTCCTAAACCGGTGCTTCTTTCACCGCTTGTTTGAGGGAAGCGGTATTTCTTTTCTTTTGGGTGCAACCTTTTGTGTGTTTGTTTGTGTGCTTGTTTGTTTATGTGTTTTTATGTCCGGTTGCATCCACAGTTTTGTCGCAAGACCCCACTTGCCTTGCGGAGAGCACTTATCCTCTAGGTGCTCTCGCGTGAGTTGAAAGGGCGTAGGGTGCGCTAATACCCACTCGGCTAGTTTAGTAGTTAGTTTGTGCTTACTTGAGGGCGAGTAAGGGTTAAGTGTGGGGGAGTTGATAAGTGTAGTTTGTAGTGCCTATTTCGTAGTGTTTTGGTCCCACTTTCCTTGTGGAATCGCTCCTTGGGAGCTATTTATGGGCTACTTATGCTTCCTCTAGTTCGTTTCAGGTTCCCAAGACCATTCGTGAAGAATTGGTGCGATTCCGACTCAATACATACACTTTTCGGAGCCAACGAAGTGGAGGAACGATCACTCGATGCCTTGGATTCGACCTCGAGACCTTGGGACCCAATTCCGAGCCTCCGAGACCCGATCCCGAGTCCCGAGAATCGATGAGAAGTCCATGTGAAGCAAGGGGGAACCTTAAAGATCATATTGGAGGCCTACAAGACTCATCCCCGACGGGTATGACCTCATCCCGTCCGGGATGAAGTGCACATTTGAGGGGTCTCCTGTTTTGGGTCCGTCCCGGTCAGGACCAGACCTTCCCGGTCGGGACCACTCCCTTCCCGGTCGGACTAGGGTCTAAGTTGCGAGAGCCCGGACCTACCTCGACATCGGTCCAAGTAGCGAGAGCCCGGACCTACCTCGACATCGGTCTAAGTTGCGAGAGCCCGGACCGATTCTAGCAATTAGGAGACACCTACACCCTTGACCACCCAAGTCACCCTACTACACTTTTAAACCCGACCTAACCCACTTCTTCTTCATATTTGATTCAACTTATTAGTTAGTCATCATTTCTTTAGTTCATTGTTTAGTTTGTGTTTAGTTATTTCATTTAGCCTTGTTATAGTCTAGTTTATTGTTAGTCCACTTCCTTCTTCTCCTCTCATCATAATTCACCAATTAGTAGCTCTTTGTGTTTGTTTGGTAGCATAGTCTCGTTTTAGGCCGACCTAGTCTAAACTTTGCGACACCGTCTCCATGGACACGACCCGACTTAACCTAACTACCTTTAGGTCTTAGCCGGTTATTATTTGGCGGTGGGGATCCACGACAATTCCCACCATCAATTGTGTAACAAGAAAGAGAGAACTCAACAAGAAAGGGGGTAGTTTGGCATTCCATAATGAGCTACTCCTCTTCTTCTATGAACCAAAGCTATGACATGATGACTCCTTATTACTATCAAGCTCCTTGGGGGGATCAAGACTCTAGTGGGTATGAACTTCAAGGTTATGAAAACGGCTACCAACAAGTGAACGATTACCAATCCTACGATCATGGTGACTATTACTCGAGTTATCAATGTGAACCCACCATGTTCAATCAAGATTCACCTTATGGAAGCCAATACCCCCAAAACCCACCATATTACCCTCCACCCCAACCACAATATGAACCCCATGACCCACAATACTACCAATCACCTCAACCTCACTACCAACAATATGATGCCCCACTCCTTGGGCATCATCAAGATTATCAAGGAGCTTTACAAGACCTCAATGACCACCAATCGTCAAACTTGGAGTTGTATCATTCGATCCTTCAATTGCAAAGGAGCACACAAGAAATGGCCATTCAAATGAAAAAAAAGCAAGATGAACTCATGGCCCAATTTCGAAGGGAAAACGAGGCGAGGGATGCTCGATTAAATGCAATATCGGTTCAAACCGTAATGTTTTTATCCCGAATATCACAATTAGATGAAGGGTGCCCACTTGTGAAAGAGGAGCCACCTAACCATGAAGCTGCCGATGTAGTTCCCTTTGGAGGAGAGATTTGCTTTGAAGAACCTCAATCGTCTACCCAAAAAGTGACGAATGAGGATATGACCCTTGGTGAAGACAACATTGGTGAGGAATTGGAGGAAGTTAGTGAGTTGGATGGGTTGGTAGAATTTATGAAGTTGTTGGGTGAAATTGATGAGCCCAAGTTGCCCATGGCCGAGAATGTGGAAAAACATCAAGAGCCCCTTGCTAGTACACCAAGCAATGGTTTGGAAGAGATTGAAACCGCCGGTAGAAGTTTTGATTCTCTCCTCCAAGATGATGTGGGGCCGAGTGATGAAGATGGGGAACCACAACTTGAGGAAAGTGTGGGGGTGTGCATTGAGAAGATGAGGCCAAAACCGCTTTTTGTGCCTTATTTCTTGGAGATGAAGCTTGCTTGTGATTGGAGGCGATGCTTAGGGAGGAAGAGGTCGGTTAGGCTCATAGGATGGATAGACCCCGGAGATGACATGAATGATGACGATGGGTCTTGGGATTCCTACTTCTTGCCTCCTCCTTGGAGGCCGTGGAGGTCGGCTAGGCTCGAGCGCTTCTTGGGCCTTCATTATGATGTCGGTAGCGCGTTCGACTTGCTCCTCCATGCCCTTGAGGGCTACGGTTGAAGGAGAGTCCACCATCCTAGGTTTGACGGAGTTCCTAAAGAACCGTCATGTTGTATATCCTTCCTCTTCTTTAGAGTACTTGTGTTTGTATTTGTGTGATTTTTCTCTTGATTTTTGTTGTTTTGTGAAGCTCTTGTAATTGATTTGGTATTTTGATGAGCGATGTGAGGGAGTGAATTTGATGTGTACTTTGAGTTTATTGTGATAGGTGAAGTGAAGGTGACTCCTAGAAAGGAGTGGTTAGTGATAGAGCTTGGATCATGAGTAAGGGAGTCGGTTTTTGGGGTCATGGGAGTCATGAAGACCCTTCCCGACCGGGAAGGGTGTGTCGTCCCGACCGGGATCGGGCCATCCCGATCGGGATGAGGGTGCCAAAAATCGAGTCCACTGGAGTGTCATCCCGATCGGGAAGGAGGCTTCCCGACCGGGAAGGGTTTATCAACCCAACCGGGATCATCCATCCCGACCGGGATGGTCCCCTACTCCTTTTTGGTGCCTCTTCTTCGACATTCAAGCCCACCCAACCATTATATACCCCCACCCAACCTCCCTACCTTCCTTTCTCATATCATACCACTCACATACTTCATCTTCATATCCTCACTTCATCTTCTATCTACTTTAGACCGGTATACACACCAATTTCCACCCCCTCACACCATTATAAACCCACTACCTTAGCCATGCGGTTTTCTCAAGATTGAAGAAGGATGACAATGACGACAACAAGCAAGTGCCTATATTGATCATTGATACGATGGAGCGAGTGAGTTGCTAACCGGTCGGTATGGCAACTATCCTTTCTTTTCCGTTTTTTATTGCTTGTTTTCCCCTTGTTTATCCCCTTCCCCTTTGTCATGGTGGCCTTCGAGGCCTTGGTATATGGTTGCTCCCGACTCTCGATGATGTGACTACATCGAGATTCATTTCAAAATCCAAATTTACAAGTTTTTCACCTTTTTTTGTAGGACTTTGTCGGATTTGGGCGGAATCCGGGTTAGGTGACTTGATTACACCTAGTCCTCCCCTCCCATTTCTTTTTATTTCTTTCTTTTTATTTCTTCCCCCATCCATATCTTTTCTCGTCTCGGCCCATGGTGACTTGACTACACCCCGGCCGGACACATTCTACCATTTTCTCCACTTTTATTTTTGATTTTTAGCTTTATTTTCGTAGTTTCTTTTCTTTTCTTTTGTGCTCCCATGCACTACGGTCGAGCATGAGGACATTGCTCGGTTTAAGTGTGGGGGGAGCGATATTCTAGCATAGTTAACTTTATTTTTGTAGTTTTTCGAAAAATCTTTAAAAACCCTAAAAATTTGAAAAAGTTTCATAAAAATCAAAAAGATTTTCCTTTTTGTGTGTTTTCCTTTTATGTCGTTGTCTCGTATATTTGTTTTGTTGTGTGTGTTTGCCCCCCTTTTCCTTATAGGTTGCTTAAACCACCGATGGCTTTGGAAAGCTTTCAAGATGTCCGGTAACATCTTCTATCCCTTTTTCCTTCTTTGTCTCTTGCGGAATTTGGAGGAGATTGTGATGTGGTGTGCTCGGGAGGAGCTTTGTAAAGTTTGATGTTGCTTGGTTGCTCATTCGGAAGCTAGGGGTGGTGTTTGTGTTATGTATGTGTTCGTTTTGTGTTGTTCTTGTTTTGTTGCTTTTGTTTCTTTTTCTTTCGTTTTCGTTGAGTCTTTGTTTTGTGTTTTGTTGTGTGTCTTGTGTGTAAATGGTTTTCGAAAACCCGGTTTAGAGTCTAGTGTGTGAGTGCTTACTTTCCCTTCCTAGTAGTGTAAATCGAGTCTTGGACTTTAGTCTGGTAGAATGACCCTAAATCAAAGAATTCGTTGGTCCTTTACCTTGAGTCCACCTAGCTTACTAGGGATTTACTACGGGATTTGCATTTGACCATTTTGACCACCCACGGTGTGAAAAGGCCTTGGTTGCCGAGTGCCGTCCCTTAGGTGACCGTGTTTGAAATTGTTCGATTAGTCCAAGTTCTCCACCTTTTTGTGGGTTTGAAAGGGGATGCGCAACCCCGACATACCCATTACCCTACCTCCTACACATATCCACACAATAATTTACAACTTGTTGATTTCTCTCTTTCTAAGTTGTCAAGAAATGCCAAAAAAGCCAAATCTTGCCAAAAAGGGCAAAGAAAAGAAAAAGAAAGAAAAGAATGAAGAAAAAGAAAAGGCACAAAAGCCAAAAAGAAAATAGAAAAGAAGAAAATGAAATGGCATAGCAACACAAGAGGCAAAAATGCAAAAGAAAAGAGAAAATGCCAAAAGAAAATCGTCTCACAAAAAATAATCCCCACATCTCAAAATAAGCCTTTTTCCGATCATTACCGTGAAGAGCCTACCAATGGACCGAGTCCCTAGGAA
Organism: Agrostemma githago; assembly: GCA_958450325.1. Lineage (NCBI taxonomy): Eukaryota > Viridiplantae > Streptophyta > Magnoliopsida > Caryophyllales > Caryophyllaceae > Agrostemma > Agrostemma githago. The sequence goes on from OY288239.1 coordinate 36,906,209, forward strand.
GGATGATAGCGGTAGTGGTCGGTCTTCCCTCACTTTGCAATCATTTCCACTTTTTACTTGGACTAGTTAGGCGGTTTCGGACATGGGACGACCCTCTTGGCTCATTGCTAAAGGGGGCGGGGTCTCACTTACCTACAGTGTCGACTAACACCATGGTTCATCCTTTTTCCATCCCGCCGATCGTCCCGTGGTACGTTCTTAGAAGGTTAGGAGGAACCGAGATAAGTTACCAACGTTTTTATTGCTTTGTCGTCATACTATTAGGGTTTTGTCCATTTTGGTTTGTATGGCTAGCTTGGGAACGTTGTCACTTGCCTTGATTCCTAATCCGGTGCTTCTTTCACCGCTTGTTTGAGGGAAGCGGTAATTCTTTTCTTTTGGGTGCAACCTTTTGTGTATTTGTTTGTGTGCTTGTTTGTTTATGTGTTTTTGTGTCCGGTTGCATCCACAGTTTTGTCGCAAGACCCCACTTGCCTTGCGGAGAGCACTTATCCTCTAGGTGCCCTCGGGTGAGTTGAAAGGGCGTAGGGTGAGCTAATACCCGCTCGGCTAGTTTAGTAGTTAGTTTGTGCTTACTCGAGGGTGAGTAAGGGTTAAGTGTGGGGGAGTTGATAAGTGTAGTTTGTAGTGCCTATTTCGTAGTGTTTTGGTCCCATTTTCCTTGTGGAATCGCTCCTTGGGAGCGATTTATGGGCTACTTATGCTTCCTCTAGTTCGTTTCAGGTTCCCGAGACCATTCATGACGAGTTGGAGCGATTCCGACTCAATACATATACTTTTCGGAGCCAACGAAGCGGAGGAACGATCACTCTATGCCTTGGATTCAACCCCGAGACCTTGGGACCCAATCCCGAGTCTCCATGACCCGAACCCGAGTCCCGAGAATCGATGAGAAACCCATGAGAGGCAAGGAGGGACCAAAAGGATTATATTGGAGGCCTACAAGACTCATCCCCGACCGGTATGACCTCATCCCGTCCGGGATGAAGGAGCAAAACAAGGAGCTGCTGTTTTGGGTCCATCCCGACCGGGACCAGCTCCTCCCGGCCGGGACCGACACCTTCCCGACCGGGACCACCTCATCCCGGCCGGGAAGGGCCTGCTACAGCCCGTGAATGCTTTGTTCATCTCCTCTCCACTTGGAACCCTATATATACCCTTCCTCTTGTATTCCTATGGGATGTTCTTCACTTCCCACTAAACCCTAGACTATTTTAGGTTAGATTAGTTTAGATTAGAGTAGATTAGTCGGTAATTAGTCGTTAATCCTAGTTTTACTCTTGTAATATGGGAATTCTTGAAGAATCCAACCAAGATTGATAACCTTGGTTGATGTATTTGGGTTTTCTTCCATTTATGCAAGATCTCTTCTTTTCATCTTCTCTAGTATGGTATAATCTTCTTTTCTCTTCTTTTCATCTTTGTTTATTAATCAAGTTACAATCTTTAGTTCTTGTTTATTGTTTTGTTCATCATCCTTGTTAGTTTTCCATTATGTATGTTTGGATTCTTATGTTGATTCCTCTTGTTCTTGTTAGTTGTAGTTTGATCATGTTTGAGTAGATTCTTGCTAGGGTTAGTAGGGTGATTAGGGTGTTAATTGGATGATTAAGGGTTTGTTGGAGATGTTGGTGGAAGATTTGGGTTTCCTCTTGGTTTGATGCATGGTACATGTTTGTTGAAATGCTTGAATGACTTGTATGCATATGCTTGTTTTTCTCGCCTTTCTCTTGTGGGTAATAGTTTGCTTGTGGGTTTGGTTCCCTCACTAAGTTGCGAGAGCCCGGTGAGGACGACCCCTAGGTCGGTCTAAGTTGCGAGAGCCCGGATGCGACCTAGGCCCCGATATCACGCTAGTAACCCCGTTTGTCGTTTGTGTCGCGAAGGTGGGTTTTAGGTGGAACCTCTAGGTGAGTCTAAGTTGCGAGAGCCAGGACTATACCTAGATTACCCTACTACCCCCTTCACCTTTACTCTTCCTTGACCATTCTGTTACCCCTTTGACCCCGACCTAATCCTAGCCCGTTTTCCTTGTTTGTTCTCTCCGTCTCCTTAGCCATAGCCTTAGCCTTCTTCTCCCTCCTTATCATTCTAGGTTAGCTTAGTCCGTTGACCTAGTCAAGTCTTTAGGTGGAACTTGGTCCAAACCCTCTTACCGTCCCCGTGGATTCGACCCGACTTACCCTAGCTACCCACTAGGATCGGTTGGTTTTTATTATTTGGCGGTGGGATCCACGACAAATCCCACCATCAATTTTTCCATCCCGGACCGGGAAGGATGTCATCCCGTCCGGGATGAGGTGCACAAAAGTTGGGTCTACTGACAGCTCATCCCGACCGGGACGAAGCCTTCCCGACCGGGACGAGCCGGTCATCCCGACCGGGATGGACCCCTTGTTCCTCCTTTTGCTTTTTCTTCGTCGTTTGAGCCCACCCAACCACTTTATACCCCCTCCCAACCTCCCTACATGTCCTTACTCTCATTATATGACCCCTACACCTCACATACACAGTTTCACCTCACTTTCTCTTCACTTTAAACCGACTTTCACATCAAAACCCACCCCATTTTACCTTTGTGCCCCAACCATGGAACCATATCGCGATTGGGAAGGAATAACACGACGACTAGCTACATGCCGATGTTGATTTATGAGACGATGGAGCGAGTGAGTTGCCAACCGTATGGTACGGCAACTATCCTCTCTTTTCCGTTTTTTTAGCTTGTCTTCATTTGTTTATTCCCTTCCCCTTATACACTTATGTGTCTTGGTGGCCCTCGGGGCCTTGGTAGTTGTTGCTCCCGACTCTCGATGACGTGACTACATCGAGAGTCATTTCAAAATCCAAATTTTACAAGATTTTCACCCTTTTGTAGGAATTAGTCGGATTTGGGCGGAATCCGGGCTAGGTGACTCGATTACACCTAGTCCTCCCCTCCCATTTCCTTTTATTTCTTTCTTTTTATTTCTCCCCCTTTCCATATCTTTTCTTGTCTCGGCCCACGGTGACTTGACTACACCCCGGCCGGACACATTCTACCATTTTCTCCACTTTTTGATTTTTAGCTTTATTTTCATAGTTTCTTTTGTTTTGTGCTCCCATGCACTACGGTCGAGCATGAGGACATTGCTCGGCTTAAGTGTGGGGGAGCGATATTCTATCATAGTTAGTTTTATTTTTGTAGTTTTTCTGAAAATCTTTGAAAACCCTAAAAATTTGAAATTTTGAAATTTTTTCACAAAAATCAAAAAGATTTTCTTTTTGTGTCTTTTTCTTTTTTGTGTCGTTGTGTCGTACATTTGTTTTGTATTGTGTGTGTTTTGCCTCCCTTTTCCTTATAGGCCACTTAATCACCGCTAGCTTTGGAAAGCTTGCAAGACATCCGGTAACACCTTTCTATCCCTTCTTCCTCTTTATCTCTTGTGGAGTGTGGAGGAGATTTATGATGTGGTGTGCTCGGGTGGAGCTTTGTGAAGATTTGTGGAGGATTGGTTGCTCATTTGGAAATTTGGGGTGGTGTTTGTTTGTTCATGTGTTTGTTTCATCTTGTTTTGTTTTTGTTGCCTTTATTTCTTTTCCTTTCGCTTGCGTTGAGTCTTTGTTGTGTGTGTAGTTGTGTCTTGTGCGTAAACTATTTTCGAAAACCCGGTTTAGAGGCTAGTGTGTGAGTGTTTACTTTCCCTTCTTAGTAGTATAAATCGAGTCTTGGACTTTAGTCTAGTAGAATGACCCTAAATCAATGAATTCGTTGGTCCTTTACCTTGAGTCCACCTAGCTTACTAGGGATTTACTACGGGATTTGCATTTGACCATTTCGACCACCCACAGTGTGAAAAGGCCTTGGTTGCCGAGTCCCGTCCTCTAGGTGACCATGTTTGAAATTTGCTCGATTAGCCCAAGTTCTCCATTTTTTGTGGGTTTGAAGGGAAGGACGCACCCCAACTCTCCCATTTAACTACCTCCTACACATTTCCACACAATAAATTTGCAATTTGTTGAGTTCTCTCTTTCTTGTTACACATTGAAATGCCAAAAAGCCAAATCAAGCCAAAAAGGGCAAATAAAAGAAAATGAAGGAAAAAGAAAGAAAGAAAAGAATGAAGAAAAAGAAAAGGCTCAAAAGCCAAAAAGAAAATAGAAAAGAAGAAAAAGAAATGGCATGGCAACAAACAAAGCAAAAATGCAAAAGAAAAGAGAAAATGCCAAAAGAAAATCGTCTCACAAAAAGATTCTAACCCCACAAAAATAAGCCTTTTTCCGACTTTTGCCGTGAAGAGCCTACCAAAGGACCGAGTCCCTAGGAAGGAGGATATCGGCAAGGGTCGGTCTTCCCTAATTTTGCAATCATTCCACTTTTTACTTGGACTAGTTAGGCGGCTTCGGACACGGGACGACCCTCTTGGCTCTTTGCTAAAGGGGGCGGGGTCTCACTTACCTACAGTGTCGACTAACACCGTGGTTCATCACTTTCCATCCCGCCGATAGTCCCGTAGTACGTTCTTAGAAGGTTAGGAGGAACCTAGGTAAGTTACCAACGTTTTTATTGCTTTGTCGTCATACTATTAGGGTTTAGTCCATTTTGGTTTGTATTGCTAGCTTGGGAACGTTGTCACTTGCCTTGAGTCCTAAACCGGTGCTTCTTTCACCGCTTGTTTGAGGGAAGCGGTATTTCTTTTCTTTTGGGTGCAACCTTTTGTGTGTTTGTTTGTGTGCTTGTTTGTTTGTGTGTTTGTGTCCGGTTGCATCCACAGTTTTGTCGCAAGACCCCACTTGCCTTGCGGAGAGCACTTATCCTCTAGGTGCTCTCGCGTGAGTTGAAAGGGCGTAGGGTGCGCTAATACCCACTCGGCTAGTTTAGTAGTTAGTTTGGGCTTACTCGAGGGCGAGTAAGGGTTAAGTGTGGGGGAGTTGATAAGTGTAGTTTGTAGTGCCTATTTCGTAGTGTTTTGGTCCCATTTTCCTTGTGGAATCGCTCCTTGGGAGCGATTTATGGGCTACTTATGCTTCCTCTAGCTCGTTTCAGGTTTCCGAGACCATTCGTGAAGAGTTGGAGCGATTCCGACTCAATACATACACTTTTCGGAGCCAACGAAGTGGAGGAACGATCACTCGATGCCTTGGATTCGACCCACGAGACCTTGGGACCCAATCCCGAGCCTCCGGGACCCGATCCCGAGTCCCGAGAATCGATGAGAAGTCCATGTGAAGCAAGGGGGAACCTTAAAGATCATATTGGAGGCCTACAAGACTCATCCCCGACGGGTATGACCTCATCCCGTCCGGGATGAAGTGCACATTTGAGGGGTCTCCTGTTTTGGGTCCGTCCCGGTCGGGACCAGACCTTCCCGGTCGGGACCACTCCCTTCCCGGTCGGGACCGGCGTGCTGTAGCCGGAAGTCCTTTTTCCTCCCTCCTTCATTCTTGTACCCCTATAAATACTTCCCTCTTGTATTGTTTATGCATCTTATGATACCCTAGACTCTTTTAAGCTTCTCTACAACATATAAACCCTAGATTTAGTTCTCCTCTCATTAGTTTAATCTTCCTTTAATCTTTAGTTAATCTTAGTTAATTAGTCTTGTAATTAAGAAGATTCTTGAAGACTCATCCAAGATTGACAACCTTGGGGCTTTATTTGTGTTTCTTATTAATTCAAGTTCTCATCTTTTTCATCCTATTGTAGTGGGTATAATTTCTCTTCTCTTAATCTTTGTTCTATCATCAAGTTTTAATCATTGATTATTGTTTATTGCTCTTGATTGTTTATAATGAATGTTTTGATGTTTATGATGTTGTTTTATCTTTTCATTGTTGTAGTTAGTTTGAATATGTGTGAGTAGTCTCCTTGTGGGTTAGTAGGGGGATTAAGGGTAGAATATGGGTGATTAGGGTTTGATTAGGGGTAAAGGGTGAATCTTTGTTGTTAGTCACATACTTGGCACACCATGTGTTTGTTGAAATGCTTGTTTGAGTTGTAGTGGCCATGCTTCTCATGCTAGTCTTTCTCTACTCATTGTTTCTCTTGTATGTGGTCATGTTGAGGGTAGTGTTGAGGATAGTCGTAGTCACGAGAGTGCGGACTAGGGTTTAAGTTGCGAGAGCCCGGACCTACCTCGACATCGGTCCAAGTAGCGAGAGCCCGGACCTACCTCGACATCGGTCTAAGTTGCGAGAGCCCGGACCGATTCTAGCAATTAGGAGACACCTACACCCTTGACCACCCAAGTCACCCTACTACACTTTTAAACCCTAACTAACCCACTTCTTCTTCATATTTGATTCAACTTATTAGTTAGTCATCATTTCTTTAGTTCATTGTTTAGTTTGTGTTTAGTTATTTCATTTAGCCTTGTTACAGTCTAGTTTATTGTTAGTCCACTTCCTTCTTCTCCTCTCATCATAATTCACCAATTAGTAGCTCTTTGTGTTTGTTTGGTAGCATAGTCTTGTTTTAGGCCGACCTAGTCTAAACCTTGCGACACCGTCTCCGTGGACACAACCCGACTTAACCTAACTACCGTTAGGTCTTAGCCGGTTATTATTCACCCAAATACGAGACTAAGTCAACGAGCTAAACTAAACTAGAATAATGGAAAGGGGAGAAGGCTAAAGCTATCATTCTTTCATTATGGATGTTTGGATTGTGATGTGGTTTTCTCTTATTGTTGTTAGTTTATCTTTGATTATGAGTGAGTAGTCTCCTTGTGGGTTAGTAGGGGGATTAAGGGTAGATTATGGGTGATTAGGGTTTGATTAGGGGTAAAAGGTGAATCTTTGTTGTTAGTCACATACTTGGCACACCATGTGTTTGTTGAAATGCTTGTTTGAGTTGTAGTGGCCATGCCTCTCATGCTAGTCTTCCTCTACTCATTGTTTGTCTTGTATGTGGTCATGTTGAGGATAGTCGTAGTCACGAGAGTGCGGACTACGGTCTAAGTTGCGAGAGCCCGGACCTACCTCGACATCGGTCTAAGTTGCGAGAGCCCGGACCTACCTCGACATCGGTTTAAGTTGCGAGAGCCCGGACCGATTCTAGCAATTAGGAGACACCTACACCCTTGACCACCCAAGTCACCCTACTACACTTTTGAACCCGACCTAACCCACTTCTTCTTCATATTTGATTTAACTTATTAGTTAGTCATCATTTCTTTAGTTCATTGTTTAGTTTGTGCTTAGTTATTTCATTTAGCCTTGTTTTAGTCTAGTTCATTGTTAGTCTACTCCCTTCTTCTCCTCTCATCATAATTCACCAATTAGTAGCTCTTTGTGTTTGTTTGGTAGCATAGTCTCATTTTAGGCTGACCTAGTCTAAACCTTGCGACACCGTCTCCGTGGACACGACCCGACTTACCCTAGCTACCCTAGTTAGGTTTTGCCGGTTTTATTTGGCGGTGGGATCCACGACAAATCCCACCATCAATTTGGCGCCGTTGCCGGGGACGGTGCATTGTTTAGACTAGTTTGCTTATAGCTAGACTTAGTTACCCTCCTTTGTGCTCTTCTATCATCTCTTGTGCATATTCTCTAGATTTTTCTTGTCTCCTTAGTTTTATTTTCTTCCTTTTCTCTTTGTCTCTCGATTGTGCTTGTTTATTGTCGTGACCTAGTGCCCATAAAGCACTAGGTGTTCTCACGTCTGTTCTAGTGCGTAGTGTATGCCTAGGCGGGGAGGCGAATTCTTTCTCTTTAATCCAGAGCCGGAAAGACTTTTTCGAGACTTTCGCCAACGGACGATTAACCGGGTTAGAATCTCTCAACCAAGCGCAAGCATTACTCATCAAGACCAAGCTCAAGGAAGCGATTTTGAGGAAGCATCTCGAGAGACGGCCGAAGGGAATTTCACCAATCCCTTTGGATATTCTAGTCCAAGTTCCCCCTCTACATCTACTTCAACTCCGTCTTCACCACCATCTCCCTTACATCCAATAATGCCGAACTTTTCATCCCACTCTACATTCACGGAAGACGTCTTGCCGGGACCTAATGCTCTACCGGCCGCTTATGCCGGAAATTTTATGGCCAAGACTCACTTCATCCAACTTGTGGAAAGGAATCAATTTAGTGGTTTGCCCACCGAAGACCCGCACCAACACATGGAGACTTTCTCCGATTATTGGGACGCTATCTCTCAACCCGGGGTTACACAAGATCAAATCCGATGGGTATTATTTCCATTCTCATTAATTGGAAAAGCGAAGCAATGGATCAAGAGTCTCGATAGGGCAAACATGGGCATCGATACTTGGAAAAAGCTTGGCTTGGCGTTCTACCAAAAGTTTTACCCTCCGGAAAAGACAAATTTGCTAAGGGCCTCCATCACCGGTTTCCAACAACGGGATGAAGAGAGCCTTTATGAGGCTTGGGAGAGGTTTAAGTCTTTGGTTAGATCGTGCCCTCATCATGGACTCTCACAATGGTTCTTGGTACAACAATTTTGGAATGGCCTTTATGAGGACTCGAGAGCTATACTTAATATGGGCTCCAATGGTAGGTTTACCGAGGTCGATGACGACCAAACTTGCGCGAGAATCGAAGAGATGGCGGTGCATAATTCGCAATACTCTAGGCCTAGAAAGGCAAATCGAGGAGGTAGGCACGAGGTTGATGCTATTACTCAACTAAGCATTGACATTGGAGTTCAATTGAAGACCCATATGGAGACCATTGACTAGAAGCTCCAAGGTCACCTCACTCAAGTTCAAAGCATTAGCTCCTCCAACCAACACTCAATCCAAGAAGTAAATGCTTTGGGATTTGCACCTCCTTTGCCTTATTATGGGATGTGTGACACTTGTGGAGTCGTTGGTCATGATCCTATGCATTGTCGGGGGAGTATTGAGCAAGTGAATGCCTTTCAAGCATTCAAGCAAGGTGCTTCCTATTCCAATCAATACCAAGCTTCCAATCAAGTCCCTCAACAACAAGCTATGCAACCTCGTCCCTATGTTCCACCTCCCATAAGGGACAACAATCAAGGCAACCAAGGTTACCAAGGCAACTCAAGGCCTTTCAACAACTTCAAGCAAAGTAACCAAGGTACATTTAACAACAACCAAGGGTTCCAACATGGGAACTTCAATCAAGGAAACCAAAACTTTCAAAGACAAAAAAACCACAACCAAGGGTATCAAAACCACAACAATGGCCTAAATCAAGGCAATTCTCATGGGTTCCAAGGGAACCATCAACAACAAGCAACTCAAGCTAACCATCAAGAAAGCAAGCCAAGGAGCCGGTCTCCTATTCATGATTACGGTGCTCTATTAGCCCTCACCGATACTCCGCATATTCCATCATCCCCACCACGGGATTTCGACATACAAAAGCAAATGATGGATATGCAAAGGAATACTCAAGAAATGCAAAAGAGTCAATTGGAGGCACAAATGTCACAACAAGGAATCATTGCTCAAATTCTAATGGATAACAAGGAAATGAAAACTCACATGAAGATGATTGAGAATCAAGTATCACAACTTGCATCGGGAAGTTCTTCAAGACAAAGAGGGCAATTACCTCCTCAAGGGGTAACTCCGAATTTTGAGCATGTCAATGCCATCACCTTAAGGAGTTGTGCCACCTATAATCCTCCCGTGTTTCCTAGTGAGCAAGAAGCAATGAAGGAAGTTGTGTCTCCAAATCAAGAAGAATCAAGCTTTGATAATCCAATGGAGGAACAAGTCTCAGGGGAGATCGAGCGACCCCAAGAAGACAAGCTTCCCCCACTTCAAGAAAAAGACAAGGGCAAAAGGAAAGTGTCATTTGAGGAGTCTACCCCGATTGAGCCAAATAACTGCCATATCAAGTTGCCTTTCCCAACAAGGCAAATGAAGACCAAGGTAGATTCTCAATATGAAAAGTTCCTTAACATTGTGAAGAAATTGGATGTTAGTGTCCCATTCACCGAGCTACTTACACAAATCCCGGCATATGGAAGATTCATGAAAGATATCTTGGCTAGGAAGAGATCCATCGACAAGGAAGAGACCATTGCGTTCACAAGGGTGGTGAGCGAGCTCATTCAAGGTTCTACGCTTCCAAAGTTGAAGGATCCGGGTAGATTCTCGATCCCTTGCACCGTAGGCCACTACAAGATCGAAAGAGCATTATGTGATTTGGGTGCGAGTGTGAGCATCATCCCTTATTCTATTTGTTGCCGACTAGGGATGAAGGAGCTTAAAAGTACTTCTATCACACTCCAAATGGCCGATAGCTCATTCAACCGACCATTGGGAATGTTAGAGGACGTACCGTTACGAGTCGGAAAATTCTTCATTCCGGTCGACTTCATTGTGCTCGACATGCCAGAGGATGCCAACACTCCCATTATCCTTGGACGCCCATTTCTACATCCCGCGGGTGCCATGATCGATGTGAAGAACGGTAGGATCACATTTGAGTTAGGCGAGGAAAAGATAGTGTTCGACCTCCAAGGCGACACTTCGCCCACTAAGGATGAATCTTGCAATATGGTCCATGCCACGAAAAACATTGATCTAGGGGTTGAGTCGGGACAAAGCTTGAAGAAGAACTCTTATGTACTTGAGGATGATGACTCCGATTTGGAGGAAGATGAGTGCCCATATCATGGGCTTGATGACAAGTTGAAAAGCAAGGAGAAGGATGAGCCTCCCTTGGAGCCACATGAAGACAGGTGGACGTTTGGGTATATCCCCAAAGACCAAAAGTACAAGTTCAAGTCGTTGAACTTGGAAGATCGGGATGCCCCGGGAACGTCAAGGCAAGGTCATGAAGAGCCTTAGTATGTGGTCGGTTATATCTTGAGCTTGATTGAAGACTTTGCTAGGGCCTTCGACTTGTTTCTTCGTGCCCTTGATGGATATGGAACTAGTTTTGGTTATCGAAAAAGATTGAAGAATGTACCACCTTGGTTTGACGGAGTTCCACAAGAACCGTCTCTTTGTATATATCTCCTTCCCTTGTAGTTTGTTTTGTTTTGTGAACTTCTTGATTATTTGGATTGATTGATGAGCGATGTGAGGGAGGGAATTTGATGTGTTATTTGAGTTTATTGTGATAGGTGTGAAGTGGAAGTGATTCCTAGGGAGGAGTGATCATTGTTTGAGCTTGGATCGGGTGAAGGGAAGTCGGTTTTTGAAGCTTGGAACGAACTTTTGGGAGCTATAGAAGGTTAGGAGACTCTTCACGGCCTAGAAGAGGTCATCCCGTCCGGGATGGAAGGCCCATCCCGACCGGGAAGGATGTCATCCCGTCCGGGATGAGGTGCACAAAAATGGGTCTACTGACAGCTCATCCCGACCGGGACGAAACCTTCCCAACCAGGACGAGCCGGCCATCCCGATCGGGATGGACCCCCTGTCCTCCTTCGGCCTTTTCTTTGTCATTTGAGCCCACCCTACCACTTTGTACCCCCTCCCAACCTCCTTACATGTCCTTACTCTCATAAACATGACCTCTACACCTCACATACACATTTTCACCTCACTTTCACTTCACTTTAAACCGACTTTCACATCAAAATCCACCCCATCATACCTTTGTGCCCCAACCATGGAACCGTATCGCGATTGGGAAGGAATAACAACGACGACGACTAGCTACATGCCTATATCGATTTATGAGATGATGGAGCGAGTGAGTTGCCAACCATACGGTACGGCAACTATCCTTTCTTTTCCGTCTTGTCTAGCTTGTCTTCTTTTGTTTGTTCCCCTTCCCTTATATCATTTGTGTCATGGTGGCCCTCGGGGCCTTGGTATTTCTTGCTCCCGACTCTCGATGACGTGACTACATCGAGAGTCATTTCAAAATCCAAATTTTACAAGACTTTCACCTTTTTGTAGGATTTAGTCGGATTTGGGCGGAATCCGGGCTAGGTGACTTGATTACACCTAGTCCCCCCCTCCAATTTCTTTTTATTTCTTTCTTTTTATTTCTTCCTCCGTCCATATCTTTTCTTGTCTCGGCCCATGGTGACTTGACTACACCCAGGCCGGACACATTCTACCTTTTTCTCCACTTTTCAATTCTTAGCTTTATTTTCGTAGTTTCTTTTCTTTTGTGCTCCCATGCACTACAGTCGAGCATGAGGACATTGCTTGGCTTAAGTGTGGGGGAGCGGTATTCTATCGTAGTTAGTTTTATTTTTGTAGTTTTTCGAAAAAACTTTAAAAATCCTAAAAATTTGAAAAAATTTCGCAAAAATCAAAAAGATTTTCCTTTTGTGTATTTTCCTTTTTTGTCGTTGTATCGTGTACTTGCTGTGTTGTGCGTGTTTTGCCTCCCTTTTTCCTTATAGGTTACTTGAATCACCGATAGCTTTGGAGAGCTTTCAAGACTTCCGGTAACATCTTTATCCCTTTTTCTTCTTTATCTCTTGCGGAGTTTGGAGGAGATTGTGATGCGGTGTGCTCGGGTGGAGCTTTGTAATGCTTGAGGTTGATTCGGTTGCTCATTTAGAAGATAGGGGTGGTGTTTGTGTTGCTTGTTCGTTTGTTTTGTTTTGTTTTGTTTTTGTTTTGTGGCCTTTTGTCTCTTTTTCTTCCGTTCTTCGTCACGTCTTCGTTTTGTGTTGTGTTAGTGTGTCTTGTGTGTAATCGGTTTTCGAAAACCCGGTTTAGAGGCTAGTGTGCGAGTGTTTACTTTCCCTTCCTGGTAGTATAAATCGAGTCTTGGACTTTAGTCTAGTAGAATGACCCTAAATCAATGATTTCGTTGGTTTCTTACCTTGAGTCCACCTAGCTTACTAGGGATTTACTACGGGATTTGCATTTTGACCATTATTACCACCCACGGTGTGAAAAGGCCTTGGTTGCCGAGTCCCGTCCCTCAGGTGACCATGTTTGAAATTTGCTCAATTAGTCCAAGTTTTCTCCCCTTTTTGTGGGTTTGAAGAGAAATCGCGACCCCCGACTCATCCATTTACCTACCTCCCACACATATCCACACAATAAGTTGCAATTTGTTGAATTCTCCCTTTCTTGTCATACAAAGAAATGCCAAAAAGCCAAATCAAGCCAAAAGGGCAAAGAAAAGAAAATGAAAGAAAATGAAAGAAAGAAAAGAATGAAGAAAAAGAAAAGGCACAAAAGCCAAAAAGAAAATAGAAAAGAAGAAAAAGAGTGGCATGGGTAAACAAGGACAAAATGCAAAAGAAAAGAGAAAATGCCAAAAGAAAACCGTCTCGCAAAAATAGAAACCTCACACCTCACAAAATAAGCCTTTTACCAACTATTACCGTGAAGAGCCTACCAAAGGACCGAGTCCCTAGGAAGGATGATAGCGGTAATGGTCGGTCTTCCCTCATTTTGCATATTTCCACCTTTTTACTTGGACTAGTTAGGCGGTTTCGGACATGGGACGACCCTCTTGGCTCTTTGCTAAAGGGGGCGGGGTCTCACTTACCTACAATGTCGATTAAAACCGTGGTTCATCACTTTCCATCCCGCCGATCGTCCCGTAGTACGTTCTTAGAAGGTTAGGAGGATCCTAGGTAAGTTACCAACGTTTTTATTGCTTTGTCGTCATACTATTAGGGTTTAGTCCATTTTGGTTTGTATTGCTAGCTTGGGAACGTTGTCACTTGCCTTGAGTCCTAAACCGGTGCTTCTTTCACCGCTTGTCTGAGGGAAGCGTTATTTCTTTTCTTCTGGGTGCAACCTTTTGTGTGTTTGTTTGTATGCTTGTTTGCTTATGTGTTTTTGTGTCCGGTTGTATCCACAGTTTTGTCGCAAGACCCCACTTGCCTTGCGGAGCGCACTTATCCTCTAGGTGCTCTCACGTGAGTTGAAAGGGCGTAGGGTGCGCTAATACCCACTCGGCTAGTTTAGTAGTTAGTATGTGCTTACTCGAGGGCGAGTAAGGGTTAAGTGTGGGGGAGTTGATAAGTGTAGTTTGTAGTGCCTATTTCGTAGTGTTTTGGTCCCATTTCCTTGCGGAATCGCTCCTTGGGAGCGGTTCATGAGCTACTTATGCTTCCTCTAGCTCGTTTCAGGTTTCCGAGACCATTCGTGGAGAGTTGGAGTGTTTCCGACTCAATACATACACTTTTCGGAGCCAACGAAGCGAAGGAACGATCACTCGATGCCTTGGATTCGACCCCGAGACCTTGGGACCCAATCCCGAGCCTCCGAGACCCGATCCCGAGTCCCGAGAATCGATGAGAAGTTTATGTGAAGCAAGGAGGAACCAAAAAGATCATAATGGAGGCCTACAAGACTCATCCCCGACGGGTATGCACCTCATCCCGTCCGGGATGAAGTGCACTTTTGAAGGGGCCACTGACAGGCCGTCCCGGTCGGGACCAACCCGTCCCGGTCGGGATGATCCCGTCCCGATCGGGACCAACCTGCTGTAGCCGCACCTCTTCTTTTCCTTCCTCCTTCATTCTTGTACCCCTATAAATACTTCCCTCTTGTATTGTTTATGTATCTTACCTCACATTAGACTCTCTTAAGCCTCTCTACAAGTTATAAACCCTAGATTTAGTTACTCACATTTGTTTTAATCTCTCTTTAATCCTTAGTTAAACCTAGTTTAATCTAGTTGTAATTAGTTCTTGTATTAAGAAGATACTTGAAGATTTCTCCAAGCTTGACAACCTTGGGATTAATTTGGGTTCTTATTTATACAAGATTGCATCTTTTTCATCATCCTATTGTTGGTATAATCTTCCTTTCTCTTGTTTATTGTTATTTATTCAAGTTTGAATCTTTACTTAGTGTTTATTGTTATTGTTCATATTGTTCTTGATAATGGATGTTTGGATTGTGATGTGGTTTTCTGTTATTGTTGTTAGTTTATCTTTGATTATGTGTGAGTAGTCTCCTTGTAGGTTAGTAGGGGGATTAAGGGTAGAATATGAGTGATTAGGGGTAAAGGGTGAATCTTTGTTGTTAGTCACATACTTGGCACACCATGTGTTTGTTGAAATGTTTGTTTGAGTTGTAGTGGCCATGCTTCTCATGCTAGTCTTCCTCTACTCATTGTTTGTCTTGTATGTGGTCATGTTGAGGATAGTGTTGAGGATAGTCGTAGTCACGAGAGTGCGGACTAGGGTCTAAGTTGCGAGAGCCCGGACCTACCTCGACATCGGTCTAAGTAGCGAGAGCCCGGACCTACCTCAACATCGGTTTAAGTTGCGAGAGCCCGGACCGATTCTAGCAATTAGGAGACACCTACACCCTTGACCACCCAAGTCACCCTATTACACTTATGAACCCGACCTAACCCACTTCTTCCTCATATTTGATTCAACTCATTAGTTAGTCATCATTTCTTTAGTTCATTGATTAGTTTGTGTTTAGTTATTTCATTTAGCCTTGTTATAGTCTAGTTCATTGCTAGTCCAATTCCTTCTTCTCCTCTCATCATAATTTCACCAATTATTAGCTCTTTGTGTTTGTTTGGTAGCATAGTCTCGTTTTAGGCCGACCTAGTCTAAACCTTGCAACACTGTCTCCGTGGATACGATCCCGACTTACCCTAGCTACCCTAGTTAGGTTTTGCCGGTTTTATTGTGAAGGAGGTAGTAGGGTAATCTAGGTATAGCCCGGGCTCTCGCAACTTAGACTCACCTAGAGGTTCCACCTAAAACCCACCTTGGCGACACAAAAGACAAACGGGGTTACTAGCGTGATATCGGGGCCTAGGTCGCATCCGGGCTCTCGCAACTTAGACCGACCGAGCATCTCTTTTGTGCACCTCATCCCGGACGGGTTGAGGTCATACCCGTCGGGGATGAGTCTTGTAGGCCTCCAATATGATCCTTTTGGTCCCTCCTTGCCTCTCATGGGTTTCTCATCGATTCTCGGGACTCGGTATCGGGTCTCGGAGGCTCGGGATTGGGTCCCAAGATCTCGGGGTCGAATCCAAGGCATCGAGTGATCGTTCCTCCACTTCGTTGGCTCCGAAAAGTGTATGTATTGAGTCGGAATCGCTCCAACTCTTCACGAAGGGTCTTGGGAACCTGAAACGAACTAGAGGAAGCATAAGTAGCCCATAAATCGCTCCCAAGGAGCGATTCCACAAGGAAAATGGGACCAAAACACTACGAAATAGGCACTACAAACTACAATTATCACTTTTCCAGAGAGGAAGCAAAAAGATGCTTGAACATGGTCGATTTGACCCCCTTAACAGCCATAAAGTCCTTGAAAGCCCGAATATGAAGTACCGGGTCTTCAGTCCCGTCAAACATTGGCAAACCCGTTAAGTTGGGGTTAGCGGGCATTTCATCGGTCAAGGGCAAATAGGTACGGGCATTTTCCGTGAGGATGGTGTTTCTGGTGGTCGAGTGGACCTGTTCTTGCAGCTTTTGGACCGCGCCGGCCAATGCGGCCAAAGGTCCGTCATCCTCGATCGAAGCATTGGGGGTTCCTTGTTCCACGACACTTACCCGAGTGACGATGGTAATCTGGTCCTCCCTCATTTGTCTCAATTGGTCTTGGATTTTGGTCAACGAAGCTGTCAACTCATCAATGGCTTCTTTTGTCATGGTTCGAGTGAAGGGGGCTTGTCTGTGAGAACACTGCGTAATCAACAACTTAACCCGAATCCTAAAAAAAGTACATCCCGAGCAAGGGAAAAAGAAGAAGACTAAGACGTTAATGACTCGGAAAAGACACCTAGACGGGTGACTTGTGAAAAGGTGGGCCTTCCTCAGGATCCAGCTATGTGGGCTGGGCCCCGTTCGAAGGAAGGTTCACGTGAGACATTCCCAGACTTTAGACTCGATTGTGTAAATGGACCAACCCTTGTAGGAGTATGTCCTACGCAGGTGGGCCTTGACTTAGTAAAATAAGGCGGAGTGGGATAGGGAGGAAACTTGTGATGTAAGATCAACAGAGTTTCGACGCTAAAAACTTCGACGACTTACGACACGACCCGACACTACTAAATATGGGAAGTCCTAAGAAGAGGAAGTTTTAAAATATGATGATTTTTGAAAAGCCCGAAAAATTCGGGGAGAACCGGCCCTTTTTCGAAAAAAACGGAAAAGGTGGGCCGGGTGACGGTTTGAAAGTTTCGAAAATAATTTCGAGTTTTAAATTGGGCATAATACCGGCTAGAAAAAGGGCTATTTTGAGTGAAATCGTTAATCCTAAATTCGGTATATGCCCGGGTTTTTGAAATTGGATATTTTGAAAAAAGATGCAAATTTTGAAAATGACGTTTTTTTGAAAAAGATGTGGATCCAGTAGCACGTAGTCATGGAAACAATATAATGACACCATGTATGCTCTTAAGCTAAGTCTCGGTCAGTCTATAATGGTCTATACCAGTGTACATAGCTTATTCGAGAATCGGGGCGAACTTCCTAAGTCGAATTGAGCTTAGAACATGCCGTAAAACCCATACGAATCTGCTATGCACACCTTTTGACATATCCAATTTGGACTACATCAATGGTATAGTGGGACGTCGGTCACCAGTACCGGCCCGGGAAAAATGGGGTTATGCATGAACCGTAAAACTAAAACGCCTATTGTACTAGTCAAACGATTTCTATTTGAGTCTCCCCCAGAGGATACCGATGGTAAGTCGCACATCAGTTAATCCCCAGCGGAGTCGCCAAATTGTGGACATGACATAGGTCCACCCCGACGCGGCCACGCGCGGGTTTGGGGAGGCGAATGAATATCCATACGAGAATGGATCGAATTGAAATTTAAATCGAAGTTGGAGTCGCCACCGAACTTTGTGGGAGTTCGGGCTCGTTCGAACCCACTCTATGTCGTAGTGGGCCGTGTACAAAATACGGCCCATTTCTGATGTCAGAGTTTATTGGGTTCGTCCCTTTGCATTTGATACCGATGCCGACGTTATCGAATATCGTGTATTGAATGACTCTCGTTGCCAATGGTTTCGGACATCCGGAAAACGAGGTTCTGAGTA
The DNA here is from genome assembly GCA_958450325.1 of Agrostemma githago. Taxonomy (NCBI): domain Eukaryota; kingdom Viridiplantae; phylum Streptophyta; class Magnoliopsida; order Caryophyllales; family Caryophyllaceae; genus Agrostemma; species Agrostemma githago. Next base: position 36,924,092 of record OY288239.1, read on the forward strand.
AGGGGTGAGGGTACGTGTTGGGAAGCCCACGAAGGAGACCCAACCCCGCCGACACATTAGGGGCCTCTACTAGGATATCGTTTGATGTTTTAATACGCGTGCTAGTTGAACGAGAGAATGATATGCAAAGATTATTTTCCCTAAGCATGTGAGAATTGAATGGTTGCTAAGTCGATTTAATGCAACTAAATTTACGTCAAAGTTGTATTTTAGCATGTGACATTCGTTTTAGTATAATAAAACAAGAGATGAAAAGATGAAAAGAAATAGCTAAAAAAAACACGAGCAAACGAGTTAGTAACGATTGAATAACAAATATGATAATATGCATGATTTTGAAAAGTTTAATTCATGTGATGGATTAACACGCATTGACCGGGGTCAATAAAGTCGAGATCTAAAATATTACTAAAAAGACGTTGTTTTGTCTAAAAAAATGATGTTCGGAAGAAATAATAAAAAAACAAAACCCGTGTTGCGTTTCAGCCGGCCGCGCGGCTCGCCCGGGGTGCGCGCGACTCGCGCCCCGGCCTGTTTTCGAAGTCGATTTTTTGGAAATCGATGATTTTATTAAATTGCGTACAAATATTGTATAATTCATACTCGATTCAATATTTTCGATGTTCGTTACATTCGATATTTGATTATGAAATCGATATCAAATATTCGGAATAATTTTGGAAAAGATGAAAAAGGTTTTAAGAAATCGTTTTGTAGAAAAAAACGATGTTTAAGAAAAATTGAGAAAAGCGAAGAAGAAGGCCGCGGATCCAAGCTTCCGCGCGAGTTGCCTGGGAGGGGGCGCGACTCGCGTGGACTGCTGTCCCGGCTCGGGTTTTTCGAGAAATTGTTAATTTCGCTAGATCGCGTATAAATATGAATTAATTTATACTCGATCTATGCTCTCGATATTCGATTATGAAATCGATATCGAATATTCGGAATGATTTTTAGAAAAGGTTTTATAAAATTGTTTTGAAGGGAATTTTAACGAAACGAAAAAAAAATGTTAGTTCTCTCCGCGTTAGAATCGTTGTATTTTGTAAAAAAAGTAACGATTTTTAGCATCAACGAGATTAATGTAATTCTTTTAATGCAATATTCGATTAGAGAATCGGTATCATATTTTTAAGAATATTCGTTATATGAAAATAGTTTTTGTAATATCGATATTAGAACTAATAAAGATGCGACGAACGACCCATAATAAAAATCGACCGACGAAAAGAAGGAAAAGACGAGGAAAGTCAAGGAAGAGAGAAAAAGAGAAAGGAGAAATCGGGTTTGATTTTACACCCTCAACCTACATGCTTTGGTTAACTCGGATCGGGGCTCGTCGGAACGTGGCTAAGGCACGGGAGCGTTGGGTTAATGTCGGTGAGTGTGGCTTGGTTCGAACGTGAAGGGTGACGGGTATAGAGGGACCGGTTCCTTCGGGTTTTGGACGTATTATCGGTTTTCGATGCTAAGTGTGTCGGATTGTGTGTGGATGTAGAATGTCGGGAATTCAATTGTTGTCTAGATGTACCTTATGTGTGTATCGTATGTGTATGTTCTATGATATGAGTTTGCAAAAGGTCCTATTTATGGGAAAAGAAGGTTGAGAGAGGTATCTTGCTTGTACGACAAGAAATACCAATCGGGATAGGAAATGTAAGAAGTTATGAGGAACGAGAACTCCGTTACTTGGCAAAGAAGAAAAGGGAACCGGCTGAAAACAGCCTGCTCGGCCGGGTATCCCATGCTCGGTCAAATGCTCGATTCGGTTTTCGGATAGAATTCCTACTTGAGATCGAATTCTACCTTTAACGGAATTGTTTAATATTTGTGTAGCTGAGTTTTTGTGGAGTTTGAGCTCGAGTTGGTCACGTGAGGTGACACGGCTGACCCACAAGTCTCGAGAAAATATCTTTGACCGGGTTTGACTCGGTCGCTAAAAGACGGTTTTGCCCCTGGTGTCGGATTCGACCCAAATTAGTCTCATTTGACTCGAAACGACCCACTGGGCCTGATTTTGAGGTTGATTTTGTGAGTTTTGTACTCCATAAAAAGCCCAAGCTAAAGATCCATGATTTCGAGCCCATTTCCGAGTACGTTAAAGCATGTTTGCGTCCGATCATCATCGGGTGTTTGTCGAAAACTGCCATAGACACCTGGCAGTAAAATGTGGGTGTCTACATATATATATACACACACACACACACACACACACACACACACACACACACACACACACACACACACACACACATACACACACACATACACACACACATATATATATTCGGTTTATTGGTCAAAAATAATTTTGTTATTTCTGAATTTTATCAAATAGCACGGTTCAAAACAATAATCGACCTGTTTGTAATTCTATTAGACAGCGCGCACATAAGTGGGACTGTGCTGTTTTTAGAGAGTTAAATAGGATGGTTACACCTTTAACCATCCTATTTGTAATCAATTAATAAGCGCGGTTTGACTTTCTTTGAACCGTCCTATTTTATTTAATAGGACGTCGACCTAAAGGACGGTTCCTTTTTTATTATAGGATGGTTAAGAACCGTCCTATTTAATCGTATTTGTAGTAGTGATCCCATGTTCTTTAATTGATTTTGCAGCGAAGAATTATATTATTGGTGCTTTTAAGCGCTTTGAGAAAGAGTTTATGAAGAGCATGTCATATAAACATAAACTACAAAGTAGTTTCAAGAACACAAATTCCTATTTCGTCTACACAGAATGTGGGGACGAGTTTGGCCATGTCGTGACGTTTGATTTCTCCTCAAACTACGCATGTTGTACTTGTAAAAGGTTTGAAGAGTGCGGCTTTTTATGTCGCCACATTCTAAGAATATATCATTGTAATTGTGTGGATGATATGCCCACTATTTATGTTCTTAAGCGTTGGACAAAAGATACAAAAGCAAAGGATGACATCATTGAAAGTTCCAAAGAGAAGGTTGTAGGTCCTGTGTGTTGATTGGATATGCAACGCAATTTTCATAAACTCATTATTGCTAGTGCAGACAATGAGATCACTAGGGGTAGTATTGTTAATGATTGCTTTGAGAAGGCGAAAGTCGAGGTTGAAGCTGTATTAGGTGGCATCGATTTTTCTGACGTTGAGGCGAGTGATGTTGATGTAATCCAAAATCCAATGGGGAAGACAAAGAAAGGGGACAAGTTCACTAGGAAGAGGAGTTTGATGGATATTCAATGTAGTCGAGCTCGTGGGAGATTTAAGGCTACTGAGACTCGAGCACGTAAACGGGCATCGAGTAATGTAGGGAAGGTGTCGGGTACTGCACGAACTACGTCTACTATTAATAATCTTGGTGATAGTCACGCAGGTCTTCGTGAAATTCTCATGACGCCGGAGGATTATCAGTTATGATATAATTTCATATTTATCGAGTTTTTATTACTGACATAGTTTGCACCAGACTGTTTGTAGTTGAAGTCATTTTTTAATTTATAGTTTCTCATTGTTTTATTTTTCGTTAGTGGACCCTCATATTAAAGGAGTAGTAAGTATATTGATTAGCTCAAGAGGTATTACAAGTAGCTCCGGTTATAAATATTATATTACATTTTATTTACAGCTCGTATTATAGTCATGATAGCTGAGAAAGTTTATTTATATGCTCAATAATTTCTTACCAGTATTATAGTTAGCTCGGATTATTTTAAATATTACATTATAATTAATTCATGGCTCAAGTTGTTTTAATTAAAAGTTTTAGAATTGATAGTTTACACCATCCTAAAGTATGTTGCACCTCTACAAAAGATGGAAAATGCACTAGACCGTACTATGTTCGGACACAAGAATTAAAAGCTCGTAAAAATTAATATGAAGCTTGAAAAGTTTGAAATGTTTGTCACGGAAACTCATACTCGAAAAAGTATTTTGAAAGCTTGAGAACTTTAATTGTTAGCTCATAATTTTTGCACACACTCGGGATTTTTAGTGAACGTATTTTGAAATCACGAAAATATATTTATTGATTACAAGTTAGTGGATCCTCATATTAAAGGAGTAATAAGTATATTGATTAGCTCAATAAGTATTACAAGTATCTCGGATTTTAAGTTTTATATTACATTTTATTTAAGCTCGTATTATAGTCATGATAGCTGAGAAAGTTTATTTATATGCCCAATAATTTCTTACTAGTATTATAGTTAGCTCGATTTTAAATATTACATTATAATCAATTCATGAATCGAATTGTTTTCATTATAGCTCAAAAAGTTTTAGAATTAATAGTTTGCATCATCCTAAACTATGTTGCACCTCTACGAAAGATGGAAAATGCACTAGATCGTACTATGCTCGGATACAAAAATTAAAAGCTCGTAAAAATTAATATGAAGCTCGAAAAGTATGAAATACTTGTCACGGAAACTCATACTCGAAAAAGTATTTTGAAAGCTCGAGAACTTTCCTTGTTAGCTCATAATTTTTGCACACATACTCGAATTTTTAGTGAACCTATTTTGACATCACGAAAATATACTGTAAACAATTCGGAATGTTTATGGGCAAAGTTTGGTTAAAAAAAGGAAGTTTTAATTGATACACACGACACTAGTAAAATTTAATTAAAAACTCAAAAAATCTCATAATACGAAGCTAAAAAAAATATTGTCAGCATATTAAATTACGTACAACTTTATAAAAGTTATTGTCTTAAAAAAACACCAAAAGCAATGAAACAACGTATCAAAGTTTTACATTTAACTTAATGGCGGTCCTTTTTAACCAGCTCATCAACCAAAGAAAATACTTCTGCTTTGACTTCATTATCTTGGAAGTTAACGATCTCGTAGGCATATTTGATTCTCAAATTATGCAGAGGCTTAAACTGTTGCAATAGAGAAAAATTGTTATTAGAAAAGAAATTAAAAATAGATATAGATTAAATATGAAGTCGTATATTAGAGAAGGATGTTTTACCTTTCCCCTCTCAAGACCTACGTTCCACCCCGTCAAGTCATTCCCTTTGTATGTCTCCATATGGTGCATCGTATTGTGAACATGATATAGGTCCACCCCGACGCGGCCACGCGCGGGTTTGGGGTGGCAAATGAATCTCGTCGTAAGATGGATCTCGGGTTGGAATCTAAATCGAAGTTAGGAGTCGCCAACGAATTTTATGGGAATTTGGACCCGTTCGAACTCACTCTACACTTAGGAGATTCGTGCACAAAGCACGGCCCGCTTTTAGTGCTAGAGCTTATGAGTTCGTCCCTTTGCATTACGATACCGACGCCGAATTATCGGGAATCGTGTATTGAATGACTCTTGTATGTCAACGGTTTCGGACATCCCGGAACCATGGTTCTGAGTAAGGAGTGAGGGTACGTGTTGGGAAGCCCACAAAGGACACCAAATCCCGCCCGCTCTTAGCGACCTCTACTTAGATATCGTTCGTTTTCGTGTACGCGCGTTAGTTTGACTAAAATGTTATGCAAACAATGCTTTTTTGCTAAGCATGTGAATTATGCGTTTGACTACGTCATTTATTGCATTTAGTTCACGTCAAAGTGGTTTAGCATGCGATGTTCATTTAAGACAATAAATGACAAATATCGAAAATAGAAAACTCGTAAATAAATTACAAATTATACGGGCGGAATACAACCCGGAATTTACAATACAACTAGCGAAAAAATAGAATAATCGAATTCAAAATGATTAGAATAAAAATGCAATGCATGATATTGAAAAGGGTAAGCACGTGATAGACTTGACACGTGACGACTAAAAGTCGTAGAAAAAGTTTTGACGAGGCTCGAGTGATGTGAAAAGCTCACGTAAAAGCGTTGTAAAGGCCACTCGATCGAGTCCGTCTGTACGATCGAGTGCCCTTAGTGAGGGCTCGCTGCCTCTTTTTTGGGGTGCTACTCGATCAAGTGAGCCATGGCACTCAATCGAGTGCCGCCTGTACGAGTTACAACTCGTTTTCATAAGGTGGTAATTACGAATTTGTTTTGTTTAAAATCGATAACCAACCGAGTTAAATAAAAATATGACATAATTTATATTCAAATCGGTTTTCGGTATTCGTAACATGTATTTTATGATTACGAGACCGGTATCGGGAATTTTGAAAAAGATGTCGTAAAATTGTTTTGAATTGGATTTAGACGAAATTAATTCCCTCCGCGTTACGACATCGTTAAAAATCCTTATGGATTATGTGAGGTTCGGTTTAGCGTCAACGAGTTTCGTACCAATCTTAAAATGGTAGCAGACGTGTTCAACTACGTACTACCATGATCACGTTAAGCCCTTCAGTGCTTAGGGCGGCGCTCCTCGAAAGGGCGCCACCACCGTTGCAACTTGTAAAGGGATTAAACGGACTTGGAGCGCGAATCGTAGTCAAACACGTTTGATCCGAAAACGGTTTATATATTTATGTGATTGATGGGAGGGATTTGTCGTGGATCCCGCCACCAAATAAAAACCAACTAACCTAACTAGGGTAGCTAGGGTAAGTCAGGTCGAATCCACGGGGACGGTAGAGGCGTCTAGACCAAGTTCGCCCAAAAACGAGACTAAGTCAACGAGCTAAGCTAGAGAATGATAAGAGGGAGAGAAGGCTAGACTAAGACTAAGAAGAACAACTAAGGAAAACAGGCTAGGATTAGGTCGGGGTCAAAGGGGTAACATAATGGTCAAGGAGGAGTTAGAGTGAAGGAGGTAGTAGGGTAATCTAGGTAATCTAACTTAGACTCACCTAGAGGTTCCTCATGGAACCCATCCGGCGACACACATGACAAAGGAAGGCAAGAAAAACAAGCATTCCAATCCACTTAGTCATTGAAGCATTCCAACAAACTTGTAACATGCATCACTCAAGAAGAAACCCAAATCTTCCACCAACATCTCCAACAAACCCTTAATCATCCAATTAACACCCTAATCACCCTACTAACCCTAGCAAGAACACTACTCTAACATTATCAAACTAATTCTAACATCAACAAGAGGAAACAACAAAAACATCAAAACATACATAATGAAACTATCAAATATGATGAACAAGACAATAAACAAGAACTAAAGATTCAAACTTGATTAAAGAAACAAGATAAAGAGTAAAAGGAAGAAAGGATTATACCAAACTAGTGAAGGAGAAAGATTGAAACTTGCATTAATGAAGAAAACCCAAAACAAAGCACCAAGGTTGTCAATCTTGGAAGGATCTTGAAGAATTCCCTTAATACAAGTACTAAACTAAGATTAACTACTAATTACCGACTAGTCTACACTAATCTACTCTAATCTAACCTAAAGTAGTCTAGCGTTTAGTGGGAAGTGAAGAACATAAGCTTTGCAAAACAAGGAAAGAGTATATATAGGGTTCCAAATGGAAGGGAGAAGAAAGAAAAGAAATGCGGGCTACAACACATTGGTCCCGATCAGGACGGGTTCAACCCGACCGGGACGGTCCTGTCATCCCGACCGGGACGGCCTGGCAGTGACACCCTCAAAAGTGCACTTCGTCCCCGACGGGATGAGGTGCATACCCGTCGGGGATGAGTCTTGTAGGCCTCCAATATGATCCTTTTGGTCTCTCCTTGCTTCACATGGACTTCTCATCGATTCTCGGGACTCGGGATCAGGTCTCGGAGGCTCGGGATTGGGCCCCAAGGTCTCGGGGTCGATTCCAAAGCATCGAGTCATCGTTCCTTTACTCCGTTGGCTCCAAAAAGTGTATGTATAGAGTCGGAATCGCTCCAACTCCTCCAAATCGGTCTCGGGAACCTGAAACGAACTAAAGGAAGCATAAGAAGCCCCTAAACCGCTCCCAAGGAGCGATTCTACAAGGAAAATGGGACCAAAACACTACGAAATAGGCACTACAAACTACACTTATCAGTGATTATACGCGGTATTATTGTTATGACGAAATGTAATAAAGTAAAAGAAAATGTTAGTGATTAGAGTGCGTAAATAAAAAGGTTAGTAACAAAATTGAAATGTTAGTAACAAGGAAATAAAATGTTAGTGTCGTTAATATCGACTAATAATAATAGTACAGATATATATATAAAAAGAAACGAAAAAAGAAGAAGGGTTTATAATAAAAGTGTAATCTATAGACTGACTTGCGCTGGGGAAAATGATTTTTGCTTTATTTTGAAATCGAAGTCCTGAAAGCAAATCACGTGCTAGGAGATGGGTTTTCAAAATTGAAAGGGTTAGAAAAGAAATTTGCAATTAAAATAGACCGAAAATTGACCATGTCGAAAAGGATTTTCTCAAATGGTTAAGTTTTGCAAATTTCAAAGTAGGAATTTGAAGATGAGAGACATACCGACAGACTCGACTCTGGACGTGACAGGACGAGCTGACAGACACGACTTGCACTCTCAAAGGGTTGGACCGTGACTCGGCAGGGGGGTGGGCCACCTAAGATGACAAGACTCTTAAGTTGCTCTATTCCGTAACCTAAGCGAGTGGCAACACGGTCAAACTTCAAAATGGGACAAATCTGTTATACAGGGATTGCGGTAGTTTGTAATGAGACTGTTTTTGTATGACAAGACTTAGCAGTAGCAATGCTGTAGTCTACTGCTCTTTTGAACTTTTTAATTTTGGGGTACATTCCCAAAGTAGGTGCTGCTTTGAGTTCCTGACAGACTTGTCTTCGACTGAGCCGAGTACTAAGACACACTATAGAAAGGATGCTAGATTTTGGAAAGTATTTGGATTTTGTGAGTGGATGGAGAACTTCTGTCTAAGAGAAGCCCCAGGACGACAAGCAGACTGTTGAGAACATGACAGTGTTGTGATAGGAATGATGGTGCTTTTTGAATTTGTGTCAATGTGGGTGGTCATGCCTTTGTTGAAAGGCTGCCTACGTATTCACGTGTAGTGAAATTAAACCAAGCCGTAGTTCAGTGAGATTGGAAGACGGTGCCTAGTTTATTATGGCTTTGTGTGTAACTAGCTATATTGACAGTGTAGGCTAGGTGCATTCCCAATGATGTCTTGATCAAGGGGTTAGAGCAGTTAGGATGTTGATCCTGTGACTGTGAGCATTCTCCGGGGTAGCCCCCAGAAGTGGTGTGAACTATTTGGGCATGTTCTATGCCGACCGCAAGTTGAGTTCCCGTGTTTGGGGCTGGTAACTGGTTTGGATGTTTTTGGAAATGTGGAGCTAGGTCTTAAGTGGCTTTGATGATTCGAAATCTGAAGCTCAATTTTGAGGAGCTTAGGCTTCGAGGGTAAGGTATTGCAATGTGGTAGGAAAGGGGGAAGTCGAGTAAAAATGACTCGAACTTCGATCGGGATGGTTTGATAATGCGGGTTCTGATTTCCATGTCTGGTCCTAATGGTAGGGTGTATCCTATGGAGCTTGAATCCTCAAAATTCAGGGTTGTCTCTTTGCCTAGGTCTCGCGAAGGTCATGATGGTTGTAATGTGGGAAGGCTAGATGTGGCGTTAGCTGAACAGCCTGATTATCTCTTCCCTATTGGGTGGTATGGGCATCAATAATTTTGAATTGACCGTACCCCGGTCAATGGACTTTCACTTGGGTTGATCGTTGACCACGGTCATGGCTTTTTGAATTTTTTTTGTTGGTTGACCTCTTAGCCCCGGTCATGGGATTCTTCATTTGAGTTGACCGTGTCCCGGTCAAGGGATTGACCGTGTCTGGTCGAGGGATGTTGATCATGGCCAACTCTTTTGTTTTGACCTTTTGCTTTTTCCTTGGACTTTTGACTTTTTTTTGTCCAACTCTTTTTTTTTTCACGGTAATCCCCTCCTATGGTGTTGTGGGTGGATTTGGGGTAGGGCCTATCGGTTGGATTAGTCTTTTGGAGCTAGACCTTTGTAAGGTGTAAGTATAGTAGGTGTTTGTGTGAGTGCAACTCACGGTGGAGTACTCTACCGTAAACATGGTGGTTTGGATCTTGGGATTGTCAGCATAATTCTGAACAAGCTTGGTGGAAACATCGTCTCGAGTTGGGTATTTTTGGCATCACGTCTATAGAATCACGATGTTTCTTTTTTCTTCTGGTCAGACTAACACCTAAGGTAGAGATTGGTTAGTCTTATTGGAGGGGTGTTTATTGTGGGAAGTGGGCTTGCCTTCCGTCTTGAACCCGAACTAGGAGACTACCTAGATTTGTCATAGGATTCGATACCACTCTTGCTTGGGGTACTTTTGTGGCTTCTATACCAGACATGGATTAGGTAACGGAAAACACGGGCCTCAGTTCCCTGCAGCCATTATAGAGGTGCCTATAATAGTCACGTGCATGTGCTCACAATGTATGATGGTGTTCATCATGTTCTTGGAAACACATAAGGAAAACATATATGAGAAATAGAAAAGCTGGTTTTATTGAATTTTGAAAAGAGGACAGAATACAGTTGACTCTGACTCTGACTCGGAAATGAGGATGTAGGGTATCCTAGACTCGGACTCATGTTTAGACACGAATCAAATCCGGACTTTCAGATGCTTGGGTGGTATATGTTCTCTTTTATAAGGTCCTTGATTGTAGAGAACGACAGGTGCCACGACACGCTTAAACTCGGCTTTGCGCAAATGCAAGAGAGGGAGTCAAACTAGACACGGCCCGACGTGACGAGAATGACTAAGATTCTTGGACCGGGATACTCTAACGTTGACCTAGACAAGGTAACGACCCAAGCTTGGACTCAACAATGAGACTCAAGCTGCACGAGGGTGGGTCCGAAAATGGGGCAAGTATGTTTGACCGCGTCACGTGTTCCGACCAACCGTGGCGACCTAAACCTTTAGGAGACTCGAGTGTTCATAGCATATGTACGAGTCGAAGAAGGCATCATAAGAACGCCGGTGTATGATGAACGTAAGGTACCCCTTAAGGTGACTGTGGTCGAATGATCGGGTGGAGGACAACCCCCAAGTGAGATTAAAGATTTGGTTAAGACTCGAGTGTCGGATGAGTGACCCTTAGATGTAAGGATCACGAACCTTTTGTTATAGGGCTATGCCTAGTAAAAGGTTGACTCGGCCTCAAGGAAAGGCAGACGGGGTAAGCGAAGAAACTTGCGATGTAAGATCGGCAATGTTTCGACGCTAGAGACCCTTGACTTGACTTGAATAAGGATGACCCTGTGATTAGGGTAGACCCTTAAGTTAAAGGTTTCTTGAATTGGGATGACTCGGCTAACGGATTGAAAGATGGGCGAAGTTCTCTTAGGAAAGGTCGTGGGGACCATCCTGTCGGAGAGAAAAATCACGTGGGATTTTCTAGTTAGGACTCGAGTGTTTAGAGGAACCTTCCATTTACTAGTGTATGACTCGTGCTGGTTGGTTATGCCTTTAGAAAAAGGCTGACTAGGATGGAGAAGAAACCCGTGATTTAGGATCGACGGAGTTTCGACGCTTTAGACCTTTGACAAATTATGAAAAGACCCGACACACAGATTACGGTAGGTCCTATAATAAGGAATGTTTTTTTTTGGAAAAGAATTGAATTTCGAAAATTGAGAGAACGGTCCCGAAATTGGTACTGGGCCAATAGGACCGGGCATTTTGAAATGTTAGAATGGTTGCGAGTAATTTCGCGTTTTGAAAATTTAGGAGGCGATCCTGTCTCTTGAAATTGGCCGCATGCCGACAAGACCGAGTTTTTTGAAAAGTTGAATATTTGGAATTTTGAAAATTTGAATATCAAAAATAAATTTCCAAAAATTTGAAAAAAATTGAAAACGGTATCCCGAAGATTTGAAAATCGAAATGGAATCTCGAAGATTTGAAAATCGAAATGGAATCTCGAAGATTTGAAAATCGAAATGGAATTTTGAAATTTGAAAATCGAAATGGAATTTTGAAAATTCGAAAATCGAATGGTGGATCGGAAATTCTAATTTTGAAATGGGCAGCATGCCGACTGTTAAATAGGCTACTTTTGAATCAAATCATCAGTCTAAATTTCGGAAGCATTCCGAGTTTTGAAAATTGGATACTTTTGACAAGATGCATTTTTTTTGAAATGACGGTTTTTGAAAAAGATGACACAGAAACCATGTAGCACGTAGTCACGCATGCAAGCATTATGACGACAACATGTATGCTTTAAACTAAGTCTCGGTCGGTCGAAATGGGTCTATACCAACAACGACGGCTTTCTCGTAAATCAGGACGGACTTTCTAAGCCGAATTGGTCTTAGAACATGCCACGAAACCCATACGAGTTCGGCCATAGAAGTTTTTAGCGCACCCATTTAGGAATGCACCGCGGTATAGTGGGACGTCAGTCATAAGAAACCGGCCCGGGAAAAATTTGGGTTATGCATGAATCATCAAACTAAAATGCATACATTATTAATCGAACGATTTCTTTTCGAGTCTCACCCTAGGAACCCCGATGACAGGTGGTACATCAGGTATCCTCAGCGGAGTTGCCAAATTGTGGACATGACATAGGTCCACACCGACGCGGCACGCGCGGGTTTGGGGAGGCGAATGAATCTCGTGGTAAGATGGATCTCGGGTTGAAATTTAAATCGAAGTTAGGAGTCGCCACCGAATTTTATGGGAATTCGGACCCGTTCGAACTCACTCTACATTTAGGCGATTCGTTCACAAAGCACGACTCGCCTTTAGTGCTAGAGCTTATGAGTTCGTCCCTTTGCATTACGATACCGACGCCGAATTATCGAGAATCGTGTATTGAATGACTCTCGTATGCCAACGGTTTCGGACATCCGGAAACCATGGTTCTGAGTAAAGGGTGAGGGTACATGTTGGGAAGCCCACAAAGGACACCCAACCCCGCCCGCTCTTAGCGACCTCTACTTAGATATCGTTCGTTTTGTGTACGCGCGTTAGTTTGACTAAAACGTTATGCAAACAATGCTTTTTTGCTAAGCATGTGAATTATGCGTTTGACTACGTCATTTAATGCATTTAGTTCACGTCGAAGTGGTTTAGCATGCGATGTTTATTTAAGACAATAAATGGCAAACATCGAAAATAGAAAACTCGTAAATAAATTAAAAATTACACGGGCGGAATATAACATGGAATTTACAATACAACGAGCGAAAAAATAGAATAATCAAATTGAAAATGAATAGAATAAAAATGCAATGCATGATTTTGAAAAGGGTAAGCACGTAATAGACTTGACACGTGACGACTAAAAGTCGTAGAAAAAGATTTGACGAGGTTCGAGTGATGTGAAAAGCTCACGTAAAAGCGTTGTAAAGGTCACTCGATCGAGTCATAGGAGGGACTCAATCGAGTGCCCTTAGTGAGGGCTCGCTGCCTCTTCTTTAGGGTGCTACTCGATTGAGTGAGCCATGGCACTCGATCGAGTGCCCCCTGTATGAGTTACAGCTCGTTTTCGTCAGGTGGTAATTACGGATTTTGTTTTGTTTAAAATCGATAACCAACCGAGTTAAATAAAAATATGACATAATTTATATTCAACACGGTTTCGGTATTCGTAACATGTATTTTATGATTACGAAACCGGTATCGGGAATTTCGAAAAAAGATGTCGTAAAATTGTTTTGAATGGGATTTAGACGAAATTAATTGCCTCCGCGTTACGACATCGTTACTAATCCTTACGGATTATGTGATGTTCGGTTTAGCGTCAACGGGTTTCGTATCAATCTTGAAAATGGTATCGGACGTGTTCAACTACGTACTACCACGATCACGTTATGCCCTTAAATGCTTAGGGCGGCGCTCCTCGAAAGGGCGCCACCACCGTTGCGACTTCTAAAGGGATTAAACGGACTTGGAGCGGGAATCGTAGTCAAACACGTTCGATCCAAAAATGGTTTATATATTTATGTGATTATACGCGGTATTATTGTTATGACGAAATGTAAATAAATAAAAGAAAACGTTAGTGGTTAGAGTGCGTAAATAAAAAGGTTAGTAACAAAATTAAAATGTTAGTAACAAGGAAATAAAATGTTAGTGTCGTTAATATCGACTAATAATAATAATACATATATATATATAAAAAGAAACGAAAAAAGAAGAAGGGAGAAAGAGATGTCGGGATTTGAATTACACCCTCAACCTACATGCTTAAGTATCTCGGAAACGGAGTCGTAAAGTAGCGGCGTGTGCGTAGGAGTGTCGAGAAATTTAGGGTGAGTTAAGGTGCGTAGAGTTGGTGAGAGGATGCTCTCAGGTCTTTAACGAGTTTTGATCTAGGGATTTTGAATGTGTGTGTAGGGATAATGTCGAGGTTGTGCTAGTGTGTAGGGTTGCAAAATGATTTGAAATGTGGTGAAAATGTATGGGATGATAAGTTGTAGGGTTGTAAGGTTGTGAAAAAGTAAAGAGCATGCAGGGTATTTATAGAAAATGTCCCCCGACCTACGGTTACTCGATCGAGTAGACCTACTGCACTCGATCGTGTGGCCCAATAAAGGTGTCTGATTAGGTTTCAATAGCCACACTCGATCGAGTGAGGTTATGGCACTCGATTGAGTGGCTAGACGGGTGGAGTAAGAATAGGGAAATAGTTTGACCCTTTTGAATTTGAAAATGTGGGTTTGGCGCTTGTTTCTAGAAGCACGCAGCTGGTTTTTTGCATCGGATTCAACTTTGACTGGGTTTTGACCCGGTCGCTAAAAGACTTTATTTCCGGTGACGGTTTTGGCTCAAATTAATCTCGTTTTATTAGAAATGACCCACTAGGCCTGGATTTGAGGTCGCTTTTGAGAGATTTGCACTCCGCTAAATGCCCACGTCGGATACTATTAATTTCGAGTTCGTATTCGATCGTATTAAGTCACGTTTACGTCCGATCATCATCAGGTGTTTTGTTGGAAGCTGCTGTAGACACTAGCAGGCAAAATGCGGGTGTTTACACGTATATACAGCACAATCAGTGTGATTTGTTTGATCATGTCATTTCATTTTAGGCCTTCTTGGTCTAACGAGATTGTGTAGACACCCACATTTGGCCGTTAGGTGTCTATAGCAGTTTCCAAAAAAACACCCGATGATGATCGGACGTAAACATGACTTAATATGCTCGATTTTGGACTCGAAATCAATAGTAATTGGCGCGAGCTTTTAGCGGAGTAAAAATCTCAACAAACAGACCTCAAATTCAGGCCCAGTGGATCGTTTCCAGTCAAATGAGACTAATTTGGGTCAAAACCGACACCCCGGGTCAAACCGTCTTTTAGCGACCGGGTCAAACCCCGGTCAAAGACATTTTTGAGGCATAAAAATCTGTCACGCAGCTTTGAAATTCGAGTTGAAGTCAAACACCACAAAAATCAGCTACAAGAAGAATTAAGCAGGCTTTTCCTATCCACAATCGGAATCTTACTTCACCCAAGCCGGTGTTTCTTCCCCCGCAAGCTTTTCCTATCCAAAGTAGGTTTCTTCTCATCCAAGACTACTACCTTTCCTAGCCAAAGCCGGGAACCTCTGATCTCCTATAAATACACCCCTTTGCACAACACAAAAAAGACAATTACAACACACACACACAATTCCCGATAATTCACAACATCAATCACAACCCAAAATTCTAGGCAATTCTAGGCAAAAACCATCCCAATTTTTTCCTCTAGAAATCCTTTAGGAAACCCGAGGTCAAAACTCGTCAAAGACCCGAGAGCGAAACTCGTCAAATCCCCCTTCCTAACAATACGCACCATAACTCACCTACATACATCTTAACGCTCCCGCGCCTAGGCCGCTACTATGAGTCTGTTTTCGACATAATTAAGCATGTAGGTTGAGGGTGTTACAAATCCCGCTTTCTTCTTTTTTCTCTTCCCTTTTCTTATCTTTCTCTCGTCCGTCCGTCTTTTTTTATTCGGGTCGTCGTCGCGTCTTTTTTTATTTCTTTTCTCGTCTCTAATATCGATATTATCGTTACAATCTAATTTTATACTCCCTCCGTTCATAATCTTTTGCCCCGTTTGGTCATTATTTGTGAGGAGTATTTTAATGAAACGGGGCAAAAGATAGTAAACGGAGGGAGTACAAAACAATCGTTCTTAAAAATATGATATTGACTCTATAGTCGAATATCGTATCTAGAAGAACTAAATCAATCTCGTTGATGCTAAGATAATCGTCACATAGTTCTTAAAAATATACGACCATTTCAACGCGGAGAGAATTTATTTTAATTCAATTTTCAAACTATTCATAATCACCTTTTCTAAAAATCATTTCGAATATTCTATATTGATTCCAAAATCATGTGTCGAATATGACGAATATCGAAAATTTGAGTCGAGTCTAAATCATCAATATTTATACACGATTTATCAAAATTATCGATCTTTTCAAAAAAGCAATTTCGAAAATCAAAAGCCAAACGAACCATAGTTTGTACAGGGGGCACTCGATCGAGTGCCTAGCCCACTCGATTGAGTGGCACCCCATAAATCGGACAGAATGCTTTTTTTCGAGACCACTCGGTCGAGTGCCTCATTGACTCGATCGAGTGGCTCCTGGTTCATCAAAACCGTGAGTTTTTTTAGCATCTTTCGAGTCCCGATCAAATATTTTTATGACTTCTGTCAACACGTGTCAAGTCAATCACGTGTCAAATCCTTTCCAAACCATGCATTGCATTATATTCATGTCGATTATTCAATTTACAAACCGTTACTAACTTGTTTGTTCATGTTTTCAGCGATTTATTTGGCGACTCCGCTGGGGAGTAACTGATGTGTGACTTACCATCGGCATCCTCAGGATGAGACTCGAATAGAAATCGTTTGACTAGTACAATACGCGTTTTAGTTTTACGGTTCATACATAACCCCATCTTTTCCCGGGCCGGTACTGGCGACCGATGTCCCACTATACTATTGATGTACTCCAACATGGATATGTCAAATGTGTCCATGGCTAATTCGTATGGGTTTCGCGGCAAGTTCTAAGCTCAACTCGACTTAGGAAGTCCGTCCCGATTCTCGGAAAGGCCATGTACACTTGTATAGATCCTATTTCGACCGACCGAGACTTAGTGTAAAGCATACATGGCGTCGTTATAATGCTTGCCTGACTACTTGCTACTTGGTTTCCGTGTCGTTTTCAAAAACCGTCATTCCAAAAATGCATCTTCTCAAAAATATTTTATTTTCAAAAACTCGGAAAGCTGCCGAAATTTAGACTTAAGATTTGACTCAAAACAAGCCTATTTTCTAGCCGGCATGTTGCCCATTTCAAAATTCGAATTTCCGATCCACCATTCGATTTTCGAATTTTTAAAATTCAATTTCGATTTTAAAATTTTTGAGATACCATTCGCGATTTTCAAATTTTCGAGATGCCATTTTTTATTTCCAGATTTTCCGAGATGCCATTTTCAATTTTCAAATCTTCGAGATGCCGTTTTTGATTTTCAAATCTTCGGGATCCCGTTTCCATTTTCTTCAAATTATCCGAAATTTTTTTTTTTTCGATATTCAAATTTCAAAATTCCAATTATTCAACTTTTCAAAAACCGGAAAGCTACCGAATTTAGGACTTATGATTTTACTCAAAATAGCCTATTTATAGCCGGAATACTGCCCGTTTCAAAACTCAAAATATTTTCAAAACTTCAAAACCGCGGCCCGATAACACTTTTCCGATTTTCGAAAAATTGGGCCATCTGCCGGTTTTTCCATGATATTCTTAAAAAAATTCCTTTTCAAAACTTTCCTCTTCTTAGGACTTCCCGTATTTAGCAGTGTCGGGTCCTGTCATAAGTCGTTGAAGGTCTTTAGCGTCGAAACTCCGTCGATCTTACATCACGAGTTTCCTCCCTATCTCAGTCCGCCTTATTTGACTAAGGCACGGCCCACCTACGTAGGACATACTCCTACAAAGGCAGGCCCGTTTACACACTCGAGTGTAGGGTCTGGGGAATATCTCACGTGAACCTTCATTCGAACAAGACTCGGCCCACATTGCCGAATCCTAAGGGAGGCCCACCTTTCACGAGTCACCCGTCTAGGTGTCCTTTCCGAGTCATTTCCTTTTCAGGCTTTTCCTCACTCGGGGGCTACCCTTCTGCAGAGTGATCGATCACGGTTGCTCTAAGGATCGTGTCCTACACGTGTCATCTCACGTACCTCACTTTCGAGTTACTTAGATGTCACACCATCTGAGTCATACCAGAGTCTTTAGTCTCACTCGGGGGCTGTCCTCCACCTGAGCAGTCAACCACGGTCACCTTAAGAGGTACCTTACGTCCATTCTGCACCGGCGTCCTTACGATGCCTTCTTCGAGTCGTACCTATGCTACGAATACTCGAGTCACCGAGGTTTAGGTCGCCACGGTTGGTCCGAGCACGCGACGCAGTCATACACGGTCGCCCCATTTTTGGACTCACCTGCATGCAGCTCAGATCTCATGGTCGAGTCCGAGCCAGGGTCGTTAGCTTGTCTAGTTCAACGTTCGAGTATCCCAGTCCAGGAGTTTTTGTCGACCCGTCACCTCGGGCCGTGTCTAGTTTGACTCCCTCTCTTGCATTTGCGCAAAGCCGAGTTTAGGCGAGTCATGGCACCAGTCGTTTTCTCCAATCAGAGACCTTACCAAAAAAGAAACAACCAACCGAGCGTCCGTAAGTCCGGATTTGATTCGAGTCTAAGTTTGAGTCCGAGTCTAGGATACCCTACATCCTCATTTCCAAATCAGAGTCAGAGTCTTTTGCATTCTGTCCTCTTTCCAAAATTCAATAAAATCAACTTTCAATATTCTTTCTCTCATATATGCTTTCCTTATGTGTTTCCGAGAACATGATGAACACCGTCATACTTTAATCCCCTAGAAAATCCAACGCAATACAGTGGCGGAAACACTGTAGAGTTGGGATTAAAACACACTGACAAACTATATCTTATTAAAAGAAATGGTAAGTCAATACAAAGGCCACTTTTTACAAAAAGGCTAAATAGAAAATTCTCCAAACGGGTTATACAAAACCATAAATTACATGAATAGAGAGAGTAGGATCCACGCTACTCGCTAGCTCACAACCAAAACCCTGCAACAAATACCGGTCATGTTATAAACATAACAGCCACGTCAGTGGGGAGTAACTCGGACGTTCTCCCAGCCATAATATATATCATATGGAAAAATAATAGTATTATTATATCAAAATATTTAAAAAGAGAAAACATTAAAACGATATAATGAAAATAAGTTTTCACTGAAAACTTAAAATATTGGAACAATAAAATCAGAACAAGTTTTCAGAAGAAAACTTCAAATATTTGTCAACCTGCAAATAAAAAATGTATCGATAATAATAAAAATATTCAAAATGACGTTATGGATAAGTTTAGTGTAGACGGCTAGACTTTCACTAGGAGAATACTAAAACTAGCTTCGAGAACTTAGTTCAAACAAATCAAACTTCGGTCTCTAACTAGGCTACTCAACCATAATAGAGCGGCGACTTATAAATGCGTGGCTCTAGTTTAAGACAATGCACACCCCTCCTGGGATTACCTGTCACCCAGTTCAACTTATGACGACGACTTACTGCGAGGCCTAAGCTTAAGGTCAAAATGTACACAACTCCTGGGATACCTGTCACCCGGTTCAACAACCAATGTACGTATTCCTGATACACTAGCCTTATAGTTGATGGCAAAACCGTAAACTCCAAATTATATTACTCTAAACCTCACACTTGTCTTTATTCCATAACTCCAAAACAAAGTCATTATCAATATTGAGAACAAGTAATAATTATAACAATATGAAGATAAAAGGAATAAACATTTCATATTAAAATGGAAACTTCTATAAATAGAAACTTACTAATTTTAGAAACTTACTTCAAATAGAAATTGTGTTATTGAAAATACGTAAGTCATTAAAATAAGTGAAATGAATAAAAATATCATTTCTAACGAAATTAACATTTTATTATTATCGTCGTTATCGTAACTTTAATATATTTCTAAATTCGTTACTCAAAATATAATAAATCAATATGTATAGTATTTTATATATAATTAGGAAATCGAGTTAAAACTATAAATTTTAGAAATGAGATGTTTTAAGAAAAACGATATCCAAAAATTAATCGAGTCGACGAATTTTATAAATTAAACGAGATTTTATAAAGCTTTCAAATTAGTTTTAGTAAATAGATTTTATCAATAAATAATAATGACTTTAATAAAAATTATCAATCGTAGATAAATGAGAAATTAATAGGGAAAATAATATCGACTAAAAATGTATTTAAAACAAAATCGACTCCTTTCCCATTTATTAATATAAGTCGTAAAACGAAATTAATTTATTAATTAAACAAGTATACAAATCTCGATAATAATATCAAAATACGATTTTGAGCTAAAATGATAAATTAACGAAATATGAAGAAAATATGTAACTATTATTATCTAGTTATTAGTGTCAGGATAACCAACAAAATATTATAACGATCGTAAATAATTAAATTACTAAGGATTTATAAAACGATATCGAAAACTTGCAAAAATATTTAAAAAGCACAATTTAAAATAACATTTTAGCAAATAATAAATAGCTAAAATTAGAAAACCAAAGTTAAAATATTTACTACATAATACTACTCAAACATACGATATAAAATCGAGTAACGTCCAAAAGTTACCTCGTGTGAAATCGTCAATGCACTCCCTTCAATCCATTTGTCCAAGCGTCGGAACTTCAATTGTAACGTCTTTAGGCTCCACGTTGTAGAATCGTTAGTCTTCTAACGTAAATCAAGTTGACACCACAAAAGAAAGAGAAAAGTGTTGGATTCAGGTACAATCGATCAATCCAAATAACGAGGAAGGATAGAATAAAATGAATGGGTCAAGATAGATTATACCCAAGTAGAGAAGCAAAACGACAGTAACCGTCGATAGAAAAGGGAGAAAAACAACAAGGAAATGAAGAACAAACTAAGACGGAGAAAGCAGCAGCACAAAAACGAGGCCGACACAGTACACACGAGAACAACGAGCATCATTAGTGTGACGTTAACAGCAGCAAACGAGTAACAGCGGAGGACAACTGAACAAAGGACGACAATACGACGACCGCAACGAACCAAACTAAAATGAATAGCAGCAAGAAGACCCAAGTACAACAACAAACAGCAGTAGGACAGCATCGAATCGACAAAGATAGCAGCAGCAGCGCACAAAGAGACGGAGAAGGACACGGACCGAACAACGATATCAGCGCATAACAATGTCAATGGGAAAAAGAATCAGCGACAGAAGATCATATTTGATTCAGTACTAGACAGAACAACAAAAGACGCAACAACAGCAGCATCAAAGGACAGAACGAAGAAGGAAAAGAAAAGAAAGAGAGAAGAGGAGACGAGAAACAGAACAGCAGCAACACAAATCGCAGCAGCAGAAAAAAAAACGAATCAACAACACAGCAGCAACCGACAACAAAACGACAGCAACAGCGGAACAAGAACTGCAGCGGCAAAAGCCGAGGACAAAAAGAAGAAGAAAAGAAGAAAAACAGAGAAGAAATCTAGCATCCGAAATCCGAACAGCAAAAAAAAAATGATGCACAAAAGCAGGATAAACAGATACAAAACGAAAGAGGAGAAGGGATGGAATTACCTATCCGAATCAGACAACCCGAAACTGACATCGGAGCCGAGAGGAACAGTGGCAGCTGCGCAGGAACAGAACAGAGGAAAAACAGAGGAAGAAAAGTGAAAATCATCAGGGTTCGATTGCTGAAGACGACTGAACGAAAAGGAGCCGAAAAGGAGGGATTGAAGCAGTTGAATGAAGGGGATACGTTGGAGGTGAAAAAAAATGAACAAGAGGAATGAATGGTGAGGATGAAGCGGTGGGAATAAGAAAATCAAAGGGAGGAAATACGTTAAAAAAATAGAAAGGAAATGGGAGAGTGGCTGAGTCAGTACAATTAAAGAGAGTAGAAAGGAAAAAAAAATACGGATTAATTAAATGAATCGGATAGGGGATGGTTTAAACAAATTCCGAATCGATAAGTCGACTGACCCACAAATCGAATTAAAATGGGTTAATAAAATTATTAAATAATCGGACTGTCAAAATAAAAAGAGTAAATAAATTATTCGAGACGAAAACAAAACTTATAGAAATAAATAATTAGACGATCAAATAGTATTTCCTGATAAATAATAAACTTTCGATAAAGTATATTAATTGATTTCTCGAGGAAAAGTAATAAATATTTTGACGAAACTTAATATAAATGACCTTCGGGCCGAAAATAGAAACTCGAGCTTAAATAAAAATAAATAAAAAGAATTTAGAATTTAAATCGTCGAAATAGACTTCGATGTTTTAAATATAAGAAGAGTTTTCGAGTCAAATAGAGTTTTAGGAGTTTGAAACGATTAAACATTATATTCGTTGTATAATAATTTTAAGAATTACGAGTTAAATCGTAAATAAAATAAAAATACGAATATAACTTTAATTTAATTATTTAATAAAATCAGGGTGTTACAATCTTCCCCACTAAAAAGAAGTTTCGTCCTCGAAACTAACAAAAACATAATAATAGAATGGAAAACAAGGTTATATCCCGTGATATAAAAACAAGGTTTCGTCTCTCATATATGCTTTCCTTATGTGTTTCCGAGAACATGATGAACACCGTCATACACTGTGAGAACTCACACATGACTATTATAGGCACATCTATAATGACTGCAGGAGACCAAGCCTGTGTTTTCCTTTAACCTATTCCATGTCTGGTATAGAAATGCCACATAACTACCCGTAGTAGGAGCAGTATCGAATCCCATGACGAACCTAGGTAGTCTCCTAGTTTGGGTTCAGGACGGGAGGTAAGCCCATTTCCCACAATAAACACCCATCCAATAAGACTGACTAATCCCTAGCTCAGGTGTTAGTTTGACCAAAAAAAAAGTTGTACGAAAAAAATCAAAAGTCCAAGAAAAAAAGAAAAAAAAAAACTGGACAAAATAATCAAAAGTTCAGGGAAAAAGCGAAAGGCCAAAATAAAAGAGTTGGCCATGATCAAAAAGAATTCCCAGCATCCCCCGACCGGATACGGTCAACACCAATGACCGGGGCTAAGAGGACAACCAACCAAAAAAGAAAATTCAAATACCCATGACCATGGTCAACGGCAACTCAAGTGAAAGCCCCTTGACCGGGGTACGGTCAATTCAAAAATTATCAATATTCATACCATCCAATAGGAGAGATAATCAAGTTGGTCAGCTAACACCACATCTAGCCTTCCCACATTACAATCCTCAAGACCTTCTCAAGACCAAGGCTAAGAGACAGCCCAGAATTTTGAGGATTCAAGCTCCATAGGATACACCCTAACCGCTAGGGCCGGACATGGAAATCAGATCCCGCATTATCAAACCTACCCCGATCGAAGTCCGAGTCGTTTTTACTCGACTTTCCCCTTTCCTACCACATTGCAATACCTTACTATCGAAGCTTTAGCTCCACAAAATCAAGCTCCAGATGTCAAAACATCAAAGCCACTTACGACTTAGCACCACATTTCCAAAAACATCCAAACCAGTTACCAACCCCAAACATGGGAACTAAACTTGCAGTCGGCATAGAACATGCTCAAATAGTTCACACCACCTCTGGGGGGCTACCCCGGAGAACGCCCACAGTCACAGGATCAACATCCTAACCATTCTAGCCCTTTGATGAAGACATCATTGGGAATGCACCTAGCCTACACCGTCAATATGACTAGTTACACACAAAGCCCTATTAAACTAGGCACCATAATATATCTTTCAATCCACTGAACTACGGCTTGGTTTGATTTCACTACACGTGGATACTAGGCAGCCTTTCAACAGAGGCACAACCATCCACATTGACACGAATTCAAAAAGCACCATCACTTCGGTCACGGCACTGTCATGTTCTCAACAGTTCGCTTTGTCGTTCTGGGGGCTTCTCCTAAGCAGAAGTTCTCCATCCATTCACATAATCCAAATACTTTCAAAATCTAGCCACCTTTCTATAGTGTGTCCTAGTACTCGGCTCAGTCGGAGACGAGAATCTGTCAGGGACTCGAAGCGACACCCACCTTGGGAATATACCCCAAAACTAAAAAAAGATCCAAAAGAACAGTTTACGGCATTGCTACTACTAAGCCCTGTCATACGGAAACAGTCTCATAACATCTTTCCCATTCTGAAGTTCGACCGTGTTGTCACTCGCTTAGGTTACGGAATAGCGCAGCTTAAGAGTCTTGTCATCTTAGATGACCCACCCCCTTACCGAGTCATGGTCCAACCCCTCGAGAGTCCAATCGTGTCTGTCAACTCGTCTTGTCGCGTCCAGAGTCGAGTCTGTCGGTAGGCCTCTCTCTTCAAATTCTTGCTTTTAAAATTTGCAAAACTTAGCCATTTGAGAAAATCCTTTTCGACAAGGTCAAATTTCAGTCAATTTAAACTGCAAATTTCTTTTCTACCCCTTTCAATTTTGAAAACCTATCTCCTATCACGTGAGTTGCTTTTAGGGCTTCGATTTCAAAATGAAGCAAAAAATCATTTTCCCCAGCGCAAGTCAGTTTATAGATGCTAACTGCATTTCTTGTATGCTATCTTGCTATCTGCTATATTTGCTATTTCTGCCTGTATATCTAACATTTCAGGTACCATCTTGGCTTCCCAAAGGAACATCCAGTTTTTTATTCCTCAGCGCCTGCGCAACTCACATATCTCCTCATCGGAAAGCCCAAGGTGACATTCCTCCTAAAAGAAACACGGGATGTGCCTACATATAGGTACACCAAGGGCTTCTTAGGCAAGCTCCCGCGCAATTTTGAATCGGGATGTGCCTGCAAACGGGCACACCCAGGGCTTCTTAGGCAGGCTTCTGCGTAATTTTGAATCGGGATGTGTCTGCAAACGGACACACCCAGAGCTTCTTAGGCAAGCTCCCGCGCAACTCCAAGATGAAATGTATCCACATATAGGTGCACCCGTGACTTACACAACAAGTCCGAATCCCCACGGAATTATCAACATCAACTCAGGTATGATTTTTGTCTTGTGGCTGGCGAGCCCTTTCACGCAAGTCCAATGGACTATAAACGACCCGACCGAAAGTCTGCCAGGTCTTAATCCTCGATTGGCCTGGTAGCTACTCTAACTTTCGCCTTGTCCAAGCCTCAGTCAGAGTGGGGGCTCTGTAGACACCCACATTTGGCCGTTAGGTGTCTATAGCAGTTTCCAAAAAACACCCGATGATGATCGGACGTAAACATGACTTAATATGCTCGATTTTGGGCTCAGAATCAATAGTAATTGGCGCGAGCTTTTAGCGGAATAAAAAACTCACCAAAAAGACCTCAAATTCAGGCCCAGTGGGTCGTTTCCAGTCAAATGAGACTAATTTGGGTCGAAACCGACACCAAGAGTAAAACCGTCTTTTAGTGACGGGGTCAAACCCCGGTCAAAGACATTTTCGAGGCATAAAAATCTGTCACGCTGCTTTGAAATTCGATTTGAAGTCAAACACCACAAAAATCAGCTACAAGAAGAATTAAGCAAGCTTTTCCTATCCACAATCGGAATCCTACTTCACCCAAGCCGGTGTTTCTTCCCCCGCAAGCTTTTCCTATCCAAAGTAGGTTTCTTCTCATCCAATACTACTACCTTTCCTAGCCAAAGCCGGGAACCTCTGATCTCCTATAAATACACCCCTTTGCACAACACAAAAAAGACAATTACAACACACACACAAACACAATTCCCGATAATTCACAACATCAATTCACAGCCCGAAATTCTAGGCAATTTTAGGCAAAAAACATCCCGATTTTTTCCTCTATAAATCCTTTAGGAAACCCGAGATCAAAACTCGTCAAAGACCCGAGAGCAAAACTCGTCAAATCCCCTTCCTAACCATACGCACCATAACTCACCTACATACATCTTAACGCTCCCGCGCCTAGGCCGCTACTACGAGTCCGTTTTCTAGATAATTAAGCATGTAGGTTGAGGGTGTTACAAATCCCGCTTTCTCCTTTTTTTCTCTTCCCTTTTCTTCTCTTTCTCTCGTCCGTTCGTCTTTTTTTATTCGGGTCGTCGTCCCGTCTTTTTTTATTTCTTTTCTCGTCTCTAATATCGATATTATCGTTACAATCTAATTTTATACAAAACAATCGTTCTTAAAAATATGATATCGACTCTATAGTCGAATATCGTATCTAGAAGAACTAAATCAATCTCGTTGATGCTAAGATAATCGTCACATAGTCCTTAAAAATATACGACGATTTCAACGCGGAGAGAATTTATTTTAATTCAATTTTCAAACTATTCATAATCACCTTTTCTAAAAATCATTCCGAATATTCTATATTGATTCCATAATCAAGTGTCAAATATAACGAATATCGAAAATTTGAGTCGAGTATAAATAATCAATTTTTATACGCGATTTAGCAAAATTATCGATCTTTTCAAAAAAGCAATTTCGAAAATCAAAAGCCAAACGAACCATAGTTCGTACAAGGGGCACTCGATCGAGTGCCTAGCCCACTCGATCGAGTGGCACCCCATAAATCGGGCAGAATGCTTTTTTTCGAGACCACTCGGTCGAGTGCCTCAGTGACTCGATCGAGTGGCTCCTGGTTCATCAAAACCGTGAGTTTTTTTAGCATCTTTCGAGTCCCGATCAAATATTTTTATGACTTCGGTCAACACGTGTCAAGTCAATCACGTGTCAAATCCTTTCAAAACCATGCATTGCATTATATTCATATCGATTATTCAATTTACAAACCGTTACTAACTTGTTTGTTCATGTTTTCAGCGATTTATTTTATTGTTTGTTTTATTATACTAAAATGAACCTCGCATGCTAAATACAACTTTGACGTTAATTTATATGCATTAAATCGACATAGCAACTTATTCAAATTTTCGCATGCTTAGTCAAAACATTGTTTGCATATCATTCAATCGAATTACTAACGCGCGTATTTCAAAATCAAACGATATCTTAGTAGAGGCCGCTAAAGTGCGGGCGAGGTTGGGTGTTCTTTATGAACTTCCCAACACGTACCCTCACCCCTTACTCAGAACCATGGTTTCCGGATGTCCGAATCCATTGGCACACGAGAGTCATTCAATACACGGTATCCGATAATGTCGGTATCGGTATCAAATGCAAAGGGACGAACCCAATAAACTCTGAGATCGGAATGGGCCTTATTTTGTACACGGCCCACTAAGATATAAAGTGGGTTCGAACGGGCCCGAACTCCCACAAAGTTCGGTGGCGACTCCACTTCGATTTAAATTTCAATTTGACCCATCTCATATGGAGATTCATTCGCCTCCCCAAACCCGCGCGTGGCCGCGTTGGGGTGGACCTATGTCATGTCCACAGATTGACACATTGAGATTTACTGGGCAACTGCTTACTAGTAAGCCACCTAGCAAAGAATTCTTGCTACACGTTCATAAACAAGTAAAACACAAACATATACATACATAAGTGTAATGTTGAAGAGATTGAAGTGACGTAATTAAATGTCGTAGAAAATAAAGTGATACAAGTGTCGTATCAATCTTGATGGAAGATTTCCATATTTTTCCAGTGATGTTCGTCCCTCTATCTTGTTATCTAAGAGATCATATCTTTCAAAGCTCAAAAAGTTTATTTATTAGCTCATAATTTTTACTCACATGCTCGGAATATATGAATAAAAATCGGGTAGAAAAGTATCATACGTTGAGTGGTTGTCGTTTGACAATAGGTAAGGGGCCAGATCCATATGTTTCTTCTTTGGCGGGGTTATCGGGTCTAAGCACCGCAGAATGTAAGGAGATTTGGCATATATTGTAGGTTGTCGTTTATTTCTTCGTTTTGGTATGTGCTCCTCTATTTGTTCTTCCTCCTCATTCTCTCCTTCCTCCCCCTCAGCTTCATATTCCACCCCACGCTCGTCCTCATCACTTTCTTCCTCATCACTTTCTTCATCAACATTACGAGGTGTAGTACATGTTACAAACTCTTGAGTCAATCCAAGTGAAAAGCTGGGTGGGACAATGTCAATCACTTCCCGAAATAAGGTTTCAGCTGCAATCATTGCTTCAAGATCCTTGGTCACAGACGGATTCTCAAAGAAAGTATCTTGACTAAAACTTGGCATGGTTTCAATATCAACACCATCGTCTAGACGAGACATATTAAATGAGGCGCGAGTGACCATGATCAAATTTTTCACGCTATCACAATTCGGCATTGCCTCAAGCAGTTTTCGACCTTTCTTGTCGACGTCAGCATACGCAGCAACTAAGTTTTCTACTGCACCCGCAAAATCATGGAACACACCTTGTGTCAAAAAATAATACATTATGAAGAGAATTAATAACCATTATTTGGAACACCATATTTAAAACTTAAGCTGAAAAATACAGAGTTGTGAATGTTAATTTTACCAACTCGTCGCAACCATGCTTTTCATGCGTATCTTCAGCTGTGTTCTTGATGGTTAGAAGTGAGGTCTGTATCAGGATTCAAAGGACAATAGACACATTATTAATCATAAACGTATACAATAGGCTCGTAAATAACAATAATTAGCTCAGAAAATATACATAATAGCTCGTAAAAGTGGTAAATTATAAAAAAAAGAGTTGAGGGATAAATGACAGGCTCGTAAAAAATTACAATTAGCTCAGAAAGTATACATAATTGCTCGTAAAAGTACTAATTGAGAAAGGGTCGAGGGATAATTGGCTGACTCGAAAAAAAGAACCATTAGCTCAGAAAGAATACATATTAGCTCGTAAAAGTGCTACACATTCAGAATGATTTGAGGGATGAATGGCAGACTCGTAACCAAAGAATAATTAGCTCAATAAGTATATGTAATAGCTCGTGATAATGCTACAAATTGAGAAAGACAATTTACTTACGTTTGATACAATAGTGGATTCTTTATCAATATATCCACCACCAAAAACCACCTCTTTTTTTTTGCCTTTTTTCCCTGTTGTTTAGATCTTTTGTCGTCCACCCAATTAGCGTAGGGTACGTTCTTCGCACATCCCTTTTCGAATCAACCACGGTGTCAACAAAGTATAACTGCACATGTTAATACATTTAAAAGAAAGTACGGAGTATATAAGAACAGTCATTAATAAGTTGTTCATAAAAACTGAGTATTGTATATATAAGTTTCTTACCACAAGAAATAACAAGGGACCATGGATTTGTTTTCCTGGAGACCAAGAATCTCTAGTTGTTAAGAGCTTATCCTCAACGAATTCGCACCAATCTAGGCGGTCCAAATTACCAACATCAAAAACCCAAGGAAATGCATCAGTGTAAATGTGATTATTTCCGTAACAACATATCAAAGATGATATTATATACATAAGGATGTTCCTCTTGAACATCTGCCCTCCATCTTCCTTGTGTGTTAATATGTAATCTCCTCACATAGACATCGTCACCGGATTTCCTTCGTGGTTATCACCAAATTGTTCAACCCATTCACTAAAAACGGGTTGCATCTCCTCACAAGAATGACTTGGTGCCACACCTCCCATCAGAAGACCTATGACCGTGCGAATGTCTTTTTTCGAGACATTAAATGTCTCTCCATTCTCCAAGCTCAATGTTTTGTTTCTAAAGTTGTAGTTTCTTACTACATAGTGAGCTAAGCGAGTTGGTATCTGAGTCACTTTTAGATTTAGAAAACGTCGAAAAGGTGTTGTCTCAAAACTTTTTCGTTGAGTCGGGGATAAAGCCTGAAGCAGCTTCACCACCCTTGTTGGCGACATCCTTGTATCCAGACGAGGGTATATTTCCAACACATCGTCATCGCCCTCGTCATGGTCACTACCTTCTGTTACAATATTTGGTTTTTTTGAAGGTCTAAGAAAGAGAATAGACCATAGTGTTAGGCTTAACATGAGAATAGACCACAATTGTTTACAAAAAGTATTTAAATAAACACTTAATACATTTACATAAAAAAATCATACTCAATAATCAATACACATAATCTCAAATTGTTACACTAGTTTCTATATGTACGTAATTCTGAGACCATCTTTTAAGTGTGTATTACTATCTTTTAAGAAATCTTGACGCGTAATTTTGCTATTTCACCAAAGAAATCTTTAAGTGAACCCTAAATAAAAAAAATCAGTGGCATGATCGGAAAACTTTACCTATTAGAACTCGTTTTGAATGCTCGAAATATATTATAAAAAGTTCGGAAACTTTATCGAACAGCTCGGATTAATTCGCTCTAAGGGTAAATTATCCTAATTCGCACTAGTTACAATAATTGAAAGCAGAGCTTCATCTTCGTATAATTACCCTAATTATACGTAACTGAAAGCAAAAGAAACAAATCAAATAGATAGTTGTCGAAATAATATTAAACCCTAATCCATCAAAACTCTCTATCATCCAAGAAGTCTAAAATAATCGAGTACAAAGTTGAATCTTCCAAAAGTTGTTTTCTCAAAAAAAAAAAGATGTTAAATTTTACCTAGAATTATTAGTAACCGTGTTTGTTCTTCTCGTCGGCACCATAACAATGTTTGATGGGTTTTTACGTCTGGTCGGCACCGTATCAGCGTTTGATGCGTTTTTACGTCTGGATGGTACCATCAATTGCTTCAATTTTTCCATTGTCTCTGAGAAATTGAAGAGATAGTGTCTTTTAGGAAGCAGAAGACTACAAGGGAAAAAAAAGGAAGA
Organism: Agrostemma githago; assembly: GCA_958450325.1. Taxonomy (NCBI): domain Eukaryota; kingdom Viridiplantae; phylum Streptophyta; class Magnoliopsida; order Caryophyllales; family Caryophyllaceae; genus Agrostemma; species Agrostemma githago. Next base: position 36,954,805 of record OY288239.1, read on the forward strand.
GGAAGAGTTTAAACGTGATTGAATTAGAGGGAATTAGAGGGAGAAGAGGAGGAGTTTAAATTATATATATATATATATATATATATATATATATATATATAACCACCTGGTTGTATAATCCCACTATACAACCAGGTGTATAGAACTTTTTTCCCACCAAAACTAAGGAGCAAACTCAGGATGCGAGAGGGAATATATAAAGACTATAATATACTCCCTCCATTTTTTTTTCTTCCCATTTGCTTTTTCACAGTCTCCAAGACGATACTTTGATCGTATTTTTCGACATGTAAATGGAACTTTTATAGCATATTATTTCATTTTAGATTTTTAATTTTTTTACTTTTATAAATCTAATAATGGTACGTGAAGGTACATATGAAAATATTTTTGATATTGCAAAAATATACAAGATAATTGGATAATATTTTGAAATGTCATTAAAGGTGTGTTTTAATGAAAATATTGTTAGCATATTATTAACATGACATAAATAAAACATAATTCCCATAAATCTTTGAACAACATGAAGGTCACAAAAGATTAATTAAGACGAGATTAATTAAGACATACCTCATTACGGAATAAGTCGAAATCTAATACGAATGATATTAGATCTCTATAAGACATCTTCAGATAATAATAATAAGATGACCCCAAAATAAAAATAAGACGACTTTGAATAATAATAATATGTACGTTCTCATAATTAATATGTACAGTTTATCCCTCTTGTCTCATAACGTAATAAGTGTGGTTATCGTTATTTATGCGTTACGTGTTTAATTCATCATAGAGTTTCTGATGGGGAAGACTCCATTATATAGGTAGAGAGAGGACCGGTTTCCTATTAGGGTTTTAGATTACCGTAATCTCGACCTTCTATCAAGGTTGAGTAAATATGGAAAAACTCCTTATTTAGTCCGATATTATTGTGATAACATATCTTTTAAATACTCGATTTCCAATAAGACCATAATTATGAGGAAGAAATATTAGCATAATAATAAGGAAGATATATTACATATCCCGTAATATTATTATAGCATAAAATATTCTTACAAATATTACGTATATTTTTTAGGAAAATGATATATACAACCTTTTGGGTTGTATTTAAGAAACCAAATAAGGAAATAATCCTTTAATACATGTATTAATTGTCTTTATGTATGTGTAATTTGTGCTCAAATCCATACGTTTATACTAAAATTGGAAGATTTTAAATGCTTATATACAACCGTATTTTTTAGGGTTGTATTTAGCATAACCGTATTTTTTATGCTCCGATATGTCATCTTGCATTTAACGATACATACTCATTTCTCTTTTTAATTTCGGAGTACTATTTTGTAAAAAAAATGGGTACTGATGATTTTTGTTAGTTGTCATGGTGAAACAATAATTTTGTATAAAAAAGCCCCACTTTTTCAATACTAAATGAAGATTTTTTTTTTATAAAATGAGTCATCTCACATGTCATATGAACTCACTCTATGATTTAATTTGTGAAAAAATAAAATCACAGAGAGTTTATTGGTATACTCCGTATTTGGATACTTTTGTACGCCGTAGAAATTAAAGTAAAAAAACTCATCTCAAAAATAAAATTTACATTTCAGAGAAATACGTTTTTTGGTCACAAAGTTAATGACATTATAATAAATTTTCAAATTGATTTCATAAAAAATTGTCATTTTTTGTATTAATGACAATTATTAGATTTAAATTTATTTAATTTATGTAATAATTTTTTTCTTCCTTATTTAGAGTAGTGTAGTTTGTTACTATTTTAGTATATAGGGGATTGTCGCTCCAAAAGCGCTAGCCGTGTGACTAGGCTAGTGGCGGACCTAAGAATTTTGAGGTAGGGGGCACAATTTTTTTCCCAATGGTCTTGATTTATTATATTATAATCGATTTTTTTTATCTGTACGTATAGTGCATTAATAATGACAGAATTATTAAAAGTAATAACAATACTAATCTACCAAATATTAAGAAAATATCTAAAAAAAATGTACATGATGACGTAAATCATATTTTAAATCTCTCGTCTAATCAAACTTACGATAATATATAAGATATATATATATATATATATATCTTATATCTTATATATTAAAGCAAGACCCATGTGCAATGATGTGGCACAATGAGGATCCCCCATTCTAAAATAAGTCCTAATTTTTGATACAATTTTTTCTCCCCCAAGTGTGAACACGATTGTATGCTCATCCAAAGTTTTCCTCAAAATTTCCTCCAAAAACTTCAACAACAGGAATCAAACCCGCAACCTCCAGTATCTGTCCCACATGAACAAACCACTGATCCAAGACATCACTTTGTATCCAATGTGTAGAAAATAGATAGAGTAGGTTACTTACAGAAAATTCAAATCCCACATTAAATTGCAGCAACAGTTCACGATGCATCACAATTCTCCACCATTCCCCTTCCCCATTATTAATCTTCTTCAAATGTGAACGCAAAGAAATTGAAATTGTATCAAAAATTTCAAATTTAAAAATCTCTGAATTAAAAATCGAAATTAATGCTATTGAATCAATACAATTTCGTAAACTACATCTTGACCCTTTGATTCTATCAAGCTCATTTCCCACCCTTTTGGATCATTTTCTTGGTTTTCAATTAATTGTTAGGATTGCATAAATTACACATTTTTTGTCAAAAGCCACTCCACTTCGAAGTCTGCAATCCTCCTTCATCTACCCTCTTTCCCTCTCAAAGAAGTTACATTCACATCTTTTATCACTTCAAACCTATTCAATGTTGATTTCACCGAATGTCGTTTCCAATTTATAGCATTTTAGTTGAAAATATAAATTCTCCTCCCATGAAGATTTTTTTTATTTTCAAATTAGGCTTAATTCTCTCTACATAGTTTAAATTAGATTTATTTATCTCTCTATATTTGAAATCATTTTACAATTATCAATTCTCTAACATTTAGTTGATGTCATGTACCGAGTATTTTTTTTTTTAATTCAATCGAAATTAATCTGAATATTTTTGTGATTTGATGCAGATGATGAAAAAATACTAAAGATAAATGAGGATGAAGATATTGTGAAGTATAGAGGAAAATGATGCAAATGAAGATATGAAAGAAGCCGACAACAATAGTCGAAGGTAAATACGCTACTTCTAATTAATTAATTTATTTATTCATTCATTCTCTCATTATTCCAAAAACAATGGAAAAACTGTTGAACTAACTTCTTGAGTTAACACCTACAATTACACCATTTTATTGCTAACTTATTAGTTCTAATAAATTCTAATTTTTTAGATTTATAAATTGTAATTTATAGTATTTTGTATTTTCAAATTGAATTTTATTTTTGGATAAATTATTTATAAATAATTTTATTTATTTTGGGATTGAATTTTATTTATAAATTATTATTTAATAGTTCTAATATTTTTGGATTGAATTTTATATTTTGAAAAATATATAAATATTTTTCTAATAAATATTTATAAGATTTTTCCCTGAAAGAAGATTTATTTTAAATATGTTTGTTTGTCATATATAAATAAATAAATAACTATATTTATATTTATAAATATTTCAAATTATATTATATTTTATATACATATACATCTTCTATTTTATATATTCGTAAATAATATAAATATTTTTGATTAATATAAGTAGTTTTTCTTATTGAATTTTGAACATGTATATTAATATATAATAGTTCCAATTATATTTTCTAATTTTTTTAGATTTATGAATTCTAATTTTTAGTATTTTGTATTTTCATATTGAATTTTATTTTCGGATAAATTATTTATAAATAATTTTATTTATTTTCGGATTGAATTTCATTTATAAATTATTATTTAATAGTTTCGGATTGATTTTATTTATAAATTATTTTCGGATTGAATTTTATATTTGAGAAACATAGAAATATTTTTCTAATAAATTGTATATGTTTCTTGGAAGTCTTTGCAGGATGAGGTATTACTGAATTTTACAGTAAATGGGGAAAACCAAAATAGCATTTCGGTATTTGATTTTGGAGATCAAGTAATTAATCGCATAGTAGAATTTTTTTAGTTCTTCACTATAAGTAATTGGCATTTTATTTTCGAGACCAAATAATTAATTGCATATTTAGTTTTTAAAAAAAGTAAATTTGACATCAGATTTAGTTGGTAAAGGCAATTCGCGCAACTAATTAATCGCGTAGTTAGATTTTTTTTGTGAATGTTAGGGAAAAATATAGCGTTTGATTCTCGAGACATAGTAATTAATCGCATTAGAATATTTTTTTAAGTTTGTACCGTTTTAATTTTATTTGGTCCCGGATTTTTTTGTGTATACCAATTGTATATTGCTTCACTTTTCTTTTTTCAAGACAGTGTAGAAGTAAAATTTATTCTTTGTATCTCGAGAGAAATTTTAATTCTACAAATTGAAATGTATAGAAGTGTTAATCACGTCCAAATATATATAGTATCAGATACATCTAATCTAAAGATTGCATTAATTGTACGAGCTAATTAAGACTACTAATTCTTTGCACCTGTGGACATGACGTAGGTCCACCCCGACGCGGCCACGCGCGGGTTTGGGTAGGCGAATGAATCTCGTGGTGAGATTGTTCTCGGGTTCTGATAAGTGTGGTTCGTAGTACCTATTTTGTTGTGTTTTGGTCCCATTTTCCTTGTGGAATCGCTCCTTGGGAGCGGTTTATGGGCTACTTATGCTTCTTCTAGTTCGTTTTAGGTTCCCGAGACCATTCACGAAGAATTGGAACGATTCCGACTCGTTTCATACACTTTTGGAGCCAACGAAGAGAAGAAACGATCACTTGATGCCTTGGATTCGATCCCGAGACCTTGGGACCCATTCCCGAGCCCCTTAGACTCGATCCCGAGCACCGAGAATCGATGAGAAGCCCATGAGAAGCAAGGAGGGACCCCTGAGATCATATTTGAGGCCTACAAGACCCATCATGGTCGAGATAAGAGCCATCATGGTCGGGATGAAGAGTACAAGCAAAAGCAAGCTACTGCATAGCGTCATGGCCATGACCCAAGACCCATCATGGCCATGACGGGAGTGCTGTAGCCGCACCTCTTCTTTTCTTCCTCCTTCATTCTTGTAACCTTATAAATATTCTTCCCTTATATTGTTTAAGCATGATACTTTACCCTAGATTATTTTGATCTCTTTTAAGTATTCAAAACCCTAATTAGCCTCCTTACATCTCTAGTTAATCTTTAATTAATCTTAGTTTAATCTAGTAATTAGTCTTGTATTAAGGAGATTCTTGAAGATTATTCCAAGCTTGACAACCTTGGAGTTTTATTTGGATTTCTTATTAATTCAAGTTCTCATCTTTTTCATCCTATTGTGTTGGGTATAATTTCTCTTCTCTTAATCTTTGTCTATTTATCAAGTTTTAATCTTTACATATTGTTTATCTATTCTTGTTTGTTCATGATGAATGTTTGGTTGTTTATGTTGATTTCTCTTAGCATTGTTGTAGTTAGTTTGTTAATGAGTGAGTAGATTCCTTGTGGGGTTATTAGGGGGATTAAGTGTGGATTATGGGTGATTAGGGCTTGATTGTGGGTAAAGGTCATTCATTTGTTGCTAGTCACTTATTGGGCACACCATGTGTTTGTTGTATTGCTTGTATGGGTAGTAGTGGTCAATGCTTCTCATGCTTGTTCTCTCCTTCTCATTGTGTATTCAACTTGTGATTGAATGTTTGTATTTTGAGTAGCATCTTGCATGAATGTTCGGGTTTAGTCTTAGACACGAGAGTGCGGACTTTGGCTTTGGCGCGAGAGCGCAAACCGACCCTAGTGACTAAGTGGCACCTACACCCTTGATTACCCAATCATCCTACCATGCTTATGAACCCGACCTAACCCTACTCTTTTCCATATTTGAATTCTCTATCTCTTTAGTCGATCATCCTCTCTAGTTTATTTGCTTAGTTAATCCTTAGTTGTTCATTAGTTTTTGTTATAGCTTATTCATTGTTAGTCTTGTTCACACCTCTTCTCCCATCCTAGTTTGTCAATCATCATTTCTTTGTGTTTGTTTGTGTGACTTAGCCTTTTTTGTGAGTGGACCTAGTCTAGGCATTACATTACCATCTCCGTGGACACGACCCGACTTACCCTAGCTACCGTTAGGATTAGTTGGTTATATATTGATCGGTAGGATAGACGGCAAATCCCACCATCAATTTGGCGCCGTTGCCGGGGACGGTGCATTGTTTAGACTAGTTTGCTTATAGCTAGACTTAGTTACCCTTCTTTGTGCTCTTCTATCATCTCTTGTACATATTTTCTAGATTCTTCTTGTTTCCTTAGTTTTATTTCTTCCTTTTCTCTTTGTCTTTCGAGTGTGCTTGTTTATTGTTGCTGCCTAGTGCCCATAAAGCACTAGGTGTTCTCATGTTTGCTCTACTGTGTAGTGTATGCCTAGGGGGAGGCGAATTCTTTCTCTTCAATCCAGAGCCGGAAAGACTCTTTAGAGCCTTTCGCCAACGGACGATTGGCCGGGTTAGAATCTCTCAACCAAGCGCTAGCAATACCCATCAAGAGCAAGCTCAAGGATCCGACTTTAACGAGTCACCTCGAGAGACGGCCGAAGGGATCTTCATAAACCCCTTTGGTTCATCTATCCATTCTTCTTCACCTAGTTCCCCATCTAGTTCTACATCAACACCGTCTACACCATCTTCTCCCGCATATCCAATCATGCCGAAGTTTTCATCTCACTCTACATTTACGGAAGATGTCTTGCCGGGATCGAATACTCTACCGGCCGCTTATGCCGGAAATTTTGTGGCCAAGACTCAATTCATCCAACTTGTGGAGAGAAATCAATTTAGTGGTTTGCCCACCGAAGACCCGCACCAACACATGGAGACTTTCTCTGATTATTGTGACGCTATTTCCCAACCCGGGGTTACACAAGATCAAATCCGTTGGGTATTATTTCCATTCTCATTAATTGGAAAAGCGAAGCAATGGGTCAAGAGTCTCGATAGGGAAACCATGGGCATCGACACTTGGAAGAAGCTTGCATTGGCGTTCTACCAAAAATTCTACCCTCCGGAAAAGACTAATTTGCTTAGGGCCTCCATCACCGGTTTCCAACAACGGGATGAAGAGACCCTTTATGAAGCTTGGGAGAGGTTTAAGTCTTTGGTTAGATCATGCCCCCATCATGGACTCGCACAATGGTTCTTAGTCCAACAATTTTGGAATGGTCTTTGTGAGGACTCAAGAGCTATTCTTAATATGGGCTCCAATGGTAGGTTCACCGAGGTCGATGATGACCAAACATGGGCAAGGATCGAGGAGATGGCGGTTCATAATTCTTAATACTCAAGGCCTAGAAAGGCAAATCGAGGAGGTAGGCACAAGGTTGATGCTATTACTCAATTAAGCATTGACCTTGGAGCTCAATTGAAGACCCACATGGAGACCATTGACAAGAAGCTCCAGAGCCACCTCAACCAAGTCCAAGGCCCTAGTTCCTCCAACCAACACTCGATTCAAGAAGCGAATGCTTTGGGATTTGCACCTCCTTTGCCTTATTATGGGATGTGTGATACTTGTGGAATCGTTGGTCATGATCCTATGCATTGTCAAGGAAGTATTGAGCAAGTGAACGCCTTTCAAGCGTTCAAGCAAGGTGCCTCCTATTCTAATCAATACCAAGCTTCCAATCAAGTCCCTCAATAACAAGCTCTACAACTTCGTCCGTATGTTCCACATCCCTTAAGGGACAACAATCAAGGTTACCAAGGTTATCAAGGCAACCCAAGGCCCTTCAACAACTTCAAGCAAAATAACCAAGGTACCTTCCACAACAACAATCAAGGGTTCCAACAAGGGAACTTCAATCAAGGCGGTTTCCAAGGAAACCAAAACTTCCTAAGACAACAAAACCACAACCAAGGGAATCAACAACAACAAGCAACTCAAGCTAACCGTCAAGAAAGCAAGCCTAGGAGCCGATCTCCTACTCATGATTATGGCATTCCTCTAGCCATCACCGATACTCCGCATAATCCACAATCTCCACCTCGAGATTTTAACATTCTAAAATCTATGATGGATATGCATAAAAACCAAATGGAGATGGCAAGAAACCAACAAGAGTTCTATGCTTTTATTCAAAGGGATAACATGGCAAGAGATGCTCATACGAAGATGCTTGAGACCCAAATATCTCAACTTGCTTCGGGAAGCTCCTCAAGATAAAAGAGGCAACTACCTCCTCAAGGTGAAACACCGAAATTTGAGCATGTAAATGCTATTACCACGAGGAGTGGTTCATCCTATGATACCCCCTTACCCCCTAGTGAGCAAGAACACATGCAAGAAGATGTATCTCCGATTCAAGAAAACTCAAGCATGGAAGATCCAATGGAGGAGCAAGTCTTATTGGAGATCAAAAAACCCCATGAAGACAAGCTTCCCCCACTTCAAGAAAAAGACAACGGTAAAAGGAAAGTGTCATGTGAGAAGTCCACCCCTATCGAGCAAAACAAGGTTCATATCAAGTTGCCTTTCCCAACAAGGCAAATGAAGACTTAGGTGGATGTCCAATTTGACAAGTTCCTTAGCATTGTGAAGAAATTGGATGTAAGTGTCCCATTCACCGAGCTACTTACCCAAATCCCGGCATATGGAAGATTTATGAAAGATATCTTGGCTAGGAAGAGATCCATCGACAAGGAAGAGACCATAGCGTTCACTAGGGTGGTGAGCGAGCTTATTCAAGGTTCTACGCTTCCAAAGTTGAAGGATCCGGGTAGTTTCTCGATCCCTTACACCATAGGCAACTACAAGATTGAGAAAGCGCTATGTGATTTGGGTGGGAGTGTGAGCATCATCCCTTATTCCATTTGTTGCCGACTCGGGATGAAGGAGCTAAAGCGTACTTCCGTTACACTCCAAATGGCCGATAGTTCATTCAACCGACCATTGGGGATGCTAGAGGATGTGCCGGTAAGAATCAATAAGTTCTTCATTCCGGTTGACTTCATTGTGCTTGACATGCCAGAGGATGCTATCACTCCCATTATCTTTGGGCGCCCATTTCTACACACCGCCGGTGCCATGATCGATGTAAAGAATGGTAGGATCACATTTGAGTTAGGCGAAGAAAAGCTAGTGGTTGACTTCCAAGGCAACACTTTGCCTACTAACGATGAGTCTTTCAATATGATCCACGCCACGAAAGACATTGATCTAGGGGGAGAGTCGGGAAAAAAGCTTGAGGAATTACTCTTATGAACTTGAGGATGATGACTCCGAGATTGAGGAAGATGAGTGCCCATATCATGGGTTTGATGACAAGTTGAAAGGGAAGAAGCAAGATGAGCCTCCTCTGGGGCCACATGAGGACAAGTGGACGTTTGGGTATATCCCGAAGGATCAAAAGTATAAGTTCAAGCCATTGAACTTACAAGATCAGGACGCCCCGGGAACGTCGCGACAAGATCATGGAGAACCTTGGTATGTGGATGCTTATATTACTAGCTTGATTGAAGACTTTGCTAGAGCTTTCGATTTGTTTCTTCGTGCCCTTGATGGAGATGGAATGGGTTGTAGTATTGTTGAAAAAGATTGAAGAATGCACCACCCTTGGTTTGACGAAGTTCCAAAAGAACCGTCTCATTGTATATATCTCTTTCTCTTGTAGTTCCTTTTAGTTTTTGTGAATGTCTTGTTATTTGGATTATTGATGAGCGATGTGAGGGAGGGAATTTGATGTTGTATTTGAGTTTATTGTGATAGGTGTGAAGTGAAAGTGTCTCCTAGAAAGAAAGGGTTAATGATAAAGCTTGGATCGAGAGCAAGGAAGTCAGTTTTTGAGCTTTTTGTAAGCTTAAGGAGGCGGGACTTTGGATCCCGAGGTATTATTTTGCATTTGGGTGGAAGGCTCGGTGTGCTAATAGTGAATGAAGACTTGGGTTGGAACATGGCCATATCGAGGGAGACATGGCCATGAGGCGACATGGCCATGAGGAGGCCGTCATGACCGTGAGCTAGAAGTCCAAAACCCACAGCCTACTGCTCTCGATCATGGCCATGAGTGGCCAAGTCACGGCCAGGAGGGGTCATGGTCGTGACCATGGGCATCACGGCCATGACGGGTCTGCTATCTTTTTTTTCGCCATTTCTATTAGCCCAGCTCCCCTAATTTGCCTACCCAACCACTTTATACCCCCTCCCAACCTCCCTACTCACTCTTACAACAATCATATGACCTCTACACTTCATATATACACCTTCATCTCATCTTCTCATCACTATACACCGAGTTCAACATCGAATCCCACCTCATATATACCATTACAAGCCCGATACTCGTACTTGGAGCAACACCTAGAAAGAGGAGGAATATCTTTGATGAAGACAAGCAAAGTGCCGATAATGACCATTGAGAGGATGGAGATTATTGAGTTGCTAACCTTTGGTAAGGCAACTATCACTTCTTTTCCGTCTTTTATTTGCTTAGTCTTCCCTTATTCCCCCTTCCTTTTACCTTTTGGTATCGTGGTGGCCCTCGGGGCCTTAGTGATGGTTGCTCCCGACTCTCGATGATTTGACTACATCGAGAGTCATTTGAAAAAAATCCAAATTTTACAAGTTTTTCAATATTTTTGTTGGATTTAGTCGGATTTGGGCGGAATCCGGACTAGGTGACTTGATTACACCTAGTCCTCCCCGCCCATTTCCTTTTTTATTTCTTTCCTTTTATTTTTCTTCCCCCTTCCATATCTTTTCTTGTCTCGACCCATGGTGACCTGATTACACCCCGGCCGGACACATTCTACCCTTTTCTCCGCTTTTCTTTTTGATTTTTAGCTTTAATTTTCGTAGTTTCTTTTCTTCCCTTTTGTCTCTCCACACACCACGATCCAGCATGAGGACATTGCTCGGTTTAAGTGTGGGGGAGCGATATTCTATCATAGTTAGTTTTATTTTCGTAGTTTTTCGAACAATCTTTAAAAATCCTAAAAATTTGAAATTTTTTCACAAAAATCAAAAAGATTTTCCTTTTGTGTGTTTTCCTTTTTATGTCGTTGTATCGTATATGTGTTTTGTTGTGCGTGTTTCGCCTCCCTTTTTCCTCTTAGGTCGCCTAATCGCCGCTAACTTTGGAAAGCTTTCAAGACATCCGGTACCGCCTTTTATCCTTTTTTCCTCTTTACCCCTTATGATGTTCGGAGGAGATTTGTGATGTTGTGTGCTCGGGAGGAGCTTTGTAAAGTTTGGTGTTGGTTGGTGGCTTGTTTGGAGGTTCGGGGTGGTGTTTGTTTTGTTTATGTGTTTGTTTTGTTTTGTTAGTTTTTGTCCCTTTTTCGTTCATTTTCATCATGTCTTCGTTTTGTGTTGTGTTAGTTGTGTCTTGTGTGTTTAAAAAGGTTTTCGAAAACCCGGTTTAGAGGCTAGTGTGCGAGTGTTTACTTTCCCTTCCTAGTGGTATAAATCGAGTCTTGGACTTTAGTCTAGTAGAATGACCCTAAATCAATGATTTCGTTGGTCCTTTACCTTGAGTCCAACTAGCTTACTAGGGATTTACTACGGGATTTGCATTTTGACCATTATGACCACCCATGGTGTGAAAAGGCCTTGGTTGCCAAGTCCCGTCCCTTAGGTGACTGTGTTTGGGATTGTTTGACTAGTCCAAGTTCTCCACCTTTTGTGGGTTTGAAGAGGGATCGCGACCCCCGACTTACCCATTCACCTACCTCCTACACATATCCACCAAATAAATTTGCAATTTGTTGAAATCTCCCTTTCTTGTTGCAAAGAAATGCCTACAATTCAAATCAAGCCAAAAGGGCAAAGAAAAGAAAAAGAAAGAAAGAAAAGATTGAAGAAAAATAAAAGGCATAAAAAGCCAAAAAGAAAATAGAAAAGAAGAAAAAGAAATGGTATGGCAACATACAAAGCAAAAATGCAAAAGAAAGAAAAATGCCAAAAAGAAAATCGTCTCACAAAAAGATCTTAACCCCACAAAAATAAGCCTTTTTCCGACTTTTGTCGTGAAGAGCCTACCAAAGGACCGAGTCCCTAGGAAGGATGATAGCGGTAATGGTCGGTCTTCCCTCACTTTGCAAATATTTTCACCTTTTTACTTGGACTAGTTAACCGGTTTTGGGCATGGGACGACCCTCTTGGCTATCGCTAAAGGGGGCGGATCTTCACTTACCTACAGTGTCGACTAACACCATGGTTCATCACTTCCCATCCCGCTTATCGTCCCGTAGTACGTTCTTAGAAAGTTAGGAGGACCTAGGTAAGTTACCAACGTTTTTGTTGCTTTATCGTCATACTATTAGGGTTTAGTTCATCTTGGTCTGTATTGCTAGCTTGGGAACGTTGTCACTTGCCTCGAGTCCTAAACCGGTGCTTCTTTCATCGCTTGTTTGAGGGAAGCGGTATTTGTTTTCTTTTGGGTGCAACCGGTTATTTGTTTGTTTGTATGTTTGTTTGTTTATGTGTTTCGTGTCCGGTTGCATCCACAGTTTCGTCGCAAGACCTTACTTGCCTTGCGAAGTGCACTTTTCCTCTAAGTGTACTCGCGTGAGTTGAAAGGGTGTAGGGTGCGCTAATACCCGCTCGGCTAATTTAGTAGTCAGTTTGTGCTTACTCGAGGGCGAGTAAGGGTTAAGTGTGGGGGAGTTGATAAGTGTGGTTCGTAGTGCCTATTTTGTTGTGTTTTGGTCCCATTTTCCTTGTGGAATCGCTCCTTGGGAGCGGTTTATGGGCTACTTATGCTTCTTCTAGTTCGTTTTAGGTTCCCGAGACCATTCACGAAGAATTGGCACGATTCCGACTCGTTTCATACACTTTTGGAGCCAACGAAGAGAAGAAACGATCACTTGATGCCTTGGATTCGATCCCGAGACCTTGGGACCCATTCCCGAGCCCCTTAGACTCGATCCCGAGCACCGAGAATCGATGAGAAGCCCATGAGAAGCAAGGAGGGACCCTTGTGATCATATTTGAGGCCTACAAGACCCATCATGGTCGAGATAAGAGCCATCATGGTCGGGATGAAGAGTACAAGCAAAAGCAAGCTACGGCATAGCGTCATGGCCATGACCCAAGACCCATCATGGCCATGACGGGAGTGCTGTAGCCGCACCTCTTCTTTTCTTCCTCCTTCATTTTTGTAACCTTATAAATACTCTTCCCTTGTATTGTTTAAGCATGATACCTTACCCTAGATTATTTTGATCTCTTTTAAGTATTCAAAACCCTAATTAGCCTCCTTACATCTCTAGTTAATCTTTAATTAATCTTAGTTTAATCTAGTAATTAGTCTTGTATTAAGGAGATTCTTGAAGATTATTCCAAGCTTGACAACCTTGGAGTTTTATTTGGGTTTCTTATTAATTCAAGTTCTCATCTTTTTCATCCTATTGTGTTGGGTATAATTTCTCTTCTCTTAATTTTTGTCTATTTATCAAGTTTTAATCTTTACATATTGTTTATCTATTCTTGTTTGTTCATGATGAATGTTTGGTTGTTTATGTTGATTTCTCTTAGCATTGTTGTAGTTAGTTTGTTAATGAGTGAGTAGATTCCTTGTGGGGTTATTAGGGGGATTAAGTGTGGATTATGGGTGATTAGGGCTTGATTGTGGGTAAAGGTGATTCATTTGTTGCTAGTCACTTATTGGGCACACCATGTGTTTGTTGTATTGCTTGTATGGGTAGTAGTGGCCAATGCTTCTCATGCTTGTTTTCTCCTTCTCATTGTGTATTCAACTTGTGATTGAATGTTTGTGTTTTGAGTAGCATCTTGCATGAATGTTCGGGTTTAGTCTTAGACACGAGAGTGCGGACTTTGGCTTTGGCGCGAGAGCGCAAACCGACCCTAGTGACTAATTGGCACCTACACCCTTGATTACCCAATCATCCTACCATGCTTATGAACCCGACCTAACCCTACTCTTTTCCATATTTGAATTCTCTATCTCTTTAGTCGATCATCCTCTCTAGTTTATTTGCTTAGTTAATCCTTAGTTGTTCATTTGTTTTTGTTATAGCTTTTCATTGTTAGTCATGTTCACACCTCTTCTCCCATCCTAGTTTGTCAATCATCATTTCTTTGTGTTTTTTTGTGTGACTTAGCCTTGTTTGTGAGTGGACCTAGTCTAGGTATTACATTACCGTCTCCGTGGACATGACCCGACTTACCCTAGCTACCGTTAGGATTAGTTGGTTATATATTGATCGGTAGGATAGACGGCAAATCCCACCATCAGGTTCGAAATTTAAGTCAAAGTTGGAGTCGCCACCGAATTTATGGTAATTCGGAACCACTCGAGCCCACTCTATGTCGTCATGGGATATACACAAAGTACGGCCCACTTCAATTTCACAGCTTATGGGGCCCGTCCCTTTGCATTGCGATACCGATACCATCTACACCGGTATCCTGTAAAGAATGACTCTCGTGCGCCAACGGTTTCGGGCATCCGGAAACCGAGGTTCTGAGTAAGAGGTGAGGGTACGTGTTGGGAAGCCCACTAAGGACACCCAACCCCGCCCGCACAATGGCGGCCTCTACTAAGACATCGTTCGTGTTCGTGTACGCGCGCTAGTAAAACGACTAAATGATATGCAAACAACGTTTTCAGCTAAGCATGTGAATTATTGGTTAACTACGTCATTTTAATGCATCTTGATTCACGTCAAAGTGATTTAGCATGTGATGTTCATTTAAGGCAATAAATGGCAAACATCGAAAATAGAAAACTCGTAAATAAATTACAAATTACACGGGCGGAATACAACCCAGAATTCACAATACAACGAGCAATAAAATAGAATAATCGAATAGGAAATGGTAAACGTTAACTAGAAACGAACCCGTATATAATAAATATAAACTAGACCGTAAGTTGTGCAAACGGACGAACTTCGATTAAATACACATTATATTGTGTATTAAACGGAGAACGGAGATATGGAACCTAGACGTGGTGCTAGCCCGATCCCGAATCTCGATGCCTTGTCCCGACTTATCACATCGAGGAATAGAGGCTAAATTAATCATGTGTCGGATACGACTAAAGAGTCGTCGACACAAGATTAATAGTGCGAGACCGTCGATCAAAGTCGTTTTAAGTGATATGATATGCATGAGTTTTGAAAAATAGGATCACGTGATTGACTTTACACGTGTCGACTAAAAGTCATAAAAAAATGACGAGGCTCAAATGATGATCAAAGCGCTCGGTTTTCCAGGCTGCAGGGTCCACTCGATCGAGTCATGGCACGAACTCGGTCAAGTGTGCCTTTAAGGTGGCTACTGCCCGGTTTTTGGGGTGCTACTCGATCGAGTGGCCCATGGCACTCGGTCGAGTGCCCCCTGTACGAGGCATGGCTCGTTTCATTTTATTTGTTCAAAGTCGATGGTTGGCCGAGTTAAATAGAAATATTGCATGATTTAAATTTAACTCAGTTTCCGGTGCTATAACCGTGTACTATTACGATTATAATACCGTCATCGAAATTTTATAAGAAAAGTTGTTATTGTTTAGCGAAAAGCTTTATTAGTGACAAGATTGTAGTCCTCCGCATCACGACATCGATACTAATCCTAACGGATTATGTGATGTCGGTTTTCACCTCAACGGATCTCGCACTAATCTTAGAAATGGAGTCAAATACGTTCAACTATGATCGACCACGATCATACCATACCCTTGAGTACATTGGGGCGGCGCTCCTCGAAAGGGTGTCACCTCCGTCGTTGCTCGTAAAGGGATAAGACGGACTTTAGGCGATCGTCATAGTCAAATGCATTAAGATCCGAATTTTAATACTATTATACATATACGCGGTATTAATTGTTAACGAAGAAATGTAAATAAATAAATAAATAATGTTAGTGGTTAGAGTACATAAATAAAATGTTAGGTTGCGATAAATAAAATGTTAGTAGCAAAATTAAAATAATGTTAGTAACGGAATTAAAATGTTAGTGCTAGTAGTAATAATAATAATAATAATATATATATAATAATAATAATAATAATAATAATATACATATATAATCGAAAAAGAGAAAGGAGAAAGGAGATGTCGGGATTTGAATTACACCCTCAACCTACATGCTTAAATGGCCTCGGAAACGAACTCGTAATAGCGACGGGAGCGCGGGAGTGTTGAGATATGTAAGTAGAGTTATGGTGTATGTGTCTTTGACGAGTTTTGATCTCGGGAATTTGAATGTGTATATGTGTATGTAGATGGATGATTGAAAGGTGGTGAAGTTGTAGTGTAAAGTTGCAAAATGGGATGATTAGGGTTGAAGAAAACCTTCTGAAATGGCTTAGGGTGACGGGGTATTTATAGAACAAATATCCCGGTTTAGGGCCACTCGATCGAGTGGAGCGTGTGTACTCGATCGAGTGCCCGGTTCGAGTCCGGTTCGGCCGGTTCGTGGCCTTACTCGACCGAGTGGATGTGAACCACTCGACCGAGTGGGTCAAAATGGAGGGAGTATATTTAGGGAATGATTTGTTGACTTTTTTGAATGAGATTTGTTTGTTGGACAAGCTTCTAGAAGCGAACTTGCCTGCTTTTTGTGTCGGATTCGTCTTTGACCGGGTTTTGACCCGGTCGCCAAAAGACGGTTTTATTTCCGGTGTCGGTTTTGACCCAAATTAGTCTCATTTTATTGGAAACGACCCACTGGGCCTGGATTTGAGGTAGGTTTTGAGAGATTTGCACTCCGCTAAATGCCCACGTCGGATACTATTGATTCCGAGTCCATATTCGAGCGTATTAAGTCACATTAGCGTCCGATCATGATTGGGTGTTTTGTCGGGAACTGCTATAGACACTAGCAGGCAAAATGTGGGTGTCTACAGAGCCCCCACTCTGACTGAGGCTTGGACAAGGCGAAAGTCAGAGTAGCTACCAGGCCAATCGAGGATTACGACCTGGCAGCCTTCCGGTCGGGTCGTTTATAGTCCATTAGACTTGCGTGAAGGGCTCGCCAGCCATAAGAAAAGGGTCATACATGTCCTGATGATGATAGCTCCGTGGGGATTCGAACTTGTCTTTGCAGTCATAGGTGTACCCGTATGCCGACACATCACATCTTGGATGTATCATTCCAGGAGAAACACCGACTCATGCTGGGGAGTAAAATAACTGCGCAGGGACTTGCTTCTGAAGTCTTGGGTGTACCCGTATGCCGACACATCACATCTTGGATGTAGCATTCCAGGAGAAACACCGCCTTTGATGTTCCGTTTGGGAAGCACTAGCTGGTACCTGAAATGTTAGATACATAGGCAGAAATAGCAGGCATAGCAGATAGCAAGATAGCATATAGGAAATGCAGTTAGCATCTATAGACTGGCTTGCGCTGGGGAGAATGATTTTTGACATCGAAGTCCTGAAAGCAACTCACGTGCTAGGAGATAGGTTTTCAAAATTGAAAGGGGTAGAAAAGAAATTTGCAGTTTAAATAGACTGAAATTTGACCTTGTCGAAAAGGTTTTTATCAAATGGCTAAGTTTTGCAAACTTTGAAGCGAAAATTTGAGGAGAGAGATACCGACAGACTCGACTCTGGATGCGACAAGACGAGCTGACAGACATGACTGGACTCTCGAGGGGTTGGACTTTGACTCGGTAGAGGGGTGGTTCACCTAAGATGACAAGACTCTTAAGCTGCGCTATTCCATAGCCTAGGCGAGTGGCAACACGGTCGAACATCGAAATGGGATAGATATGCTATAGGGTGGCTGCAGTAGTCTGTAACGAGACTGTAACGACAAGACTTCGTAGTAGCAATGTTATAGTCTGGTGCTCTTTTGGATCTTTTGTTTTAGGGTACTGTCCCAAAATGGGTATCGCTTCGAGTCCCTGACAAATTTTCGTCTTCGACTGAGCCGAGTACTGGGACACTCTATAGAAAGGAGGCTAGTTTTTGAAAATCATTTGGATTATGTGAGTGGATGGGATTCTTCTGCCTAAGAGAAGCCCCCAGGACGACAAAGCTAGCTGTTGAGAACATGACAGTGTCGTGACCGGAATGATGGTGCTTTTTGAATTTGTTGTCAATGTGGGTGGTTGTGCCTTTGTTGAAAGGCTGCCTACGTATTCACGTGTAGTGAAATCAAACCAAGTCGTAGTTCAGTGGATTGGAAGATATATTATGGTGCCTAGTTTATTAGGGCTTTGTGTGTAACTAGCCTGTATCAACGGTGTAGGCTAGGTGCATTCCCAATGATGTCTTGATCAAAGGGCTGGAACAGTTAGGGTGTTCATCCCGTGACTGTGAGCGTTCTCCGGGGTAGCCCCCAGAGGTGGTGTGAACTATTTGGGCATGTTCTATGCCGACCGCAGGTTGAGTTCCCGTGTTTGGGGTTGGTAACTGGTTTGGATAATTTTGGAAATGTGGAGCTAGGTCGTAAGTGGCTTTGATGTTTTGACATCTGGAGCATGAATTTATGGAGCTAAGGCTTCGAGGGTAAGGTATTGTAATGTGGTAGGAAATGGGGCAGTTGAGTAATAATGACTCGAACTTCAATCGCGGTAGGTTGATAATGCGGGATCTGATTTCCATGTCTGGCCCTAATGGTTAGGGTGTATCCTATAGAGCTTGGATCCTCAAAATTCCGGACTGTCTCTTAGCCTAGGTCTCGAGAAGGTCTTGAGGGTTGTAATGTGAGGAGGCTAAATGTGGTGCTAGCTGACCAGCTGATTGTTTCTCCCCTTTATTTGATGGTATGGGCGTTGATAATTTTTGAATTGTCCATCCCTCGGTCAAGGAGCTTTCACTTGAGTTGACCGCTAAACGTGGTCATGGGTTTTTTGAATTTTTTTTGGTTGACCTCTTAGCCCCGGTCATGGGATTCTTCATTTGAGTTGACCGTGCTTTGGTCGTGGGATGTTGATAATTCTTTTTGATAATCATGGCCAGCGCTTTTGTTTTGGCTCTTTTGCGTTTTCCTTGGACTTTTGATTTTTTTGTCCAGTTTTTTTTTTTTTAGCTATCCTCCCCTATGGTGTTGTGGGTGGATATGGGGGTTGGGCCTATCAGTTGGATTAGGCTTTGGAGCTAAACCTTTGTAAGGTGTAAGCCTAGTTGGTGTTTGTGTGAGTGCAACTCGCGATGGAGTACTCTACGGTAAGCATGGTGATTTGGATCTTGGTATTGTCATCATAATTCAGACTAACGCCTAAGGTAGGGATTGGTCAGTTTTATTGGAGGGGTGTTTATTGTGGGGAGATGGGCTTGCCTCCCATCTTGAACCCAAATTAGGAGACTACCTAGATTTGTCTTAGGATTCGAGACCGCTCCTGCTAAGGGTGGTTTTGTGGCTTTCTATACCAGACATGGAATAGGTAAAGGAAAACACGGTCCTCAGTTCCTGCAGTCATTATAGATGTGCCTATAATAGTCACGTGCATGTGCTCACAGTGTATGATGGTGTTCATCATGTTCTCGGAAACACATAAGGGAAGCTTATATGAGAAATAGAAAAGCTGATTTTATTGAATTTTGAAAAGAGGACAGAATACAGTTGACTCTGACTCTGACTCTGACTTTAAAATTGAGAGAGATAGAACATCCTAGACTCGGACTCCGACTCGGATTAAAATCAAATCTGGACTCTTGGATGAGGTTGTTAGTAGTCTTCGGCTTCTAAGGATTCAAGTGGATGTCCAGTATAGCCTTCGGTAGAAGCTTCACCCAAATCTTCATTATGTCGAAGATCGTCTTCAATCCTAGTGCCCATTTCGGTAAGCACCGCAAAGTTTGAAATGCCGACATACCTAAGATGGACGCGGTAGGAGGGTAGGAGGTTGTTGATGAATGCATCTACTAGTGTCTTCTCGCTGGGCCTGTCTACCAGCTTAACACTCTCAGCCCGCCAACGTTGAAGGTATTTGGTGAAACCCTCTGTTGGATCTTGGGCCATGACTTCTAAAGTCCGTATGGTAGTCTGAAGTTCAGTATTATCAGAATAGTTTTTAGCGAACTCGGTAGCCAGATCTTCCCAAGTGGGGAACCTTTTTGTGTCTAGCCTATAGAGCCAGGCTTTTGGATATTTCCCGAGGGATGTGCCGAACAGATTGATGAACATTTCGGCTTTGACCCCCTTGATTGCCATGAATGCCTTGAAAGCTCGGAGGTGTAGTAATGGATCCTCCGTCCCTTCAAAAATGGGCAACCCTTCTAGATTGAGATCTGTTGGTAGTTTCTCACTGATTGGTGCATAGTCTCGGGAGTTTTCAGCACGAATGTTGTTCTCTTGGGAGGCATGGAACTGTTGTTCGAGCTCACGCATCGTGCTGATCAGTTTAGCAAATGGCCCAGTATTTACCGACCCATAATTGAAGTCTTGTTCTTCAACGACAGTTAAACGAGCATTCAAGTCCTCTTGGTCGGCTCTTATGAACCCTAGTTGGGTTTCAAACATGGCCTGCTTACTAACCATTGTTTCTAGCAAAGCCTTCAGTTCATTAATGATGTTTTCCATGTCCCTATTCCCGGTTGTGGATGCCATACTCTGCGAGAATACCCACGTAATCAGAAATGTTGCTTCGGAACTCGAATGCGCCAAGGCATAGGAAATAGCGCGTAAGGAAAGACGACTCTGGTTTGACTCGGGTTAGACTCTCCTAAGACAAGTAAGTAGGGTACGATTCTCGGGATGACTGTGATTAATCGCTCCCGTCGGAGAATAGCCCCCAAGTGAGACTAAGGACTCTTATAGGACTCAGATGGTGTGACATCTAAGTGACTCAAAAAGTGGGGTACGTGAGACAACACGTGTAAGACATGACCCTTAGAGCAACCGTGATTAATCGCTCTGCTGAAGGGTAGCCCCCGAGTGGGATTGAAGATTTTACTAAGACTCGAGTGTCGGACGAGTGACCCTTTAGATGTAAGGACCACAAACCTTTAGCCACAGGGCTATGCCTTGTAAAAGGTTGACTCGGCCTCGAGGGAAGGCAGACGGGGTAAGGGAAGAAACTCGCGATGTAAGATCGGCAAAGTTTCGACGCTAGAGACCCTTGACCTGACTTGAATAAGGATAGACCCTGTGATTAGGGTAGACCCTTAAGTTAAAGGACTTCAATTGGGATGAATCGACTAACAGATTGAAAGACGGGCAAAATTCCCCTAGGAAAGGTCGTGGGGACCGTCCTGTCGGAGGGAAAGATCGCGTGTGACTTTCTAGTTAGGACTCGAGTGTTTACGAACCTTCCACTTACAAGTGTATGACTCGTGTTGGTTGGTTATGCCTTTAGGATAAGGCGGACTAGGATGGGGAAGAAACCCGTGATGTAGGATCGACGGAGTTTCGACGCTACAGACCTTCGACAAATCATGAAAAGACCCGACACACGGATTACGGTAGGTCCTATAATAAGGAAGGTTTTTGAAAAATGATTGAATTTTGAAAATTGAGGGAACGGTCCTGAAATTGGTAGTGGGCCAATAGGACCGGGCATTTTGAAAGTTTAGAATGGTTGCGAGTAAATTCGCATTTTGAAAAAAATGGGAGACAGTCCCGTCTTTTGAAATTGGCAGCATGCCGACAGGACCGAATTTTTTTTTTTTTTATAAGTTGAATATTTGGAATTTTGAAAATTTGAATATCGAAAAATAAATTTCCAAAAATTTGAAAATCGAAAATAAGATCCCGAAGATTTGAAAATCGAAAACGGCATCTCGGAGATTTGAAAATCGAGAATCGCATCTCGAGGATTTAAAAAAAAACGAAAGAGAATTTTGAAATTCGAAAATCGAAATGGAATTTGAAAATTCGAAAATCGAATGGTGGATCGGAAATTCGAATTTTGAAATGGATAGCATGCAGGCTAGAAAATAGGCTATTTTGAGTCAAATCGTAAGTCTAAAATTTGGCAGCATTCCGAGTTTTTGAAATTGGATATTTTGAAAAGACGGGTCCCGAAACGGACAGTATTTCGGGTTTTTTCAAAATTTGGTGTTTTTGGAAATATGCATTTTTTGAAATGACGGTTTTTGAAAAATGACACGGAAACCAAGTAGCACGTAGTCAAACAAGCATTATAACGACGCTTATGTATGCTTTACACTAAGTCTCGGTCGGTCAAAATAGGGTCTATACCAACAACGATAGCTTTCTCGTAAATCAAGACGGACTCCCTAAGCCGAGTTGGTCTTAGGACATGCCGCAAAACCCATACGAGTTCCACCATCGAAGTCTTTAGCGCACCCATGTAGGAATGCACCGCGGTATAGTTGGATGTCGGTCACAAGTAACCGGCCCGGGCAAAATTTGGGTTATGCATGAATCATTAAACTAATGCACGCACACTAATATACGAACGATTTCTCTTCGAGTCTCACCCTGGGAACCCCGATGACATGTGGTACATCAGGTATCCCCAGCGGAGTCGCCAAATTGTGGACATGACGTAGGTCCACCCTGACGCGGCCACGCGCGGGTTTGGGTAGGCGAATGAATCTCGTGGTGAGATTGTTCTCGGGTTCGAAATTTAAGTCAAAGTTGGAGTCGCCACCGAATTTATGGTAATTCGGAACCATTCGAGCCCACTCTATGTCGTCATGGGCTATACA